>PXOE01000010.1:0-746785 GCA_003012245.1 Microcyclospora tardicrescens
CCACCGCCGCCACCACCACCACCACTGTGACGGCCTGATGGTCTTCGATTCTCCCACGCTGACTGCCCACGCTGCTGTGATTGCGCGTGAGGCTTGGCGAACTTCGCTGATGGCGCCGCACCATGAGCTGCCTGCAGGGTCGGAAAGTCTTCCTCGCGGGAATGTTTGCGGGCATTCTTCGCGTTGGGAAATGTCGCCTCGTACGGGTCTTCGTCTGAGAGCTCCTGTTCGATACGGAGCAGGACTTTCTCGCCAACCGTGGTTTCGAATTCGAAGGCCTGGTGGGGTGGTACGGGCTGCCAGTTCTGGATTCGCGAAGCTTCCATGGGTTTGGCCGCACGACGGGTCGCCAGCACTACACACGGTATCTTATTCTCCGTGTAGATGTCGACGCCAGGCGAGATGCATTGCACGCGCGCTGCCCAGACACGCTGCTCAACATTGGCAACTCCGGTGACTTTCCAGCGGACTTTGGCGCCCATGCCGCCCACGCGGCTGAGGATGGATTGAGGGGCAGGGCGAGGTGTGATGAGGATGTTATTGGCAAGCTGGCGCATTTCTTTCTCGGAGCAATTCGGTGGAAGCTTCACAAGAGAGTTGAGCTTTTCGGTGTCTGCGGGGGAGATGATGTAGCCCGTATAGAACACGGAGCGTTTAATGACATAGGGGACGGCATTGTCGGGTGCACTGCCATCCCGTACAGCCTGATTGTGTTCGTTGATCATCGATTGCACTTCTGCTACCTCAGCGACAGGATCCATGTTGATCTCCTGCTCGGAAACCTGTATGACATTGACTTCCAGAGGTGCACGTTCTGGTGAGGGTGTAGAGATCAGCGATGAGTTGAGATCATCGAAGAAGTCGCGGAATGCTTTGGTGTGCTTCGGGCGGTCTTCATAGAGGCGTAACTCGTAAGCTTGACGATACGTGAAAGCAATGTCGCGTAGGATGGCCTGCTTGAAGGTCATTGTGCTGGAGAACACCTCGCCGGTCGGACTGACACTGGGCTTCAAGGCCACGATGTCAAACTCAAGCTTCTTGGTCTCCAGCATTTTGCCAATCAGCTCATCGAAGCCTTTTTCTTGCCGCCCAGTGAGCAGTATGGTAGTGGTATCCTCATCCTCCATTGACAGCCGTACAAGGTCGACGATCTTCTCATTCCAGCATCCTTCCCACGCCCTCAGCTCTTCTTTTTCGCGTCCCTGACCAACAGCGGCGAGAATCCGCGGGTTATGCCACCATCCACCATGTTGTAAAAAGTCCTGGCCTTGGAGTTGGCCGAACGTGGTAGAATTCCAGACGCTTTTATTTGGCAACGGAGAGGCAAAGACTACGACGTACTAGTCAGTCCTCAGAACGGTGTTTTACGGATGACATGGAAGATGCAAGACTCACGTGTGTTGTCGAAATCGTATATATGTATTCGTTTTACCTGGTCTACTGGGGGAGGTTGTCTATCCTGGCATGACCACCGTTTGAGCGCAGTAGGCGAGCGAGTTGAAATTTGAGCGCTCATTTCGGCGGTGTATCATACACTGTGTGCAAGCAATTTGCTCTCTGTACTCATGGTGACTTTCAACTCCAGATCAGGAAGCAGGACATCACAGCTTTTGAAGATATGTGTACTGTGAACTCATGAGGTAAGCGCGTCAGTCTCATGCAGTGGACTAGTCCGTCATTGCTAGAAGACTTCAAGCTCAAGATTAGGTTTCGGCTGCTGTCGATCCGACCTCCGCGCCGCCGCTCCATCTCCATAATCTTATCAATCTAGAACCAATGTGTGACGCTTCGATTATTCTATGAGAGCTGTCGATCGACATTGAGTCTGCTTCTACCCTAGATCCACCAAATTGGATATACATCATTTGCACGGACTGTGACTTGTCCACATCACATATTGCTTTGCTTCTTGTTCTGTCCTCATCTCTTACAGCAACGAAGTCGGCCACCATTCTACAGTATGCTCCGACGAGCTGTGCCTCGGTCGCTTGCCAGTTGTAACAAGGCATCTTCGAAACAGGCCTCTCTGGTCAGTCGCTTGCATCGAACACAACCTCGAGTAGCAACAGCTTCATACACTGCGCGGGCGCAACACAAACAGCAACAGCTTCTTCGTTCAGTACTGGTCGTTGGTTTCGCAGGTCTAGCAGCAACCGTCACACAATTCTATATACACGATGGACACTTTACAGCAAGAAGTCATGCCGAAAGCCAGCCGGAGGAGCCAGAGGAAAATCTACCAGTGTTTGAGGAGTCAAGAAAGAAGCCGGGCGTGAGCAAAGAGGAGAATCGCGATCTGATCTCGAGCCAACATCACCAAGTCAAGCGAAGCTGGGAGAATCCGGGCCTATATGCTTGGGGGAGCAATACAGGGCGAGTTGTTGCGCCCGACAGCACAGAAAACTTTATCAAGACACCCAGACGGATACCGTTCTTTGATGGGAAGTTGTTGAGGGATGTCAAGCTTGACCGGACTTTTGGAGCTGCCATCGACGAGAGAGGGAATTTACTACAGTGGGGAACTGGGTATGCGCCAAACATCACAACGCCGGCCACAACCCTGAAGGGTAAAGATCTGGTGTCATTGAGTATCTCTCGCGATCGTATTTTGGCCTTGTCAAGCAGCGGCAAGGTCTACAGCATCCCAGTGTCTGCGGACGACCAAGCATCCGGGGATAAACCTTCAGAAGCCTCATGGATCCCGTTCTGGGCCGGGAGAAGTCCTATCGCATATCGTTCTATCTCACCCAAGGATCTCGGTTACTCGGAGAAGGTGACGTCGATCGCGAGCGGACTAGAGCACGCATTGCTTCTTACGTCCAAGGGTCGTCTGTTCTCAGCTGCTGCTTCCGCAACCAGCTTCCCTGCTCGCGGTCAGCTTGGTATTCCCGGCTTGACGTGGGTGACACGACCGGAAGGCGCATACGACCAGCCGCACGAGATCACAACACTCCGTGGTTTCCCAATCAATAAGATAGCTTGCGGTGACCATCACTCACTTGCACTGGATTCTGATGGGCGTGTTTTCAGCTGGGGCGACAACTCGTCGGGACAACTGGGCTTCGACTTCAGCCCTGACACCAGCATTGTAGATGCCCCCTCTCTCGTCCCCACCCAAAAGCTTTACAACGGAACATCACAAATACCCACCATCACCCAGATCGCTGCCGGAGGCCAAAACAGCTATATCACTGTTGATGCTGTCAAGGTCGCTGCACAAGGCGCCACATCAAGTCAGGGACTTGGACGCGTCACATCCGATACCTTCGCATTCGGCACCGGCATCCTTGGCAACCTCGCCAACAACCGATGGACTCACGTCCAACCCACCCCAAGCAAGATTCCGCTGCTCAGCGGTCTGTTCGAATATGACGAACGAACAAATACCACCGTCCCCATCCGACTTGCGCGCCTGAGTGTCGGCGCAACACACGCGGCCGCTGTCATGGCCAATATCACATATCTTGCTGCATCGGCATCAACAAGCACTGACGACACTAATTGGGGTGCCGACATCGTCTTCTGGGGCGGCAACGAGCACTACCAGCTCGGCACGGGGAAACGCAACAACAATGCCTCACCTGTATACATCCAGCCGCTGGACATCGAGGCCGAAGTGCAACGCGCGCGGCGCAGCAGCGGCGGCAAGGAGGAGCACCGCTTTCACATCACACCGCGGACCACAGCGCGGTTAGGCGACGGGCGAAAAGTCAGTGTCGAGCAACGGGTGGAATGCGGACGTTTCGTCACCTGTGTGTATTCAGGGACGTAAGTGCTAGAGCAGGGGTTGGCGTCAGTCTATGTTCAAATGTTGTGGACACGGTCGAGCATAGAGCCTTCGAGCGATGAGTGTTATGTATAATGCGGACCCAAGTCTGAGGGCAGATGGTCAGATCAGGCGTTGACGACAGTCGGATTTTAAAGAGGATGTTTGATTAGCTACATGATATTTAGCATACCACATCTCAACTACTCCTTCACCTTATGCTGTTCTCCCTTGCTATTTCATAGGAGGCCCCTTCTTCAAGGCGTACAGGGGCGTTTTGAGGCCGATGAAGGGGACTTTCCATGATTGGCGTGATAAGTCTAAACCGTCACATATGCCGAGTGGCCCCTCCGCGAAGTCAGATTGTTGGAACATTGTTGTCCTGCAGCACGTTCTACTACACCTGCTGGGGATTGTGGCGCTTCACACTCGTTGACATGTCACTCCGTCACCTCATAGAACCTTGACTCATCTCTGCACGTCGTCGATATTGGGCATCTATCCTCGTCCCTACAGAGCTCGTTGCAAACAAATCGACCATTTTTTAGTCCCGCGCCTGAAACGCCATCGCTATGCCCAATTCATTGGTCTCCCCATCATCGAATGCATCCCATCAGCTGGCGCCGGGTCCTATCTGGCCACAGCTTGGGAAAGCACTTGCGTGCGGAAGAAGCCACCTTTTGTCCGCTCGATGACTTGTTGGTAGACGGAAACGGGCGGGTGGTTCATGATGACGGTGCCTTCGCTGTAATCGATCTTGGCATCTACGCGGGTGTCGCGGATGAGGTTAACGATCCATTTCTCACCCTCGGAGTGTGAAAGACCAAGACGCGTCGAGAGGTCCCTACATATAATGTCAGTAACGCGGTTTCCACTCTACCTCGATGGAGAATATCAAGATACTTACTTGATGTCGATCCGTTGGTGGATCTTGCAGTACGACTCTGAGATGAGATGGCGTGCGGCGTCGACAAAGCCATCAGCAGTCGCGACAAGGAAGAAGTCTGATCGCAGAATCTCATCCGCCTCACTAAGTCTCTTCTGTGCCTCCTCGAAATCAAAGTCCACGTACAGGGCTTTAATGAAGCTAGTCACAGGGTCGCTGTACTCATATTGCTCCTGCTTCACGATTCTGATCAAGTCTTTGAGCTGCTTCTGGTAGTTGCCGTAAGCAAACCCGCCTCGTCCGCTCGGCCTGTTGCGGTTGATGATGACCGCTGCGGAAAGGTAGCGGAGAACCCAGGGGCATGATGTTTGGATCGTGTTGATGTATGCTGGGCTGAAGAAAAGCTCGGTAAGAACGTCGCGTGCGGGCTCGTAGTTGAAGAACGGGAAGAGCGACCAGTGAATCAGCCATGTCCGGTGTTGCAGCTGTGCCAGAGGGTTGTTGAACAGTCTTGTATCGATACCCTCCTTCAACTTGTTGACCTCTTCCATAGCCGCTTCCCAGTTGGTCGTAAGGATGTCGCTCGCCAGCTTTCCCCAAGTCGCAGCGTTGATCTTGTCGTTGTCGGTTGACAAGATACGGAATTGCGTCAAAAGCTCCGAGGCGCTGCTGTAGTCTCCACAAGCATACTGAAACTGGCCAAAATCGTACAGCGCATCGACCATCGATTGAGTGACGCTGTGGTTTTCCTTCAAATAATTCATGTTGGCGACCTTGTCGGACCGGAAGTTTCCCACCACTTCGCTGTCGGACAACAAATTTTGGATCTTCTCGGTCTCCTCCTCATATTTGGTTCGCTTCTCGATCACTTCCTCCCGCTTCTTGCTGTATTCTTGAGGCCGTTCTGATAGATCGTTGAGTTGCGCGTAGAGGTCCCCGATGAAGTCGGCCATGTTGGTCTGCTTGAGAAGTGCATATTTGAGCTGTGTGATGTGCGTGATGTCCTGGTCTTCGGGTGTAGATTCCTCAAGAAAGTTCAGCAGCGGAAAGACAAGGTGACGGTCCAGGTTGGGGATCAACTTGTCAAGAAGACTGTGATCTTGAGTAATTTCGGTCGGCTTGGTAGAGTCGGCCATGTTTGCAGATTTTGTCGTGAGAACGGGCTATGGCCTTGGAACGTGGGCTGGTTGATGGAGGGGTGTAGTGAGTTTTGTGGTGTGGCGCCAAGACTTTGTTGCGGGAGAGCGCTCGGAGGAGATGGAGCAGCAAGGAGACGACGTCAAAGACGAGTGCCCATTCGTGAGGTATCAGCATCTAGGTCAATGGCTTCCACGATACTCATGCCGTTCCTGCGGCCGTTGGGTCTGCCGCGACCATCAACGATCCGACACTTTCTGCGATATGCCTCCACCGAGACCGCAAAGAAAGCTGAAGGTACCTCAACTCAAGCACTCCAGCATCCTCACAACCGCGTGCTAACTGCTATCTAGACCCCAACCTCATTGCTTCCCGTACAGCATCTGCCACCTATCCTCCTCCGTCGATGAAGTCCCTCCCTCGACCAAAAGAATCTCGTGCCTCGCACCGAAGCCGACAACCAACCAAGCAACGCGCCTACCCTACGCGGCGACCTACACACACTCCACAAGAGCAGAGCACGCTGATCCCTTCGCCCATCGTTGCGCTACCGGAAGAGCAATGCGCGCCGCATTTACCGTACTACGTTAATCGGACCGGCAGCAAACAGCTTCCGATCTACCTGTTACGGAAGCGTGGAGGAAGTCTGAAGTTGACGCAGGTGCGCAAGATTGATGGGAGTCCAGAGGCGCTGCGTGATGAGCTGCGGACGGCGTTGGGACTGGCGGAGAAAGAGGCAATTGTGAACCCGATCACGAGACATGTGCTGTTGAAGGGCCACTATAAGCCGCAAGTGCAGCAATTTTTGCGCGAGCGGTTGTTTTAAGAAATGTACTGTTACGGAGAGATCACATTCTGGATTGTGTACGAATATGGCTCGTGGAGACAATTGTATCATGTGGGTGGAACGGCGTTCAACTGAAGCGAAGCATTGCAGCACACGATGTGTTATTCTGTATATAAGCTGTATATGTGGCAACCACAATCATTGCAACTCGTTGAAAGATCAAGCTCACAACCATCATTTGTAGAGAGATCTGGTTTTTGGCGGCTCCATCGGTCAAATTCGAAGACATCATAGCCATGAGTAGGAAAAATTTCACTGACAGAGACATCTCACCTTGAAAACCGGCTGTTCGGCCTATCATCCTACAATGCGGCAGCTCACTCTGCGCTGACGATCAGCTCCGATAACGATGCAGAGGCCCATGAGGGGGCTTTCCTGGTCACTTCGCTAGCATGTCACTTGGCCAAGGCAAACAACCAGACGCAGTTCTGTAATCCTGCTAGTTCGTGTCTACATGCTTGCTACCCTGCGTTGTTAGAAGTTGAGTGGAAAGACTGGTCAAGCATAGCTGTATGTCTTCCTACCACGTGTCGGCTCGAAGTCATCATCACGAGCCCTGACAGGCAACGTGAAGGCACTTCGTCGGTCACCAGCGACTCTGGGTTTCTCCGGTCTGACCGTTCGCTCACTGTCAGCTTCCGAATGGCGACTGCTGCGCCTGCCACTACTTCGATGTGAAGGAGCGCGATGGTGACGGCGAGATCTGGTATCTACATCTACGCAGGATATACTATCATCAGGAACGACGGTCCTGGTGTCTCCAAGACCGTCGGAGTCGTCCTCGTCATCAACTTCACCCGTTCTTGACTCTGGCAGTGCAACTCTTGCAGCAGAGATATAGGAAAGAGGTGGAGCCACTTTGAGAGGTGGGACGTAGGAGGAAGGAGGTCTGGAAGCTGGAAGAGGAACGCCAGCCGCGGATCTCTGGCGATTTGATGTAGACCGTGGTTTAACTGTGCTGGTATGTATTGAGTGTCGCGAATTTGTCGAGTGATGTGAACGGTGGGAGCGATGTGAGTGCGTGCTTACCACGCTATCGCGCCGCTTCGGACTATGCTCGCTACGGCTGGAGTGGTGAGTGCTCGGACGTGACGCATGAGACCTACTTCGCGGGCGCGGAAGAGTTTCCAGATCGTCCACGTGTGCATTCGCAGGGATAGCCGACACACGCGCAGACATATTGCGGCTACCTCGTTCTGTAGTCGACCTCGCTGGAGTGTACTCAATGGCATCGTACGTCAAACTCCTCCTTGGGCCCGGTCGTCGAGAGGATGCCTGATAGCGGCTGATGGCCTCTAATACCTCATCTTCCTCATAAGCCCCAGCTTCGATCGTTCTTGTGGTTGGCGCTGGTGGATAACGAATGCTTCGGAACGATTCAGTTACGCTGTAGTTCCGGTGTGTGTATCTTGATCGTGGCGGTTCAGAAAGCTCTCTGCGAGGCCGCATTTCAGATCCACGAGAGACTGATTTGCTTCTCGTAGTACTGGCGAATTCGCGCTCCTCGCGCGCGTTTTCGGACTCAGAGCGTGTAACGGCAAATGCCAACGCGGCACCAGCAGCGGCACCTAGAATAGTGCCAATAATTTGCTTCGATGGAAACTCGCCCTTTGGTGCTGTGGCAGGTAAGGTAGATGCTCGCGATATACCTTGACTGGGTGGTGGCGCCTGTGTGCTTGCCGGCGTTTCGGACTGCCGTCTTGACGTTGACGTAGCAGATGCGGCTTGTAAAGCAGTTCGAGCACGAGATCTCGTGTGGGTACCACGAGATGATAGAGATTCGCGCCCGTCCTGGGACCCGTCCAGGTCATCATCTCCGTTGCGCATAGAGCGGATTCCAGTCTCTGCTTTCTGACTGACAGCAGGAAGCTCTTCCTGCGCACCGTGTGGCTCTTGAAAGATGAACTCGACGGTGTTGCCGTCCAGATCCTCCACCGCAGCGTTGAAAGCGATACCCTCCGGATCAATGTATGCTGGAGCGCCACTCGGTCTTCCACCAGCGTTCAGAGCGGCAGCGTAGCAATTACGGACAGCAAGTCTGCTATTCGCACGAAACGCAATATGGGTCGGTGTCAAAGGCGTACTAGCAAGATGTAAGTGAGCTGTAGAACCAGGAGATGGAAATTCCCGTCGGAAACGTACCCACGAGTGTCTTGTGTGAGGTAAAGGTCGGCATCTGTCACACCAAGACCGATCGAATCACCTCGCTCTCCGACGAAACGATATCCTAGTGGGTGTAGTGCAGACAGATAGAACGATGTTGCGCTTGGAATGTGACTAACAAAGAGACCGAGATGTGAAACGGGCATTTTCTTCAAAGAACACTCGAGCAGACCGGGCCTTTTCAACGACAGTGGGAATATTGATAATGGAACGAAAGTCTTGTGTGTTTGCAGGCAATAGTGGAATCGTAAGACGGAAGAGTTGCGGTGCTTGAAGTAGTGATAACCATCTATGCACGGATAATTTGGCCTGCATATGCAATGCAGGTGCTCATCTCTCTGCGTTTTCGCGAGCTGATCCCAGCAAAGCTTACGGATGAGATGAGACAATAAGACGACGAGAAGAAGGTCCGAGACCGATTCTTACTTAGGATCGCAAGCGGACGTCACTGCAAGACACTCCTTAGACCACGTTTGCCTGGCTACATGCTCGCCTGCCTACACCACCATGCCGGTGCCAGCAAGACATGTCCACTTGCTGAGAAGTAGAGGCGAGGGTCATTGGTGGACATTGAGATGCCCCAACTGGCGCTTCGGATCCATGCAGGCAGCAAGGGCGGTGGCGGTCAATCCCTGGGCACGTTGGCAGTGTTCGTCGCTATCACAATGAGGCGATCGATTCGCGCAATGCCAACCGCCTGTGGTTATACTCATTCGGTGATACTCCGGATTCAAGACGAGTCGGAAGACAGGCCGCCGGCTAGTGGTGGCTTTGGTGAGCGAAGCAGCTGGACGGTAGACATACCAGAGGCTGCCACGTAGGTTCCATGTCAACGATGCAGCTAGAGACGTGGCTACGGTAAGAGTAGGCCTGTCCAGCAACAGAACCGTTGACGGCACGGCACCACGGCACGACTCATGCGCTGACACGACATGCAAGCGCTAAAGAAAGCTTACACATGGATCATGTGACTGATATAGATCTCGGTTGCCTGACAGTACCATTGCTGTAGTACGGGTCAGTCGCTTCTCTCTCTCAACTCCATCACGTCGCTCCACATTGCACGGTTGTCCCAGCATCGGTATTGTAGCATGGACCTTCGGAGACTCCGTTTTATTGCCCCTGCGGTGTCTACTCTGGCTCCTTCGGCTGGTCCGCAAAGTTGATTATCATAACTCCAGGCTACCACTTCTGAGTGCTCGAAAACAACCCCGGTTTCCTACAGATGTCGGCCTCTACCATTGGCCGCAATGAATCGCAGGTCAGGAGGATCTCTAGCCTACCTCGAGCAACAGTGATCAGCAAACATTCGATTGAAGCTGCTACAGGACAAGGACTCATCTTCACCAGAATTCAATATGCAAGAATTAATCCTGATCAGGTTTTCCTAAAACACCCGTTTCACAGATCTAGTCCTGCTGAACCCTCGTGGCGTGCTCACACTTGAACATGCCATCACATTCACGCGGCGCTCAGTTGTCTAGCATGAAGGTAAGGTGTCCAAGCAGTCTAGTACTGATCCAAGTTTTCCTCGTAGCGATGCCCAAGAACGTGATAAGACGAAACCAATATCCATCAGACGCCCGCTTAAACTGAACGCAACTGAATATGTAGCTATAAGACCAAGGGTAGGTGTACGCTCTCCACATGAATACGTCTTGCTCTTGGCCGTAACGCCGGCAACCTTTCGGAGATATCAGATCGTAATTCCGAGATCAGGAATTCATCGAGCATCGAAGGATAACAGGAGGGGTACTTAGGTCTGCGGTATGGCTACGGAGAAGATCAAGCGCATATCGGCTTACTTCATACAGGTCCGGAGATAGACTGAATCAGCACGGAATCATTTCCCAAACCGTCAGGCTACTAAAAACGAATTTCTATATAGAGAGTCTATGGCCCTCACCTCGACAGTATAGCACTTCAACCACGATCGTATCAGATTTGCAAGCATGTCTGCCTCAATCAAAACCATTCTTATTCTGGGCGCCACCTCTGGCATTGGCGAAGCGTTCGCCAAGCGCTTTCACAGCCAAGGCAAGAAGGTCATCATCACTGGTCGACGCCAAGCTCGACTTGATGCTCTTAAGGCTTCCGCCCCTGGCATACAGAGCTATGTTATGGACAATACGGACCTTGCTGCGATTCCGCTTCACATCGACACGCTATTTCGCACCTATCCAGACATCGATACCGTCTGGGTCAACAGTGGTTTAATGAAGCTCTCCTCGATCAAGGACCTGAACTCGTCCTCCGACGCCGACGTTGTACAGGAGATTAACCTCAATCTTACGTCTGCTATCCTTGTCGCCCGTCACGCCGTGCCAAAGCTTCTTGCTCGCGGGACAGAGTCGACCTTTATGATTACCTCCTCTGGACTGGCCTTCGTGCCCAACCCCCTATGGCCGGTATACGTTGCCACCAAAGCTGCTGTTCACGCATACATGGTATCCCTCCGCCAAGGGCTCAAGGATACCGACGTGAACATCATCGAGATAGTGCCGCCTTTCGTGGCCACTGAACTGGGCAGCGATTGGAAGGACAAGTTATCAGCTTCGATGCCTAAACCAATGACCATGCAAGAATATGAGGACGAAACTTTCGCGCAGCTCGACAGTACGCCTGCCAAGGAGCTCAAGGAGGTCGCGGCCGGGACAGCAAAGGATCGGGTGCAGGCGTGGAGAGGTTCGATCGGTGCAATGCTCGCCAAGACACCGTTTAGCGATTAGAGGGTGTGAAGTGCTAGCGAACAGACTTATCATCCAATGGGTTACAGTAAAAATCGAAGGTACCATGTAAATGCAGATAGCAACACCAGATGAGCCTAGATAAATCAATGAGACTGTATTGTTGCAGACAACGTTACGAACCCCTGCTATGAATATGGTCGCTCCAAACCAGGTTGTGCATAGGTATATGTACGGCCAGGAGCCATAGATAACCCTTGTTCAACCAAATCAAGGCCTGACTTCTATCTGTTACTTACGCTACAAGGCAATATGTGTCTCTCACGCCACACGTCTCATGGATAGATTCCACTCTTCTCCACATCCTAATCGCAGCCTCATCCGAATCCAACCCCCAACTTGAACCCAGTGTACATACCTACCACGACAACAAGGCATGTAATTACCTAATCTTTCTCTTCTTAGTACGACACCGCCAGCTCGTCCGCCGTCCAAAAGACTCGTTCTCGTCTCGCCACCATGTCCGAACAAACAGGCTCCTGTCTCTGCGGCGCCATCACCTACCGCCTCGCTGGCCCTGCGAGCACGCCACTGTACACCACCGTCTGCCACTGCGCGAACTGTAAACGCTGGACGGGCTCTGCGCTCTTGACTGCAGCCATCTGTCCGCGCGAGGTGTGTTATGTAGCTTAATTCGCAACTCACATCGTCCAATCATGATGCATTTGGTGTATCGGGCAGCGCAATACAGTCACCAAATCAAAGTTGCCAAATAAGCTACTAGTAAATCTAATACGAAACATATATTCACAGGGATTCACAATCCTCTCGGGCGCTTCATCACTCAGATCCTACACCGACACCCGGACGGATTCAGGCAAGCCGCTGACGCGCCAGTTCTGCGGCGAGTGCGGCAGCAATCTGTTTGCGCGGACGCCGCTGCGGGACGATATCGTGAGCGTGGCGGCGGGGACATTGGACGGATTCGCGGTGGGAGAATGGCAGCCGGGCGTGGAGCAGTACTGCGTGGCTCGGAACCGATTTGTGGCTGAGTGTGTTGGGGTGGAGGACGAGAGGAGATTTGAGAGGGGAGTGCAGGCGGAGGGGAAAGAGGTGTGATTGTAAATGAGAAGCATTGGGATGAGAGTGAGTGAGCTTCGGTTGTGCTTGAGGTGGAACTTGTTTACGAGCGTCATATATGTCAAGGCTACATATGAGTAAAAGAGCATTACGTGTCGAAAGTATGAATGATCCCAAAAACATGCTGCCGACCCAAGCAGCTGTCAAATCTGCTCTTTGCCAATCGTGGACAGTTATCCTGAACATGAAACCTTGCATGATGTTGTGATCCAAACAAAGTATCGGCGGAGCCTGAAGCATAACACACCAGCCTGATGTTGTAATCGTAGCTAGATGTATGCTTGGACACTTGCCTTGTACCGTGAAACTCATCGTCGTCATGTGACAGTTCATATGTTGCATGGACCACTGTACGTTCTCGGCACTGCTCAGATCACGTCCCACACATCCTCAGCTGCATGGCAGAACTTGCTGCATGCCACACTAGCACTGAGACTGTAGTTGCTAATACTGATAGAGTCGTCCTTGAACTGATCGGCGAACGTATCGGCGCCTTTGGCCATGGCGCCAACAAAGACGCAGATACTCTCCTTGGGACCCAGATCCTGAATATATTCACGCACTCGAACCACAGGCGCATCGAACGATAAAGTGACCTTGCGGCAGTTTGGAGGAAGATGGTCAGTGATGGGGTTTCGAATGACCTTCAGCAGCTTTTCCGGAGATGAGGTCGAGCGAATCGACAGTGTATGGAGGAGCTGAACCATGAGACCAGCAAAGCGTTTGAACGTTCGGGGGATGCGAACAGTCGGGCTGACTTCGATAAGGACTCCCTTGGCGGTGTGGATGTAAATTTGAAGCTTGCCAGCCTTGTTGATCGGCGAGTCAAGCAGGGTGAGGAGGCACTTGTTCAGTGTCAGCAGTCAACCCTCATTTGTCTTACAGCGCACCGCAAAATACCTGATGGGTAATGTCCGGTCGAGCATCACTAATATCGCGATTCATCTTTCGCATCACACCAATATGCTCGTCGCTGTTGAGCAACGAATACTTCGCAGCATCTTTTGCGCCATTACGGCCATTGCCGTGAGACGCCTTGTATGTCTCCAGACTGGCGTTGGACAGCACCACGATAAGGCGTTTGGTATCTTTGTCACTACTCGGGATGGGGACATTCTGCTCGGCCACCAGTTGAGGAAGGCTAGGTGGGGGTAGAGATTGGGTTTGAGTCCCTGTGAGACCAGAATGGTCGTGGTCAGTCATGGCAAAAGCCTTGTTGAAAGGCAATGCAAAGATGATGAGGATGGTGGAAGCGTGAAGATGGTAGTATTGCCGGTGCACAGGGTGGAGGAGGAAGTGGACTTCAAGTGGGAGCGATAGTGGTGTGGTGTAGTGAAGTATGTGCGGGTTGGGCCGCCAGCTTCATGCAGAGGGTGTAAATCAGGAAAGCTGCGTATTGCAAGCGTAGAACAACCTACTTATTCTCTTTGTGTCTCTGCCGCCTGATGATGGACGTCTACCGATGTATTCGGCATTGGCAGATGCATCGAGCAGTGATTTCTCCAGAACCTCTGCGTGCTGCGAGCCTTGAGAGTCAGGTGAAGCTGACATGATTGTAGACAAATAATATGCTGAAAAGGTATAGTGGTGCTTGTGGAAGTATTGTGGGCGTAGAAATCTAGTAGGTCAGCACTTCTGTCACAACAGGAAGAATTATATGGTCGTTCAGTCTACGAAGGGGATGACTGCTTTATGTAGTTTCGGATCAATGGTGGGAGAGGATAAGCAAAGTATGGGACCCCAGCACTACCTAAGGAATCCAGATCTCGGCACGAAAATTCGATGGTCACGTGGATCCGAAGTCGCCGAATTCTCCAAGGAGTAATTGTTCTCCTTGTTTCTCCGCAGTTGAAAACGCCGAAGTCGTCCAGTGATTCGGTTTCTGTGATAGTTTGGGGCACAATCTTTTCTTGGAGCTAGGAATGATAGAGATACAATGGCATGATGGTGTCAAGCATCAAGAAGGAAAGGAAGTGAAGCCGCGTATAAACCTATATATATAATCAAAAACATCGTGCTTGAAATTACGCGTGGGGTATATGCGTTAGAATCACAGCTGCTGTGTCGGAGTGGTTAACGAGTCAGACTTGAATATTCATATTATCCAGTTATCTGATGCCTTCGGGCGCGCAAGTTCGAATCTTGTCGGCAGCGATTTCTTTTGCCTGTGGTCCAGTAATCAAGAGTCAGTCGTGCGGCTTTGGATTTGACAATCCTTTTGGCCTAGCAGCCAGGAGTTGGGTGCTATGGAAAATACATGTAGGTGATCTGCCACTCGTTGTCAAGTTCCACATGACGCAACACTTTCCTTATCTCCATCCCCCAAGAACAAGATCGCGCCCGCCGCCCGCGCGATCAACGGTTGGTGGTTTCCACTGTCATATGAGCGATGAATCCCTTCTGAGGATTGCTTCTTTCACATCCTCCTTGAAACTGAGGTGACAGTATGAATGGCGGATGATTCAGGTGGTGACCGCAGTCCGAGCGACCAGCCAAAGGAGCTTGAAGAGTATAGTTTTATCCCGCAGTTATCTTCACCAGCATTGGGCTCCGAGGCCGATCATGAAATCGGCAACATCACCATCGCCGAGCCGACGCGACCTAGGTTACCTAAACGCAACACTCTGCGAGGCGAGAGTTCTAAAAGCGTGAGCGAGGCTCTACGGTTGGCACGCGCACGAGAAGAGCAAGAGACGTTGTTGGGAGAGGATGAGGAGGCCGATGATGATGGCTGTTATCCTCCTAGACAAGATGACCACGGTCGAATGCATAACCCGCATGCAGACCTGCCGGTGTATACTACGATCCACAAGATCAGACGTTTGATTCTTGCAACTATCGGTAGGCGTTGTACGATCCTTGTTGTATTGAAGAGCTAGCTGATGTAGTTTTCAAACAATAGATGATCCGTACAGTCTTGAGCAGTTGAAGAGTCCTCGCATGAACGTCAATGTCGTCCGACCGTTAGTCGACCATCTCTACGATCCCGATGATGTCTCGATCGTGTATTGTCTGCTGGTCAACCGTGTACAATTCCTCCGCGAGCAATCCTATCAGGCTCATCATCAGACGGTGAATATCACCCGCGCCAATGTTTGTGAGCTGGTGGCGTCTCGCGTCCTACGGCGATTTGACGAAGACCACCCTGGTCGTCAAGGTCTGCTGATGCTTGCGAATGTCCTCGTGGCAGGATTTGAACCCTTCCAGAACGCCCCCAATGAAGTGTTCAATCGAAATACAGCTTCCACGCACTGGACTGTCAAGTGGAAACTCACTCGTCCAGAGTACCTCCATATGCTCACAGCACTCGAAGTCGCCATTGTATCCGAGTCGAAGAGCTTTCTGAGTACCTCCGCCTGTCAGAAGATCGTGGACAACGTCTATCGTGGCCGAGTTATCTACACGCCCACGAGTTTCATCGACATCCTCCCAGATCATTACAAGAACCGCGGCATATCATTATATGATCCCCGCAAAGCGCCACTTCTGAATCAATACCGGCTCATTGTTCCTCGGACAAGGAACATCATTGAAGGCTTCCAGTTCGCGACTTTGCTGGGTCTTTACATTCTGACAATGGCAAGTAAAGCACATACCATCGGTCCCAAACATCTTTCAATCACCATTTGGGAGATCGTCTTCATGGTCTATGCCGTTGGATGGAATCTGGATGAGCTTTCTAGTGTTCTTGAACATGGCTGGACTGTGCACACGGAGAATCTGTGGTCCTTTCTTGATATCACCTTTGTCTGCATCTTCTGGACTTACTTTGGTGTCCGGATGCATGGCATCGCGACAGATGACGGCAGTACCTCTCAGCTGGCGCTCGACATTCTTTCGTTGGCTATGCCCATATTATTGCCGCGTCTGGCTTTTTGCCTCATGCCAGAGAATATGCTCTTCATATCTTTGCGAGCAATGATGGCGGACTTTGCTTTCCTTACATTACTTGCTGGCTGGTGCTTTGGCGGTTTCCTGGTTGCTTTGCGTTGGCTCAGCGAAGGGCAGGATGGCTACATCAGACACAGTTGGATGACAATCGCGAAATGGATGCTCTGGATCTGGTTCGGGCTGGATGGCACTGGTGTCCAGCGATCGGTGGAAATGCACTGGTTTCTTGGACCGACACTCATGATCACGTTCGCTTTTCTCGGCAACACTCTCTTCCTTACCATTCTCGTGGCCATGTTGAGCAACACTTACCAGAACCTAGCTCAGAACGCCACCGCCGAGATCCAATTTCGCCGCGCCGTCTTGACCTTTGAAGGCGTCAAATCAGACGCCATCTTCGCCTACCGGCCCCCATTCAACGTCCTTGCCGTCCTCATCCTGCTGCCATTGAAGTTCATCCTCTCGGACCGGTGGTTTCACAAGGTCAACATCACCGCGGTGCGCATCCTCAATGCCCCTATCCTCCTCGTCATCTCGCTCTACGAGCGCAAATATCTTTGGAACCGCTCGCGCTACGTCTCGCCGCCGCGCAAGCACACCTGGCTCACGATGTGGGAACGTTTCGGCGCGCATGGCGACCTGCAGGCGGTGTTCGACACGGAGCCGCCGCAATCTGTGATTGATGAGATGGACGACATCGACGATGTGCTGGGCGGTGACTTTGCCGATCAGGGCTATCTCAGCGCCATGCGGAGTCGCAGGGGCAGTCGATCGATCAGTGAGTATTCGGGCGCGTATAGCCGGAGCATGTCTCGGCTGAATGGGCTGCGCAGGAGGACGAGAGATGAGAATCCCGGGAATGATGAGACTCTGCAGGCGGAAGTCTAGCAGACGCCGATGTCCAGTCTGCCTGATGAGCTTGCAAGGGGAGAAGCGGTCAGAAGAAGAAAAGCTAGAGTGCTAAGTGTGCTCCTGCGATCGCCGACCGATGTCAGCCAGTTTGGCGTTTGAGGGTGCAAAACTGCAAGGCACTGTTTCACCTAACTAATCTTCGCAGCTAGCCTATATAAGATTGCTTCATCCCTACATAGCTCGTTCGACTTCATTACTCATCGCATGATGCCCTATACTCGTATCGTTTCAGTTCCACTCCACCCACTCCCCACATTCGATAGCATTGATCTGGTCCACCAGCAGCTCGATGCCAAAACTTTCTTCGACCTCGACACTTACGCCCACACTCATGCGCTCGAGTACCAGCCAGACTGCGCCATGTCCCGGCCCTAGATCCACATCATCGAGCCGGAAGCCATTCGCGCCATCCACATATTCTCCTGCCCCTGACATGATCAAGGTCTTCGATGTGGGACCACGGCCGAGCGAAAGAGACATACGGACCAACGAGCGCTCTGACGCAGGCCGGGCATGGTCAAGGCTTCGTGCGACCGCGTAGACTTTACTCAAGCGGCGGACAGTGAGTAGACATGCGATGCTGACCTCGCGACAGTCGAATCTCGCTGGTGGGGGCTGGACACGCACGCACCCAGCGCCCTCTTTGGGCAGCGCTGCAAGCTGTACGGGAGCCGAGCTCTCAACAGTCAGGGTGAAAGCGCCAAGCTGGTGCGGCTCAAAAGTGCTGCAGATGATGGTGTAGGTACCAGGATCGAGGTCAGCGTGTTCAGCGACACAACAGCCCCGGCGGTAGTCCTTGCTATCCGTGATGATGTCCTTGCTTTGCAGTGTATGCACACGGCGGCCGCTGTTGCTGTGCACGAGCTTGACGTGAACGTTGAGATCGTCGGTGCACGATTGGAGCAGTAAAGTGATGCTTTGTGTGTTTTGTGGAACTTTCAAGGTGAATTGTGGATTGGTTGAGTACATCTGGCTGTGCGCATTTCCGCCTGCGGTATCTGTAGTCCAGGCTGCAGACAGAGACTGGCTGTGTAGTGACCTCGGTACTGCCTGTGTGAGATCTAGCGGTGAGTCGCTAAAGGTTGAGATGGTGAAGGTGTGATCGGTAGCGACCAGATCTTGCTCCAGTGGTACAATGGTATACGACTTCCCTGCATCGCAGTTGTCGAGTCTGAGTAAGGTCTGAGGACTGTCGACGAACCAGCCTTTCTCTACAGTGCGCTCGGGAAGAAGAACCCTGCGTCCATGTGTCGCGAATGCTACCAGGGCGATATGGCCCGTGACATCAATATGGTATCGATCAGACTCAATCTCTTCGTCCGTGGCGGCGACTGGAATGATATTGCGGAAATGCCGCCAAAGTAGCACCCAAATTGTTCCTCCATTGCTTGCAGTGACACTAAATTGTGGATGAGCAGCCATGCTTGCAAAGCGTCCTCGAGGCTTGCTTGGTCCAGTCTCAGGCTCAAGAAGGTCCCACTTGAAGTGTATGTCTTGTCTGTGAGCGAACAGCCCAGGATTCCAGTTGAGATATATGGATTCAAAGTGCTGCACAATGTTGTCGAGATCAATCCAGAAACTTCCCGGAGAGAGTTTCTCGTCAGCATTCAACAAATCTCTGGAGCAACTGAAAACCGCTTGGTAGCCGACCGTCGTACCTCCCTCTGCAGCATCCGGTACTAGACGCCCGTTCTCTGCGAAGCGTCCACGCCAACTTGTGCCCTCACACCACGGATTCTTGACAAGCATTAACCGTTGACTATCGACCTCTCTGATGTCCAGAACAGCATAGTCATGCTCTCCAGCAAGACCGAGTTCTTTCTCAAGCTGGTGGCTCATCTTTGCCGTGCCCATCGTGACCATAACGTCTCCGATGTCGAAAGCATTAAGTACACGCTTCCAGAAATGGTCCGGATCAAACTCATCTGCTTGCAGGAAGATCTGCTCTGGGATCCAGCCAGTGAGAACCCACAAGTCTGTGCCGCTGTTGCTACCTGGAAAATCATAGCCTCCCCGTACTTTCAGATACGCCTTCTCGACCAGTGCGGGCCACAGCAGCTCTGGATTCTGCCGATCTACAACGTGAATCACTCGATTCGTCTTACTCACTGGCAAGCGATCATCGATCACAACTTTGCGAAAGCATCCGTTAAAGTTCAATCTCGCGATATACTTTCCATTGCCAGATATCGCTGGCTGCTTGGCATCATCGTCATACGGATAAAGCATTGCAGCACTGACGTTAGCATAGCCGCCTCGTTCTGTTCGTGCCACGCCGGCGCAAAGCGACGCGACAACTGAACAATCCGTGACAGCGTCCTGAACGAGATCGACTTTTTGTGTCGAGCTCATGCTGATAGTATAGTCGGCACGAGTCTCTGGGTACCAAGATGGAGGCGGTAACGCCTGATGAGGCCTCAGCCAGCCTTCCAAAGCATCTTCCTGGAAATCCGAGAGTGGTAGTTCCGGCACGTCTCTGTGATGGCGAGTCCGTTAACGATCGTGACGATTGAAACCACATATATTAGAGGCCAACCTACGTGAACAATGCTTCGTCCGATTTCAGCTCGAAATCATTCGTTGTTGGAGCTGTCGTCCACGGAGGAAATTTGAACCCATTCAAGAAACCGGCCTTGAGGATGATGATCTGTTCAGCTTTCGATGGCGTCCTAGTTGATCGAGGTTCTTTGCGAACGCGTGCGTTGCCAGAACGATTCGCCACATCAACATGCTGTCGGATCTCTCCCCTCCAATCATCGCTGAACTTGATACGTTCCGCTTGATCCAGCAAATGTTGAACACGCTGCGAAAGTTTGGCTTTTTCAGAGGGGATCTCTGCCAATTTCAACGCCCTCATTGATGCTTCGGCAGCTTTGATCGTTGCGTCCAAAGCCTCGTTGGAGGTTTTGGACCTCGCCAACTGCAACTCATAGTTGTCCACATCCTTGCTCGATTCGCCCGCTGCATTATGTTTGCTCATTGTGGACCAGTGATCATTTGCGTGTGGAGGTCGAACTCAATAAAGCTGAGGTCAAACGGAACAGCTCGGCGGAACCCGTGTGACTGCCAACTTGAGCTTCCAGAGGAGGGTCACAAACATTAACCACCAGACAATCGTTCTGAACAGCTTCCGCATACAATTTCACAGTCGCAAACATGGCATCTAGGACGCTTGCTACCTTCTCTCGACATGCAGCTAGGATGCTGTCACCAACCTTCCAGATCACAGCCCAGCGAAGCTTCCAAACATCGCAAACACTGCGACAAACTGGCGTCGTTGCAAGAAAGCCGGTCGGCGCTTTCAGGGGAACGTGAGTGCTCACTCCCCTGTACCATACGCGCATGTGCGAGATGAGAAGCAGGGCAGCGGATAGACATGATGGGACATGAGCTGATGTGCCAATGGACAGACTCTTCGGGTTCCTGCTCGGTGCTACACTCGCAGGCTCCGGACTATACTACTACGTGATCGATGAATACAAGGTTTCGAACGAGCTGCTGACCGAGGACATCTACGTGAGTGCCTTGCAAGAACGGCAAAGTAGTCGCAGACCAATTCGGGAACTAACAACCGGATCTCACAGGCGCTGCAATCAGCCGTGCAAAGAGTAGAAACATACGTCAAGTCACTGGAGGACGAGGTCAAGACCAAGAAATGAGCGGAACGGAGAGAAAGAGGGAGCACACTGAACATATGGACACAGAATAGTCTATCAAGATCGAAAGCGCGGCTTTCCATGTAAAAAAAGAACTACTATATACCCAAGTCAACCGCGGAAGATGCAGTACATGCAGCATATCGCTTGTTTATGTTATGCCATATTGGCCAGATCGAAGAACCGACATCAGAACCCCCCTTTCTCCAGCATTCGATAGTCTACACCTTGGCCGCCTGTGCCCGGACAGCTCCGGCAAGCTTCTCCAGCTGCTGCTGCCTCATTGCTCGCACATATCTGAACAAAAGGACGAACATCAACTCCACGCGTTCTTTGGTCATCATCAGGATGCCCTGCACCAAAATACCCTTCACGATTTGAGGTGCAATGCCCTTGTAAAGGCCAAGAGGGCCCTCCTTCTCAATGATGTAGTTCATGACCTCAAGGAAGGACTTGAAGGGCTTGCCTTTTCGGCCTGGTGGAGGTCGGGATTGGAGGCCAACCTTGGCGACAATCAGAGGTTGGGTGACAATGGTAGCTATTGACTTGCTCAATGCACCGAGGACTAAATCATGAGACGTCAGTTATGGAACAGAAAGTCTGTCAGAAAATAGGTATCACTTACGAAATGCCTCATGCGCGGCAAGGCTGTTCTTTGCCGGGTACAATGTATCCTTCAGCCTCTGGTACGCTCCGTACGTGATCGCAGGGTTCACGACCAGTACCATGCTAGCCTTGATACCTCTCCACAAGCCGGCATATCCGTCTTCGCTGTTCACCACCTCACGGGCCGTGGCCATCATTCCCTTCTTGTCATGCTTGGGCTGTGTTTGTTGTCTGGTGGTCACCACGGCGATTGGGATCGTGAATATTTGTGCCAGTGCGCCAGCAATTGCTCCTAGTGAGAGCTCCATGGCGGTACCTGGGGGCTTTCCAGTAGCTGATACCTTCGTCAAGTACACATCCCGGACGATGCTGTACCAGTAAAAGTATGCGAAATTTGTGCTGGCAACTCCCAAGAGCCCTCCAGCGAGACCGTTGTACAAGCCTGCGAGACCTTCATCGGCTAGGATATGCTGGATCGCGTGGACGGTGCCTTTGTAGTGTGGTGCATCGCCGACCGCACGCTCCGGGTCTGTCGAGTGTTGCTTGACTTGTACCTGAAGCTTCGTCTTCACAATGTCCAGAGGGTATACGAGAGCGTTGGCAAAGACTGCGCCTGCGCTGCCGGCAATCGCAAGACCCCATGGCGGAACTTCCTTGCTGGCGGCCATTTTAGGTATTCTTTATGTTCGACCGTGCCTGGGAGCTCTGGTTGTGCGGGTTAACGGAGCCTGCAGGGTGTGAGGCAAGGAAAAGAACAGTCTTCCCTCAGGCCGGTAGTAAAGTCCAGGTAGGGATGGGTAACACGACCGCAGCAGCGAGAGCAGCCTCGTGAGTTTAGATCGATGACCAGAAGCGTCGACATGGGCTGGTTGTAGTGCAACGGACCTCGGCCCACGATTACAGCTCGGGTGATTGGGAAGTCGTCCTATTCACGTGCACGTGTTCTAAGGATTCCAACATTTGGCACGCAAGTCATCTATGCGTCGCGCAACTATTTTCGAGTAATTTGTTGAGCATAAGCAGCGTCGGAAATTTGTCAAGTGCTTGTGTTCTAGTATCAGGCTCGCATCACATGTCACGCGCTGCGGGCATAAGCGCTGGGACATGAGGATATAAGCCACACCTCACGCAATCTACTTGTATGAGTGCGAATACTTTAAGCATCTCCATTCGACTTCATTTTCCTTGCTCGAAAGCATTTATAGAGTAACATCTCACGGGAGATCGGTGGCAAGATTACTTTGCATGGGCCAAGCGAGCCAACTTTTCGTAACCTACATGTAATGCTCGGTGTCATGCCAGTCTGCTGATAGAAGTCCCCGGTATAGCCGGACACATTGTTGCGTTTTCACTAAGCTGCCATCTATCCGGTCCATCCTCTGGATCAAGGATTGCGCAATGCAACGACATGTAATCGCGATTCTTTGTGGTGTCTGTGATCTTGTTGTCTCACCTCGCACTGTGCAAGAGGGACTGCGTGCGTCAGAGATATAAGCATATAAACCACATACTATTCAAGGTATTCACGCATCTTCAACGCAAAGATTGCAGTACCCATGGGCTGTATGTTTGTTGAAACCAGGAAATCGGAACGATGCGCATCTGAAGTGTTCGTTGTGAGTTGGAACATCACAGATGGTGTTACCAAGAGAATGTCTGTGTGATAACCTGGTATTGGCATGAGTCGACCTGTAACTGGCCGCGTACAAAGTCTTCCTCGCCACAAGATTCGATTGCTTCTGGTTTGGAGGGTGAGAGTTCTAACTCGTGTTTGAGTCAACCTCAGAGAAAGCGGCGGTTCTAAGCACTGTTGCAAGAACAGCATTAACACTTGTTCTCCATGAATGGTATTTGTACTGTTGCTAGAAGATAACATGAAGCTCTAGTCGTGGCTGTACCCGACGTGTTTGATATGTGATGCAGTGGTGGACGATAAGCACGTGACTCAGAAACCTCATCTGCTACAACTATGCCGGCGCATTCGCATGGAATCGTTAAGATCAACCAACAACCATACAAGTGATCTACGACTCGATTATTCAAACTACCTACGCTTTCTCACACGTGCAAAGCACGCTTTCGCGCCATCATGAAGCTCGTCAGGTAAGCATACCCTCCAGCATCTCAGATGGGTGGGCTTGCATGCTGAACATGAAAACGAAGGCTACGAACGAAAGAGCCTGGCTGACAGGCGCGGTAGGTTCTTGATGAAGTGTTCGAATGAGACGGTCACGATCGAGCTGAAGACTGGTAAGTCCTGGCCAAGAACATACGATAGTTGTTCAGTCGCACATACTTATAAAGCTCGCAAGGTACCATCGTCAACGGAACCATTGCTTCAGTATCACCACAGATGAACACGAACCTTCGAAATGCAAAGATGACACCGAAAGGTGGCTCACAGATCGCCCTGGACCACATCAGCATCCGCGGCTCCGAGATCAGATACTTCATTCTCCCCGACTCACTACCACTCGATACATTACTGGTAGATGACACACCCAAGCCAAAGAACAAGGCTCGCAAAGAGGTGGTTGACAAAGGTGGTCCCATGAGAGGTGGACGAGGAGGCGGAAGAGGTGGGCCCCGTGGAGGACGCGGAGGTGGCAGAGGTCGTGGCGGTGGACGTGGACGTGGTTACTAGGTCGAGGTGTGGAATATGGGGCTTGCTATGCACCTAAAAAAGTGTGCAATCCTGGCGTTGGTTCACTGGCGTTGGAGGACAAGAGAGCTCGACCAGAGCGTTCTACAGCGGGTATGAGACAGCAGCAAGCACCTGTCGTTGTTGCCGTCCACTTCAGGCGCAAGGACTCTGTGTGCTGTAATTCTGCTGAGCTCAAACTGAAATCGTGATAGATATCGAAAGCGTTGCTTATGAGGACACAGCGCGCGTTTTCCAAGCCCAAAAGCTGCCTTCTAATGCTAGTAAGGTATACTGTGTTGCTATGAGCGCTCACATAAATGTCACATGCTTTCATCAGTCTGGTGCCCCACCTTCTGGCTCTTTGTTCACTAACGCTCATCACTGGAGATCATATCCAGCCTCCTCATTTCGCCACACTAGCAAGAGCATCAGACTTTACATCATACATGCACACAACACATCATCGTAACAATCAATCAGGATAACGACCATCAATCATCTCGACTGCTACCGCACCCGCACCGGTTATATAGCTCACTCAAACCCAGTACAAGCTTCAAATCAACGCCTGCGATCATGGTCGTCACCCTCAACGAGCGCGAGCAAAAGCTCCTTCAGGTCGCTTGGCAGTGCATGGATGTCCAGCCAAAGGTAAGATCGTTGCAGTGCACACTCTGAGCGTACGCCCGTACGCACCGTGTTCTCTTACCCTTCACCCCTGCCATGCATGCCCTTCCATATTGCCCTACTGACCACCGAGCAGATCGACTATGAGAAGCTCGCCCACTTGTCCGGGCTCGGCACCAAAGGCTCCGCCACCACGGCTTGGTGCGTGCTGAAGAAGAAACTCACCACCGGTGGTGAAGCTCTCGTTGCCGGTAGTCCCACGCGGGTCGCCACCCCCAAAGCCACGACGCCGCGCAAGCGTAAGACTGGCGCTGGCACTCCCCAGTCCGCCAAACGTAGCAAGACCAGCTTCCTCGAGGACAACCACCATGACGACGAGGATGACGATGAGGAGCTGGAGATGAGCCTGGTAGAGAAGCGCGGCAAGAAGGCTCAGGCGGCTGCGGTCAAGGCTGAGGACGGGATGGCGGCTGGAGATCACGGTATCGTTGACCAAGCCGTGGTAGGCGACGAGATCAAAACTGCAAGAAGCGGACAGACGCGCATCAAACAGGAGGTCGGCGTGGAGAATTCGCCAACTTTCCTGCAGGGTTTGGCTGAGGCCGCTGCGGGTTCTGGCTGAGACTCTCGCTGTGCTACCACGGCACCGTGCTAGTATTGTGCCACATTCTGAATGCGCCGTGCCTACAGAAGCGTGCATGGCATACTTGAGCAGCATGAAGATTCTATACATCTACTTCTGCGGGGGCTCAAGAATCTGGGTTGCAATGACCTTGGTTAGAAGAGGCAAGCATAGCTTAGGTGTTCCTGCATTCGGTCTGTGTTTACTGATGCAGGCTACATATAAAGAGGGCTTCGGTCAGATTTCCGACGATGGTTGAGCAGGGAGATCTGTATCATTGAATCATAACAACATATGCCAATGAGCTCAATTCAATCCCCAGCGTATGCGATACCCATTGTCGTAAACCATACCACTTCTACTTTCCTAACCACGCATTCAGCATGCTGGCAGGTTTCCTATGTCAATACCATAACACCGCTGCAGAAAATCTTACTAAGACACGACTCAGTCGTCCTCATCCATCTCCACATCCTCAACCTTCCCTTGCTGCGGTGCCTTCATTTCCTGTTTCCGATAGAGGCCAGCCAAGAAGTCATTCGTGCTCGCCTCCTCAATGCCCTTGTCCTCTCGCACTTTCAAAAACCTCGGGAAGCGAAGGCTCAGTCCACGCTCGTCGCTCACGAGACCAATGGCGGCGGTATAAGTGGGCGAAAGCGTGATGTCCGCGAACGCCATTTCCCACACTTCTTGCGGCTCGAACCATACATCTGGGTGGCCGGCATACTCCACGTATGACGGACGGCTGATGGTGTTTGGACCGTCCTCGTCGTATCTCTCCTTGTTCGCCTTGTAGAACGCATCAGTGAATCCGGAAATGCACTTGGTGACGACCTCCAAGGTGCCGTTCTCGTCATTACGACACGCGAGCAAAATCGGTGACCACCATGCATTCTTTCGGCCCTGACCATGCCAAGCACCTACGGGTATCAGGTCGATAGTGTCCGCTTGGGTGTTGTAATCTTTCTTCACCTTGAGCCACGAATCAACACGCTTGTCAGGCTCGTATGTTGCGAGGAGAGCCTTTCGCCTACCACCTTTTCTCTCCTCGTCGCCTTCTTCGCCTTTGTTCTCCGCTGCAGCCGATTTTGGCTTCTTGGATTTGGTCGGCTTGCTCTTCGGTTTAGTGGGAGTCCGCAGTAAATTTGCGCCCGCAGGATCCTCGACTTTGATCTCGCCATCAATCTCGGCAACAAGGTCTGGATTTGGCAAGTTGTCAAGCACTTTCACCATGATTCCTTCGCACTTGATATCGGTAGCTTGTTTGAAGAAAGAACTCACAGCCTCTCCATCAAGTGATGTTGCATCCAAAGAACGCACCCAGGTGAAATGGTTCGGTATCTCGACAAAGAGACTCCTGAGCAAGCTCCTTCGCTCTCTAAACGGCCGATTGAGCAGTTCTTCCCCGTTCAAATACATTAGATCGAATGCGAACAAGCAAACGTCGACCTTGACGCTGTGTATGACGACGTCCTTCCGAGCACGATTTGCAAGGATCTGGAAAGGCTTCAGATCGCCAGACTCGCGGTCTACGGCCACGACTTCACCTTCCATGATGAAGCTGCTGACACCTTCACCGCGGATGCGTGGAACTAAAGCCACAAGATCTGGATATTTGTCCGTCATAACCTCCAGGTGCCGCGAAAAGATCGTTACCTTGCCATCCTTGTCACAGTGAACTTGCGCTCGCTGCCCATCATATTTGAACTCGCAGCTGAAGTCGCGGCCTTGCAGTTTGGTGAGCATCTCGCCCATATCCCGCGTTATGCTTCCCAACATCGGCCGAAGAGGAATGTGGAGGGCGAGACCACATCTCAACAGTAGTTCATCATCGATACCAATCTCGAGTAGAGCTGGCACCAGATCATTGTAATTTGGGCGTCTCGCAAAGCTGGCTTTAACAAGCTCTTCACCATGCGAGTATGCTTCTGCTAAGTCTTGTTTCGAGAGCTTGATCAGCTCTGCGCATTGTTTGATCTCGAAAGTGGCATTCTGAGGGCGCGAGAGGAGAAAGGCTCGCGAAAGTGCTATGAGCATCGTGGTTTTGACCGCACCGATGCGAAGGTGTTGGACCAGCGTTCGCACGATGTAGCGACTCTCTTCCGCTCCTCTGGAATCTTGCACTAGTCGCTCAACAATGCGCTGTTTCACCTCCTGGGAGCCCTGTCCTTTGGCGTTTGCAATCTTCATCAGACTGTCGAAGACGCTTTTGATGGTAAGAGGTTTAGGCTTGCGCAACGTTAGACTCTGACGTTTCTTTGCCTCGAAAGCAACGTCGCCGGCGTCCCCGTACTTGTTATACAGAGTCTTGAGCCCAGCATTGTCTAGACCACACACTTTCTTCAGCGCTTTGGAGATCGCTGATCCACCCAAGCCAAGCTCAATGTCAATGTACGGTGGTGAGATGGAATTGGTCGCGAGCCATACAGTGGGCAGAAGCGACTCCGGGTCACCTTCAATGATAGTGCGTAGTAAGTTGACCAGTGCATCCACGATCTTGATGCGTGATTGAGTGCTGTTGACCAGGACGAAGCAATGTGTTAAGACAGCATACGTAGCTACGTTTCCCTCTGGCGCCCATTGTTTCCGGAGGTCTGGAAGGTACTTTTGGGGATCGAAGGTGAGCGGGGACTCGTCAAACGGGATGTTATGTGAAATGGTATCTTCCTCGGCGGTCGCAGACTGCAGTGACAGCGTCGACTTCTTTCCCATACTGGAGAATGCATCTTGTATTGGAGGTGCACTTTCCTGCACCTCCTCCTTTGCTTCACGGTCATCATCGGGAGTTTTGTCTGGTGGGACTTCGATGTCGTCCTGTGGTGGTGCTTTGTCTTGTATTCCCGCCTGAGTATCTACGTGGGACACCGCACCAAGTCGATCTTGCTCGTCCCATTCTGCTTGAAGCTTGCGAGCCAACTGCTCATCCGAAAGCGATTCCCCACCATCAATCCCCTTCACCTCTTCCTCTTGACATGCAACATGCTTGCTTTCATTTGGGGTGTTGTCCTTAGGATGTGGAAGCTCTGCCTTGTCTCTTTGCTTCCCGAAGAAGAAATCCAAGTTACGGCCAGGCTTTGGGGATTCAATATCATTTCTCTTTCGTTTCTTGGTTGGTGTGCTCATGATATTGCTTGCATGATCGGCACGCGACGACCATGCACTGGTCGATCGTGTGGTGTCGCGACCAGCGACGCGAAGTCAGATGATGACGTAGATTCTCTTTGAGATGTTCGACAGTCGATAAATAGACATTGGAGGCTTTCGCAACTTATCACCAAATACACGAGGAACGAGAAATTACCTTAGCTGCTGTCTGATCGAGTATATCGTCGGTTCGAGAAGTTGATCGGTTCCCTGGTACAGTGATCGAATATACAACGTGCATGGTGCTGTGTGTTTCTAATGAGCAAATGCGGTCCATGTTACTCACTAGTACCAAGTGCATCACGGACTTTGATATCGGATCCACAGGGTGCGACTTTGTACGGGTGCAACCCACTACACTCATCGTGTCAAATATGATGCCAAAGCATACAGCTCGATGATGATCAATCTTGATCACACATATCACAGGATGTCGTGTAGAGCAGTGGACCTGAGTTGCCCCGAGTCCATAACCCTAACCTTGCGCTTGAGGTCAACCCTAACATGAACATCCAAGCGAGCTAATGTATCGCGAGCTCGACACCATTGTGATGCAATGGCACATAACGGTAACACGTTCCTACGTTGCCTCACGTTGATCTGAACAGCAGCCACTATTGCATTTCAACGGCAGGTATCAGCCTTGACAGCAATTGAAAAGCCATGTTCTGGAAGTGGATGATGCCAGCTCGTAACAGTAATATACGGAACACCAGCGTGCAAGTATTCGTAACGTATCAATCACGTAGCCTTCGCGTGGCTATCATCCAGCAGCCGGGCTGAATCCCAGCCCTGGTAATCCATCGAAGTAGAGCCGTATCATACATAGTGCCCAGTTCGTGAAACACCGACGCCAGTCGAGCTTGATGATGTGATTAAGACTCCGGCGGACCAGAGTAGAAGGCTATAACCTCACTCCTCGTCGTTCCCCGTGGCCCAGTTAGACCCTCCATTACTCGCCTTCTTGAAGTCTAATCCCTTCACTTCTCGCCTTGCTCTGCAGCAGCAGTCGCCGCCGCACCCCCAACCCTCTCCCTCTCTGCGGCACTAAAGCACGCCTCCCCATGCCTCAGTGCCGCAACTAACACCTCTACGCTCTCGGCAGAGAAGTCCTTCGCATTGCGCAACTTGACCAGGTCATCGCCGAATTCCTTGGTTGCTTGACGCAAGTAGAAGTCGGAGAAGGCCTGCTGAGAGTCTACGGTCTGTTGTACACGAGCGAGAGGTGGCGATTGTGACAGTGAAGATCCTTCCGAAACTGGTTCGTCGTGTGTTGTTACTGATGTTTGATGAGGTGGTCCTTGTGGTAGAGCGGGAGATTGTTCCCGCGATGTGCTGGGGGAGGATGAATCTGACGAGGAAGAGACTACATCATTGTCGTTAGCTGGAGTTTTTCGAAAGCTTTTAATGATGGAACAAAACAGTGAATCAGACCTTCAGTGCGCGCCTTACTCTTGCGCTTACGCTTCGAACCTGTTTTTGCAGCAGCCATGGTTGTCGAGGAATAATATTTTGTTCGTTGAGACAAAAACAGATTCTTGAGAACCCTGGTGTCAGTGGCGAGGGTGAGATTTCATTGGTTCGCAGGAGGCTCCATGGGCTTGCTCTTTCGCTCAATCCAGCGCTGCCCATAGTCTTCCCATCGACACTACATCAAGCCGGCATTTCGAGACACTTGGTGAGACAGAGAGAGTGGATCACGCATATTACACTTGTTCGTGCAAGATACATTACAGTATACAATACATCATAAGGTACAACCCTTCATATTCCAACAGTGATGCTCATCCAATCCCGCTAGAACGCTGCACTATATTTCTGTGTCGCGACCATGTCCTAAGCAGCAGGCTTCACGACTCTGGCCCCGCGCTTCTCAATGCCCTGCCGCAGTGCCTGTAAGACCTTCGCTCGGCCTTGTATCTTAACTTCATACGCATCAATCTCCTCCTCGGTCACGTCTCGCATTTTCTTCCGTGCGCTTCCATTCAGGCTGCCTGTACTACGACCTAGGGCGCTCGCTTCGGGAGAGAACATGACTGATCGCCTTGACGCAGGCGGTGTCCGCAATCGACTGCCGAACATGCCGCTCATGCCGAGTGCATCGCCATTCGCAGCCATGCGCGACCGGGATGGTCCCACACTGGCCCGTGGCGAGCTGTTCACAAGCCTGCTACCCCTGAGCTCATTGACGAGATTATCTTCGTAATCAGAAGTCAGGTTCAACGATGCCATTCCACCCGGTAGCCGTCTGATTTTGGACTCAAGGACGTCAATGTCGCCGCTCTTCTGCTCAATCATGGCCGTCATCTTCAGAATGGTGTTGGTGACAGCCTCGACGGTCGGCACAGCCTTGGCGGAAGCTGACTTGGTATCGGCAGAAGCCACAGCGGACAGATCCGCCCGCAGAATGGTCATGGACTCTTCAATCTGAGCAAGGAGTTTCTGTACTTTTTGAACACCCTGCCGGAGCTCTGACTGCTGCGCCTCGGCCTCAGCCGATAATGGTGCGGCCATTTGCTTGGAGCGTTGCTCATGGTCTCCGTACGAAGCGATCTTCTTGCGGATATCCACCACGTTCGACCTCACTCGACTGACCTCCATATCCTGGTCGCGTAAGCTCTGAACTTTACCGGCCGGATCTTCGAGCTTTCCTTCCTCTAGCATCGTTGCTAGCGAAGTCTGCACAGAAGCAAGATCGTTCACTTCGTCCAGAGTCCAGTTCTGAGGGCTTTCCAGATCGGCGCGACTTCGTGCTCCAGATTGTTTTAGCTCCATGTGACCATCAACAAAGCTTTGCAAAGACCGAGCGTTCCAGCCGAGCGTCGTTATCATGCTGTTCACATCGCAAAAGACTTTTTCGATCGTCCCACCCAATCCTTCCTTCGCAACTTGACCTGCAAAATCTTGATGTGCAACAAATCCCGGAACATCCTTGGATGGCTCGGCCTTGGTACTGATGATTTCCCGCAGACGAGCATCATCATTATCCTCGAGATCGCCTGCCTCGGGCTCAACCGGCTCCTGGATTGGTTGTTGCCGTTCAAGTGGTCTGGCAGGCGGCACAATAAACTTTTGACTCTCGATTGGTATAGGCATCGGAGAAGTGTATGCGGCAGATGCAGATGATCGGTCAAATCTTGAAGTAGGTGGCATAGGAGATGTGACGGACCGCAAAGCATTCGCACGTTGTGGGCTACGTCGCTGCGGACTGGGAGATCGTGGTGACTCTTGCACACTACGCACTGGGGCGAAGCTTATAGGTGGGTTAGGGAACCCTGCCGGCGTGAAACTGGTCCGTTTGTTGGTAGCTGGCGTGGTTGACTCTTCTCGAGCTTGACGTCGCTCTGGTGAAGCTGGGGTGAGGCGAGCCTCGAAATTGGCAAGCGCTTTTGGGTCAGTGGCTTGTGTTTCATCGTCATCCTCTTCCTCCTCCTCCTCTTCCTCCTCCTCGCCATCTTCTTCGCCGTCCTCCCCTTCCTCACCATCGTCTTCCTCGTCGTCCCATTCTTCGTCTTCATCGTCGGGTAGTCCCACTTCCGAGGCAGCTGCTTCGGAGAACGTTTCATTGCCAAGGTCGACAGGTGGTGTTCCGGAAGTCGTAGGTTCTGAGACGACTTGCTTCGCAGCCTCTTCCCTTTTTACCTGTGTAGAATCTGCCTCGGTGGAACTCTGTGGAACGTCCATGGGGGGGAGATCGCCAGTAAATCTTTTGGGCTTGTAGTTCAGCGGGTCAGGATCAGTCTTTGGTGGTGCAGGTGTGCTCTCAGGAATATCGGGTGGAGGAACGTCATTTGCGAACCGCTTAGGAGTGTATTTGAGCGGATCGAAGGCAGACGATGTTGCGGTCGTATTTTGCCCGTTTTGTAGGTTCATACCAGATGTCGCAGACGCCTCAGGGATGTCATTCAGCTTTGGACCATCTTCTGTGCCAGGCTCCTTCTTCACGCTTGGCCCTTGATTAGCATCTGTGCCTAATCCACCTAAGAACGCGCCGGAGTTGCCAAAGAAAGAAGATGTAGAGCCTTCTGGTTTTGGTAGATCGTCTTTCGCGGTGCCATCTCCTTTGAATGTAGAACCCAACTTGAACCCACTGCTGAAACCGAACAACCCGCTACCCTCTTTTTGCTCTCCGGTGGCCTTAGCCGAATCATCATCGTCCATGGTCTCTTCGCGGATCTGAGATGGTTTTCCGAAGCTACTACTCTGCGAAGGTGTACCGAAAGGTCCAACAGTGCTACCCGAGGCGAAACTGAAACCAGATCCGAACGATGTGGTTGAGCCAGAAGGCTCGTTGGGTAGTGCTGGCTTTGCTCCGAATGCACTCTTGGAGTCCGTCCCTGCAATCTGCGCAAATGGAGAAGCTTTGACCGTACTTGAGCCCCAGCCTGATGCGAACGGCGTACTTTGGGCATCGCCAGAAGGTTTACCAAAAGTAGCAAATGGAGATTGTGCAGCAGAGTTACCACCGAACGGGCTGCTTGCTTCACTCGGTCTTGTTTGTTGTGTTGCTAGAGATGTTCCCCAAGGCGATGGTTTGTTTGCTCCCATACCACCCACCTGGCCGAATCCGGCACCTGCGCCAATCGATGTGGCCGAGCCGAACACTGGTTTAGAATCAGTAGCAGCTGTAGCGGGTGTTCCCGAAGTTGAAGCTCCCCACGGCGAAGGTTTGCTGCCAAGCGCAGATATACCGCCAAACGAAGACGAGCCAAACGCGCTCCCTTGACCGATAGCAGAGAGCGATCCGAAAGCAGGAGTTTGAGACTGCGTTTGCTGACTGGTTTGACCAAAGGCTGGCTTAGATCCAAAGCCTGACATACCTCCCATCGAGCCTTGCGAGTTTGATGCCTGGCCAAAAGTTGAGGTTGAACCAAATGTTGGCGTCTGCGGATTCTTCGCAGCTTGTCCAAAAGTGGAGACAGATCCGAAAGCTGGCACCTGGCCCGGTGTTGATGCAGCTCCGAATGTTGATGTCTTCGGTAGTGTACTGCTGGAAGCAGGTGTAGAGCCAAAGGCGGAGGCCTTGAGTGCAGCCGATGCACTGGGGGCGGACGAGTCTAAAGCATTACCGCCAATAGCAGCTATCATACCAGGATAGATAGCCTTCTTGTAGAGTGATTCGTCATACATCACCCACCATATGCTCAGGATTCCTTCGTTGTTCAACAAGCATAATGCAGGGAGGGGGACGGGAGCTTCTTCGAGTTCTTCATCACCAGGTATCGGACGCTTGATCTTCTCTGTGTTGTCCAGGGTGGCGCTTAGATCCAGAGCCATACCGATCGGGCTGGTTTCGGACATTTCATCAACCATGCTTAAAGGCAACGGTGCACCCCGGCCGTCGGTCAGCCCGGTGGTGGTGAACGATCCTCGCACATCATTTTCATTAGTGCTGTCCAGATTTACGCTGGATTTGGTCATCATGCCAGCGTCACTGGCAATGGTGGATATCATGATGAGCATGTCATCTAGGTTCGGTGGCCACTTATTCAGCCTTTGGATGAAGTGACGTGCCGGTATACGTTTGTCTAGCAATCCAGGAGGCAGTGGATCGGGTACGTTTCGAAATTCGAACGTGTCAGGCTGTCCTTTTCTGCGGTGGACGAGGTGCAAGAGGGAATCCTGCCTCTGCATCTGGCCCATTGAGTCGTTACCATCAGATTCCGCATACACTGGTGAGTGGATGAAAAGAAAGTCATCGTTCTCGAGCCAATAGACTGATGTGAGTGGATAACCCGTAGCATCAGGCTCGGCCAAGTTCTGCATCTGCGGAGGCAATGGGACAATGCTCTTGATGCTACCCTGGGGGTCAATCTGGATAGATTTACCGTCTCGACAACCAGCAATGATCTGCTTTCCCAACTTCGACCATGATGCGCATGTGACATTCTCGAGGAAGACTGCCTGGCCACCGGAAGTGTTGATGAGTTTCCGTTCTTTCAGATCTGCAATGAGCAATTGGCCAGTCTCAAGAATGACGCCAAAGTAGTACAAGAATTTGTTGTCAGGGCTAGGGTTGGGATTTGGGAGCAGTTGCTGCACACCCACACCGTTTGTCGAGATCGTGAAGCTAGGCTCTTTCATTGGCATCTGATTTGTATCGTACACCGCCAAACCCCCTCCTTGCTCAGCAGCAATCACCAGACAGCTTTCATCTGCTGAGAAAGCAATCTGCGACACACGCGGGATGGATATGGTCGACTGTGGAGTGAAGTTGACGACTTTGTTCGCATCACCGGCGCTTGCGATCAATGCATTGCGGGCATCCGTGGTAGAACCCACAACGAGTAGGTTTGGTCCTGCTGCGGCGATCAAGCCTTTGCGAGAGGCCACACTCAGAAGTGAGGCAGACGCCGCGGGTTGATTGTCTTCCGGCCATGGGTTGGGTAGTATCCGAAGCTTGTGTTCTCCAGCTATTGCTCTGAATCCAATCCTTTCGGCAGTAATCGACTTCAGATCCCCCTCGGCAACTGGATTCCCCTCGACGGACGCCATGCTGTTGTTGCGCACATGCAGGTGCTGCGTAGAGCTAGCTTGGCCGAAGAAATCTGAAGATTGCACTTGCGCTCGATCACCTCTTGCACTACGAAAAAGACCAAATGAGTGGACTTGCAATGGCTGCAAGCTATGATCGTACAGGCCGACTCTGGAGGGAAGCGTGGTAAGCTTTGACGGCACTCGAGTAGACGAGGCAGCGTGTTGGAAATATCTTAGGAACCGTTGGCGGTAGGCGAGACGTGACGCCGCGGGAGAGAGCGCGTCGTGTGGTTGCCGAAAGTCGAAGTCAGCTGTTTGCCAGGTACAGCATCGATCAGGATAGTAAACGCCAGTGTTGCGAGTGCTAATGACGTGAATGTATATTCACATCAATACCCTAATAACAGTCTTGCTGAGGTACTCTCACCTTCACCTCGACTGCCTGATCAAGGGTTGCCCACCCATCTATTGTCAGGCTATTGTAGACTCGTCAATAGAAATCGTGACGCTGTCACTACGAGAGCTAGCCTCAAGCTTCAAGGCAACCTCAGCCTACGAATCGTCACCCGGCGTCTCTCTATCGAAACATCAACGTCTCACCTTGGACACTCTGCCACACAGCTCAAAACACCAGGACCATTCGATAAGATGCCGGGATTCGATTTCACAAATTACAATCGCAACCTTGCGCTACATGCCAAGGGTGTGCCTCTCCCAAAAGCAACTTCGACCGGTACCACAATCGTTGGCGCACTATTCGATGGCGGCGTTGTGATTGCAGCAGACACCAGAGCTACTTCTGGTCCCATAGTAGCTGATAAGGTCAGACGCAGTTCCGAACTGCGAGTGTATCAACAGCACTGACAGAAATGTAGAATTGTGAAAAGCTTCATTACATTTCCCCTCAGATTTGGTGTGCAGGAGCTGGAACCGCTGCCGACACCGAGTTCACAACAGCCCTCATTGCATCGAACATCGAGCTTCATGCTCTCTCTACCGAACGTAAACCCCGCGTGGTGACGGTCATGACACAGCTGAAGCAACACCTCTTCCGCTACCAAGGGCACATCGGCGCATATCTGGTAGTAGCTGGGTGCGATCCTACCGGAAGCCACCTCTTCACAGTACACGCACACGGTTCGACAGACAAGCTACCCTATGTGACGATGGGATCAGGTTCCCTGGCAGCCATGAGTGTGTTCGAGACTCAATGGAAGGCAGATCTGACAAGAGAAGAGGCTATCAAGCTATGCGCAGATGCAATTCAAGCCGGTATCTTCAACGATTTGGGCTCTGGTAGCAATGTGGACGTCGCAGTCATCACGCCGGAAAAGACTTCGCTTATGCGAAATTACATTACGCCGAACGTGCGGGAGCAGAAGATGAGGAACTACAAATTCGCACGTGGCACGACTGCGGTGCTGGACCAGAAAATCATCACAAGGGAGGAGATCTCGAAGTATGTCGTGGTGGAAGAGGTTGCGGATGGTGAGAGCACAGTCGCGGAGAGAATGGACACGTCATAGAACATCTCCAGCGATGGAGGCAAGGGTTGAAGAAAGACAGCATTCGCGTGGGTCCTCAGGCGTCGTAAGATGGCGTACCATCTCTGTATCATAGCATGTCTCCAGAAGGAGCGGCAAATACGATGTACGAATTTGAACCACAGTCCAATTCCGAAGCGCTTTGACCGTGGATGGCTTTAATGAAGGGCGCGTCTTGAAGTCTAACGCGCCGTCATGGGGAGCATACTGTCCTAACTCGAAACCAACGTCGCAAACAATAGAGAGCAATGGGCCCATGGTGAAAAGACGAAAGCAGTAGAAACGAAGAGACGAACATGAGCCGAGAGATAGCAAGATGGCATGTGCATACATGGATGATGCCACAGTCCATACCGTGTCCTCAAGGCGCACACAACGAAGAGCTCTGCATCACGCTGGCAAGGCTGCGACCACATCTTCGCTGCCCAACGTGTATAGAGTTGTTGAACGAGATGCATGACCTTGGCGTTGAATGGACTGAAGGTTACTCACTGTACATCAAATGTAAACATTGTGCTCTGCGTGACATGTCAAGACGAAGTGACAACGACAAGAGACTCGAGTCGACGTGGAACATGTCCAGATCACGGGGTCAAGCCACAGCCAGCCGCCCCGAGATCTGCAACAACAACGACAGACGGGTGATGACAACAAACCACGCAACGGAGAAGCGCACGAGAAGCGCACTGATCTGGGAAAGGATCGAAACATGGGCGCCGCAAATGCGCCGGACGCGTTTCACTCCTAATGTCAAGGGGAATATTGTTTTGCAACCGGCCACATGCAGCCTAGCGTGGTCCGCTGGAGAGTTGGTGATAAGATGGAAGCGGCGTGGATGCTGCTGTCGTATATAAGCTTGACCCCACCTGGTTCGCTCGCGCGCCTGGACGCTCTCTCGACTCTCTTTCGCCTCACGTTCAATCACACCGCACCGCCCACCATCAATCTCTTTTCCATCCGCGACCTTACTCGCACATTCTTCAGCTTCTCACCTTTCTCACCCACCCAATCACATTTGCAATGGCGCCCAAGAAAGCTGCTGCCACTGGGGCCAAGAAGAGCGCCGCCTCTGCCCCGGCTCACTCCAGCTACCAAGGTGAGCGCACTCGACGTCGCACCACAACCGCATCTTCCAAGATCTTGTCGTGATGCGTGCTCTATTGTGTAGTCCTGATGCTGACGATTCTTCTGTATAGACATGATCAAGGAGGCTATCATCTCCGTAAGTCGACAATTTCCGGCGCATTCGCTCAGTGCTTGCTCTCGTCGCAATTTTTGCACATGCGACATGCGCGAACGCGTCTCTTCCATCAGGAAGAAGCTACGTTGATTGCTCTGAACTATCACTGACGTGTTTTATCATCAACAGCTCAAGGACCGTAACGGCAGCAGGTCAGTCAATTTGCCACCTCATCGTCGCCGCCGCCGCCATGCCAAGCTGCCGGCCAACGTGACGTTTCACTTTGGTGTCTTAGACTAACGTTCTTGTGTTCATGACAGCCGTCAAGCCATCAAGAAGTACGTTCAGGCGAACAACAACCTCAGCTCTGTCAGCGATGCCGCCTTCACCACCCAGTTCAACAAGGCCATCCAAAGAGGCTCTGACACTGGCGTCTTCGCCCGCCCCAAGGGTACGTTTTCCCCAACGATCGGTGCAACACACGATCGATAGCATAGCCATGACATCTGCACTGCGCCATTCTACGCGTCATTGCGAGCATGGACCGCATCGAAAAATGGTTTTAATGTTGTTGTCGCCCCGTGCTCCGCTGACCTCGACGTCGCTCACAGGTGTCTCTGGCCCCGTGAAGCTTGCTGGTCCTGCCAAAGCCGCAGCCAGCTCCACCACCAAGACTTCCATCAAGACCGCAGCCCCAAAGACCGCCAAGGCCAAGACTGCCAAAACCGCCGCCACCAAGAAGGCCCCAGCCAAGAAGACTGCCGCCACCAAGCCTGCAACGAAGAAGGCTCCAGCCAAGAAGACTGCAACCAAGACCAAGGCTAACACCGGCAAGGCTCGCAAAGCTTCGACGGATGTAAGTCGGCACCAAGTAAACTATCTCCAATGCATCACTGACGTGACATCAACAGGCTCCTGCTGTCGTAGACAAGGCTCCAGTCGTCCTCGGCAAGACTAAGTCTGGCCGCGTCACCAAGTCAAAGGCACCTCAACCCGAGAAGAAGGCCACCAAGGCAAAGACATCAACCAAGAAGGCCGCTCCCAAGAAAGCCGCGGCAGCCAAGAAGGCATAGATGACTTTCTCTTTTAATGATCTTCATGTCTCTTCCTTGGGCTTTATGCTCGAACCGCACTTTCTGTATGTGCTTCAGCGCTGGCGGATAGGTGGCGAACGGCGTTGACGGCCTCTTCTTTGTGTGATACCAAGCCTTCCGTTCTTCTGCATCCATCTTCTGCATGAGGGACCCGATCTCGCCGTCGCCGCTTTTCATGGTGGTAAACGCGATGCCTTCTCGGTATGGATACTGGCGTTACGCGGGTGTGCAATGATTAAATGGGATGTTCTTATGAAGCGCGCGAAGACATAGCTTTGGCAATGAATCCACTCTCCATCAAAATTCTATGCTCTCTGAAGTCATGACATTCAGTCCAGCGTGATTGTGCTTGGGAATGGGTTGACGTGAAGGAACACGACCATGTATCCATACCTTACCAAGTCCGCGATGCTCGGTTACCACGCACCCAGTATGAGAGTATCCAGCCATGTTTACTGCTAAATCTTAACACGGTTCCAGAACACGTCTACGATGCAGAGAGCACAGCATACTGCATGCTGGTTCATCTATGTGTTTCCATTGGTGAGATGACACAACCTCAACGGCTTTATCGATGCACGTTCCAGCTTTTACACGCTCACAAGCAGCGCGAACAGCACGTTTCTTGGCTGACATCAGTGACGGAGTCTGTACGCAGGATCGAGCGTGGTCTTCTACATGAAAACACTGGTAGAATACAGTACGATGAGTGTTGCGTGTGTGTTCGACAATGAACATTATACTGTCGCGTAAAGCAGCATATACGTGGGTGTGTTGTGTGAGTGACGTGCTGTGTTGGAATAAAGTTATGATAGGTTGTTTGGCGGACAGCAACTTCGGACGCCGTAGCCCCGATCCATCGTGCTGACTAGGTCCAATCAACCTAGGAATGGCCAACATTCCGAGCCACGCTTTAGCAGCCCAGCTTCCTTTCCTACGGGCCTGAACCTCTGCATCACATCACTCCTCTGTGTCTTGTATATCTCTCCTGAGGCCCAACCCTTAGTTACCATTCAGGATAGACCTATCCCAGCATTTGCGCCAAACCCAGAGCTGGCGTCGTGGGTCCTGTCACGACCGACCTTGCGACTTCCAGGCTGCCGGGAAAACCGCATGATCCTCCGAACTGGCGACTCCCACGGCACGCCGACCCCTGGACGGGGAGCATGAGCTCTTGAGGAAGTCGCTCGAGCTCAATGCCGCGACGAGAGGGGGCATCTTCATGGTTCTCGACATGCCGGCCGTCGACTCGCCAGGCCGGCATTCTTTCGACCCCCAACACCAATCCCGGCACTCGCACAGCACTCGATCCAGCGTCGACCACCCCACGCCTTCGATAGATGGCGTGCCCGGAGCATGGCCGCAGACACCAATGAGTGGTATACATGAGGGCGTTGGCGGGCAGGACGGCAGTGTGCTAAGCGCGCCGCGCGGAGAGCGAGCAGTGAGTGCGAAAGCCGCCGCAAACAACACCCGCGCCCGGCGGAACAGCACACTGGAGAACGAAAAGAAGGCGGAGGAGTCTGCATTCCGACCAAATGTGGCAGAGGAAGGACAGATCACTCCGCTCAATGGCAAGCCGAATGGCGTCTTTCCACCTCCATCTCCGCGAGCAAAGCCGATTACCAATGGCAATTCGGTAGCAGCATCTCCGTTGACACCGACAACTGTGCTACCGCCTGTCAAAGAGAGTGACTCGCCGGCACAGTCTGCTGGAACATTGAAGCCACCTTCTGCGCACCCGTCACATCACCGCGCATCTTCACCGCCTGCCTTCTCTCCAGGCTCCAGCTCGCCGTCCGCTTCAACCGCCGCATCACCACTCACAGCTTCACGGCCGGATCGCCTCAAGCACCGACATACGTTGGAGGTGCCCAAGGTCAACACGCGCAGTTCTGTCGAGGTCCAACCACCGAGTGCCGGCGTTGATGGAGTCGTGTCCTCCACTGGGCGCTTTTCGCCAAATACGCCCACGCGGAGACGTGCCTCGATACAATTAGGACGGAGACATACTCGCTCGATTCACTCGGACATGCATCTTGACGAGCCATTACAGGACGAGGATGCTGCACGATATGCAGAGCACTTCAAGCTGAAGCGCGCGTCGAGGCGGGCGAGGGCCGATACGGACGATGACAGGGTTGTGGTCGGGACCAAGGTCGACGAACACCACGAGAACTATGTTCGCGCATACAACATGCTTACGGGCATCCGATTTTGTGTGTCGAGATGCAACGCGAAGATGGACCGTGAATTGACAGACGCCGACTTCGAGGCTAAGCACAAGTATAGTTTTGACGTGACTGGAAGTGAGTTGACCCCGAGCGCGAAATACGACTTCAAATTCAAAGATTATGCCCCTTGGGTCTTCCGACATCTTCGAGGCGCGTTCAAGCTGGATCCGGCGGAGTATCTGGTGTCGCTGACTTCGAAATACATCTTGTCGGAGCTGGGATCCCCCGGCAAGAGTGGCTCGTTCTTTTACTTTTCTCGCGATTACAAGTACATCATCAAGACGATTCACCATGGCGAGCACAAATTCCTGCGGAAGATCCTGCGGGACTATCACAACCACGTGCTTGAGAATCCAAATACCCTCCTTTCGCAATTCTATGGCCTTCACCGTGTCAAACTCCCATACGGGAAGAAGGTACACTTTGTGATCATGAACAACCTGTTCCCACCACATCGAGACATTCACCGAACCTTTGATCTCAAAGGAAGCACCATTGGAAGGGATTTCAGAGAAGAAGATTTGGAGAAGAATCCACGAGCAACGTTGAAAGATCTCAACTGGTTGCGACGCAACCTGCATCTTGAGTTTGGTCCGACCAAGAAGGACATTTTCGTCGAGCAAATGCAACGGGATGTTGCTCTTCTCCAGCGGTTGAAGATTATGGATTACTCGCTGTTGGTCGGCATCCACGACCTTGAGCGCGGTAACGAGGACAATCTACGCGACAAGACTCTACAAGTGTTTCAGCCCGGTGGCGATAAGCCAGACGAGCCACAGATGGGTCAACTAGTCAGGTCGACAAGCAAGATGGAAAATGCACAACGCGCGCGAGAACTGCGTGAGAACATCAAGAGAGAGCGTCCGATCCCTGTAGCCCAGACGCTGGACAAGATGCCAGCTGAGATCCAGAAAAAGGATTTCTACTTTTATGCCGATGATGGCGGCTTCCAAGCGACACATGAAGACAATGGTCCGGGTGAGGAGATCTACTACCTCGGAATCATTGACTGCTTAACACGGGTGAGTAGCATTGCCACAAGAGAGTCACTTGTGCTGCAGGCAGACTGACTTTTGCATAGTACAACCTTACGAAGAAAGCTGAGCACTTGTGGAAAGGATTTGGCGGGCACGAATCTCAGATATCCCCAATTCCACCAGAGCGATATGGCGATCGTTTTATCAAATTCATCTCTGGAATTACCATGTCTCGTGAGCGCTCAGAAGGTGTGCGACTTTCACACATGCTAGAGGCTACGGCAGGCATGATCATACCCGCAGGAATCGAGGGGACCGTGAACGACCCGCGACTCGGCAGCGTGAACATCTCTCACGATCCACCAGGCACCGAGAAAGTGATGGACGAAGCCACGGATGAGGCGCAGAAAAGCAAAGATACAGGCGCGAACGAACAGGATGTTCCTGATCGCCTGCTGAGCGCAGTGAAAAGCCCCGGTGAACTCAACGAAGCAGCAACCCTTCCAGTCATCGGCGAGGCTGCTGAGAACGGAAGCAATCCCAGCCATGCGCCGTCGCAAGCGCAGAGCAATGAAGATCTGAACGGTCAGGATCGTAAGATAAGAGACGACTACATACCGTCCGACAGTCCGGCTGACGTCCAGCCCCCTACGCCTCCCAAAGCTGACAAAGCGGTCACGACTCGGGAACGCACGTCCGAAGAGACCTGGGGCGGTCGACCACCTCCAACACCACCTAAGGACGAGCCTCGAGGAATCCTCGACAAAGCTCTGCCGCTACCGCCCAAGACATCCGCCCACAATCCGGCGCGGATGGTCGAGGACGAGTTCGAGCGCGCACGAGCGAAGGTGGAAGCAGCCATGTAATACCACCGATACCCTGCGACAACAATGCCACAATTCTCCTTTCATTGTCGAAAGTCATCCTTGTTTGCCATAGCGGCAGACCCTTCAAAAACAGCGGCCAGGACTCAAATCGCGTCGCCCGCATGCATGTGAGCGATACCAGCGACTCCTACAGTTGAATTCTTTCCACGTGCAGCCGCCTCGAGGCTATGAGCTTAACAGCAACCCGATGTTATGCGGTTGTACCACATCATCATTCCCTTTGTCATTTCACACCATGGCAGGACAGAGCCTCTCTATTCCTCATCCCACACAACGCAGAAGAAGCAGGAAACATCCCTGCCTTTATCCCCCATTCCCCTCGATGATACCACTATCCGACGTACATTCGGTCGTCGCCATCTCTACATCTGTTCTTGTTTTGTTTTCTCTGGACGCGGGTGTCTGTCTTAACTGATGCAGAAATTTTCTTGGTTGGTCAGGGTCATGTGTAATGGGAATGCGAACGGCTGGAAGAAACAACCAGATCAATCTGGTAACAGTAGGGATTTTGGCGGAAGAGAAGAAAGAGAGGGATCTGCCCCGTGCGTGGAAACACGTATTCCATGTCACGGTGGCCTCGAGGATGTTGCCCGCCTGCTGAAAGCAAGGAAGTGAGTTTCGAAGGCAGGGAGTGTGTGCCTCTTATCTGTGCCACCACAGCGGCTATTTCCATGTAGATACATTATTTGAGAACAGATGAGATCGCCCCAGGAACCGAATAGAGCGGAGAGAGTTCAGCATGTTCGTAGAGAGTCACGCGATCAAAGAATGGATCGTGTGGCTTCAATCCTTTTCCGGCTACATCTTTAGGGACAGCTGTTTCCCTGCAGTGATTCCAATGTACCGTCTGCTGTGTGCTGTAATTTCGACGCGACATGTTTACATGGTATGGACTTCCATGGGCATGTACCCTGCGCGACCTCGACATGTGAAAGTGGAGCTTTGCGGCATGGACCGTTGCCAAAAGGCTTGATTGCTGCATCGGTACATGTACTTTAGAATGCTTCACGTGTATATGTACCTGCAGTATTCCATGCCATATATATGCGCTTGAGTCGCGCAAGTTCTCGGCCTCCAATACATATAGCTCAACTCGACAATGGCGGATCCACCACCTCCTCCTCCTGAGGGCGTACACCACTACACCACTGCCGACGAGGTCCCCTTTGAGCTGTCGAAGTACTGGCACCAGCGTTACACCATCTTCTCGCGTTTCGATGAGGGGATCTGGATGACGGACGACGCCTGGTTTGGCGTCACGCCCGAGCCTGTCGCGACGTAATCCCTTCTCCTTTCCTCCTTGCTCTCTCCTCATTTTCCCACTGACAAGTTCCCTGTAGGAAGATCGCCACCCACATGGCCACAGCCCCAGCATCTAAGAGCATCATCATCGATGCTTTCGCCGGCGCCGGCGGCAACGCTATTGCCTTCGCCCTCTCCGGCCGTTGGAGCCAGGTCTGGGCCGTCGAGCGCGACCCCGTCGTGCTCGCGTGCGCCAAGCACAACGCCGAGATTTATGGCGTCGCAAAGCAGATCTGGTGGGTGGAGGGGGATGTGTTTGAGCAGCTGCGCACGCGGCTGAAGACAGTAGCGCGCAAGGCTGTCATCTTCGGTAGCCCGCCGTGGGGAGGTGAGTTCCTTTCTGATTGTTTGATGGCAGCAGGAGAAGGAAATACTGATGGCTATGACTTCCCAGGCCCGACGTATTCAGATTCTGAAGTGTTTGATCTGAGCGTCATGGAGCCATATTCACTCAAAGTGCTGCATGATGCGTTTGCGGCCGTGTGTGATACCGTGGTGTTGTTCCTGCCGCGGACATCAGATCTGAGACAGGTTGCGAGGCTTGCAAAGTCAGGGGAGAAGCTTAAGACGGTCCACTACTGCGTACATGGCGCGAGTAAAGCGATCTGTGTCTTCTTTGGGAAATTTGAGCTGGAATGAGTGATGTAACCGTTTTCGCTGGAGCAAAAGTACCTGAGGATTTGTGGACGGGGCAGATCCGAAGGTGCTCATGAAGCATCACGAGAGGAAACCGCAACTTCGGTCAACACCGTCGACCTCAACTACAACGAGATCTAGCAAATTCCTACCTCTTGCTAACCCAGTTCTTGGATAATTGTGCTCACTGTTGGACAATTGCGACAAGACTTTGCTCACACGGCATGAAGCTACTACGTCTGGCTTCCTTCCTGGCAGTCATGTACACTCACTTCAACCATGGCATTGCTGCAGCTACTTTCGTCAACAACGCGCAGTCGATGTACGATTTGGTTATCGACAAGGTGATGGACTTCGGAGAAACACTGAAAACAGCGTTCACTAGCCCAGTCTGTGACCGAGCTTCACCAGAGCCTGCTAAGCTCATTTCGCTCTTCGCTTACCCTCAGCCAGCTGCTATACTCCCGAATGGTAGCGTGTTGGTGTACGTGGAAGGCTTCGCCGGCATTTATCCAGACTGCGAGACGAACTCGCAAACAAGGACGTTTGCCCTTCTGAATGCATTCATGATGGCTTTTGGATGGAGCATGCCCGACGATGGGCGGCACCACGATAACTTCCTTCCCTTGGAATGGCTACATCATGCTGCAAGGAACGTGACGCTATGGCTGGAATGTGGCACAGAGATTATTCCACTCTCGCAGCGTACGGACAGTAGAGGGCACTTTGCCGCGAAAGGAATGGTAGTTCTTGGCTCTACAATGGATTTGGGTGCATATCCTCGCGCAAGTCCGCAGCACGAATGTCGAGGGTCGGGAATCGCAGCATCTCCTCACAGTAGAATATTGGAGCTTGACCTCGCTGGCTTCAGCACAAAAGGTGAGGTCCAGAAGCAGCGCCTAGAAGTTCTCCTGGTGCCTCCCAACGGCCTCTCCGTCATCTCAGATATCGACGACGTACTTCGTCCGACGGAAATATGGGACCCATACGCAATGTCTGAATCCACCTTCCTCTCTCCCCTGCAGCCATGGCTGAACATGCCCTCAATCTTCGAATCGTGGTGCCGTGCCACACCTCATATCCACTTCCACTACGTCTCCGATACACCAGACCGAGCTGCCGGCAAGATCGACGTCGATGGCATCAGCAAGTTCTACCCACACGGCACCTTCGACTTCCGGCCCTGGTCATTCTTCGACCTTTTAAGGAGTCCGCGCTACACCAACCTGAAGCAGACTCTCACCATGTTCCCCAATCGCACCTACATCCTGATTGGTGACACATCGACCGGAAGTACCCTCTCTGCCTACTCTCGTCTCGCCCACGAGCATCCCAACCAAGTGCAATGTATCCTGATCCGCGATGTCAGCGCCACCGAGCCAGCAAACTGGATCGTGCCGGACCTCGCCCAACTTCCGCGTAACAAGACTGTGTTATTCGCCACACCCGACGACCTCAATGGTGCGCGTGCGCATGTTCGCGGTCTCGCTGAAGGCACCGCAACTGGTTGTGGTCCATTGGGTGGCGCCAATCGCACACTTCCCGAGCGTCCCGTCGGGTTCGTCATGTCTTGGGTGTATACGCTCGACGCGTTACAGAGCCACTTCTTCCAATGTGTGCTGTTCTTGGAGATGCGGCCAGTCAGCTGGTGTCCTTTCGATCGGCGACCGGGGACGCTTTTTCGTAATGGAGGAATGGAGGCAAAGCATGAGAGAGTAGTCGGGAGATGAGTTGAATGAAGGGTAGCGTTTTGTACGCTTAGTCGAGCGTATGGAGAGCAATGCTGAAGAAAGCGAATGGTGATGATTCACCTGGTCTCCTACTGCAGAATATGATATGGTTCTGTATAGAAGCTGTAGCACAATGGATGGTCATGGTGCCGATGAACTTGGGAAGAAACAACATGCAATGGAACATGACGGCTCATGTTGCAACTACATTTGTCCGAAGCACAGCCATCAGGTATCATGATTCAACGTGTATCTTCAGGCTCGTACAATCATGCTCGTAGGGACATCATCATCATTTCCAATCCTCCACAACTTCAATCATCAGGATACTCGTCGCGAATGTTACTCACAAACATCCCCGTCTCGCCATCCCACCGCTTGAACCACTTGCCCGCGATCCCCATCAATATCTCCGCGGGGACTGCACCCACCTTATGGGGCTCGATGTTCTCCTCGGCAACGTACCGAGTGCTCTTGTCGTCAGCACTAGCATTTCCACCTGGGTCAGCATTAAACACATCGAGGCAGACAACCTTGTAGAATACTGACACGACGTTGTAAAACGGCTGCTCACGACCGCGGGGGAGCTCATCGACGCGCATCTGCTGGATCCACTGCGGGTCTTCGCGACATCTGGTGTCCCATCCAACGATGATGCCATCGTAGCCGTAGCGCTTATGTCGGAAGTACGTGCCGATCTTGTACGCGACGCCGCCTTGCCCAGGGATTGGAAGGATACCAGAGCGCAACTGTTGAGGGCTTGGACGTGGGTTCGGCGGGCGGGCATTCTGATCGGCTTTGCGCGCATGAGTTATGATGTTGAGGAGGACGCTGTGTTCGTGCTGGACATCAGGTTTGAATGCGAACATGGGAACGATGTATGACTCAATCAGGTTCAGATCTTCGGGATGCTCGACTTCGTAGTGTCGTAGAAGGTATGGCAAGCACTGCCGGCGCTTAGGTAGAGCTGCATCTCCTTTATCGGCAAGCATGAGCATCGACCACAACATGCCGTACCAAGAGTTCTCGATGTCTGGGTAGGCTGGACGGCGGACGGCTCCTCTTTGGCGATCTCGCGCTTCTTGCACACTATTCATGATGTTGCGAGTCGTGCGCATTGCAATTTCCAGGTTGGAAGTCGGACCAAGGTGATGAGCCATTTGAGCTTCGGGCGCACCCATTTGGCGCAGACGAAGAGTAAGCTGTTCGCGCGGAACTTCATCAGATGATCGCCATGGGTCCATGTGCATTGCATCCGGCTCATCTGCTGAATGATCAGCACCATCAAGACTGGTCCCTCGTGGTGCTTCGATGATGGCATGAACATGATGTGGATAATTCGATGGTTTGGCGTTAACACCCAGTCGTCTTGCCACAGCGCAGAATATTGCCACAGACTGAAGCGGAAGAGATGTGTGTGGTTCATCAAACAAAGCAATGCTGATATAGTTGTTGCGTAGGGCGTGGTAGTCACTCTCACTGGGATTACCAACGAGGCGTGCCGACCTCAGCCACTCGGCAATCTTGAGGGACTTCTGACGGATGGTGGATTGATCAAAGTCTGGATCTTGACTACGGATAGCAGCTGCGATACGATCCAACTCTCGATCAAGGTCGTCCAGATCTCTATGCTTGCCATCGAGAACGAATAGATCGTAAGCACCCAGAACCTCTTCCAGTCGCACCATCCGCTGGTCCTGCAAGCGCTGCCACTTCTCCAGCGCGAGTGCTCGATGGATCTGACCGAGTACACTTGTGGCATAATATCTTCTGGCCAGCACATCTTCAGCTTCATCTGGCGTCTTGTTCCTGACCTTCAGCAATGCATCCTTCGCATCATATCCTATCTTTGCTAAGAGTTCAGACTTGGAGATCCTCCCTTTTTGCGTAAGTAGCATATCGTCGAAGATCTCATTGACCTTCCTGTCTGTCAAGATACGCTGATTATACAAGGCTTGCCACCTGGTCTGAGCTGGTGGACGTGATAATTTATCGGCCAGCTCGTGCTCGGAATGCCAGAAGCGCCAGCCCTGGAGACAGTGCCGACGCCATACCAGCGGTTCGTAGGTGACCCGATTGCAGCGTCTGCAGGTGCTTCCAAAGGCAAGCGTATCGACGGGCGGTAGATAATAGACAATGGCTTCGAGGAGCTCGTCAGGTAGTGGCGATAGTGGAGAATGATCCATGCTGGGCGGTTCCTCTGTGGTGACTGATCTTATGTTCCGATGCGGTTCTCCTCAGGATGATTCAACCTACGGAGCATGGTAATGACTGATCATGAGGTGGTAATTGTACAGCCGTAAAAACAGCAAATTGTCATTATACCATATAAAGCTCACTTCAATGTTGTACACTTAAAGTGCACGTGCGAACAATGTACTGTTGATAATGACGTCTCGCGTAAAGTGGCACTCAAGCCGTCAACGTGATTATGTAAGTCTTCCTCGCGGGCTTTCAGCTACCGGAATAATGCCGAATCTGTCCGCGATGGATTATACGGTATGACAACATGGGCTGAGACAGACTCTTAATTGGGTTCTCCTCCCAGCAGTATTGCTGTTCCACATTGCTCGTCGTGTCCTTTCCTCCTGCGATATCCTTAGAATTCATGACATCGATCTTGTAGGTATCTTTATTTCACGTCGCAAGGACCCCTCGCCCCCAGTCGCACAAGTATTCCTAGGTTCTACCGAGCCACTATGAGCAAACAACACCGGGCAGATGGGGGTGAATTGAAGCGAACCGAGTCTTACCAAGTAGGTGCAATCAGCAGCAGTCTGTGTTGCGACGTCGAAATCGTTCACTGAACTGTTGTCTTGCTTTGCTTCACAGTGGCCGACGGGACATGAGGGGCACATCACCGACAACCAGCAAGCAGCTCTCGAAAGCTTCAAGAAGTTGTGCCAGGAGAAAGGCTACTACCATCCCGCGAACACAGAGCAGGGGACTAAGGCGACCCATGATGACGAGACCTTGCTGCGGTACTTGCGAGCGCGCAAGTTCATACCCAAAGACGCATTCGCTCAGTTCAAAGACACGGAGGATTGGCGCAAGCAGAACAAGCTGGATAACCTGTATGAGACGATAGACATCGACGAGTACGACGAGACGCGGCGGTTGTACCCACAATGGACAGGGCGACGCGACAAGCGTGGCATTCCATTCTACGTATTCGAAGTCAATGCGATTGACACCAAAGCCATTGCCGCGCAAGACAAGGCCAAAGATGGATCTAAGAAGACGTCCTCCACGGATGTCCCTCCGCGGCTGCTACGACTGTTTGCTCTCTACGAGAATCTGTGCCGTTTTGTTCTGCCGCTGTGCTCCGCCATACCAGACCGACAGCACAGCGAAACTCCTATCTCACAGAGCAGTAACCTGGTCGACATTTCCAAAGTGGGGCTTACCAAGTTTTGGAATCTGAAGAACCACATGGGTGATGCGAGTACATTAGCTTCTGCTCACTACCCGGAAACTCTGGACAGGATATTTGTCGTTGGCGCTCCAAGCTTTTTCCCAACCGTTTGGCAGTGGGTGCAGAAGTGGTTCGATCCGATCACAGTAGTAAGTTGTCTGCGTCTTGCACATGCTCGTCTTCCAGTACTAACCTCTCTGGTCGGCTTTAGTCGAAGATCTTCATCCTGTCCGATAAGGAAATGGTACCTACATTGTCGAAATTCCTTGACATGGACAATGTCCCGAAGAAATACGGTGGTAATCTGGATTGGAAGTTTGGCGACCTACCCTACCTCGAACCTGCGATCGCGGACAAACTACGCTGGGAGGAAGACGTGAACGAGAAGGGTCATCGTACACTTCCAAGAGGACCTATCAAGTGGCAGTATGCTGAGAATGGTGATCTCACGGCAAAGGTGGTCGGCACCGAGAAAGGAGTAGCACGGAACAGGGTCATAGCTACTCTCCGTCCCGAGGCCGGAGTTGCAAGACTGGCTCTGTCTCCTGGAAGGACAACATCAACACTTGCTACTCCCACATTGAACAGCGGGGCTGTGACTGCACAGCCACCGGCAGCTTCAGAAACTCAACCGACTACTGCGGTTGCTCCAGAAGATAGTGTTGGCAGGAGTCCTGATGCAGCCTCGCCAGACACTAGTCGTACAGGCACATATACGGTTCCATACGTAGATCACGAGAACGAAATCGCCAGCCCACCGATCGATTCGCGACAAGGCACTAGTGCGACGAAGCTCGAGCAACAACAAGATACACATGCTCACGGTGTTCTCGAGGATGGCTCTCCCGAAACCCGGATAGATGGACAGGGCGAGAAATCGTACGTCATGGAGCCCAGCACAGTCGGCCAGGCGCCGAAGGAGCACCCCATCCGTACCGAAGAGCCTCAGCCGACGATTATCGAGCAAGCACAAGCCGTGGTAGAGCAAGCACAAACCATCGCAACCCAAAGTGTCACCACAGTCATGGGTGCGGTGGGCTTAGGAGGCAAGAAAGATGAGCACGAGGCGGAGCCGCAGGCGAAAAAGGAAGATCCTGAGATCGATGGCATGGCATCTGCACAAGTCGAAGAATTCCTCCGGCATAGGACCATGAGCTCGCCACAGCCCCCAGGGCAGTAGAAAGGTTTCGGTGGGACGTTGACACGATGAGGCTGTGCCAGCATGCTATGGGGGCTGATGTCGTTCGGCCCAGGCGAGGCTGTGACCAGGCAGTGCATGAAGAAAGGCTTGCATGCGTGACATTTAGACATACAGCGATCAGGTGAAGCACTGGTCGTTAGGCAGGACATCATCCTAGACAGGCATTATGAATCAATGAACTACAACACGACTCTAAGCTGGCCTGACACTGAACTCAGGCTAACCCCAACTTTTATTCCAAAGTCCCACAGTCCTGCTATCCCATTATCATCCAATATACAGATGATGCCCATATCCATCTGACATGTAGCGCCGACGATGATCTCCTAAGAGAAATGGCCACGCTGCATCCTTTGCGCTCACTCCGTCTCTGCATGAGGAGTGGGGGCATGTTATGAATATCCGACAGCCTGCATGCACTGCACGCCCCCTAGTTCTACATCCCGCGCTTCCCCTATTCACCATTACTGCACACCCTCTCCCACGCCACCGTCCACACCTCCAGTCAACTACACACGTGTTTGCTTGCTTCATGGTGCAGAGTGTTCCGGTATGGGAGGATTTGGGTTTTGCCATGAGAAAGGGCCCCTCAGGAGCAAGTCCACGTATTGTGGCTGTGAAGAGGCTCGTTTGCCATGTCGCCCGGTCGTGAGGTGTGAAGAGGCATTCGATCATCTGAAAACATGGAATGGTCGTCTTCACCATGAGAACCAGAGGGTACGAGGAACAGGACGTTTGTGTCAAATATTGAAAGTGTAGAATCATCCAGGAAGACGCCTGGTCTACGGGAGATTTGAAGTGTTGGGGTTTTCATCTTAAAAGTACGATGGGCACGCAAATAATGTCCACTATCCCCTTCAGCGCGTGACAGTCACATTTGCATTCTATCGTGTTAAAGGAGGGAGACATGTTTCAACCATGGGTATGTATGTGAGAGAGATAGAAATAGTATTTCAGATAGCTAGAGGGTATGGTATAATACGAAGCGAGGGAAACAAGTTACAAGAGTATATTCGTAGGTCGGATCTGCATCTTTCTCTTCTTTCACATTTATACCATGTCGCCCTTCTCGCCGTTGGACGAAGGCTCGTCGCTGTCGTGCTGGTGGATGGCGCGGCCGGCGAGGCGAGGGTCGTACTGGGGGGTGCCGGGGACCTCGCCAGCGAGCTGCTCGAGGGTGAGGCGCTTGGTCTCGGGGATGAGGAGGGTCGTGCCGATACCGCACAACATGAAGAGGGCGAAGATCTCCAAGACGTGCTTGAGCCATGGGGTGGCGGCGGCACCGGTGGCGCCGGGTGCGGCACCGCGAACGCTGAGAGGACCGATGAGGACCTGGGCGATGATGGCACCGACCTTGCCGGAGGCGGCAGAGAGACCGTGCGAGGTGGATCGGTAGCGGGTGGGGAAGCACTCGCCGGGCACGATGAAGGTGGTGGCGTTGGGGCCGAAGTTGAAGAAGAAGTTGGTTAGGACGTAGCAAGCAAGAAGACCCTTCTCGCCGATAACATCGTAACCGAAACCCATGAGGCAGAGGAAGAAGGTCAGCATGATGAAACCCATCAGCTGGATGGGCTTGCGACCGACGGTGTCAACGAGAGCCACGGTGACCCAGTAACCAGGGATGGCACCAGCGCAGACGAGAATGAGGTTACCAACAGCGGTGCGGTAGTAGACCTCGTACATGTTGTTACCGCCGGAGTAACCGATGGCCGAGAGGATGACGGGGCTGTTCAAACCAATACCGTAGAAAGCGACATCGAGCAGGAACCATGAGCCAGCCGTGCCGAGCAGAACCTTGCCGTACTTCCACTGGCTGTAGTGAGCAATGAAGTCGCGGAACGAAGCCTGAGGGACAGTGATCTGAGGAGCAGTCTCGCGCATGGCCTGAGCACGGGAGATCTCGTCGGGGACACCCTCAGGGGAGCCGTTGAGGTAGGCCTTGACATCGGAACCACCCTTGACGATATCGCGAGATACATCGAAGGTGTAACGAGGAGTCTCGGGGATGGTGAGACGGTAGTAGAGGGCAATGCAGCCAGGGACAGCGCCGAAACCAATGATCACACGCCACATCTTGTCGACAGCAACACCACATACACCACCGCAGTTGGCGACAGCAGCGCCGGAAGCAGTGCTTCCAGTCTTGACGGCAGTCTGCAAAGATTCTTTGAAGCCAGCAGTGACAATGAGAGTGATGATGCCGGCACCGAACTGTCCAAGACCCTGCATGGCGAACACAGCACCCATCATGGCACCACGCCACTTGGTGGTCGCGAACTCGGAGGTGATGATGGAAGACAGAGGGTAGTCTGTGAGGCGTGGTGAATCAGTAAATATGGTCATTGATAGGAGAATCATGCCGAGGCCATATTACTCACCACCACCAATACCGACACCCATGAGAACACGCCAGAAGATGATGACACCAACGATGGAGATGCTAGGTGAGTCGGAGGAGAGCGATTGTGCGAGAGTTGCGAAGATGATGAGAATGAGCTCGAGACCGTACATGCGCTTACGACCGACAATATCGGCGAGAGCACCGAAACCAACCTGACCAAGGACGGTACCACCAGAGGTAGCGACCTTGATGGCAGTGTTGGAGTTGTTGGGCATGACACCGGGCTTGGATGCGGCGTCGTGCCAGTAGACGACACCCAACATGGAAGTCACCAAACCAATGGCGAAGATGTCGTAGGCGTCAGTGAAGAAACCGATACCAGCGACGGCCACGGCGCGGACGTGGTACCAGCCAAAAGGAGCCTTGTCGATCTCAGCAAGAGCGAGACGACGGCGCTCGTTGGGGTCAGCAATGTGAGCATAGTCGTTGTGGAAGTTGTGGAAGGCAGAGTTGCCTCCCGCGGTTCTGGTGGCCATGCTGCTGGGCGGTGGAGGGGGTTGTCGTCCAAGGGAGGGGATGATGAGAAGGACGGAGGTGGCAGTCGCCAAGAAGGTAACAAGGTCTTGGAGAGGACTTGACTGGACTTGACTTCGACAAAGAAGTCTGGGCTAGGGGAGGAGGGAGCTTTATCAAGACGCGAGAGAGCAGCAGCTCGGCAGTGCCAAGCGATGGTCGATGCAGGCGATGCAGAGCTGCGTGCGACTAGTGTTGACTTCCAGGCGCCTTCTAGACGGGCAAACTACCACCTTAGTCTCGAGCGCACGGCTGGAGGGTCAAGCTGCGTCTGTGGCCAGCCAATGGCGCCAGCAGGATCGAGGAACGTGGGAGGAATCTCGGCGACGAGCGAACACGACCGCATCACAATCTGGACTCGGCGACGGCAGCCTCGATTGCCTATCAGAGCTCGCTAGCCGCCCGCCACTAGCAGAGCAATAATAAGACGGCGACGACATGTTTTGATTGCATTTGGCGGACCACCGCTACCACTGTCCGCTCGCCATCCACACACATGGGCTCCCACGCACTTTCTTTGTATGTTGTCATGCCACCGCGCCCATCTCTCGCGCGCAGCCAATCAGGCCAGCATGGGTGGAGCTGACTGATATCAGTGTGCTGTAAGAGGGCTCGGTCCCACGGGTCGGCAGCATGACAATCCCACGGCGGCAGAACGGCAGGCAATTATAGTCGCACTTCATCTATGTATGTACATACAGTGCTACCAGTATAAATTATCTAGAGGTCCAGTATAAGGTCGTGATCCATTGTTGTGTCTACAGTAACTACCCCAACGCGTCAATCCGCCCATGTACCATCTGAGCTGTCTATACGAATGCGGCCTTTCTCGATGACACATGGCCTCCGCATATAAGTTTGGGTGGCACAGCATTGCAGGCTTGAAGCAGACGTTGGCCGGGCACACGACTGTCTCAATCAGGCAGTGGGGCCTCTTGCGCCACGAGCTGTACGATCCAAGCGTGGAGGACGTGTGTGTGTCGATTGGATTTTTGACTTTCTGGCAGTGATTTTGCCCTGTCACTTCGCACCCAATCTCGCGCGAAGCCAAGCACAGTCCAGCGGACCCCAGACAATCCTTTCCGATGAAGTGAGGTCCAGTCAGCCAATCATCGTCCTCCATTCGAGCACGTTTTCGATATACTCAGACACTCCCCATGCTCCATCTCGCCATCGGTGCTCCGATCTAGCACTTTCAGGTCAACGAGATTTCGCCTTTCGCTGTCTTTTCGCATGGGTCAGGGTTGCTTGAGCCCGGCGAGGCGTTCTGCTTGTCATCGCGCTCCGACTAGGTTTGGAAAACTCTGCACTCGCCGAGATTCTGTACTGTCATGAACGCTGTGTTGCATTTCTAAATGCGAGCCTCACCACGTGGGGCCCAGTTAGAATTCTCACCACGCAGACAATCGCGCACTCTTCCTTGTCAGGCGTGTCTGCTCATGCTGTACGCACGCGACACCACATAAGGGCTATGTAATTTGCTGCTGGCACCGCGCATTGACCAAAAGCGAAACACAGTCGCAGAGTCTGCCGAGAAAATGGCGACCCATTATTCTTCGGCAGAGATTGACCACCCAACTGCCAGTCCCGTGTTATTTTGTCCAGCGATCAGTCTCGTCGATCACATTCAACAAACGTTCCCGTACATTCAGTACGTCTTGCTCGATCGAGATGACGCGACGCATCATTGCTCCCCGTCTTGGCTGGTAGCTGGTCATTACCGCTTCCGTCCACACAGATGTCTGTTGGAGGGTTAAGCTGCATGATGCATGATGTGATTAGGGTCTCTGACACTCAACCTGGCATGCTATGATCGAGACTCGCGTCCGTATCGCGAATGAACAGATCGGATCTGCGACCACCATCCAAACATTCGCACATGCAAATGCACTTGCGACTTGATGTGGTTTCAGGGCTCTCCAACCACTCGGTCGCATAGCCGCTATTCGGAACGTTAAATAATGGGCCGCTTGGGGGTGGACGAGGAAGCTTTCCCGACCATCGGCCTGCACTCCACCTACAGTACTATACATCATCATTATCGCCGTCAACAGCTCCTCCTCAGCATTGCCAAGTGATCGACAAATTCCATCATCACAAGCTAGCTGCTGCTCGAGTAGTGACGCATTCATCCGAGACTCGAATCGCCAAGATGCTGCGTCTACACTTTGGCACTCCGATCATGGAGAAAACGACCCAAATCGCTGTACTGTAGCTCTACCGCTCACTATTGGAAACTCGTGCAGAATGGGCAGTACTGACTGGTTCGCTCGCCTGTACCCTAAGTCAAGCCACCCGCAGGAATAAGGTAACTACATGCTGATCTCAAGGTCGAATTCACCTCTGGCCGTTGATTCATCTCCATATATCGCTCAGATCGCACATACCGCAGGAGGGATCTTCGGGGCAATCACCAATGTCAATGGCGTGGTGAGGTACGCAGCATTAGGGTTGCAAATCACGATTCGAGTCGAAGCATTCGGAGGAGAGTCCAAATTCTCATGTCCTCATGTTCGCAAAACCGTTATATCTTGTTACTGCCGTAAATTGTGCCCACACACCTTCTACTGGACCAATCTCCTGAACACCTGCTCACATGAGTTCACCGGTTCTACCCAAGATGTGCTGTTTGTTTGCATATCATGACTTGCTTTCTTTCGTTTCTGGATCGTCTCTGTCGCGCTAAAGAGCTTCATATGATGTCTTTCTAGCGGATTATACTTCGCCTCTTCAATCCATCACACCGCTAGCATGCCCTGCATCCCAGCGAAGCTGTGTAGCGATCAAGAATTCTCCGAAAGTGCTCGATATCAACCTTCGGACGGCTGCCGAACAGCCGCTTTACCCGTGCACAGCACATCTACACGATCTCGATCATCTGCAGGTGCTGTAACGACATGGTCCAGAAGACAATGGGCACTTTCGTACCGATCCCGAGATACATGTATGTGTCAGGTGGGGGATTGACAGTACATACGCCAGGGTTGCTGATCATGACGATGGCTGCTACGCGAACATCGACTGGCAGACCCAACAATCGACCCTATCGAAGGCCTGCGTGCACTATCTATGATGTGACTTGAGCTTGGCATTGTCACCGCAATGAACAACAACCGCAATAACGTCAAGTCCTATACCATAATCGCTCCTTGACGTCAAGCTGTCCATGCCGTTGCTCATGGTTGAGAATCAACGCAACCTCTTTAGATAGCTTCACCTCACCGTTGGAAGATAAGAAGACACCTTTGATCGGTCGATTCGCAACGACGTTTGCGACATATACCGCAATCGCTACCTCGAAACGAGCCACCATGATGAACACGACAACGTCTTACGCGTGAAATCGAGATCATGTAAGTCCTCCATGATATGGAACGTCGAACTTCTGTGCAAGCACGATCAACTTAGTCGTCTCAGATGAACATGATCGCCTCGTTGTTGTCTGACGTTCGTGATGATGTCAATGTTGTCATGCCATCCATTGGCATGTGAATGTCTTGATGGCTGCAGTGAGTGACGGGAGAAGAGCGTTTCGCAAGCAAGCTCTAGTACCACGACGAGAAGACGATGTCGTCGTCGTCGACACCGCTATTTTGACATATACATTACTAAGGCTGGCGAATAGTAATGATAGCAGAAAGCTACAAGCACTCTTTCAACATCTATGTTCTCGCCATGAAACTGCATGGCTAACGACAGGACTACACATCATATGCGAACGAGACTCGTCCCACGGTCTTCCAGCATGTATAGTAACATACATTGAAATAACCCATCTGCCCAGATTTCTCCATCACCCGTAATACCTGCTCCAGGTATCATTTCCAAAAGCGCCTGAATCACGGCACTCCTCTGCCCTGTCTCGTCGCCTTCGCCAGTTCGCTCTGAGCCTTATCGTCCGCATACCGCTGGTAGATGGGCAGATAATGCTCGCGCTCGCTCATCGTGTTCTTGATGCTTGGCCGCTCCTCCAGTGCTTTCTGCCACCTTCGCAGCTTCGCCCAGGTCTCGGCGTCTTCGCCACCTTCCGGGATGTTGAGCCCCTGCTTGAAGTGGTCGAAGACCCAGAGTCGTAGCTAGGACGACAAGGTTAGTCACCGTGGTACTTGTGGCACTGTTTTAACCATATTGCTCCGACTTTGCGAAGAGCGGAGAAAGGAAAGGAAAGTTGGTATGGAAGGTAAGGAAGAACACTCACAATCCACGGTGCCACCACGAGATCCACCAACGACAACTCACTCCCCAAGAAATACGGCCCTGGTCCCTCCGTCATCTCCCCAACCAACTCCTTCAGCGTCCCCAGGAACTCTCGGCGCACCTTCTCCAGCCCCTCCACATCGCCCTGCCACTGCAAGAACCGATGAAACGCCGGGATGACACGCGACGTGCAGAAATCGATCCAGATGCGGGCACGCGCACGTGCATACGGGTCCTCAGGTAACAGCGCCGGGGCGTGAGTCCGGTAGGCGTCTTCGAGGAACTCGCAGATGACGGTGCTCTCGAACAGCGGACGGCCGGCGTGCTCGAGCGTCGGGACCAGCCCGCGCGGGTTCAGCGTCAGGAGCGAGGCGGGTTTGTGGTAGGGGTTGACTGGGAAGTGGTGTCAATCGACAGAGTTTCAATCTGTAAGGTAAAGTAGAATTGGGGTTGGCAGTGTACCTTCAATGTATTGATAGGGAATCTGCTTCTCCTGCAGCACGCTCCAGGCGCGCTGCACAAAGGGACAGAACCAGCCGGCGTAGAGCTTGACTTCCTGCGGGGTCTGGTGGGTATCGACAAGTGCTTTGGCCGGGCCAGTGGCGGTCGGGTAGAGGTCGGCGTCGGGGTGGGAGGATTTCGACATGGCTCAATGCTGGAAGACAAAGGGAAGGAGCTGGAATGGGCGTACGCGCGGGAGAATGCAGTAAGTTGAATCAAAGAGTTCTGATAATGGCAGGGAAGTGTGAATTGATCAATGTGCTTGATAGTCGAGTTTTCCTTACTATATTCTTACATACAAAAAGATATGATCTTGTGTGCTGCGTACGACAAAATGAGCACATAGGTAATCCAAATGCTTTGGCTGAGAAATCTGACGTTGACGTGATATGATGTCTGCGGGGTATCTCATTAGGGAAAACGGAAGCAAATCGCCACCCAAGTTTGCTTCAATGAAGAAGTAGTAGGTATTCGTGTACAGATGAGGCGCGTGCAGTCCTGCTGCTCGGTCGTTGCAGTCGTTACATTTCCAAAGTCGTTCATGCGTAAAATGGTGAGAAGTGGGCATAGCGCTCACTCGAGAAGTTTCATGGTTAGCATCATAATGCTAAGTTGCGGGAGAGACACGAAGAGGGTTGGTCGCTACATGACAGTACAAGCTGTGCGGGTGAATTCTTCGCCGTATTCTCGAACGAGTTGTGCGCGCTCGTTCTCCTTCTGCCGCTTCTTGACCTCGAGCGGAAAGTACTTCTCGAGGAAGTCCATGGCCTCAAAGTCGATGTGGCGGCCATCGGCCTGCATGACTGTCTCGCTATTGCAGCATGGACAGCGCTTCATGCCTTCATCCTGCATCTTGATCACGCACCGGATGCAGAAGCGCGAACTGCAACAGCCTAGACTGACAGGTCGCCACGCCATGGAGTAGCACACTGGGCAGTCCCAATCATCCACCTGCGGCACAATTGACAAGACCTTGGAGCCAATTTCGGCGTACATGTCCCTGGCGATGGAGTTGGCGAAGCCACCAGCACCGATTCTCTTCGGATTTGCAGGGATGAGGCCTGGATATTTGTCGCGTAGATTCTTGAGAAATAATTGGCCTTCCAGGTGAGTGCGTTTGTCGAACTTCTTCAAGATTTTGGTCATGGCTAGGGCGTTCATTTCCTGGAAGTGCATGATTTTGAGGATGTCCACGTTGAGGTCGAGGAACCGCTGCGCAGCCTTTCGCGCTTGTGGTGTCTTCATCTTTGCCATGAGACCAGTCGTTCGAAGTTGTGTGTCGTAAGCTTCAAGTCGCTTCTTCGCTTCCTGGAAGGTCAAAGCGCCTCGATTTTGCTCGGTGTCCGAGTAGAAGATAGGACGCTCCATGTAGAGACGGAACATTTCTCGCCAGAAGTATAGGTCGCGGTAGCTCATATCGCGTTTGGCCTCGAAACCCTCGCGAACAGGCTCTATGACATTCTCCACTGCATCGCCAAGATCCAGAATGTCATCCTCTAATTTGTTGGTTTCGACATCGCGAAGAGCGTCAAGTTCCTGGAGTTTTGGCTCGAGCAGGTCAAAGAAGTTCTTCGCTGAAGTAAGTGGAAGCTGCACCCACTTCGCGTCTTCTGGTATCGCTTCAGCTACAGAATTCTGTCGCGACTTGATGCTGTCCTCATCTTCTATTGTCTGAACTCGATGGAGCGCATGTACGCGGTCACCAAGATGCTCGCGTCGACCAGCGGTGATCATCTCTGTTTGCGCCAGTCTCTTCAGAGCTGCCTTCGTTTCTGCAGTCAAAGTGGCATCGAGGGGTGCTCCAGTCTTACCGTCTACCAGCACTCGCAGTTGCGGACAAAACTCCTCGCTGATGGGCGAGAGACCAGGCTCGGCCGCCGAGTAGAATTCATGCTTATCTTTTCGAGAAGCAGTCGTCAGCTGTGGTTCGCCGACCCACTCGGTCAATTGGTGTAGCGTATGCTCGTCGAGACCAATCTCCTTGAGTTCTAGGTGAACTCGCTTGATGCATTTTTTCAGGAATTTGTAGTCAATGGCAGAGCCGAGCCATTGCTCTGGGAAGCCCTGGCTGGCCAGTTGCTGCTCATAGTCGTGGCCAAACTTCATCGTCGATGGGGGGATTTAGGGGGATGTAACCATCAGAGACGGATTGTTACAGTACTTATGTGATGAGTCGGAGTGAACACCGATGGTTCTCTACTTGCTCGGCACAGATGCTGTAGTAGGTATAATTGTTCAACTATGAGATCGTGGTCGCAGGCGCCCACCTGAGTGGTGGGTGATCGCAACTTATATACCGCGCCTGATCACGGCAAGCGAACACGCGACCTCCTTCTATTCTCATCTTCGCGGGACTTCTACCGCGGCCGATGCACCAATCACAGCGCGGTCGGCGTATGAGTTTTCCCCACCATCCTGCATCGAAATTTCGGCCTGCGAGTCATATGTCATCGTTGCGCATCGCCATGCCTCGTCTAGCTGGTGGCGGACGATGGCGTCGAGCTGGACACGCCCAGAATCGCAACAACCACCATCGCTGCCGTGTTTGTAGTCAGCATTCGCTACGTGTACCGTGGGAGAATGAGTATGCTGGATAAGTGCGGGTTAGCATATTCATCACCTACCGCAAAGGGTGCTCGAGCACGAAGCACTACGCACGGGCACGATGGGTGCCAGTCAATCCACAAACCAGGACACGGCAGCCTCATCCGAGGTGAAAACCTCATACTATGAGCTGCTAGGCTTGCAGAGACAGGCTACCGAGGATGAGATCAAGAAAGCATATCGCAGAAAGGCACTCGAACTGCATCCGGATCGCAACTACGGCAACGAGGACTCGGCCACCAAAGTATTTGCAGAAGTACAAGCAGCGTATGAGGTACTTTCAGATCCTCAGGAGCGAGCTTGGTATGACAGTCATGAGACTGCTATCCTCCGTGGCGACGATGACATTGGCGGCGAGGATGGCGTACCTACCTATGAGGACGTTCGTATCACGACCGCAGACGACCTGGCGCGAATGGTGAGAAAGTTTAACAGCAATGTAGAATTCTCAGATTCACCATCCGGCTTCTTTGGCTTCCTGAGAGAGGCGTTCGAAGGGTTGGCGAAGGAAGAGGCAATTGCAGCGAACTGGGAGGGCACAGAAGCTTTGGATTATCCAAGTTTCGGCCACAAAGATGATGCATATGATGATGTTGTCAAGCGCTTTTATGCAGCATGGTCAAGCTTCTCCACAGTCAAGACATTCGCATGGAAAGATAAATACCGCCTCTCGGAGGCACCAGATAGGTGGTATCGAAGACGAATGGAGCAAGAAAATAAGAAATTTAGGCAAGACGGCATCCGAGAGTTCAACGATGCTGTGAGATCGCTTGTGGCATTTGTACGAAAACGTGATCCTCGTTACGTGCCATCTACTCAGACCGAAGAAGAAAGACAGAAGACCCTGCGTGATGCAGCAGCCGCACAAGCTGCACGAGCGAGGGCCGCTAATGAAGCAAAATGGAACCAAGAAGTACCAGAGTGGACTAAAGTTCGTGATCCTGAGGAACTGGAGGAGAGTAGTGAAGAGGAGGTCGAAATCCACATCTTTGAGTGTGTGGCATGTAACAAGGAATTCAAAAGCGAGCGACAGTGGGAGGCGCATGAGAAGAGTAAGAAGCATCAGAAAGCATTGTACGCTTTGCAGAAGAAAATGAGAAAAGAGAACGCGAACCTGGATCTGGATCATGTAACCAGTGGAGCTGCCACTCCTGATGTCTACGATGAAGGTGATATGCCCGAGGTCATTCCTATCGCCAGTGAGGATATCGATCTGGACCCGGAAGAGTCCTTAGACAACGAGGATATGTCGAGTGTTGTTGCGCAGACCCCAGACGCTGAGGCTGCCGAGCACGTCGAGGAAGATCAACCTCGTGATTCGGCGCAGCAATCCAAGGATGACGAGCTCACCACCTCAGGGAGTGACAACGATGGTGAAGATGACGACGAATATGAATCTGCTGAGAAAGTGCGAGCTCGATTACAAAACACCAGTCTCAACGAAGTACCACAACCATCGAGCTCTGCCGTGGACGATGATATTGAACCAGAGACTGCACAGCCAAAGATGGGCAAAGCAGCACAGAAGCGAGCCAAGCGAGCTGCGGCCGCGGCTGCATCACAGGAAACAGAATCATCCCATGTCTGCGCGACATGTCAAGCTTCATTTCCTTCCAAGACTCGACTTCATCAACACATCAAGGATCATGGTCATGCTGCGATCAAAAATGTGGGAGCTGGTGCTGCTAGCAAGACTAAGAAGAAAGGGAAGCGTTGAGTGTCCACGACATGCTATTTCTGTCTTGCTTCATCATCTGGGCCCAGTGAACCGAGCACCGTAAGGTCAGGAGGCGTCACGCATGGATGGTCAAGATGTTACAAGAAACCGCAAGTACATGGCAAAGATCAAAACTTTTGTGGCATTATTTCAGACTACTCGGCCGGATCAGTACATCCACCTGAAGTCCATCGATGCTGGACCCTCCTTCAGCAGTTCTGTTGGCACGTCTTGGGCTCGCACTGTGCGACCTTGTTTGCGGTCACGGCGTTTGTTATCGATGATCATATATCCGCCAAGAACTAAGGTCAAGACCATGCCTAAACCTCCGAATGCTGCCGTTGTAGCAAGTGCTGGAATGTATCCAGGTGCATCCTGCGCGCGAAAGATGTTTGAAGACACAACACCCATGAGGTTGGCGAGCGGCACACCTAAAGATGTGAGAAACAAACGTCGATTCTCGTCAGCGATGTTGTTGTTGTATAGGACATCCAGTAGCACGATCGGAGCAGACGTGCCCCAGGTCATGCTGAGATCAGATTAGCATGTCTTATGAACGAAATTGCAGAGGGCGGCTCTTAGACTTACATGAAGCACGCAAAGTACGCCACATTCTTATCATGTACGACGTCGATGCCAGCATAGATACACATGCCTGTGAAAGTGAAGAGGAAGCCTAGTGCGACGAATGGGAACCGCCATCGTGTGTAGTCTGATGCGAAAGCCAAGATCAACAGCATCACAGCACCACTGACATTCGGAGCCTACACTGACAGTTAGATTTATCCTGTTGATTTGGTCGCTTTCAACTACACTTACCACCGTGTACAGGTTTGTCTTGACCGTGCCGTACCCCAGTCGTGCGACGATGGATGGGAGGAAGAGATTAACGGATTGTAGGGGTACACCGAGACAGATTTCAATGGCCAGGATCATCCAGCTCGTCCAGTGTCTGAAGACCTTGGCAGCCTCTCTCAACTGAAATTTCTCCTCAACAATAGCTGAGCTGTCAACCTGGATCCGATGGAATGCCAACTTCTTTTCTGCTTCAGTGAGGAATTTAGCTTGCGCTGCTGAACGTGGCAAGAACATGAAGGCCACCACAGCCATAGCCATGGTAAGACTGCCCTCAATGACGAAGAGGTATTTCCAACTCCAGATTGCGCCACCTTTAATCTGGAAGACTCCGTATGCAAGTAGACCGCCGAATGCACCCGAAATGTTTTGGGCAGCATAAAAGATGGCCAGACGGCGTGCGAGCTCGCCACGACGGTAGAACTGTGTTTGGTAGTAGATGACGAGAGGGAAGAACGCCGACTCCGCCATGCCCAAGAACCAACGGAGGGCTACGAGTCCTCCCCAGGTGTACGCCGCAACGGTAAGCAAAGTCATTGTTCCGAAGACGAACATCATGCATGGTCTGTACTGTGTGTCAGCGGATGTCGTCCAGTGATAACTTAGGTCACGCCATATCGACTCACAGGACTCTACTTGGGCCATAGATCTTGCCGATCATGCCCAAGAAAGGCGCCGTCAGAACATACGGCACGAAGAAGATTGACAACAAGATGTTGTACTTGTTCGTATGTGCAATCCCAAGATCGGCCTCGAGGCCGGCAGTTTTTGCATTGCCCAGGTTGGTCTTATCGAGGGAGTTGAAAAGATACATGACGGCCAGCAGAGGTAGGATGCGGATGTCGAACTTCCATACCAGTGCACGTTCGGCGGCCGCATCGATTGTGTAGACCTCTCCATCCTGAACCGTGACGATGTGATTATCCTTGCCGGTAGGCGATGTCTTGCTGTCTGTCAAGTCTGAGGATTGCGACTCAATGTCGACTGCGCGCTTCGTTTCTGCCATGTCCACGGTCACGTTGCTGTCAGACGTCGTACAGAACAGACGCCTTAGAACTCATCTCCTTCAACCGGGTACACCAAGACTAGATAAACACATGGCAAAAGCAATAGCCAAGCCATTTCACGTCCGTCACTTGCCGTCGGTTCTGCCTCTCGTGATAGCAATATTTTCCCCAACGAGCATGGTTGGTAGATAGCTAGATGCAGCTGCAGGCGCAGAGATAAGGAAATCCAATGTTACTCGTTTTGACAAACTACAAACTTGTGGCTTACCTCACATGCTATGCTTGGCGGTTGATAGCAGTCTTTTCCACGGCAACTTCAGGCAGGGCAATCGTTTCTTATTGGCGGTCGCTAACATTGTCATCAAGTTGTCTATGAGGATGGATGTCTAGATTGACGAGCGCTGGTCTCGGGCATATTGCAACGCCTCCCGACTTCGGACTTGACGGATGCTGTCCATGCTTTGGCGATCTTGGCAAGGATTCTACAGGCCGTAACGAAATGTGGCCGGGAACAGGACCCGTGCAAGCCCCATCTCGAGACTGCAGCTACAAACGACGTTCGAAGCTGAAGTAGCAAAGTTGGAGACGCAGACACGTCCAGACTTCGTGTTGGAGTTGGGAGAACGCGCCAGTTGCATCATATCTAGGGTATCTGCTGCTTTTGTGACATTGCATGTCGGTCTTCATGGTAATACTGAACTCATTGCTACACCCATGTCCTGCCAGCCCGCTCTATGGCTTAGGAACATGCAGCGTCTTCGACACCATGCAGCACCCATGAGCCAAGAACAATCCCACAACCGGGTGTACCTCGAATAATCCACTGCCAATCGTACCGTATGGAATGTTCGCTTGCAGCCAGTCCCGCGACGCCCAGAAACCCATCAAGCCTGCAATTGTCAAGCTCGTCGGGATTGGCAGTCCCTCAAAGTACTTCGCCTTTCCAGTCGCATCTTTAGGAACATTGCCCGTTGTGACGTTGAATCGCGCGAGTCTTGCAAGGCCGGAGAGAACGAAGCAGGTCAGAAGGAATTGATCGAGAGGCGTGCGAAGACCGATGGCGAAAGCGCAGGACGCTGGGGCGACTCCGAACGAGATCTAGCGTTTTGTCAGTAGCTGTGATGTCAAGGGTTATGCACCATATCGTGCAACCTACCAAATCCGCCAATGAATCAAGCTCTTGTCCCATCAAGCTGCTCTTGCCTCTCCATCTGGCAACCTTGCCATCGAAAAAGTCGAAGAATAGGCCCAAAGGCATGAAGACGAGAGAAGCCCACAAATACGTCTTGGTCGTAGGATCAATACAGTAACGCATTGAAGAAGTGATGGACATGAAGCCGCAGAAACCGTTCATCAAGGTGATGAGATCAGCCAGGTGGTAGGCTCGAATCATGCTGAAGTGCCCTGGGTTTGGGTCATTGAGGAGGCGAGCCTGCTTGTCGGGTGCTGCACTGCTGATTAGTTGTGGAGTGCTTAGAAGCAATACCACTCTATGTACTTACCTGGCTCCGAGGCCGTCTGTTTGACCGCCTTGTCCACACTATTTGAGACGCCATTTCGCTTCGACATGCTCTTGGTTTCGTGGGTATTGATGGTAGTGGCGAGAGGAAAGGCGAGGGAATGTTTTGGCAAGTTCACAGTGTTGTGGAAGTGGGAAGTGGTGGAAGACTGTAGATGTAGTCTGCTTGTGCAAATGACATGCTTGGACGATTGTTTCCTTGGCTCAAGCCTTTTGCTTGGTGCTGCCGACGTCATGGGGCATCGACGTGCCTGCAGCCGTAACATGTGACTGCGCGCTGCAAGCAGACTTCCCGTAACACGCTAGTGCGAGAGAGGTACATTCGCACGTCGTCCAACACATCAGTGCAACATATCTGTATTTCCTTCGATTTGTGCTAACGGAGTCTGGAGTTCTCTATAGCATTCGTTGGGATTTTACAGCCCAGATGCTACCTACTCAATGGCACTTTCGACCAGCGGCCGGCAGACTGCTGACGATGTCTTCTTGTCAGTCTTCAAACCAGCTCATTTCACAACTCCTACTCCAGAGTCGACTCCTGTAATTGGTGTATTATCTTCTCCTGGTCAGCCTTTTGGTGGTCCTAACTCATTCGCTCGAGCCTCAGAGCATGATGTGAAATACACCCGCGCCTGGAGCACTGCTACCCGATTCTTGACCCTTTCCAATGCGCGCCACCAGGAAGGTCGGGTCACCCGAGACGTACTGGAGGCATTTGATGTGCTATGTGGAACGGCCACGAGTCTCAAAGACCTGACGGCCTGGTACAAGAACGACATCAGCCTTCACTATCGCGCCCACGTTCTTCCATCATTGCGTGCATGGCAACAGGCCATTTCGATTGTACAGGCACCCCAGGTCCTCCAGAACACGATTGAGACCTTGCAAAAAGCACAGCAGCTATATCTGGATCCTCTAGAACGCTTGTGCTCCAGCTCATCGTCTGTCAAACAAGAAGCAGGCTTCAGGAAGCTTCTGCTGAATTGCAAGCGAGACTTGCATCTTATCGTTCTGCACTCGCTGCCAAGACAGCGAGTACAAGGCACACTAGCCAGTGTCTTGTATCAACACATGAAGGCTTCCTTGTCAGCAAATGGTAATGTGGAACGATGCCGCAGAGCAGGTCACTGCCGATGTACCTTAGACTTGGACAGGTTGCCACTCGCAAGCATTCAGGACGTCGGACTAGGAGATAGCATGGGAGAGCGTGCATTTGCCCTCGCCATCAATAGACTACTAGAAGGACCTGCCATTCAGACGAGATGTTTTCAGGTCAACTGGATAGGGCAGGAAACAGTGGTATCGAACCTTCGTCAGTGGGTGATTACAGTTCTGACTCCGTTCATCGGACGGTCACTGCGATTATTGACTGCCAACCCTAGACTGTCTCTGTCTGACGATGACATGAAGCGGTTCGAACAAATGGCGGTATCAAATCTGGGCCGTCAACGGACTCTGACGCTGTTCGACTATGTTAAGACCTGGCCTCAGAGCAAAGGTGCCTTGCACGACATCAAAGAGTATCTATCGTGCGGCACAGCCCAGGATAAAGCGCAGGTTTGTGCATCCTTCTCCGCTCAGACGCAGCGTAGACTGCTTCACGCTGGAGCAAGCACGACCGAAATACTGAGCATATACATCAACGTAATACACGCCTTCAAAGCGCTAGATGCTCGAGGGGTCCTGCTCGAAAAAGTTGCTGTACCAATTCGTAACTGCCTTCGTGCTCGTGACGATACTGTCAGCATCATTGCCGCAAGCTTTCTTTGCGACACGGATGAAAATGGCAATGTCACAAATGCTGATCCTGAGAAAGTCTGTCCGGATATTACTGCTGAAGTTGCAAATTCGTCTGTTGAAGATCGTGAAGACCACAAAGCATTGACCTGTAATGACATGGATTGGGTACCAGATCCCATCGATGCAGGTCCGGATTATCGCGCGACCAAATCCGAAGATGGAATCGCCTACATTTTAGGACTTTTCGAGCAAGAGGATTTCATCAATGAAGTCACGAATGTACTGGCTCAGCATTTGCTGCAGGTGAGCGATCTAGAGTTTGTCAAGGAAACAAGACTCGTCGAATTGTTCAAGTCCCGTCTCGATGCTACAAAGTTACAAGCTGCAGAGGTCATGCTTAAGGATATGCGCGATTCAGTCAACATCAACAAACGCATCAATCCGAAGGCAAGATACGACAACGTCAAGCCACCAACACCGCGTGAAGTACAAGCGGCCATCCCGGAGGGTGGAATCACGGTGCAGGCTCTCTATGCTGGTTTCAGCTCACGCATTAATCATGGGCCGTTCCTCGCCATCGTTAAGCTCGTGGCGAACAAACGTCAAGATCTGCTGTTCTCGAAACGGACCCGTCTACCACCTGATTCGCATGATGCGCCCGAGGATCACAACAACGACTTTAACGTCCAAGTACTTTCAAGCTTCTTCTGGCCAGAAATGAGATCGAATGAATTTCAGCTACCGGCTGGATTTGAGGATGCCCGTTCGGCATTCGAAGAGCAATTTCGAAGGTTGGGAAGTCAGCGCAAGCTACAGTTCCGTCCGGCGCTCGCTCGTGTGAATGTAGAGCTAGAACTCGAGGACCGTCACATCAAGGAAGTGGGGCTCTCAGCGTGGAGAGGCAGTGTAATAGACGCTTTCGGCTCCGATAAGGATTACGATCCAATGACTGGCATGACCGTGGAACAGCTCATGGATACTCTGAGTATGGACGAGGAGCTTGTACTCGATGCATTAAGTTTCTGGACGGGTAAGCGGGTGCTGTACCAAGTGTCTCCTGGCGCGTACGCCGTGCTCGAAAATCTAGACATGGACGTTGCGATGGAACAACAAGCGGCCACGATCCCGGCGGAGACCATCTCGGCCATCAAGACAGCCGACGCGATGCTGCAGGAGAGCGCGCCCATGTTCAGCATCTTCATCGCCAACATGCTGAAGAACGGCGGGCCGAAAGAGGTCGCGGGCATGATGGGCATCACGAATATGTTGAAGATGGTATTGCCGACGTTCACGTATGGCGATGAGGAGGTCGTATGGTTGTTGGCGGAGATGGAGAAACGGGGCGAGGTGGTGCAGAGTGGGGAGACGTGGGCGACGGCGTAGATAAACTTACAAGAAACGTGATCGGACGAAATGATGAATGACATGCATTATTGAAGAGAGGGATATTCTAAAGTGTCCCCCATGTCTCGAACAGAGCTTCATCTCTTTGACGCTCGCCTTGACGCATTGGGTTATGTCCCTCATTTTTCCGTACATCACCTCTGCTCATCTACATCTATACCCTCCGCTCTCCCCCGGACCCCTTCCAATCCCATCCCTCATTCCGCCGGCGCGTCCGTCAACGGCACATACCGCACCCCCATCTTCCGCTCCTGGCTCACCGAGCCATCCGCCTTCTTGTCGATGACGTAGATATGCTGCTCGCGTGTGGCGGCATCCTCGACGGGCATGAAGATTCTGCGAGTGAGGTTAGATGAAACGCCCATTGTAAGCCAATTGCGGAGTGGAGAGGGGAAGTTGGATAGCGGAGAAACGCAAAAGACTAAGCTTATGATTCCGTCTTTTTCTTTTCTTTGGGTTGGGATCGCTTGCATCAGGGGTGGTACTATCCATTGCTACTTGTGGCAAAGCAGTCCCCAAGGACTTCTGACCGGAATGGATGAGATAGAGGAAGTAGAGGAGGTATAGGAAGGGCCGAGACCTCAAAGAGAGAAGAATATGCGTGAAGACCAAATGAAAAGGAAACAAGGAGAACTCCACGAAACTCCCGAGCAATGATCAAAACCGATCACAGAAAGAGGAATAACGCAACTAGGAGAACGACTCACCGACCAGGCGCCTTGAGCTGCGCCAAAAGCTCAGCATGCACCTCCTTCGCCGCAGCGCCGACATGAATCGCATCGTACGCGTTCTCACCTCGGCTCTCACCATCAACCCATCCCCTCCTCCCATCCCCCTTGACGAACCTCACCTTGCCCTCACCCAACAACTCCCTCCCCCTCTTTGACTTGGCGACGTTCCGCTCTCCCAACTCCGCCAGCGCCGCGACATGTTCGATGCCCACGACGCGGCCGCCGGGCTGGACGAGCTCGGCGAGCAGCAGGGTCAGATAGCCCGAGCCCGAACCGACGTCGAGAACCGCGGCGCCGGGGTTGAGGAAGGTGAGCAGGGATTCGGCAGCCAGGGCGTGCATGTGCGGTGCGGAGATGGTGGCGCCTGACGTGTGCGGGAGGCGCTGTGGGGAGTCTTGGTAGGGTGAGGACGGGGCGAAGTGCGCGCGATCGACCTGTTGGGAGGGAAGTGGTTAGTACGGGGTGATGTGTCGGGGTTGGTTGGATGACGGTGAGGTAGAAAAGAAAGGGGCCAGGAAAGTCAGAAGAACATAAAAAGTCCCATGCAAGGAGAAGGTATATCATTGCTCGAAACTCGATGAAAATTGGGGGATCTTGATGCATGACTGCCAGGACCCCCACAGCGAGTAAGTTCCATTCTCCGGAACCCAACATTCCAAATCTCGCAAGAAAGGGAATAAGCAAGGAACTAGGAAAACAGAGCCAGCCCCCTTCATCCATCGATAGATGCTGGGAGACATGCATATATCATAGCATAGCATAGCACCGCATCGCGCATAGACCAAGTAAATTGCGTAAACCAAGTCAACCAAAGTGCCCAAGCTGAGATAAGTCAAGGATAGGTAGCTTAATGAACATAGATACATACATTCAACATCGCCGCCCGCACCCTCGCCGACGACACCAGCCCGTTGCGCGCCAGGTTGGCGATGAGCGCTTCATTCGTTGCGCCGGAGCTGCGCCAGGCCATGCCTATTTTCAATATTTCTTTGCTGTGGTCCTGTTGGGGTGGTGGTCCTTTGCTGGGATTGTGGTCTTCTTCTGGGATTGTGGTCCTCTGCTAGGACAGTGGCTCTGTCCTGGAATTGTGCTCCTCTTTTGGAATTGTCGTTCTCTCCTGGAATTGTGGTCCTGTGCTGGGAATGTGGTCCTCTCCTGAAGTAGAGTTGTAGGCGAGGCGAGGCTAGGCTAAGCAGATGTTATTTCCCCTAAGGTTTGGCGCTGGACGTGCCAGCTCGAGATTGATCGGGGAATGTAAATGAAGCTGAACGTGCAGCTTCACCTAGACGTATCGACGAAGCAGCAAGCTTATAAGGTGGAGGTCTCTCTGGTCCTGCTTGAGCTGGAGACAAAAGTAGCTAGGTTTTGAATATGATGTACAAGAATAATGAGATTAGATGAACTTTGTAAGGAAGGGTAGGAAAGAGGCTTCGATTCCCGGAGAGATATAGAAACACGAGAAGTGCAGTCTGATAGTGATGTTGTCAGTGGGGGCAAAAGATGTTCCTTTGGATGTCTGGCAGAAGCTATTAGATGAAGTGTCTCACTGCTGGCTCTAGGATTGGAGTGTTTACGAAGATAGCTTACTGATATTGACTTCTTATATGCAGCTTACTTTCCGTTAGGAGGATGGGGAAGAGAAGGACTAACACTTGATGTTGACCAAGGACGTTGGCGCAATGGTCGAGCGAGACGATGTTGCTTGTCACCCGAAGAGGTGTCGTCGTCAGAAGACGTAAAGGTGGGGAGACATGCACTTCACATCACCACATATACGTATACAGCTCACATTCCATCGTACAACAACACAATACGCACAAGTTGCACAAGACGGATTTCGCATCACTGCAGAGAGAGGTAGAAAAAAAGGTATCTACATTGAAGGACCATCCGGGCTATTGTAGCCAACAGGAGGTGGAGAATGGACAGAAAGAAGCAAGCAGTAGTCCAGAACTGGGGAGACGCTGATGGGCATCTCTACCGCGAGTTTTGTTTCCCTTTTCCCGCCCCCAAAAACGCCTTGAGCCATGCAAGATTGTATATCGCGCCGAGCCTGATTCTATTCCAGCAAAATCGGTCCACTTGGTGCTGAGTCGGGTTCATAGACTTCGTGTGTGTGCTTGAGAATGCTTTGCTAAAAAGGAAGATACGAAAGACTCTAGTTGGCCGACGACATGCCGTAGATACCCCAGTACTTCTCCGCACCAAAGGTGGCGCTGTTGTCCTTCTTCCACATGTCGTTGTAGGCGTTGAAGAGGAACAGACCGCTGGAGAAGGAAGACTTGAGCGAGCTGATGGCAGCCGCCTGGTTGGCTTCGCTAGGGACGGCGTCCTTGTTGGACTCACCCTGCGATGGCCAGCCAGACTCGGTGATGATGGTCTTCTTGCCATTGCAGGCGGCCGACACACGCTGGGTCTGGCTGACGACGAACTCGCCGGCGTTGGCAGCAGTGACACCTCCGTCGAAGAAAGCGTGGCAGTTGGCAGCGACGTAGTCACCCACTTCGCAGAGATCTGGGTTGTTGATGATGGCAACAAAGGTGTCGACGGTCACGACGGAACCCTTGAATCCGGTCGTAGCGAGCGTGGTCTTGGCCAGAGCGACAGCAGCAGCAACCTCAGGAACAGTGGCGCTACCGGAGTTGACGAGCTCGTTACCGATGGAGATGGTGTCGATGGCGCTCCAGTCATCGTCGAGGATGCCGGTGATGATGAGTTGCAGCTCCGACGCCACGTCGCTGATGTCGTAGATACCAGCGAACAGCTTGATGCCCTTGGGCTTGGCAGCTGCCAGGACGTTGGCGACCTGGTTGCAGTCGGTGCCGTAGGTGCGGACCAGGCTGTAGCCGTCGAGCTTCTCGAAGTCGGTCGCGACCTCGTCAGCCGTCTTGCACTCGCCGTCCGCGCGGTATGGCGAGTAGGTAATACCCAAGCCGGAAGCGGGGGCGGAGCTGGACTCGGGGCTGGAGTACGAGCTGGCCTTGACGGAGGTGGTGCTAGCCTTGGTGCTGGTCGGGACCTCGGTCGTGGAGTAGGTGGTGGGCTCCACGTACACGCTGGTGCTGGAAGTGCTGGGAGGCACGTAGACGCTGGTGCTGGAGGTGGTGGGTGCCACGTACACGCTCGTGCTGGAGGTGCTTGGCTTGACGTACTTGCTCAAGGTGGAGGTGGTCGTCGGGACAGGAGCAACGTAGACGCTGCTGCTGGAGCTGCTCGCCGGGGCGCTGTATGCAGGCTCGGAGTGTCCCTCGTGGTGGTGAGGAGACTCGAACTTCTGGGCAGCAACGCTGGAGGAAGCGACAGCACCCACGATGGAGGTGGATGTTGGCTTGCCATCCTCATTGACAAAGACCATGACATTCTGGGTGGCCTCGGCAACGTCGGTCACGACATCAGTGACCACATCGCGGTGGATGTGGTTGTGACGACGGTGGTGAGGCTGGGCGACAGCGACACCGGACAGACCGGCGAGGGCGAAAAGACCGGCTTTCATGTTGAAGGAATGTGTGGTGGAGGGAACGCTGGTCGGGTCTGTGGGGGTGCGGCTCTGTCAGTACATGTATCAAGGTCGGTGGTGATGTTTGTTTTGCTTGGCCGACAATCTATATCGGTGATGGGGTATTGGAGTCATTTAATCGCTGCCGCGGTGAATGACATTCCGGCGCGGCATTGTCGAGGTCGCGATCGAGACGACAGAGGATGAACGCGGACGTTGTTCGGATTGCCATTGTTCGCGCACCGCCGATGGTGAACCAGATCGACAATGGATGAACGCGCGACGGCAGATCGATCAAGAATGATGTGAAGGGTGCGTCGAGGGAGGCCTCGAGCAATGGGTAAGCACTTACAGTATCCTGCGGAATGGCGTGCAGATTCCTGGGGTCGACAGTAATAGCAGTGGCTGTTATGGTCGGTGGGAAATGGCGGCGCGATAGGTACGAAGCAGGAGACTTGTCGGAGAGTCTGGTCAGAGAGCGTGAAGTTGACAGAGAGCGTGGATGGTTAAAGAACGAGTGTGGCTGCCGAGGTGACCTGCTGCTATCCTGAGCGCGGGATCAAAGGTTGCGGTGAGGAAAGGCAGAAGGAAGAGATGGGAGAAGTAGGAGGAGGAAAACGAGAGTAGGTGAGAAGCGATGCTTGGCGGAGGTGGGAGTGGTGGAGTCGACGAATCGACGTTGGGGCCAGTGTTTGGCGTTTGGACAAGGGCGTCTGTACCTGAACCGTTCCCGTCTACCGCTGAACCTACTGCCGTCTCCTGCAGTGCGGAGATTGCTGCCGATGCCGCCCGTGTGCCGATCAGGGGCACCCGGTCTGTTTCTATTCAGCAGTCCGAGGTGCAGTAATACTGTACAGTGCCGTACACGCGTACACATGACTGTTGCTGCATAGAAACGAAGGACGAGAGCAGCACTGTTTGCTATATATCATGATCTACACGTCCTGACTGATAACCTCGTCCTGTCCAAGGTCTCTCTGCTGCTTTCATTACCATCTGATACAGTGCTATATTGTTGTGCCACCACTCCGCATCACATTCCACCACACATCGCAGAACTACCACGATCCCTCCCGGCACGAAAACTGGTCTGCTCCTCAACCCACGACGCCTCCCGTCTGCGCGCGCGGTCTCAGATACACAGGAGAACCAAAAAGGTCCGCCAATCACGTCCACCGGTATGTACGGGCGTACGCAAACTTCTCAACGGTCCACCGCAGCATGTCGTACGCATGGGCAGAATGCTGAGAATTAGCACGCGTGGTCGACGGTGATAGGATCTCGCGAAAAAACACCCACCCTTTCGGGCCTGCTTATAGGTGTACGTGGCGCCTATAAGAGTTGCCGCTGTAGTTCGGTCGATGCAGTCAGAACGAGCACGAAACATGCACTGTGTCACCTTCATGCATGCAGACACGTACACGAGCATAATGCAGTAGAACAGTGATAACAACAACCACACCCCATCTCGTATCCTGTACTGTCCGTGTCCAGCACATACATGGATGGATGGGCCATGCTGACGTAGACCTGGCCGATCGTAACTCGACCAACGTCAATGGCGAGCAGCCACGCCAACGGTCACCACTAGACAAGCTCTTCTGCCCGTTGGCGGCTTAACAGTCCGTGAACTCTACAGAGCCGCACTTCCATGCGATGTCCATGGAGATGAGGCTGGAAACATCTTGTGCTTGTATGATCATACTGTATCTGCACCAACAATTCCCTGGTACACTACCCCATCCGTCAACCCAGGTCACCCTCGTCTCTGACCACGGACGAGCTGCTATGACTACGGTGCGCGCTGGTATCGATCAAATCTACCATAGCAAATCTCCATCGTCCCGCCAGCACTGACTTATCACAACTCCGGCGAATCGCCAAAGCACCGCGACATCATGGCCGCTGGGTACCGCTCGCCCTTGCTTCCTCCCACACTCTCGATCACCTGGCGGATCTCCGCCTCTTCCTCCTTGCTCAATTGTACCTCCACCGCCTTGACGTTCTCCTCCAGGTACTTGACGCGTTTCGTGCCTGGGATTGGGATGAAATCGTCTCCCTGCGCCGACACCCACGCCAACGACAGCTGACCCGGCGTGCAGCCCTTCCTCTGCGCGATCTCGGACAGCTTCTCCACCAGCTTGAGGTTGTCGCCAAAGTGCTCCTCGCTGAACCGTGGATGGCTGAAACGGCTGTCCTTCTCGTCGAGGTCGGCACGAGACGTGAGCGTGCCGGTCAGGAACCCACGTCCCAGCGGCGAGTATGCAATGATCTTGACGCCCAGCTCGCGCGCCGTCTTGAGGAACTCGGTCTGCTCCGACTCGATCTCGAGCGCGAACGGCGAGAACTCCATCTGCGCCGCCGCGATGGGATGCACGGCATGCGCGCGTCGCAGCGTCCTGGCCGAGCACTCCGACAGGCCCAAGTATCGGATCTTCCCTGCCTTCTTCAGCTCCACCATCGCCTGCACCGTCTCCTCGATCGGCACCTTGGGGTCCACGCGGTGCTGGTAGTACAGATCGATCTGCTCGACGCCCAACCGCTCCAAGCTCTCCGCACATGCCTGCCTCACCCACTCCTTGTCTCCGCGCACCCCCGGTGTGCCGTCTGGGAACCGCAGGTTGCCAAACTTGGTCGCGAGGAAGATCTCCTTCCGCCGGCCCGTGTCCTTGAACCACTTGCCCAGCAGCTTCTCGTTCGTGTGCGGGCCGTAGACGTCGCTCGTGTCCCAGAACGTGACGCCTAGGTCGGCGGCGCGCGTCAGGACTTCGGCTGAGGCGGTGTCGTCGTAGCCTCCCTGTAAGAATTGAAGAATGAAGAGGTTAGCCTTGATTACTCTTCCCCACATCCGCGCGAGAAGCATATCTATTATCCACGCTCGGTAGGACTCTCAAAGAACAAAGGAAAAAGGGCCACTCGTACAAAAGAAGTATACGCAAACGACATGCCCATGCACCCCAAGCCCTGCGCCGACACCTCGTCCTCGCCAATCTTCCGTTTGGGAAAGGTCGACGGCATCTTGTTGGCGATGTTCCTGTTCCTGTTCCTAGTCACGCTAACGTGCTCGAGCGCAGTGCTGAGCAAACGTAGATGTGCTGTTACACGAAGAGTCGTGGCGTACAAGGTAGGTTGGATGATAGGTAAGTCGTAGTAGTAGTACGAGATGAGAAGGTGAGTAGAAAGCTAAGGTAGGTACCCTATACAGTAACTCGTCGTGAAACTGCAAGCCTGAGGTGAGGAAGGATGCAGAGCTCTCTCCCTCTCTCAAGCTACCATCCCCAACACGCTATATATATTCAGTCCTTCAGCGCCACCACCGTTACCATCACCTGCGATCAATCGATCCCAATGACCCCTCCACCTCATGACAGCTCTCTGCCAATAGCTACCAGGAATCACCCAGATCCGGACCTCGACGGCCTAAACCCCGCTTACCCCCGCGCGGGTATCGCGTAATCCTACGGTGGAGTTCTCACATGCAATGTCCGGCGTAGCATAATTACATGTAGGATAATTTATTGCATGTAAATATACACTGAAGACATGACAGGAAGGATGTAGTACAGTGTTGTAGATTCCATTGACCTGTTTAGTGGCATTTAACATGAAATCTTGATGCTACTTTGCCGGATGCTGCATGCCTACCTACCTACATATACCTATCTTGGTGCGGCAAAGTTGCAGTGCAGAACTCCAGTTCCGGACATAGGAATTTGTCTGGAATAGGATATCGGACGTAATGTAGCATTGTTGCGAGAGAAGAAAAGAGACCAAAAAGAATAAGAGTTCATCTGAAGTTAGAGTGGTTGGTACATCTTTGAATTGAGGAGCCGACTGTGCTGTGCTGCAATGCGGATTCTATCGAACTGTTATGTGGATGGACGAGATATGATCCTCACTGGTACTGGAGCTATCAGGACATGTCTCAAGGTCCGGTAGGTAGTGTACTGTAGTGTATACATTACTTCGAGCTCATGTATGTGATGCATACAAGGTATTCTCTACATTGGAGTAGATATGTATATTCTTCGGCCCAATGCTCTATATACACAACTCAGACTCTTCAAACGAGAACCGATCAGTGCATCGCCTGGACCCACTTATTCTAGGTATACTAAGTCCAAGAGAACTGTACGCAGGTAAATCATGTCCATACCTGCTAGTTCTCCCCAGCCTAAAGTATGTCAGCAATTCCAATGGACCGGCTGATCTTCGGCCCTATGGTATACAGGCACTATATATCCCCAAAATTTAGCTTCAGTTACGGTAGTGGTTGTTCTAATCAGCATTCACCTTGCCTTTTACCAGATGAATCCTTGGTTCACCACAATACATGCCGCATCACTCAATCTTTGGAAACACAATTCATGAAGAATATTCATTTCTTCTTTTGCTTTTTTGCCATATCTTTCTCCATCACTCGAAGGAGAGGGAGAGGAGGAGGGATTAGAATGTGGGTGGTGCTGGTGGTCTGGTGGGAGTTTTGGTCGACTCTTTTTGGCGGCTTGCTGAGGGTTGGGGGGCGGCGGTTCGAGTTCGAATTCGAGGTCCGCAACACCTGCATACACTTCTCATGCCTGTCTTTCGGAACAGGAGTTTCGGAGAATGAACATGTCCACTTCCATGTTTTGCAGATAAGTGTCGTTGTAGACAAATTAATGGACAATAAAACTGGTTATATTGAGATATGCAGGTGAAGATGATGATGATGATGATGTTTCAAAATGCTGTTCATCATACTCATTACTTATATACATATACTTCGCTCAGATGCCGATTAAGGTAACATCCCATGCCCATGCTCATGCCGTTTCGCAAATCCATGATAATATGCGTTTCATTAGATTCTTTTTTTTTCTTCACGCAAGCATTACCACACACCCTGGCAGATAAGTCGTACAATGCAGGTTGCATGTCTTGATGCATTCTACCCTGCTTTAGTAGTTGCTCGGTCCAATCGCCGATGGACTCCAACTAACTACCTCCCCCCATCATTTCATATCGCTGACATGGCGACGTGCGCACACATCTACAACATGAAACCAACGAATGCGGCCAAAGCGCCCATGAGGGTGAAGGCCTTGCCGGCGCTCATGCTGTTGGCGGCGTTGACCAGCGTCGGGCTGGCGCTGGCCGAGTGGGATGCGGAGGATGTAGTGCCTGGGACGTAGGTGGTCATGGTGGTGTATTGCGATGGGTTGACGGTCTCGGTGGTGGAGACGATGACCGGGCCAGTTGGACCGACGGATGCGGTGACGCCAGTGGTGACGATGACTGGGCCGGAGGGTTCGACGGTCTGTGGAAGATGATATGTTAGCTGGTGGGTTCTTGGATGAACATGAAACGATAGTATGTGGCAAGGCGGTAAACGGGCACCATGAACGATCAGTGACTGTTGTACTCCCGACCACCACACTCCACGGTGAGCTGGCGACGCTAAAGCTGATAAAAACAGGAACGCTGGAAATTGACTCGACGGTGGTGGCAACACTGCTACTAAAAGAAGCAGAGGCACTCACCGACTCGATGCTCGACCATCCCGAAGAGGACTCGATCGGTAGAGAAGTCACAGTCGTGGTGCCGGTCGTTGAGTAGCTCAGTGGGACGATGGTGCTCGTGATGGTTTGCGACTCGATGGGTTGATCGTAGCTGACGCTGCTTACCGTGGATATGGAGATGGAGGTGGACTGGCTCTCGAGCGGCTGGCTGTAGCTTACTGGTGCCGTGCCGGTGCTCGAGGAGCTCAAGGTCTGGGACTCGATGGGCTGGTTGTAGCTCACGCTGCTGCTTACCGTGGATGTGCTGAGGGTTTGAGTCTCAATGGGTTGGTTGTAGCTGATGGTGGTGGTGGCCGAGGACGTTTGGCTCTCAAGAGGTTGGCTGTAGCTGCTGGGAGTGGCGGTGGTTGAGACGGTTCCCACAGGAAGCACAGAGGTGTTCACACCAGTTGCGGTGGCATCGACGACACTCCAGAGATCGGTGGTGCCGCTGTTCACGAGACCGCCGGTCGCCAAGCTGAGGACTGCACCGTCATCCAGAGTGAGCGCTGCTTGTCCAACGAAGATGGTGGTGCCGTCGATCGCTGCCCAGCCGCCGTCTGCAGTGGCGACCTCTGTGGCGGTCAATGTGGTATCGGCATTTCTGTAGACAGCCACAGTCTGGCTGCTGGGGATGGTGGTCACGGTTGCAGAGCCGCTCAGTGTGGTGGCAGTAACTGAGACGACGGTGCTGCTGGTGAAGAAGGTGTTGGAGACGGAGCTAATGACTGGGCCGGACATGATGGCGCGTGTTGGATGTGTTGGAGGGAGGAGGTAGGGTTGATGGAGCGTAGGACTAGAAGCAGTAATAAAGCGAGAGGATGTACTGTACGATGGAATGCAAGGTGGATCGAGTAGCGACGTGCCGCCGGACGTGATGATTATATACTCTGCTCCTACGATCCTTCACGAGGAATAGGATACACATGGTACAGCATCAATCTGGCGCTCAGACGCGCAAAATAGCAACCGACCGGCAAACGGCTTCACGCGAGCGTGGTTAGCAGGTAACCTTGCCTCCGACACGGGGGAGGATCAGCAGAATCGACTCGTCTGACGTCGATGACCGTGCCGAATGGGGAACAGCGACTGTGCCACCAGATCTCCTTGTTACAAGATGCTATTCCAGACGGTCCGATGCTTAACGCGCTGGGACATATGACCATCGCTCGTCCGTCTTGCCGACTGGCCGCATGCCGTATGATATGACGACCGCGGTTCGGCAGCCTCCAGGAGAGAGCAGATGCTTGATATTGGGTTGTTGATGATGCTGTCGGTTGCTCCATGGCGAATCAAGCCTCGAGCTTGTCATGCTTAACCCTTGGCGTCCTCGTGTTTTGTACTGGTGCGGGCGATCGTTGCATCTGCACAGAGCTTCCGTGAATGCTTCTGCGGTTGGCCGTACCTGCTAGCCTTACAGCGCCGGCCTGCCATTTGCTCGACTGCAGACAGACTCGAAACTCTCCAGTTCGCTGACCGAAGAGCGCCAAGCAATGCCATCGACGGGAGAGGCCCGTGGACACAGCCATCTTCTTCCCGCCGCGCGATGACGTCGCGGCGTGCTTTTTATACATCGCGCGAATGAGCGATGCCAAGCCCAGAGAGCACCTCATGTTTTGCGCGAATGACCTGTCGACACAGATGTACCTGCGTCGCGTCGATCTTACTTGTATGGTAGGCATGTATAGGTACTTTGTGATGGATATGTAACCCCAGATTTTTAAAAAGAAAGATTGACACTGCAGATGCAACCTCGGCTGCCGCAATTAGCATCAAGCATACCGCTCAAGCCGATACAGAAGAATGATACAGCACTGCAATTCATAGATTCATTTGCCACTGCAATGACGAAGTACTCCATGGTATGTAGTACGTGACTGACTTGATCAACGCGCATACCTCTCATCGTCGAGGTGTTCGTGATACTGCGTACACATCCCGCGACCAGTCCAAGGCTTGCATCCGCTCATATCGTGTCCCCCTGCCCATCCTTGCCCTTCTCCCTCATACCGGTACAGACACACCGCGCAAAATGCCTTGTCGCAGACACAGCACTTGTCCGCGACCACATGCGGCTTCAACAGCTGCCGGCAGCCCTCGCAGGCTTTCGTCGTGGGCCAACTGCGCGGCGTCCAGGTGATCAGGGTATGTCGTTCGACCGCCTCGGAACCAGGACGCTTCAGCTTGACGACCAGATCGCGTAGGAACCGTGGATGCCATTCATCCGTGTGTGTCTCGAGCAAGCGGTCGGTTTTCTTGTACGCGAACAGATCGAGGATGAGGGAGCGTAGCCCGCTATGCTCCGGGATAGTGTCGTACAGGATCCACGTATCGGAAGGCGTAGGCACGGAGTTGGTCGACTCTGCTAACCGTGCGATGGTAGAGAGGACTAGGTTGGAGAGTTCCGTGGTCAGTAAACGGTCGGAGAGCGCCCACAGGTCGAGCAGCAGGAAGTATTTCGGACTGCCCGCAGCGTTGCGCAGCTCGCCATCGTCTTGCAATTCCCCATAGCAAGGATGTCTGGCCTTTTCCGCACACAGTGGCGTGGTCAGGCTGCCGGTATACAGCCACTGCAGGAACCATTCGAAGATCTCCGGCCGCTCTTCTGGTAGATGGATCGACTGCGTCGACGCCTCAACGAACCTGCCATCAAACGCCGCCGCAAAGAATGGCGATGCGGCTGTGCATAACTCCTTGTGCATTAGGTATCGGGTCGCAGGGTTGTTCTTCGTGTTACCTCCCACGAGGATCGTTACGATGCCGGAAAAGTCCTTGAAGCTCGCGCGCAGCAATGGACGCCGAGACGGTTGTCGTGTTTGTGAACAGGTAACGTAGGAATCTGAATCGCTTTCCTGTATGAGCTCGGGAGATGCACAGTCGCTCGATGGCGGTGTATCACTGGCTTGCACATCCATGGACTCTGAAGTTGTTGCAATTGTCATGGTCAGGTCTGTCGAGATCTCCGGTTGCGAAAGTCTTTTGGATGGATGATGATAAGAATGCTAGCAAGATCGCGTTGAGAACAAAGGGTTGTCCAGATTCTCCGAGATGGATCTATGAGACGATTCTGTGAGCTGGATATCAATACACAGTATGATACATGGGTAAGAGGCGAGGGCAATGCTGCCACTTGTATAGCAATTGTTGGGAAAGAATGGATGAAAGAAGAGTTGCTTGATGCGGACCAATTGAACACATAGTATGCAGTGCAAAGCTGGCCAGCAATGTCTTTGTCGCATAGAGCGGGAATGTGCATACAATGGACCGCAAGCGGCAGAGCAGAAACACATTCTCAGCAGGGTAAGAACATCAGGGCGGAAGCGTGAGGAAGGGTGCTTTTGGACGAACATTCTGCCATTGTTCCGTATCAAGGGCGAGGATTCGATGTTTGAGCGATGCAGATACAGTAAGACCAGCGGGGAGGATACACGGTGATACATACATCAATCTTGCATTCCATGGAAACAACGTCCAGGTCTTGTATACATTCCACCGCGATCGGCCGACCATTTGATCCGTGAAACTAGAATCCTGCTTACCCCATTTTTGGACCGTACTGGATACTTCAAACGCGCCGGACGCCTCACCTCTTGACCCAATCTCCTCCGCAAATGCTGGCGGATGGGAGTGCCTTGATAGTCAATGCATGGCCCCACAGGCTCTGCAATGCACTGTCAGTATGATCGCTTCGTGCAATTGCCAGCCAGTCTGAGCAACCCTGCAGACATACAGACTTTTACCGTGGCATCACCGCGTTCGAGTTCTTGCTCGACTCGCCCAACCTGGAGTACAGCATATACAGAGCCATCTGGTTGCACTCTTGCGTGCCCGTGACAGTAACAAGACGCTCGTTATTGTTATCTTGCGGTTCGTTGATCTTAATGACGCTGCCGCTGAGTTGACGAATTTCATTGATCTTGGCACCACCCTTGCCAATGATCGCGCCAACCATGTCATTGGGAATGAAGATTTGCTGGGTGATTGGTTGTCCGGGCATGCCCTGCATGGGCTGTTGTGGAGGTCCGGCAAGCCCTGGTTGTGGTGCAGGCTGTCCATAAGGCTGTGGTTGTTGCGGTCCTGCACCAGCATAACCGGCTCTTGGTGATCCTGCACCGGCGTAGTGGATGGGTGCCTGCACTTGCTGTGGAGGGACTTGTCCTGGCATACCACCGTACGGCATCGGCTGTTGGTACAGCGGAGCGCGTTGCGGAGGATTCTGCTGGCGGCGCATGTTGTCTGGGTGGCCGACCTGTCCACCAGCATTCTGAGGCGAGTAGGGCACGACCTGCATACCGCCCGGGACCACCCCTTGTGGCCCTCCGTGACGGCTCGCGTAATTGGAAGCGGCTGGTCCGCCAAATCGGTCGGTGAGCTGCTCGACCAGAGTACTGCCCACATAGTAAGTGGCGATGTGCACTGCATCTGCAACACCAAGGACCACAAGCGAGCGTTCGGTCGACAGCGGCAAGCACGACTCGGAAGCATTGAGACGTGCACCTGAGGCTTCTTGAATCTCCCGAATACGAACACCTTGCTTCCCGATGATCGATCCTATGAGAATATGCGGGATAAGGAGGCGAAGAGGGTAGGTCTTGGATTGCGGTGTCGACGCGGCTTCAAGCGGTTCCTGGTTGAGTGTACGTATGATAAGGCCGAAAGCCTTGGCTACAGCATCCACCACTCCGCTGACCGTCAGGATACGCTCGACAGCGCCTCGGGTATACTCGCTGACAGTGCACTTTGCACCAGCCATACGGCGGATCTGAGAGACATTTTCGCCGCCTTTACCAATCACAGTGGCTGCCTCCGCACTCGAGATGATCGCACGAACATGCAGCCAGGTGGTCTCGTCTTGTGAATGATATGCCATGGGACCTTGCGATCCATCTGTCGGAATGGCTGAGCTGTTGGCAATGGCCGGCGATTGCAATGCAGTGGGCAAACCTTGCGGCGCAGCAGTTGCGATACCATTGGTCGGCACAGTCGGAACCGCGGTGTCGCCCTCCTGGTCTGTGTTGGTGGGCTCGGTCTTGTTGTCTTGCTCCTCCGTCTTCAACTCTTCTGACTTGGTCACCTCCTCTTTCACTTCAGCATCGTCAGCGCCATCTGCGCCAGTCGGGTCACTCTCGAAGTTGGCCTTGCCATAGGAGATTTTGTCCAGAGCAGGGCGCTTCGCATCAGGCTGGTCCGTAGGTCCGGAAGGGGAGGAGGGCTCCTCAAGCGGACGCTTCTGAGTAGCGACGGGGGTCTCTGGGACAGGATCCGCCATGGCGTCACGTATGATTGGGGGTTTGATACTTGGGGTATGAGAGCTGGGCGGCACAAAGCTTATGCGGTAATTGTTGATTTGTAATTTTTCTGTCTGCTATACGTACAGCTGCAGGGAATCGCTGGGGCGCTGAAAGAAAGCGTGCTGGGGCTGAGGCGATGCAGGATGTTGTAGCAGCGGTCGGTGAGGAGGAGTACGGACAGAGTGGGAGGGTGTCGTGATGGTCAAGGAGCGTGTATGAGGTATTTGGAGAGCGTTGCAAAGCAAAGATGTTGAGCGGCTTGATCGTGCTGGAAGATGAGGTGATGTTGACAAAGCGCTCGAGAAGAGAGGTAGTTGAGGTGTCGGTTGATGGAGGAAACGAAGTCGGAGGTGGGTAGGTAATGGTGGTGATGGTGATAGTGAGGAAGGAGTTGAAGTTAAGCAACCGTGAACTTCGCCAGGCACAGTCTACTACCTAGACTTTGGGGCAGCTGATGTGCTGTCGTCGACAGTTAAGATGATCGAGGTCGTGATGAGCAAATGGAAGAAGAAGATGCACGGACTTGAAGACGCACGATAAATGGCATGAAGAAGGGAGTATGTCTCACCGCGCAAGCAGTGGAGAAACGCATTGCTTGGCATTAGACAGATCAGCTGACCAAACCCGTCGCCCCTAGCCCTGAGCATTGAGGCAGCTTACCGAACGATGGCGTTAAACAACACGATGCAGTGTACCCAGCTCATCAATAGTATATGTGCGGCAACCAAATTACCTCTCAGGTGTCTCAAAGGCCGAGCTGCAGGTCATGATGGTTTGGCTGCTCACGGCACCGTGGCAAGGATGGCATGTGCAACTCAGCCAATATATCACACTTTGATCACTGGATGATTGGATCGGGATGTGACCATGGGATGACTTTACTTTGATCGCTACTTAACGCCGTCGCAACATCGCCCACACTCCTCCAAATTTCCTCAGAAAGAGTGCATAGTATAACACCCCTACTGCGCCACCTCCAAGATGTGCCGCATGGCCAATCCCTGTATTGCTACCCATGAAGTAGAAATCACCGGCGGCGTAGAGTATCGTCACGACCCACAGAGGAATTGGTATGGGAATAAACATCAAGTTCATCGATAGGAATGGTCTCAAGCACGTTAATGCAGATCCCAGACCCATGACAAGACCACTGGCGCCCAGAGCTTTGGCGACATATTCGGATCCTTTCAAGTCTGCTCTGACCTGTCCTCGGACTTTGGATGCTCGCTCAACCACCCAAGCGATCGACCCTCCTACTGCAGCCAAACAGGAAAGCGTCAAGAGCTGCGATGAACCCAAACCTGCGACAATGGTGAGGCCGGTGGCGAAAGAATAGAAAGTGAACATGTTGAAGAGGAAATGGCTAAAACCAATATGCGAGAAAGCTGATGTGAGAAGGGTGTAGAGCCTGCCGTCCCTTAGATTGTTCAGAGACAGCATGAAGGAGTCCTGGAGCTGTTGGAGGAGCTTTGCTTTGCGGTTGGTAATGCCGAACTGCCAGGCGAGGAAGACCGCAGTGTTGATGCTGATGATGGCCCAAACCACTGCTTGAGAAGGGTTGACAGCAGCCAGATTAAGCCCCTGCACTTGTCTTGAGATTGATCGAGAAGGGACTGTATTGATGGGAGGTCTAGATCGCGCATATGAGGGACGATTGGTGAAGATGTGGCCAGGCTTGCTTGGAGCTCTAAACTTCTGTTGCGATTGTCTGAACATCGACCTGAGACCAGCAGTGTTGAGCGCATGCTGTATTCGTGCCTGTTGCACTCGGCGTAGGATTTGCAGAGACATTGCTATGTGGAGACGCAATGCGTACCCAGCTGGTGAATGGCTGTCGTGTGTGCAGTAATAACGCGCTCACACAGACAAACGCTTTCCTTGAGATAGGCTATAGATATCTTGACTTGCGGTTGTCTGTTGGTTGCTTCTTGAAGTGTTCGTGAGGTGTGCAAAGTAAGTAAAGATGTTCAATACAAAAGAATGGACACCCTGGTCAGCACTGCTGTCGAAGACGGATTGAAAGCGAAGAGTGCTCATACGGTCAGAGTGCCAATGCTCATCAAGTCGACCTTCCAGCACAGCATATGTATGAGCTCAGACAGCACACATTAATCGTAGATGTCAGTACTGTATGCAAGGAGATTGTCAGGTGCAAGAGTACGTTATTTACCTAAGTGTAATGTAGTAGTGATTGCATGTGCTGGTGCTAGTTAATGCATTGATGCCTGGAGTGCCTGGCCATGGTCTCACGGCCGGCCCGTGCTGGCATCGATATTGTTGCCGAACCTCGAACTGTTCATGCTGCTCCAAGATCTGGCCCCTCCACCACCATCACCCTACCACATTCCTCCTTGTCCAAGACAAACACCGAATCTTCCGTCTATCTCATCTCCAACCGACTCTTCCACACACACAAAGATCTCTCGACCACGACCACGATCATATCACATTACACTCACGTGTAGCCAATTGCCTTGCCTCCACTTGCTTCAAACAGCGGCGTAGCTTCCTTGCTTCGTAGCTTTACCGAAGACGATTCTAACTTCAAAAGCGACAGGCTTGATCGCTCCTGCTTCGTTCTGAAGTGATCTCCTCAAAGCCGTCGAAAACCACCGCAGTGCCTGAAAAGTTTGGTGCGAGCACCCAGCCTGGCCCTTTGTCTGCAAAACCCTTGGCAAGCCATTGCGCTGCAGCGCTCCGCTTGAACCCTCCTATCTTTCACCCAAGTGCGCCCAACGCAACTTTTGAGGGTATCCTTCCTCTATCACATACACCAAATGGCCTCCGAGCTTGCGAATAAGCTGGCGTCAACAAGTCTATCAGATGCACAACCAGGTGGTGACTGGAAGGCGGGGCTGAAGCAACCGGCCAAGGACGGTCGAGTACAAACAGAGGACGTCACTGCCACAAAAGGACTGGAGTTTGAGGACTTCTATCTAAAGCGCGAGCTCTTGATGGGCATCTTTGAGGCTGGATTTGAGAAGCCTTCACCCATTCAAGAAGAGACCATTCCCGTAGCACTCACTGGCCGCGACATACTAGCACGTGCCAAAAACGGAACAGGAAAGACCGCTGCCTTTGTCATACCCACACTTGAACGAATCAACCCTAAGGTCGAGAAGACTCAAGCGCTTATCCTTGTGCCCACAAGAGAACTGGCATTGCAGACTTCGCAAGTATGTAAGACGCTTGGAAAACACCTTGGTATCAACGTCATGGTCACGACGGGCGGTACTGGTCTTAAGGATGATATCATACGACTGAACGAAACTGTACACGTTATCGTTGGTACTCCAGGGCGCATTCTTGATCTGGCATCCAAGGGCGTGGCAGATCTTTCGGCTGCCAACACATTCGTCATGGACGAGGCGGACAAGCTTCTTTCGCCAGAGTTTACCGTCACGATCGAGCAATTGTTGAAGTTCCACCCGAAAGAGCGCCAGGTCATGCTCTTCTCTGCTACCTTCCCTATTGTAGTGAAGTCCTTCAAGGACAAGCACATGAACGATCCACATGAAATCAACCTCATGGACGAATTGACGTTACGCGGTATTACCCAGTACTATGCTTTCGTGGAGGAGAAGCAGAAGGTGCACTGCCTCAACACTCTCTTCAGCAGACTACAAATCAACCAGTCCATCATCTTCTGCAATTCTACAACTCGCGTGGAGCTTCTTGCGAAGAAGATCACCGAGTTGGGCTACTCGTGCTTCTACTCCCACGCGAAGATGCTGCAGCAGCATCGTAATCGTGTTTTCCATGATTTCAGGAATGGTGCGATGCGCAACTTGGTCTGCTCAGATCTCCTAACTCGTGGTATCGACATCCAGGCTGTCAACGTTGTCATCAACTTTGACTTTCCCAAGAATGCAGAGACGTATCTGCACCGCATCGGTCGTTCCGGTCGTTTTGGTCACCTTGGTCTGGCCATCAACTTGATCAACTGGGAGGACCGTTTCAACCTGTACCGTATCGAGCAGGAACTCGGTACTGAGATCCAGCCTATTCCGTCTTCTATCGACAAGCGATTATACGTCTATGACTCGCCAGAGAACATTCCCAGACCGATGAACGACCGTCCGCAGCAACCGCAGACGCAGCAGCAAGACAGTAGACGCCAACAAGGTAATGGTGCTGACCTACAAAACCCAGCCAACCGCACAGGTGGTTTCCGCGGAGGTCGTGGTGGTGGACATCGTGGCCAAGCAAGTCGGGGACCCCCGCGCGACCACAACCAGCAGGGACAGAATGGGTTCCAGGCTCATCAACAGCAGCACCAGAGGCAAGCGCCCGGATTCCAGCAAAGACCACCTCAGCAAGCGCCGTCCGCTGCGCAGGTTTAGGCATATGAATGCACATTTGCGGCACATTCAGATATGTTCGTGGTATATGCTGCTTGCCCATGGCGTTATTGCAATTTCGGGACTGGGCTGGCCGGCGCTTCAGAACAGTTGAATATTGGCTGGCATTGTTTATGGATTTCTGCGCTGCACTGCAATGACTTGACGACACCCGGTTCTTTTGCTCTGGGATTTCCTATTTTGTGGACTTTGTCCGATTCATGGATCGACAGCCGATGACCATGGCTAGAATTTCCATGTCTACCTCCCACATCATTGCCTTGACCTTCGAAAAGTCGGCATTGGTGTACTTCACTCTCATCTCACCTCCGGAACTTGCACACGGTTTATTCGTGGTTGACGTTACGCAGGCTACGAGTCCTGCAAACACTACTCTACTGACGTCTGAATGCTCTGTAACTTTTGAAGCTCCTGGTCGGGTTCGTCCCCACACGACCAACTCCTTGAAAATCGCGGTCAACAAGTTCTGACCTTTGAAGAACTTGACTATGACCACACCCTGAGTGCTGCTACGACTCATACCCGACTATGTTGATCACGTTCCTCTTCACTCTTTCAGAGAACGCCAGATCAGAGCTGTTATTTTCAAAGTCTCAGGATCAGATCTTACTCTCCCATACCGAACAGGAAAAGACTGATGCTTTGCAACAAGACAGACCGAAAATATATCAGCGGAATGAAAACGTTTTGAGCAGCAAGTCAGGAGGTCTGCTAGGTGGTGCGTGCTAGCTTGTATCAGCAGCCTCAGATAGACTCCTGAAATAACAATGTCTTGTTCTCAATGTTCTCTCTATCTCGTACAGTCCTTGAGCCGCTGCTATGTTCCCATACTTTGCCTGATACATTCTCCCCGATTGATCGAGTCCGTAGCCTGAGAAAGACCTCATGCAGCGATCGCAGCACCGCCTTGCTGCTGTTGCATCTGTGATTGTATCTGCATGATCTAGACAGCATTGATATTGTCAGCAAACATCCCCCTAAAAAAGTAGTGAAGGTGTAGCTTTACCTCCATCTTCTTCGCTTCACTCTTTTCTTGGATCCCCTTGATGCTGTCCTCTATCCGCTTGCTAGCAAATTTGTCAGTAAGTAGTGCCACGGTCCAGACAAGCGCAAACAAATCTTTCGAACTTACATTTCTTTCTCAATGTACTCTAGCCGTCCTTCTACCGTGCTCTTCGCCTCACTAGTTTCTTGCTTCAATAGCACTGGCCCAACGAGCTTGTATATTGTTGCTTCGTCTGATAATGTGGAGAATTCCTATATCCGCATATGAGCAACAATTCCTGGGGTGTCATGGTGCTGGAGTGAACTCTTATACCTTTTGTACACTCGTGTTCTCCTGCTGTTGTGATTCGAGCTTTTGCCGAGCTGAGACCAATGTAGAAAGCTCTAACATCTTGTATCAGTACGATTGGAGATTCGACAGCATGAAGGTTAGTCGACCTATTTTCTTACCTGTTTGGAGATTTTGGTAGTCGTCTGATAGGGACTGAAGCTGTTTTTGCTGTTGTGACATTTTTGAGATTCAAACGGACAATATCTTTCAGAGATCTCGGATAGTGTACACGTCTCGAGATATGTGTTACTCTGTTTTTCAACAATCAATGAACCGATTTCCTGGATGCTGTTCGTGGTCCATCAAGAAATCGTGTCTCACGTGCAAGAGGCAGGCAGGATCGAGACCCCACTGCCCGCCCCCGCGCATTGTTGCACTAGAGTACATAGAGTATACCGCGTGCAGCATTCCGTAACCACAGCAGATCAACCACGACAACAAGGCAAACATTATCGTTGGGAGTTTACAATATCTCTCGATTGTGACTGATCCGCCCCAAAGACTACAAAGTAATACCTCGATTCTGGTCAACTCTCCCCATATCACGTCATGTCGAACACCGACTTCCTCGGCCGGGCGATCGACGTGGTCAAGAAGGCCATCGAGCAGGACACCAGCGGTGAATATGAAAAGGCATATCAGTTGTACTACCAAGCACTTGAACTGTTCATGCTCGCATTGAAATGGGAGAAAAACCAAAAGTCCAAAGACATGATCCGGGCCAAGGCGGGCGAATACATGGAACGGGCAGAGAAGTTGAAGAACCACCTGGCGGAACAAGACACAAGCAATAAGCGGAAACCAGCGGCGATGGGTTCGAACGGTAAGGCCTCGAACGGCAGCGGCAAAGGACAGGACGAGGACGAAGATGCGGAGAGCAAGAAGCTAAGAGGAGCGCTGGCTGGTGCGATCTTGCAAGATAAGCCCAACATCAAGTGGGAGGATGTGGCAGGTCTGGAGGGCGCGAAGGATGCTTTGAAGGAGGCGGTCATCCTACCGATCAAGTTCCCGCATTTGTTCACAGGCAAGCGACAACCTTGGAAAGGCATATTGCTGTACGGCCCACCTGGTACTGGTAAGTCGTACCTGGCGAAGGCAGTTGCGACAGAAGCAAACAGCACATTCTTCTCGGTGAGCAGTTCGGATTTGGTCAGTAAGTGGATGGGTGAATCAGAACGGTAAGTCGAACGCAAGTCGGATGATTTCAATATAGTCTACTGACTGTCCACATAGTCTTGTAAAGCAACTCTTCAATTTGGCCAGAGAAAACAAACCTTCAATCATCTTCATTGACGAAATTGATGCGCTCTGTGGTCCACGTGGTGAGGGAGAGTCAGAAGCATCACGAAGAATCAAGACCGAACTGCTGGTACAAATGGACGGTGTAGGACGAGACAGCAAAGGTGTGCTTATCCTGGGAGCAACCAATATTCCTTGGCAATTGGATGCAGCTATTCGAAGACGATTTCAAAGACGTGTGCACATCTCACTTCCAGACCAGCCTGCGCGAACAAGAATGTTCGAGCTCGCAGTCGGAAGCACGCCGTGTGAGCTCAAGCCGGACGATCTCAGGTCACTTGGGAAGCTGTCCGAAGGCTACTCAGGAAGTGATATCACAATCGCCGTACAAGATGCTCTGATGCAGCCTGTGCGGAAGATTCAAACCGCTACCCACTACAAGAAGGTGAGACTCGTTTCGTGACCACGGGGTTTGACCATTGGCTAAATGTTCGTGACATTACAGGTTGACGTGGATGGCGTAGAGAAATTAACGCCGTGCTCTCCAGGTGACGCAGGTGCTATCGAGATGAACTGGACACAAATTGAGACGGATCAATTGCTGGAGCCTCCATTGCAGGTCAAAGATTTTGTCAAGGCAATCAAGGCGTCAAGGCCCACAGTCAGTCAAGAGGATCTGATAAGAAACTCGGAATGGACAAAGGAGTTCGGTAGTGAGGGGGCATAACACGAATCACGACTCTGGAACGATGAATTGGAGCGTTATCATGAGTGTGAGCATGTGTAAATGAGTAACATAAAGTACATTCGAGGCTTCGAATAGGTGTCACAACTACAACGCCTTACCGTGTTCGACCTCTGAACGCATTCCCGTACAGCACACGTCCTGATCTCTAGCACCTTCCCACTCGAGATCTAGCTCCTTGTCTTTGACTCTCAAAGGGCATTGATCGTTCAGAATTTAGTCAATAAGCCGCTCTAAACCCTGCAAGTCGCCTTGTTTAGTATCCATCGCTTCACGATCGATCCAGCCCTTAGTCGCTCCGCCTTCAAAGTCGATCAATATGGCATCCCCTTCCGTATCGATGAGGACATTCTCAGCCTTGACATCTCCCCAGATGACATCTATCGCATGCAATGCGGAGACTGTCGACTGAGTTTGTGAAACTCACCTAGTCCGGGTTTGATCATCAGTACACTCCAGTACTTTCCAGTTAAGATGATGGCCAATATCAATCCAGTGATAGAGCTGTCCACGCAACGCACCATGTCCATTTGCAACGATGCCGTAAAGCCGCGGGGTGCGCAAATTCTGTTGTAGAGATGGATCTGCTGTGCGGATTTTGTGATACTTATTAATCGCTGCTAAGGATCCCTCCGCTACCCCTGCAGGCTTCCAGAATAGTTGTCGGCCATTAATAATTACTCTGCCTACAGGGTCGTCATACACTGTGACAGGATTATCATAGAGGACTTCGACAGCGGACGCATCTATGCAGGGAAATGGCGTATCCCTTGGAACACGACTGGCATAGTCATAGTCACATCCATCTTGTTCGTCCGGATCTTCCGCCGTGAGGTCGCCTGGGATCGGTACCTCATCGTGAAACTCCAAGTATGCTTGATAGGCCTGTTCCAAAGACAGGTCGGCAAGAGTTATCTTCTCAGCCACGGCGACTTGCGGCGTTAGTGCTCGAAGAGCTGGCAGAAAATACAAGGCTATTTCATCGCAATACTCGAAAGAGTCTGAAGTGTCCTCTCGGTCGTCGGACAAGAATTTTGCTTTCATGGAGGTGAGCTTCTCGAGCGCCTTCGGTGAGCGGTGACAGCCATCGAACTCAACGTGTATGTTCAGCAACGCGGTTCGAACCTTAAGGTAGACGACAACGCCGTCTGGACCTGTGCCCCAACCTGGAACCGAGAAGTCTCGGTCGTCGTCCATACATATACCTAGGTCAAGATGAATGTCGAGAGTGCTTGCGCGTCTATATAGTTCTACCACGTGACTACGCGTCAGTCTTGCTCTTTGGCTCACGTCATGACGCTCGGTGTGGGGGATGCATTTATACTCAGGCATGTAACCTATCCTATGCCATCTCATTGTGGCATAATACGCTCTTCTGACAATCGGTGACCGTCTGTGGAAATCCTAAGACCTAAGAGATGCCGCTCGGGTTCGATAGGATCAACGAACGAACACAGAGACCGAATGCTCAAATCAATTTCATCAAGCCCTTGACAAGCCAATCCGCCACGGACCAGGAAATCGCCAAAGATTTTCTTGAACGAATTGCTGCACAATGTTTCCGGGTGATGAAGAAGCACTACATCTCAGTCATGTCTCTCGAAGAATTTCCCTATAACCGAGAGTTCCTGGGACGCAACTTCAATGCCGGTGAGGTCATCCAGTTGGTCCTGCGCGACCGAAATGGAAATTGGCTCAGCTTTCGCTTCGTACAAATGGTCATGATGCATGAACTGGCACATTGCAAGCAGATGAACCATTCGCGCTTCTTCTGGAAAGAGCGCAATCTGTACGCCGAGCAGATGCGAGAGCTGTGGAAGGAGGGTTATACAGGCGAGGGTCTATGGGGCAAGGGCAAAGCTCTAGCAAATGGTCGGACCGTGCACGACAGAATGCCGGAGCAGGGAGATGTGCCTGAGCATCTGTGCGGTGGAACATACCGACGTGCTCGAGGACAAAAGCGGAAGCGAAATGCCGGAGAGGACGCAAGAGGTGAAAGGCCAAAGATCAGCTATGCGGAAAGGCAGCAAAAGAGAATCGCTCGGAAATTTGGCGTGCATGGAGACGGTAATGCACTTGGCGAGGACGAGCTGGTCAGAGGTGGACTGGAGCAGAAGCAAAGGCATCAGGGGAAGCCTAGAGTCGCACAAAGTAAGAGAGGCCGGGAGCTGAGGGCCATGGCTGCGCTGGCAAGGCTTGAGGGTGCGCAGAAGCAGCTTGAAAAGGAGGAGGACCAGAGTACAGATGATGAGTGGTCAGACTCGGATGACGGGCAAATACCCACCGCTGGTGTAAGGACAGTGGACGTTAAGGATGGTGTGGGGAACCAAATGGTACAAGTGTGTGGCGATGAAGGCGAAAAGCAAGATGAAGGGGGAGGGGACGAGATGAACGAGTTACGAATGTTAGGGTTGCACGACACTCCAACAATAACAAATCCTTCTTTGAAGCGTGAAACTGAGAGGATATCTACAGAGAGCATAGGTCCTGCAGCTGCCATAAAGATAGAGTCAGACACAGAAAGCGAATCTGGCGACTTCAATGAAGAACCACCGGAGAGGACAGACATTCCGCGAAAGCAAGCTCGCGTCTCTGCTGATAACAAGCTCAAAACTCCACCATCAGGGATGGGTAGACACTCGAGCTCAGACAGCCACACTGGACGAGATACAGCCCAAGTCTACCCACCGTCACGCAACGATGGTCAGGATTTGAAGCAGAACAGGGCTCCAACGCATGCATCACCTCGTCCCACATATCCAATGGCGACCGGATCAATCGCATGCGCGATATGCAGTTTGGACAACGACTCGTCAGCGGCGACCTGTATGGTCTGTTCACATGTTCTGAAGCCCGGCATAGTACCAGGCCATTGGCGGTGTCGGGGGAATGCTTGCAAGGACAGTAAGTACATCAACAGCGGCGATGTGGCGCGGTGTGGAGTGTGTGGTGTGGCGAGGCAGAACATACTGGACACGTCTTCGGTCAGCAGGAGACCGCTAGGAGTGGTCGAGGCGGATATTCTGAGATGGGATTGAGCTGGTGGTGTAGAGTACTGTAGTCGCTAACGCATTCATCGTGCTTGTACTGCATTATCTATTGGTACGGATACTGTTGTAACATATACAGTGAAAAGACTTGCCACCCTCGATTCATGTCTCAAGCTTTGGTATTATAGTTAACTGGTGCGGGATCATAGCATGAGACTGTTCACCGAACTACTGACGATCGATGTTGTTCTTAACGACCCAGATCACCGACATGACAAGTACGATACAAGCACAATGAACGAGATTTAACAACGAGGGAAGCAAGTCACATTCAGAACAGCTAGCTATCTACTGTCTCCGACCACACCATGAGCATGAGCAGGCTCTCGTGCCTTTGCAGAAGGACTAACAACACTGGTCTTGGACAAGGGCATGAAGGGCTTCGCGTCCGGACGAGGGCTGTTGCGGTTGTCTTGGCTCGGACTACTGGACTCGGTACTGTCCGTCGCCTGAGAGCCCTCTCCTTCCTTCTGGTCCATCATCATCATCGATCCGGCTTGAGTGTAATTGGGCACCTGAGGCCACGTAGACGGTTGCTGCACAGTTTCGGACCCGAACATGTAGTCGTCCTCAGCGCCAATATCCGTCAAACCGGAGTATTGGCTGAGCATCGATGAGCTTCGGCCCCGAGGCACGTGCGGTGCCGCGTGAGGGTTGAAAGGAGACTGGAATGTCTGCGAAGCATACGTTGGGAACGCGGTCTGCTGGGCTGAGAACTGATCATTGTTGGCTGGCAAGCTTCTGTCTGGTGTAGGCGGCGAAGAATAACCTGGGTAGGGTGGCGGCTGCGCTGTGGTAAAATGCTGCAGAGCTGTGATCGACTGATAGGCGTCCTGGGTCTTCTGCTGCATCGTGCGAGTCTCGGTGTTCATGCCGTTGATATGGTATTGTAGCTGAACCTCCTCGTTCTGGCGACTTTGCAGGATTTGAGATCGCTCGAAATCGCGTTTTTGCTTAGCCGTCATATCTTCTTGATGCTTTGCGGTGATCTTCTCAAGTTCTTGTTCACGCTGGCTGCGCCGCGAGATAAGCTTCTCGCGCTTTGACTCCGCAGTGACCATTTCAGCCTTGAGCACGCCCAGTCCACGATCGGCATCGCCTTTCGCATTGTCGAGATCCTTCTCAGCCGCTTTTTTGACACGATGAGCTTCTTGCCAAGATCGCTTTCTTGCAGCCATTTCCGAGATTTCGGACTCTGGAATCTCCCCCAAGGCGTCCATCTGCATCTTGAGCTCCGCCACAGCTTCCTCGGCCTGGTTCTTGTGCGTACTGATTTGCTGCATCCTACGCTCGTGCTTGTCATCTTGTCCACCAGAGGTTTCTAGCTTGAGTCTGAGTGCGTTGGTCTCCTTGCGAATGTCCGAATATGCCCCGCGGTGGTCCCGTTTGCTCTTCCTAGTCCGATTCCGGGTCTCGATCAATTTCGCTTCGGCGGACTGAATCGATTGTCTCAAAGTCGTGATTGGCGAAGATGGACGTAGGGATGAATGCTGAGATGGCGCAGGCGCTGCAGCAACTTGCTCTGCGGATGGAGCGGATTGTGTGATGAGGCGAATTTCGCAAAGAGTGCGACCACTCGCAATACCCACAAGCTCGCAGTGAAACATGCTTTTTGGCGCAAGTCCGAAAATTTCACCGTCGAATCGGCGAGCGCTCTCAGCGTCCTCACCAATCGCACTCGAGACGATCCGCGTAGAGCTCCATGCGGCGCCATTGACACGCACAAAGAATGGCTTGGATTTATCAATGCCTGAGCTCACACTAACCCCTCCTTCCAAGCGTTCGGCGGACTCGCTTGCTGATTCAATGGTGAGATCCACGTTGAAAATGACTTCGGTGTCCCGCACCTCCGATATCCAGATACGGTCAGTTTTGCTGCTGTTGCTGAGAAATGAGTTGTTTGTTTTATTGGTCATGCTACTCGCCTCGCGTGCATCATTGGCTGCGTCCCTTTGCTCCATCTCCTTGACGAAAGTGACTTTGGTACTAGCAATAGCTGCCCATAGAGGTTGTTGACTTCGAACTTGGTTTGCTTGCTTTCTCTTCTTCTTTGTGGTTGATTCTCGAGCTTTGACGTCTCGTGAGCTTGGAGAGCACGACACTGCCGCCGGACGGCTGTCCGTTCTTGAAGAAGACAGCATTTGCTGATTTGTCATTTCAACATGGTTGGAATCAGCTCTGACATTGAAGTCAGATCCAGATGTATTTTCGAGTTCGGGTTTTGCTGACAGAGGTACTTGTTCCCGTTCGTTGGCTCGGACTAGTGAGCGACGAATGCAGGTCGTCACACCTTGCGAAAGAATATGTATTCCCAGAATGGTACGAAAAACTGTAAAACCCCATCCACGCTCGATGGGGGTCGACCAGAAAAATGATGCCGTTAAGGGCGGCTCATCAACAGGTAGTGTAATATCCATTTTGTGAATGACCGAGCGCAGGTAGTCGAGCGCTGTAAGATGGATCGCTCGATAGCGCAGCACGTGAACCACACAAACAATCGCAGTGCAAGTGACGATGCTGTACGTAGGTCCTCCAACACTAGCAGCTGCTCCACTTAGAGACACCGCAATGACCGCTTGCGAAAGATCCAGAAGGACGACCTGTATCAATTTGGGCACAGCGAGCCAAGAAATCCAGAAGATCAAGTCGACAAACAAGATTGTCGCCATGGCTGGATATCCATAGTTCGAGGCATTGAGAACATCCTTCAGATTCGGCCATGTCGGCATGGTCGGTAGTGCCGGTAAAGATGAGAACGAGACGCCAGCAGTCGGAGGGACAAACGTAAGAGAAGCGAACAGGGCTTGGATGACCAGGACCAAGGTAGGCGGAAGAGAGAGAAGTAGGATCAAGATCGAAATGGCGTCGCGAAGAGGATAGTAGGTCAGAATCGTCGACACGGTGGAGAATGTACTCGCAGGCTGCCGCTGTTTGGTGCCATACAACTCTGCATCCACGCCATGCCCCAAGCCCTGGCTCTGACCAGCATCTACCATCGCGTCCCCATACGACCCTCCCTCTTCCAATGAAACCTCTGAAGACGTCCTGTCTCTTGCCATGTATTCCGACGCAGACCCATGATCCTTCAGCGATGTCTGAGAGGACGAATCGGCGGTATTGCTTGCGGTGGAATCGGAATGCCGGAATCTGTAGCCAGAATTGAGACCGGTCACAGGTAGAGCGGGCGGGGACACAGCGGACAGAGGCTTGCCATTAGGCTGTCCATTGAGATTACCGCTTGAGCGTTGCTTGGTGACCCGTTTCCCAGGCGCGGCGAGTCCGGTCTCGTGACGCTTGTCGTGCTGATTCGGTGCGGTCTTGGATTTGGCCTTAGGAGGCATGTAAGCCTTTCCCGAACCCAATCCACGGTCGGAGTCCCTCCTGGCTCGTCTGTCCGGAGCAGACGGCGAGCCAGACGGGATTCACGTAGAACGGAGGATAAGGTGGTAGCGATAGGTGACTGCAACGGTGATGCGTAGATGTGGGGGGTCAAGAAGATCGGGAATGTAGAATAAAAGGCGACAGAGTCAACATGGAGCACCCCCGGCAAGAACCGCCGCCAAGAATCGTGGATCGAAGCTTAAGGTTGTTTGCTTGAATTCTTTCGCATACGAGCATGAGCATGCACGGCATAGCATGCGACCCTGCATCATCACACCACCTACTCCGCATCATGTCACACAATACTCTGGAACCCTGCGGACATCCAACACGCAGGTGGCTACAACCATCGAATGTTCAGTCCACCCTCGCGAACGAGTGTGGCCACAATAATGAGGCAGAGGCCGGCGAGCGTTAGGCATGAACTCAGGATGATATCCAATCCAAGTCCTTCCCCCCTCCCCCGATGAAAATCGCTGGCCTGGCGCTGCCGGCTGCACCGTCGATCTGGCTCTCCACAAAGGACACGCTCATGACCAATAGCCGAAGGAACCATTTGCCAAACTCTGCACACAAACTGTACATAGCCCCAGAACGGGTGTAAGAGGAAAAAAGCGGGGCTTTCCTTTTGGCAGCTCAATGTTGCCTCTCAGCTTCTGGAGGGGCAAATGGTACGAGATAAGAAGTCCAAGGAGGTTCAGGCATGCAAGAACAACATCCAAGCCTCTCAAAAGTCCAATCCTTGCGCCTGGAGGAGTCTCCTGGCCTAATGTGACTGTGTCTTATAGACATTCTCCTGGATGTCAAAGCAGCCACAATTGTGTTATAATGTTGTCTTCAATGCGTTGCAGGATTCAAAGCTCGCCGAGAAGTTGAGCTCATCGTGCCATCATACTGGGCTTCAGCGTTGGAGTGCGTCAGTCCCTTCGGCGCTCCGCTGTCATATGTATGTGTCTACTTTGATGAGATCTCACATCGATATCAAACTCTGACGCACAAGCTATTGTGATCTGCATACGCACGATGACCTGCCAGCGCGATATGATTGCGTCCAACACCATAACTCTTGATCTACATATACATCTCCCATTCGTCTATGTTACAACCGGTTGCGAATCGTGTTCGATATAACAACAATCCAGGTTTGAGTCCCCATACAACCACGATCAACGCATCTTGAAATCATGCCGAAGTTTGCGGACCTCCTCCTCGGTTGACCTTCGAGTTCAACTTCTGTATGCGTAGCTGAAGCTTCGCAACAAGAGCATGCATCCTGTAGAGTTGGTCGATGTCTCGATCTTTCTCTCTGGTGCTACTCGTATCAGAGCTGAAGCCGTCCAACATGCACCTCGCACTGACCTCGAGGGTTGGGACCTCTTCAATGACGGAGTCGTCATACTCCACGTCAGTTTCGTGCAAGATCGATCTTGTGACTTGGTCCTCGTTGCGATGATCTATTTCATCAGGAGCTTGAGGCATAAACTCGTCTTCTCCAGGAATTGCGCATACCTGTTCGCGATGTGTGCTTGGGCCGGCTTCGCCTTCCAGAGGCGATCTGGACAGCCGCGGTTGTGGCTCGTATTGTATGCCATATGTGAGGTACAGGTCGATCGCGTCTTCTATGATGGGCTTATTGATGACGACTATTTCATGAGCGCTGCTCGATCGATGCTCCAGTACTTGTGCGAGTGCCGCATGAGCTTTCGCGCTCTCATTCCTGCTCAGCTGTGAAAACTCGTCCAGACTCTCCAGGACCGTTGTAGACCATTCTTTCGCATTGACACGCCTCGGCGCTTTAGAGCCTTTCCCGGCCTGTTGACGAGGGATCAAGACATCAGGCACCACTTCCTTCGGAGGCTTGCCCCAGTTCTTCTCGATGTTTGCGATGTGCCCATTTCGTTTGATCTTTTCGGTTGCAGAGCATTTGGCGTAAGTAGGAGAAGCGCTGGTCTTAGTTTGCATGGATGCTGGAGTTGCCAAGGTGGTTTGCAGTCTCTTCTGAGCTCTGGTATCACTCGATGTGTTTGTTGCTGGTCGTTTTCCCTTATTGGTGGGTGTCCCGAAGTCTGGATCTTGTCTCTCCTGTCTCTCACTGATCTTCTCGGTCTCCATCTGGTTTCGCTGTGTTATCGGAGAGAGCGGCCGCAAAGTCTCACTCCTCTGGGTCCGTGGGTCCAGCCCGTGGAGCAGCTGCCTGTGAGTTGGTAAGGCGTCGCTAAAGGCGTCGCTGGATGGTGTCTCGGGCGCCATTTTCCAGCGGAGCGGCTTTGGAATTTAAAATGATCCGAAGGACGTGATGTACAATGTAGTCCGCGTGAGGAACAAACTTGGTTCGATTCTTGAAAGGATACCTTTTGTAACGTCCAGTACCAACCTCATATACATGGGCATTTGCTGGTTTGCGCAGCACATTCCGGCAGCAACAGTGTCTATCCGCAGGGCACATGTGCCTGACGATTGCTGCCTGTACATTGATAGGTGTGCAGTGCACGAAACAAGCACTCCGCAGCCTTTGGAGACACTGCCTCCTGCATGGCCTCAGTATGTGCCCAATGCGCCCGTGCGCATTTAAATTGTGCTCGAGCTCTAGACCGCACGTAATCAGTGCATATCAGGACCGTCATAACGATTAGAATGGAAGATAGGATATGACTCGATGCTGGGCCCCGAAGTTCTTCTGTGGCAGTGTAAAAATGCTGCCTTATTGCCTGAAGGTGCATGCAGAAATAGCATAGTGTATCTCAGTTTCTCTGCAGTTCTCAAGTCGATTGGACAACTCGCAGACTTGGCCAGTTCTGCGATTTTCATGTGTCTCACGTTTGAGATATTTCCTGCTCTGTATGTGTGCCATTAGATTTTGTAAGGTGAGGCTGTGCCACTACTCTCTGCAAAGCTTGGCAAAACTGTAACGGGCGCCTACTGACACACGCACCCCTCACGTATGCTGAGACAGAACTTGTAACGCACGACCACAGCCAGGTATTTCGGAACTCGTTGTCCTTTTCGAGATGTATGCTTCAAGTCTTCACTTCAGCAGACTTGGCATTGTCTTGTGTTGAGGGAATTACACAATCTGGAGTGTCTGGAATGTCTGGCAACGTGGTGACGTTTTCCTGCTCGCCACTGCCTCCATTTGCCTTTGAATTTTTAGGCTCATCGTTTGGCGTCTCAGACAAATCATCCTCTTCCTCGTCCTCCCTATCCTGTCCCTTCAACACGCCCCCTTTGCGCTTCGGTATAGCCTTCAAGAATGATTCACCCCAATCGCCGCACTCCAGCCACTTAACCATGATCTCGTTGACGTGATTTGTAGCCAATATCTTTCGGCTTGCCATGTCCAGATATGCTCCAATGGGAAGTCGAGCGGTCCTGATACCCTTCGCCTTAGCCCGCTTGTAGCAGATGCCTTTTTCGCGATTCTTGTCAACAAGCCCGCCGATGATATAGGTGCTGTACGGCTTCAATTCAGTCAGGTCTTCGTCACCGTCCGAGGAAAGGTACACGATCTCTCCATCCAATTTGAGTTTGGTGATTCCAGCTTCGTCAAGGTTGGAATACTTTGAGAACACACCGTCAAGCGCACCTCCTTTCTGGTCATCCAACATCCACGACTTTGCCTTTTCGCTAGCAACTTCAAAGCTCTCGTCCAACCACCGTACCCCGCGCCATCCTTTGTAATGTGTCAGGACGGTTTGGAAGCGCTCTCGCAGCTTACCGCTAAAAGAGCAGATTGCCAAGTGAGCACGATAGGTGCTGTTTTTATTATCGGAATATGAACGAGTGATCTGTGACGCAAGCGAGATACGTTCGTTGTCTCTCATAAGATCGTCGAAATCACAATCAATCATGAATGTGATAGGTAGCTGAATTGCCTTCGGAGGCGGTAGCCTTGTTGCGGAAGACGTAGCGTCCGATGGCTCTGGCTGGCCTTCTGGGTTCTCTTTGCGACGCTGTTCACGAAGTCGTTCTCGCTTTGCTGCCGCCTTCTCCTTTCTGATAACTTTACGATCTTCCCGTTTGGACTCCCATTCCTGCTTCTTTCGAAGCTTTTTTTGCTGGTTTTTCGAAAGTGGCGGATCTGCTGATTTGTTGTCGGTATCATCTTTCGAAGTCGGGATATCGGATGCTAGATCTTTTTGAGGTTCCGCGTCTATGTTGATGACAGATGTATCTTTGCTGGCAAATGCGGTGCTGGTTTGTTCATTTTCCTTTTCTGATTCTAACGAGCCAGGGACTTCCGCATCAAGATCTTCTTCTTGAGGATTGACCTTCCTGATCTTGGCAGGCCTTTCGTCCGAATCCATTTCCTTGAAGATCGGTTATTGCCTTATAGATATGCACCTTGGTACAGTCGTATACACTACATCAACAATTTGAGCCATTGCATGCGCATACTGTATCCCCACGTGGAGCAGACATTCATGTCAAAGTTTCCGCGACATGACTCGCGTCGATGCCAAGCCTCGCCAAGTCTAGCTTAAGAAGCTCTCTAGCCGATGTGTACATACATGTACTCGACCTCTTCACGTTGACAAGGTAATCTCAGTCGTAGTCACTCTTCTTTCTGCCTTCCGACTCTGTCACAACCACCAATATGCCTCAGGACATGCCGCCCACGGGCGGTTACGACCCCGTACAATACCGTCGAAACCTCCCGATCCGCGGGTTCAGACCAGCATACTACCTGGTTGCCGTAACTGGCATCATGACTTACGGCTTCTGGAGATATGGACAAGCCATTCGAGAGCAAAAGTATGGCAGAGCAAGCGCTGTTGCGGCCTTCTCGGTGGACGAATGCTAACGGCTATGTCTATAGTGAACTCGCGCGCGAGAAGATGTGGTCGCGCATCTACCTGATCCCCGTTCTGCAAGCCGAAGAAGACCGAGATCTTGTGCGGAGGACATTGGCAAGTCAGAAGATGGAGAAGGAGCTTTTGGGAGCAGAGACGAAGGTGTACAACAGCGATCGGTATGCCAAGCAGATCATGTTCTCTAATGGACAAGGACTAACATCATCCAGGTTTGTGCGACCGACATACGCCGTAACCCCATCCGATGTCACGAAGTAGATGAGGAGGATCTTGTATTGATTATGGATTCACTCTGTACATATGCTGGTGTTTTGGAGTTGCAGCCATACTTTACAGCGTATCAATGCTGGATTTCGTCCGCCTTTCACCCTGGAAGCTCTGATCTTGCCGGCCGACACTTTCCAATGCTAAATATAATACAGCAGTGGACGATGTCGCTTTCTTATATTACGATTCCTGCGAAAGCGTGTAGAATGGCCCTGAAGGGATTGTCTACTTCTTTCGATATAAGTCGTACGCGAAAGGATCATCGCGCGGCAGCTGTGCGAATCAGCACCAAGTACACCGCGTAACAGCATTCGCAGGCCGAAACATAAGACGTCGGTAGTAAGACGTAAAGCAAGACTGATTGTACCTATTCTTTGGCAGCATAAGAGTGAACCCATCATGGTATGCTTAAACATGGTAATTGAGGATTGGTTCTCAACATGAAGTGCGAGCAATGTACGAGGTAGGCCACACTTGTGTGGGAATACGTCTACGCTCGTGCTCGCGTTAAGCTCAATCTCCTTGCATGAACTTGTACGGTAGCCACCAATCTACATATAGTGTAACCATTGCCTGTAGACGTCGACAGAGCTCGACGTGCTTGATGTTGAGAGCGCGAGTTGATGATGTATCGCTGCGAAGATGTTCAATTCCAATGACCTAATATTAATGCTGATGAAGTATGGACAATCGAGACCATGCGCGAGAATTTGTGGCGTTACGAACCTCGGCGCCACGTGGAGCGACGCTGGATAAGGGGATTGAGATTCTCAACTTCAACCCCAGAAGCATTAGCGACAACCAGTATCTACCCTCACATTCTTTTATTTCTCCAGCGACGAGTGCAATGGCTGGCGCGAGAAGCCCAAGGTTTTATTTTTTCGTCTGCGCTGGCGTGATCCTAATCCTTTTCGCTCTCTATTTACCAACGACACCCTTACCTGCTCGATCGCATGAATATGTTCAAAGTCTGCTTTCATCGCCGGACAAAGACCAACAGGATGAGCCTTTGCTAACAGCGACCCCTTTCGAAGATATGATTAATGAATCGGACGAGGCTGAGACTGAGTCCGATGCAAATGATGGAGATTTAGCTGCTTTGGATGGATTTGTCGCCACTTTTGATTCAAGCACGACATCTGTTGTGAAACCCACGATCCAAGCAGAGGAGAGCTCATCGACCAGCGTAACAAGCACCAGTGGATCGAGCACCGCCACCGGTATTGTAGCAGCCGAAGAGACCGTTGCGCCAGTATCGAGCACAACATCCGCTTCAGAATCAGATGTCAGCTCGAAGCAATCGACAACGACAACAAAGAGTACCAGTGCTAGCAGTGCTTCTGCTGCCAAAACCCAAGCTGCTACTCCGGAAGATGATGAAACCCAGTTCGACCTCGATAAAGGCTTCTTCCAGGCTGATTTGCCATGGTTTGAGTTGCCCGAATTTGATATTGCGAAATTGAAGGCACTACCACCACACAATTACCACGGTCCTGGCCATGAGACATTTGCTACATACTTTGCAAGTCGAGAAAGCTCCATGGCTGATCCGTACTTCCTCGCTGCGCAGCAAATTGTCTATCGACTGTTGTGGGATCCAAGGTCGAAGTCCAACAAGCACCCGGTCACCGTTTTTGTTGCGCCGTTTATCTCGCAAGAGCAACGCGACTACTTCGCAGCTGCAGGTGCTATCGTACGTGAGCTTGCGTTGGTGCCATTCGTGCCAGATGGTACGACAGTGGGTATCGCAGGCAGATTAATGGATATGTTCTCCAAGCTGGAAATGTGGAACCATACCGAGTTTAGCCGTATCACCTATCTGGACTCCGATGCTTTTCCGCTTGCAAACATTGACGCTCTTTTTCCACTTGCGAAGGAACAGGATTGCAAGGAAGAATTGCTTAGTGCGGAAGATAAGCCTTACGCCTCTGAGCTATGCAAGTACGTTTTCACGGGTCACGCCGAAGACGCAGTCACCATCAATGCGGGAGTCATGGTTTTTAAGCCGAACACAGCCATGCATGACCTGCTGATCCGCGAAACTCATCGGACGACAGATTTTGACAATGGATACGTCGAACAAGCACTTCTGAATTACGTTTTCCGTCCGGACGGTCCTTTTCCGCCCTCAACGGTCAGTGAAGCGTGGAATGGGTTCCCAAACACACCTGACAAGGGCGGTGCATTGTACATCCTGCATGCCAAGATTTGGGCAATGTTCTTTGAGCAACCTCGGGACTGGACGACGAACTTGTTCAACGATACATGGCATAAAATGACAGACCTTTACGAGAGCGACAAATTTGTCGCATTGCGTGAGAAGGACGCAACCCGTTCGTCTTCAGAACCGCTATGAGGATTTACTCAAGAGTCCGGGTGGAAACGCCGAACGAGCACTCAGGTGTGGGTGCAATGGCAGAACGATTCTTTGCGATGGTCTTTTTAATCCACCATGAATATTCTATTAGACACCGACACAGAACCCTTTTCCATAAACTCTCGACCTATGTCGTGAAGCTTTGCACGAGTCAGGAACTGGCAGACCTTGGCAACAAGCAGCAGATATCCCAAAAACGAGAAAGTCTTCGTGCCGCCATAGCTATGGTATCTGGATTCACAACAGAACAGCTAACGCCTGATCATAATTCAGGCTTTTGCTCCGTCCTTGGTGTAAGCGGTGTACGTCCTACAACATCTTGTTGTACTTTGACGAGTCGGTGCGCAATGGGTTTGCCCAGGGACTTGAATGACAAGGAAAATTCACCATGGAGTGGTGCGATGTAGGATATCAATGGGAACAGTTTTGCAACGCTCACCGCTTCCGCGGTTGTTGATACAATAGATCGAGCTACAGTCTAAGCCACAAATTAGTATGCTTGTGCAAGGATACTATGAGGGCGCCACAAATGCATGTATGTATCAGATAAGCTTGCTTATACCATTTAACTGCTGTGCGTGTATGGGAGTCTGACTACTGCTGCACCAAGGTGTCTTACACTTCTCTCTTCCACAGCAGGTCTTGCAACTGCCGAACATCATTTCTTTTTTCCTCTTCCCGCTTCATTTCACCCGTTACGAACACTGGACCTCCTTTGTCTTCAGTATTGGATCTCAGACCGGCCTGGCGACATATCCCTAGTCTCCCAAGGACAAGCTCACCACAGGCTTTGATCATCAGCGATCGTTGCTTGGTACGACGTTTGTTCCTCTCCCTACGGAAAGTATTGGATCTCAGAACGCCGCAGAGTCGTGTTCCTAGTCACCCAGGCCCACGCTCGTCGCAGGCTTTGCTCATCACAGACTGTCACACGACTTCCATTGCCCAGCGATGTCTACCGTCACTCTCTTTGGTCTCTCCGTACCCAAACTTGTCACCCGCTCTGCTCTTTATTCAGCCACACCGGATCATGAAGTAAGTCCTCGATGCAACTCACTTCGTCTCTTTCCATCGTGATGATACCGCAAATTCTTGTTACGACTGGCTATCCTCAGTGATAACACCGTATGGACAACGATTACCATTGCCACCTCTGATATATGTTTTGCCCTGATCACAATTCATCGTCCTTCTGCATTTTGTCTACACATCTGTCCAGATTCAAGTCAGCCAACGTTGATTCGAGCATCGCTCATAAGCTTACATGTACCAATCAGACAAATCTTATATCATCATGCCGTCCACTTGTTCACCGTCGCGCTTTGCTTATCACACGCGACACCACTGACCCGTCCCATATGGCCATTTTGCCTTCTCATTCGTTGCTGCTCCTGCTCCACTACAGCATCAAACCCACCTCTAGAAAGAGGACAGACTCATTGGTGACTGCCACTGGCTAGTAAGGATGAGTATGGTCTGGGATCATTGGGCAAGACGGTCTTACTGGGGATCTATACTTAAGAAACTTCCTTCTGACAGTGGGTCGAACAGCATCACCAGCGTCTTGACGCCGGTTCGACATTTTGGAACTGCCATCCAGGCATTCATGCTTATCTAGATCACGCTCTTCGCGACCGATTTTCGATCACCGAGAACAAATATGTTTACCTCCATCATCATCACTGCTCTTGTTGCCCTCGCTGGAGCAATAGTTCAGAGCGATAGCTCGACTTGCACAACCACCCCGCATACGGGTGCTATTTGCGGCTGCGACATCGCCACTCATACCGCCACCGCCTTAATCGATTGCCACGGTTGCATGATACAAACCATCGCTGGTCTACACTGTGACATTTTCTGCGTGTCCCAGTCCATCGTGCCGACCTCGACAACCACCGTGATCTCCTGTACCCCTTCAACGACTCTCGCCAAGCGTCAGACCGAGGAGCCCTGCACGACTCCCTGCACGACTACCTTCACGACTCCGGCACCTGCTTTTGGTTGCACCACGACAGTCTCAAGCTACACACAGACGGAGAGTGTGGAATGCAACGGCTGTGTTCCAGTCACTGTCTCAGCGTCCACGTTTCCACGTGGAAATGGCCCAGTACGTCGCGTGTCTTTTTGTAATCGTGATTTGAGAGAACGTGAGCCTAACAGATCTTATCAGGTATGCATTGGCGGGAGGAAGACGATGACTGCAGCTGGCACGGCTACAGCTACGACCTGCGCTACCGAGATGGAGTGACTTCCAAGTCAAAATTTGTTGCACTTTGTAAGGAGTAGTTCATTGTGAGAATGGCAGATGATCCGCGCAAGATTATGCCTATACCAGCAATGCAAGGAGATCCATGGTGGGAAAGGATAGATTGATGGATACGTGGTCGAGGGACAGCTGTTAAGCGTATGTCATAACGGGTCTCGTCTGGTCTGTGGTGTGCTGTACCGAGCGATATCAGTTAGGTACACGATACCGATGAACACGTCTGTTCGTCTCGATGAAACGCTCCCCCGACCCATGCAAATGTCATTGCCATGTAATGTCCGTCATTCCCAGCATTTACTCTCCTGCGCACGATACCCTCGGCCAGATCATCTCGTTCCTCACGGTGGTAAATCGTGTTGAATTCAAGATTGTGTATCCCTTGGGATTTGACCATGTCATTGTGATTCCTTCCAAACGCCGGATCTGGATGAGGTCTGTGCTGGCATGTTGTCTTCGCAGCGGTGGGGAGAACAACGTGTTAATGACATGAAAGCCCAAGCATGTCGCCAGTGTACGATGCTTCTTGCCTATCGTAGCCGCCATGCTTAGGTACAGGAGCTTCGATTGTCAACCGAGTGGTCACTCGAAGCAATGCGATGCAACCCTAAGTTCAATTGGTTTGTGGAGCACAAGTGACGATGGTTGAAGCTCAGCCCCAAACCACAGCCTTGTCAACATTTCGCCTCCATCTATCGGTAGGAATGTGCCATTCTATTCCGCATCGTCGTCTTGATACCAAGCACCAATGCTAGATCCATTTACAGCGCTCGGGCTCGCGTCCGCGATCGTGCAGTTCGTCGACTTTGGCAATAAGGTCATTGTCAAAGGCTATGATCTCTATACGAACGAGGCACTGCAGGAAAACATCGAGCTCAACACTATCACGGCAGATCTCCATGCTTTTACCAACCGTATTGCTTCCGACCCGTGCAATAACTGCACCAATCCAACGAGCGAAGAACAAGCTCTTCGAAAGATTGCCCGTATGTGTAGTGAGATCTCGCTGCAGCTACTTAGAATCTTGAACTCCCTCGAGGTCCAGAAACAAAGCACGTTCCGAGGATGGAACAGTTTGCAAGCAAGTGTGCGTGCTGTCTCCAAGGCCAAGGAGATAGAGCGGCTTCAAAACAAGCTGCATCGCATCAACGAGCACCTTAATAGTCATCTGCTTGGAATACTAGGGTATGTATACCAGAAAAAACACGAGTAGAGAAGCTTCGTTCATGTCTTTGTAGGGCGAACTCATCCGCCATATCAACAAAGCTGCAGGAATTAGAGTCAAGCAGCCGTAAAATGCACCTCGAAAACACAGCCAAGTTAAGATCAGCCCGTGATCTAGCGTACGAGGCGATCAAAGCCCAGAAGATGCAAATCGAGCAGCTGGGCGGAACTATGAGGCATGATCAGGATGCAATGGCGGCTTCAGTCGCTTCAGGTTTTGCAGCTGTGCTAAGAACATTGGAAGAAATGAGTATAGAGGGCCGGAAGGTTCTGACAGCACAGAAGATTCTAGAGTCTCTCAAGTATCCCGAGATAGCATACCGTCACGCTGAAATCATAGAAGCGTACGGCGATACATTTGAATGGATTCTTCGGGATGGGACCGACTTCTCGAAATGGTTATCTTCTGGCAGCGGTGTCTGCTGGGTCAGTGGCAAGGCTGGCTCTGGCAAATCAACGCTTATGAAACACATTTGCCAACACGATCGTACAGCAGCTGCTCTGAAGATATGGGCAGGAACCGGAAGCGTAGTGACACCGAGCTATTTCTTCTGGAATTCAGGTTCGGAGCTGCAGAAGTCACAACAAGGTCTTTTGCAGAGTCTCCTCTTCCAGATCCTCTCCACCTGTCAAGATCTCATTCCCACCGTTTGTCAGCATCGCTGGGAGGTGAGTGATCAGCCGCGATGGACACGACATGAACTTTTGCAATCTCTCGAGAAAGCGCTCTTGCCGGGCAGCCTGTTGACAAAGTTCTGTTTCTTCATTGATGGCCTCGACGAATACGCCGGTGACCATCACACTCTAGTAAAGGACTTCGCCAACCTTGCAAAATCTGACAGGATCAAGCTCTGTGTCTCAAGTCGTCCGCACAATGTATTTGTCAAGGCCTATAACGTTCCCAATCGAAAGCTGGTCATGCAGGATTTAACTGGTGTAGACATGGAGAAATACGTGCAAGGTATGCTGAATAATGATGAACGCTTTCGCGAACTGATAGCTCGTGAACCAGAGGCTCAGCACCTTGCCTCGACTGTGCGACAACGTGCAGAAGGTGTGTTTTTGTGGGTGTTCCTTGTCGTTAAATCATTATTACGAGGACTCTCGGACGATGACGACTTAACTATGCTCCAGAAACGACTTGATGAGGTTCCATCGGATCTGGACGAGTTCCTCAAGATGATTCTGAGCTCTGTTGATAGAGTCTACCAAGAGTACACTGCTCGCGCCTTGCAACTCGCAACGGTATCAGCGCCAATATATCTTATAGCCTTCTGGCACTTACCCGGGGAGATGACCGACGATTGCTTTTCTCAGGAGCTCAAAGCGAGACCGTGGACCTCCAGTGAGGTTTCAAGAAGATCCAATGAGGCAAGATCAAACATCAACAAATGGTGCCGGGGTCTTCTGGAAGTCCACGATAGGCCGGAGAAGAAACCGACTCCCATCCACAAATTATTCCAACAGTTCAAGACCGACATGAATTCTGAGCCAGATCTGCACTATGAACCCGAGGTCAGCGACACGATCCTTATGCCTACGGTCACCTTCCTTCACCGTAGTGTGCGAGACTTTTTGATGAGTCCAGACATGCAGGCCTTTTTCCACAGCAAGATTGTCTGCAAGCGGAGTGTTTACTTGAGTCTGTGTCGTCTACATCTTGCCATCACAAAGAGTCTCCGCATCGAAAACGGCGACGATCTTAGTATCCAAAGCTTTCTCGAGGTTGCAGAGAACTGCATGTATTACGCAAAGCTCTGCGAAACTCATGATCGAGAGTCTCCAGTCCAGCTCCTACACGAGCTTGATCGGGTTGGAACGACATTTCGAAGAATAGACCACGGCGGACGTAGTCATTGGACTAACGCTGCAAATCCCAGGTCCTCCCGGCCGGCTCAATTGCGTAGTAATTTCTTGGCGCACACCATCTGGCGTGGCCTTATTCTATTCGTTAAATTCTCCTTAGAGGAGGATCCAAAGGCCATTTGTGCAGATGACGTGGATCCGTTTTTACGCCACACTTCTCGAAGACGTCTGATTCTAGTGAAGCGCTTGGAAGACCAATTGGATCTTGATCCAGAAGACTGGGATGATCTGGCCTTTATATATGGGTCGGACGACTTCGGCATACCATCCCTAGAGATGGTCAGGTTGCTTCTAGACAAAGGTGCGGACCCGTTAGAGGAGTCGAGGGCTGAAGGCTCATTGTGGCATCTCGTGATGAACCTATGTTATCACGCCTCGAATACAGATATGTGGCCGTTGGCTGAACTTCTGGCGAAACATGTGGGCAGCTTCGACATGAAAATTCCTGTTCGAGTTGCAAGGCGTTCTGTCTGCTCCACGCAAACGAGCACCATGCGCCAACTCGACGGTGAGTGGTGCTGTGCCACCCACGTCCCTGCATGGTATTGCCTATACGTATGCTCACCATTCAAGGACCTCGGTGAGTTTCGGTGCTTCCTGAACAGCTGCACCAGGAACCGCCAGTGGTCCTGGTTTCTATCGCTGTTGCCTACTTGGACCGGAGAGAGATGATGGGACAGCAGGTGACCACGCTGGCGCCGGGAGAGTCAACGCTAGAGTACTCAACGAGGACACTACATTTAGCAGACTACGTGGACGTTAGATTAGCAGTAGAAGTGAGTACATTAGCCTCGGAAATGAGTATATCAGCATCGCGGATGCGTGTAACAGCATTCAACAATGAGTCTACGAGGCAGTATCGAGATGGATATATCTGAACGTTATCCTATCTCAACTGAGGCAGCACATACATAGAAGCATATATAATTCGTGTACATCTGAAATGTCTCTGCCAGGTAGATCAGGGGCCAGAAGACCTCTTGGCCATAGATACAAAGGAGATTTCGAGGTCGCAGACTTGTGATATAGGACCATACCGACTTAGAAAGGACGGTTGTGTAACGGACTCTGTTAGTGAGTTCCTGTTCTATCGAGGACGTCAATCCCAAGTAGCTGAGTCGAGCCGTGGTCGCCGGACCTGTAGCGACGTTGCACAGTCGTTCGAGGACAATGAGCACAGTTACCAAGTTACTTTCATTGGTCCTAAAGGGATACGAGCGTACCACACGAAGTGGTGTATCGAGGAGAAGTAGATGCTGAGTGAAGCGTGTATGACAGGCTTCACATCGTTCATCTCCGTTCCCCAATGACCCTTGCTAAGTAAGCTTTGAATCTGGACTTGGTGATCCTGGTCGAGGTAAGCGAGAAGGTACGTGGTACGCATGGACTGATATCTTGGATATCGAGAACACGGAATGGTTATGTCCTCGTGATTTCGATACGCTACACAACATAGCCACCTTCATGACACTCATCGAGTCGTCTGGGGGAAAAAGTGAATACATGAACTGTCCCTTGGCACAATCATGCGGCCTGCGCATTGCGATTTTGCCACATGCCCTTCTGCGTCTCCTCTATCCGTCTTTGTTGTTCCTTGATCTGTTCTTCGGTCTGCCCTCTGCCATGACCGCGCGAGTCCATGAGACTATCGTGATGACTCGAGCCTGATGCAGCGTCCTTCATGTCCACATCACCATCTGCATTTTTCACCTCACCGCCATTGACATCTTCATTCCGTGGCTGCGCAATGTTTATGTTCTTTGGGTTCTTGGAAAGACTGCCATCCATCATCCCTAGTCCACCTGCTCGAAGTTGGTTGATGGCGCGGACGGTATCAATTGCCTTGTGCAACGTGCGCCTAGCATTGAAGTTCTTCTTCACAGTCGGCAGTAGATCCTCTTCCCCACGGTCAGCCGCCGGGCCAGCTATCCATGCGTGTGACAGGGCCTCATGTGAGGTCATGCGTTGATTCGGATCGATTGTGAGACAGCGCTTGATGAACTGTCGTGCAGTCAGACTGACGCCTCGCCAGTACTCCATCGGGGTAAAGCTGTAGTCGGCTACCAGGATAGCTTGCATCTCTTCCAGATTGCTGTCACGATCAAATGGGGTATAACCACACAGCAAGAAGTAGGTTATCACACCGATTGCCCACACGTCGACTGGCTTTCCATGACCACTTTTCTTGAAGATCTCCGGCGCCATATATCCAGGGGTACCGCAGGTGGTGGTAAGAACGTGGAACTGCTCCTCATCCATGATACGTGACAGACCGAAATCCGCGATCAACAGGTCTGCATTATCTTCTGGTGTCCGGAAAAGGAGGTTCTCGGGTTTGAGATCACGGTGCACGATGCCATGGTCGTGAAGATATGCGACAGCGCTCAGGACGGCACGAACGAGATCAGCCGCGTCCGACTCGAAGTAGCTACCTTTGCGACAGATGCGGTCGAAAAGCTCACCACCGAGGGCAAGGTCCGTGACAAGATATACTATATTCTGCAGTCAGTCTCACACCATGCTCGCTTCGCTCGGAGTGGTGATCGCGGCAGCGTACAGTTGTTCATAGTTTCAAAATAGTCGACCAGGGTAAGAATGTTCTGGTGACCCATGGATACTCTCTTCAGCACAGCAATCTCGTTTCGCACCATATGCTCGCGCCCTGCCATGAGGCGCTTGTTGATGACTTTGGCAGCATAGTACCGACCGCTATCGATATGCACACACTCCTTGACCACACTGTATGAACCTGCGCCTAGCGTCTTGCCAGTCTTGTATCGGCAGGGCTGAACCTGTGCTTGCGGCGGAGCCGCCATTTCTGGTCGGAGCGGAGGGCCTCGGGATGCGGTTATGACAGTTTCGAGGAGTTGGTAGGGTACGCCGAGGGATACCGTAGGGATATGTACAATCTGGTGGAGGACATAAAAAGGGTCGAGGATACGGTCAACAATCAGTGTCAGTACCTCAAAGTGTTGCTGACAAGACAAGGCTGGATGGAGTCTGAACGTGGTGAAAGGTGGGGTGCGCGGAGGAGGGGCCGGGACGAATCGACGCGCGGGATGCTGGAGCACAGGGCAGCCAGGTCTCAAGCATTGATACCAGAGAAATGAAGTACATCATCAATGTCGTAGTGGTCGATGTAGATGTGATATCCGTCGGTAGGTCGAGCGACACCATGTCTACCACCATCAATCCCCACGACCTCTCACTCAGTCGGCGCCGTTCGTCGATACAAGCATAGGATCTGCTTCAGACATGGCTGCTCCGTTCCGTACTGCTTTTCTAGCCTTCTTCGCAAAGCGCAATCCATATCCCAACACACAAACCATTCGTCTACGAGACTCACTGCGCAGCTACCTTGCTTTGGGCCTGGACTTCCCTGTGGCGCTCTCGCTCGCGATCAGTTCTCACCTCTTCCTGAGAAACACTTCCCTATTCTCCCTCGACATCCACGTCCCTTCGGCCCAAAAACTGGAGCCACCGCTGGACGGGATCAATGTCGATGAGAAGAGATCATACACCTGCTCTGAGATCATAGCTGCTGCAAGACCCAAGGGGATAAAGGTCCAAGCACAGGCATACGGTTTGTGGTCTTTGGCGAGCGATGTCAAGACGGGACTGTTGCAAGGCGTCGACGTGGTCAAATATCAACGAGGGACACTGTACGAGAGCCTGGAGAGCAGAAGAAAAGGCCGAGAGCAGGTGTTGCCGCTGTATAGAGGAGGACCCATTTGGGTGGGTGGGCATGCTTGGTTCGCGAAGCGATGTCTTGACGTTGATGTATATCAACAGCGTTGACAGCGCATGCCTCCCAGCAACTTGTTCGAGCTAAGATTACGATGAGCACTGTCTTGGACAGGCTTCGGATCAATCAGTTGAGAGGCGAAGCGATATTTCATTGCTTTACCCATCCATCTCATTGAGCCTAGTGACATGATCCTGACCTGTAGATAGAACACGTTGCCATGGTGATTCTAGAGTGCAATACTCGATTCAGCGCATGATGAAGACACCGCATGCTGAGCTTATGGTCCGCTCGTGAGAAAATGCAAGACCTCAAGAACTAACAGTGACAAATCGTTCGTGTTTAAGTCGCCGACGCAGATAGGTTTTATGATTTACTCAAGTTTTAGCCTAAGCAACATCGGCTCCTTTAGCTCAGTGGTAGAGCGTGGGATTGCAGTACACTGCAGTGCCTTCTTAATATCCTAAGGTCACTCGTTCGAACCGGGTAGGGAGCTCTTGTCTTTTGCTCGTTTCTACTCCTCCTCTATATGATAGTGTCTGCTTTTTCACAATCTGTTGGATTAGCGAATAAATGTAGAATGGTGTGCTTGGTGCGTGGTGCAATGCCAGATACACTTTCATCTGGCGAAGACGATCCCGCTGTTTTCGGCAGTAGGCAGGGCATCCTATGCCTGACACAGTCGAACAATACCGAAACTGCTACAATCGATATGCCTATTGCGTCTTGTGTCTGCTCTCGGACACACACATACATATTGCTTGGACTTCCATCAGTTTCGGCGATCGTATTGCCATTTTATGTTCGATCGCTTGGGGATAGGGTAATGACAGCAGCGGGAAATTTGACCTAACATTTTTCGAGCGTTTCTAACGACATGTCCGCAAAGGATGGATGTGGTTGGGTCAGCAGTAACTTAGACGGTGTCATCCTTGATCGTCGATCGATTCACAGCTTACGATTCCAGCTCAGCTTTAAGCTTTCGAGGAGAATCCGCTCTGCTAGTCGTGCGACGCTTATGATCAGGCCTTCATCTTGAATGTTGAGCAAGGCGGGATACTTGGACCCCAAGTGCAGCGTCGCGGGCTGATGGAGTGGAAGGATTGTAAGGTATACATCAAGTGGGACAGACTGGATACTCGGCTCGGCAGTACCCAGGATCTGATAAACCACGATGCAAAATACCAATTCGCCTACCATACCGCCGGGCTGCATGTCAACCCATGTTTATTTAGAGCTATACGCGTAAAGGCTGACTCTTGCATGTGCATGTGCATTAGTGAGTTGTTGAGCTCCAAGCACAAAACATAAAGAGCCTAAACATGCGTGCGTGCGTAAAATGGGAAGCTAATCACTGTACCTCATCGGTCACAGGCCATGGAAGTCTCCATATACTCCATAAGCTGCAGTAGATGACCAGGATGCACAAAGTCCGACCGAAGATCTACGAAGCGCTGCATACATACAGGATGTTACGGTATGACAAATGTGCCTCCCAGCCAGTGGTAGACCATCTGATCTCCATGCTCTGGAAAATCCAAGCTATCGCGAAAGACATGGCGGGGACTTTTGAGCCGATAGATGCAGTAGCTTTAGCGTGGTCATCCCATCCTTCTGCGTTGGATTGAGGATATGTACATTGGCACAAGAGGTCTCGCTTTCGGCTAAAGCGAGGTCTCAATTTGCACCCTGAGTCCGTAAAGCGGCCATGCACAGTGGTGTCCCGAGCTCGAGCGATCCCGAAAGGTTAGGCTATACTGTTTGGGCGGGTGTGGCTGGACGCAGTAATCTCGCCGAGTACGTACTTCGTACCTGGGTACGGATTTGCGGGTACGTACAGGAGGCTGTGGCATGAAATGCGCTCGCTACACCCCCTGCTCTAAAAATTTGTTTCTCATGCCACACCGACCAAAACTGTCGAGGCGTTTCGGTGGGAGCACAGGCATGCATGTATGTACGGTGATGTCGCGGTGTGATCAGACGTGCGTTGCGGAGACTTTGACAGACTTTTCCCGTATCAAGACACATCGTATCGAGAGATTAGCGCTTCGTCAGCCCAACGATCCACGCATCCAGCCCAGATCGAGGCATGAGCTGCGCTGTCGCAGCCTGGCAATCACCTTCTAAGCCGTCGATCACACGAAGTCGTGGCAATCATGCCTGTATCTCTGCTAGCCGTGAGGAACAGCTGTGCGCAGTCAGCGCCCTGCATTATTCGGAAGACGTCCGGCAGTGGAAACGAGCGGCTTGCGCATGATGACAGCGCAATGTCCACATTCCAGCGGACTTCACTGGCGTCCGCGCAGGGTCCTTGCGTTCCATGGAAGCTTCGTCGTCCGGTCGAGGCATTCGACGGTGTTGCAGAGGACCAGGCGCGCCAGGTTGGCGCGGCATTTGTGTTGAAGATGTCTGGGAGATTCTCGTCCTCGGCCGGCATGTGAATTCTGTGGTGGGCTGATCTGACCATGACCAAACGGGTTCCTGCAGTCGAAGCCCGGGGAAGAGCCGCTTTTAGAGCTACCAGCCGCACGTACTGGCTGAATTATTGCGTGCCGTGGGGACAAGCATGTTGACACAATCAACAAGCTCTTCATTTGCCTTCGCAATACACATCCCGAGGCGAGGATTCTGGGGCCGGAACGTGTGTGCCGTTGGGAGCCCACTGGCTGTCGTCTCAAGTTCCCTGTGCTTTCCTGGTCCCGGCTGGCGCTTGGCCTGCTTAACCTCAACCGATCTTCGCCTTGGTCTGCCTACCGAAGCAATTGCACAAAGCAGATCTCGAGACGTTCCGAGGTTGGCCTTGTGACCCGTGGCCAGGATTGCACTCTGCTTGCTTGAGGCTGACGCTACAAGAGACAACGACATGTCTAGACCCCTATCATCCTGGACCATGTCGAGTGCTGAGAGCTTTGCAGCGGGTGACACGGAGGGACTGTCCACCTGCAGTCAGGCATACCAAACCCGATCTGCAGCTCTGCAGCTCTGTGCTGCACACATCTCTGCTCGCGCCCAGCGAAGACGGCGCAAAGCATTCTGAGCCTTAGTTTCTGCTGATCCCTGAAGATTCTGGTCAACGTCTTCATCCATGTGGCGGCCGCTTCAACTATTCTCGGACCATGCTAAAGCCATGGATGGCGGCCATCCAATGTCCCCTGCCGTATTTGCACATCAGTTTTTGTCTACGGGTGATCTCACGAACTCAAATTCTTGCGAGGGGCGACCGTTACCCGGTGGTGGACCGTTACAGTCGTAGGAACGGACTGTTCGTCACGGAAAGCCTCTCATCAGACTGGGGAAGGTTCACTCCTGGCTTCCGTTCCCCCTCTCCCTTGTCTACTCGAATATATATACTGCTGGTGCCTACACAACGTCCTTTCGTTCCCTAAGTTATCCGAACCACAGTCACTCTCTCAATCAACACTATCCACCAACCTCCACCATGCGTTTCTCTACCATCGCTGCAGCTGTTGCTGCCATCTCCATGCCACTCGCATCTGCGCAGTGCCTCATCTCCTCCGAGGCCAATCTCCTTGCCAAAAACTTCGGCCTTCTTATCTCCAACTACTCCAACTCACTGGCCAACGCCACCCTTGCTCCTGGCTACATCGATTACTCCGAGTCAGTCAACACCTTGATCAACAGCGGTGGCAGCGCTCCAGTTCCACTCCTCAGCGCAACATTCACCTCGCGCGCCCAGTTCGAGACTGCTTCTGCTGCTCAGCCAGCCGTCCCGTTCACCGTCAAGAACGTGTGGTACACCTGCAACGTCATCACCGTCCGCTGGGAAAGCGACCAGACCCCCCAGCCCGTCGTCGGCATCAGCGTCTTGCACACCGTTGCCGCACCAACTCTCTCCAACCCATTCGCATTCAAGATCGACGAGGTCTGGGCCGAGTTCGACAGCGGTGCTTGGTTGGTCAACTTGGGCGTATTCAAGCCAGCATCGAAGCGAGATATTGAGGCCTCTGCTTAAGAAGGTTACTAGGTGGACACTAATGTTACGCATTCATAACAAACGGGGATTTACTGTCGGTTCTGTTTCCACTGGAGATAGATGTTGATACGATAAGAATCGAAAATGATGTAATGTGCCACTACTGAGATGTCCCATTTTACCATCCGTTTCAGTTAATTTTGTTGTAGAAATGTGCTTCCACGCCAAACACATCTCCGACGCGTTGTACCTCTGGTCGTACTTTGGGACGCACCGCAGCTGTAGTCTGCATCTTTCAGATGGCTGCTGTGTATCCTGGCTGGAGGTCACTGCAGCTGCGCGCGAGCAGGAAGTTCGGGGTCAGCGGGTGCCAGGATTCCCCACTCACTCTATGCAGCATGACTGCCCGCAGGATCAATTATTGATCCATTTTCAACGAACACCATGCTAACTCGCCAATAGTTGTATAATATCGACACTCATCAAGATCTCGAATATTGAGCACCTTATGAGCCAACTCACGTATTACCAAACGCACAATGTTGCGGCATGGGCTTTGAGGCCCAAACAGCGGCCTCTGGTCGTTGGCGCGGCACCCTACACTTCACCTCCCGCGAACCACATCACAGTGCGAGTGCGAGACATCGCGATCAATCCTATCGACTGGATCATCCAGACCACCGGCGCTTTCGATCTCTCGTATCCCACAGTACTCGGCATTGATGTGGCGGGAGAAATCGTTGAGGTCGGCGACGGTGTCCACGATCTGCAAGTCGGCTCACGAGTAATCGCGTGTGTGCCCGTGAAATCCTTCAGTGTGCAGGATTCCTCAAGAGCAGCATCGCTAACAATTTGACTGTGAGGTGACGAAAGACATTGCGATATCTACCAGAGCTCGCGCGCCTCCCACGGCGCGTTCCAGCAATATGCCGTGGTGCGCAGCAATGCCGTCTGCGAGCTTCCAGACTCGATCCTTACCAGCGTCGGCGTCGTGCTGCCCCTAGGAATCACCACAGCCGCAGCTGGTCTGTATCAGGAGGGGTTTCTCGGCCTGCCGTTCCCCAGCGAGAAACCGGAGTCGGTTGACCGCATCGTGCTGATCTGGGGCGGCAGCTCGAGCGTCGGCGCCTGTGCCATCCAGCTCGCCACCGCATCGGGCTACGAGGTCGTCACGACTGCCAGCGAGCGCAACTTTGCGTTCTGCAAGGAACTCGGCGCGAAGCGGGTCTTCGACTATCATGATGCGGATGTCGTCGAGCACATCATTAAGGCTGTGAAGGGGAAGGTCTTCGCAGGGGCGTTTCATGCTGTGGGCGGAGAGGATGTCGTCGAAGCGTGTGCTAAGGTATGTATGAACGATCATTGTGCCGGCACGTCTCATTGCGACGCACGGCGTCGAATCACGAAGCACTCGTCCACTGACAAAGTTTGCGTCCAATAGATCGCCGATGCTTCCAAAGGCAAAGCCATCGTCGTGACGGTCAAGCCTGGTGGTAAGCATGAGAACGTCCCAAGTTCTGTGCGGATCAAAGACAGTGAGCCTCTCCTGCATCTCTCACCTAGTCATGGTAGCCAATTGACGACGTTAACATTTGTAACTTTCAGTCAATTCCTCGACCATCTTCCACAACAAAGTAGGCCCATATATCTGGCGATCTTTCCTGCCTCAAGCGCTGCGGTCTGGCACCATCGTACCGAAGCCAGACCCGCTCGTCGTCGGCGAGGGGCTTAGGAGTGTGCAACTAGGCCTTGACAAGCAGAAGGCCGGCGTCAGCGCCGCGAAAGTGGTCGTTTCCCAAATCTCGTAGATACTGTAGAAAATCACAAAAATGGGAGAGGCCAATGAGCACGATGTCTTCAGACAGAAGTGAAAAAGATTACCCTACATGGCACGAACTATGTACAGCTTCATGGTTTCGAACATATATCGTTAGAAGATCTCGCCTGCCCAGGTGGGTATCCTAAGCCAAAGTCACGCAGGTTGGAGTGCTAAAACGACCCAAACTTGTACCCAAAGCTTGCAGCGATGCTCGCGCAAGTGAATCCCTACGCCATGGCTAGAACTCCGAAACGAATGAAAAGAAATGCACTGTTGAGTGGTATTGTTCAGTGTAGTGTTTTGCTTCAGCCTGCCTTTCACCTCAGTTGGTACATGATCATACATGTATGCTAGGTGTTATTGCGCAAGCGAGCTCCCGCCTGAACTTTTCCGGCTGAAGATGTTGCGCAGACTCATTGTCCGCAGCGTCGCCTTTGACCGGATGGATGTAGCGCGTGAAGAGCTCCCATATTGGCCGGCAGTGCCTCTGGATATACTGCCTTCAGCGCCATGGTGAATGCTGGCTGACGTCTCCGAGGGTGTGAGAGGAGCGGTCGTGGCCCGAGAAAAGAAACTCAAGCTTGCGCCGCGAGATTTGGGACGCTGCTCCGGCCCTGCCTCGTTCGAGGGCGTCATATCGAGTGGTCCGCCAGCTTCATGCATGGTCTCCAAAGCAGGCTTCGCGGTGAACGATCGTGATGGCTCGCGATCCGCGGGACGGCTGGATTCCATACGCTTCGAAAATCTGCGCGCGAAGGAGTTCCTGTAGATGTTACGTTAGCTACAGCTTTGCGAAATTGAGAAAGCAAGGTTGACAAAGTAGCTTACCCCATGGCCGAAGCCCTTCGGGTCGAGGGCGCGGACTTTGTGCTCATTGCTTTGTCGACACCTCTGCTATTTGGGCGACTTGTGTCATCGCCATGGCTCATCAATAGTGTCGTTATCTGGCTCTTCGGGCGAGGCACGCTCTGAGCGTTGAGGAAGTCGGTCGCGGCCTGACTTGGTCGGTTCGCAGGATTTGACTTCGATCGAGGCGTGCCGCTCGCACGGTCTGGTGGATTACTCCTGAGAGGTCCGCTCTTGCTGAGGTACTCATCCAGCTCGGCATTGCCAGTTGTGGAGCCAGTCCGCGAAGGCTTACGTTCGTTGTTGGCCGTTTTCGGTCGGATCGGGGATTCGTCGGCCTTGGGTAACTTGTAGGAGAATGACGTGGGAGTCGTGGGTTGTGAACGCAGGCGTTCATGTTGTTGTGTTGATATCGTTGGGAATAGCTTGGTCGAGCCTTGCTCCTTTGATCTTGTAGTTCCTGGTTCTACAGGAAGCGGTTTATCAAGTCTGGAGCTTGATCTGACGTTGTTATCGTGAGACAGTCTGGACTGCAGATCTGGCGAATTGGCTTGAGCGTGGCGCTGTGGTCTGCTGTCGTACCGTTGGCGAGCATCAGATGAAGCAGCCAACTTGGACATCTCATTGATGACACTGCTCAAAAGTGCCAGGCTCTTGCTGAGAGTCTTGCCCCTGGTCTGCAGGTCTCGTAGGTATTTCATCCAGCCTTGCTCGTTGCCTCTCATGGCCGTAAAAATGGTCGCGATCTCTGGTTTACTCGCAGACCATTGCGTTGCTGTGCTTTCCAAGTAGCGACTCAGATCCGTTGTTGAACGCACACCTTCTCCAACATCGCCCAAAGCAGCGCTCATCGCTTTTGCTGTCCTGTCCACGATCCTCTCGATCTTCACATTGCCCTCCATGAGCTGTGATCTGAAGGCCTTGTCCTCCAACATGACCTTGAACACGTCCAGATGTGTCATTGGAAGCTTCAGGTGCTTGATTCGTTCTTCGATATCAGCAATCGCGAGATCGAAGTCCTCCGCCGTCTTCTCCAGAAAGGTATCCACTTCATTCACGTGTGTCTGCAAGATGCGAACAACCTCTTCATTAGATTTTGCTTGCTGCTGCAGCAGAAGATGCATCCCAAATATGATCTGGGCCATCAGCTTCAACAGCGGATGATATTTCGCATTGAGCTTTTGCCGCCATCTTGTTTTCCATGAATCGTCGTATTTCTGGTGACCAAGCAACTCTTGCCTCCTCCACTCTGCATCGCGGTGCTGGGGGTCTCCTTCTTCGAAATCATCGGCAGCGGACTCGAGAATGCTCTCTTCGAACGCACCCTGCATGGATGCTATCGGATGCTCCGGGGATTGCACTTCCTCGATGATGTCGTCGAGTGGAGGGTCTTCTGCCGTAGACTCCATGTTACTCCGCTCTTGAGGTGATAAGGAGTGGTATTCATCCTCCTCACTCTCGCTGACCAGCTGGAGCGCCATTCTCTCTAGCTCGTACTATCTCGTCGGTCGTCTGGCAATCGTAGGCAGTACAAGTCGCAATGCATCAACGCAAATTGGGTATCAAGCGAGAAAGGAGGCCGAACCAGCAGCTCCTGGGCACGGCGAGCAGAGGCAAGGGACAGCGATCGCAACGAGATCACAAAAAGGCGCAGAACAAGGCATAAAATCTGGAACGACACGACAGGGAGCTCAAGGGCACAATTGTTTTGCGCATTCCACGGTAAGTCCTCGAGTAGTGGCCGTGGGATCCCAAGGATGATATCCACACAATGCTCATCCTCAGCAAACGGGCAGATGATTTTAGTTTGCTCTAGTCGTGATCATCGACCGTCACGACCCCGAGAAAGGCTTTCGGCAGTCCCCCAACCAGGAACGCGGGTACCCGGACCCGCCGGCAAGGGTGGATGGGTAGATGCGTGTCGGGGCATCGAATTAGCCTACCAACATTATCGAACCTTATCTGTTTGGCGTTGAGCACGGCCATGCTCGGGCCATGTCCACATCCGATATGCACAGCACTTCACTCGAGACTGCGACCAGCGCAATCGTGTATTGCATTGAAGTCCAGGTGTCCAACTATCCGGTGAAGCTGTGTACATGATGTGTCAGGCAATGTCTGCGGCTCGCCTTCGCTGGTAGTCACGTCTTAACAGTGCCAAGCAGCAATCGCCTAAAATCTCCGCAGTCAAGTGATGTGAGAGGAGCATGTTGCATGAACTGGCCGTATTACTGTACAACAATCATGCAGTACGACACATGTCACGTCGAGTCCAGCTCATGCCCGACCACCGCATGGAACTGGAACAGGCGAGCACGATAGACTGTGCCTTGCTTTGCCACAGTCTTGGGCTTTCTCCATTGGCGCTCGCCCGGCTTCTGCAGTGTAAAGAACGACAAAACAATATCCCCATGATAGTAGGCGAGCATGGATCATATCAACTTATAGACCCTGTCAGAACATTTGGATTGAGAATCAGGGTTGATGAAGCTTCTCGGTGCGGATGGCGAACTATATGAACCTCGCAAATATGCCACATCACCAGCCACGCCAACGCTGCCACACATCTACTATCGTCTCTCCATCCGACTTCTCCGAGTCCACGACAAGGTAATATGCAAAACTAACGCCAGCCACGCAAGCGTGGTTCGGCCAAACGAGCAGCTTCTCGCCAAGAGTTAGCTGTCGCATTTGGTCTGTTGGCCCCTCCCAGGTCAGAACGCCATGCTCCTGGCTGATGCGAGAGACGATCCATCCAGTCTTGGATCCTTCAGGGTCGTAATGCGCGCCAGTGTGCGGCCATGGAGTGACTACACCCCAGCCTGGATATGACTTGCAGGGCTCTCGCCCAAGCACAATGGAACCAGCCGCAACAAGCGCCTCTGGCTTCTCTCCACGGTCTGGGTAAAGAGAAGCCACCTCAACCAACACCCTCAGCCCCAGGTCGGCGAAGGAGAGCATAGTCTGTTTTGGATTAACCTGGGACTGTGCCGGTCGTGCGTGGGTGGCAAGCTGTTGCATATCCATGACCGGATACACGCCAGCATGTAGCTCGACGGCAAAAGACTGGTTTACCTTGTCGAGAGTCGATCTGTATTGCTTGGCTTCCTCCAAATCATCAAACACGTTCTGAAGCGCAGTCGCAGTCGGTGTTGTTCCCAGCGACAGCACGACCTTTTGCGCATTACTGTCAGACGTCTCGTGCGCACCCGAGCATTTGAGAAACTCCAGAGCACCTGCTTGCAGACCTAGCAGCTCCTCCGATAAAGCTTGCAGAGCTTCCTGCGGACTGTTCACGTAATAACTGTTGCCATGGTAAGCGTATAGTCCGCCGAGACGCGTGCGTGTCGAAGCTTTCAGAGCGTATGCAATGTCTGCAAGCTGCTGTGAATCTGCCGCCACGCCTTCACGGTGAGCTGCACGATCATAAATCAGTAAGTCTGGGAGGTTTATGTCTGTCTAGTTCTGGTCGGTCCACTACGCACCGCCAACGTCGATATTGACGAATACAGGCACCTTCCCTGGCCAGGAGAGATCTTGCAGCTCGTCAATCACCTTGATGTGCGCTGGATGATCCACGAAAAGCCCAAGACTGCTCTCGCCAAGAGCACGGGCTACTCTCGCCAGGCGTGGTATCGCTGATGGCGACACTGGTAGGCCATACAGAACCTAGGGATCTTTAGCTTGGTGCACTGTATGCTTAGTGAAGGTAGGCTCACGTTCACTTCCTTCCCTTGTAATTGGCACTCCTGCAGCCAGGGAAGCAGATTCTCGACTTCAGCTACCGTTGACGCGACGAGTTTAATCGAGTTCGATTTCTCGCCGACTTGCAGTTTGGTGAGTTGAGTAGTCTGAATCATTGAGATGAGTCCTAGTGCGTTTCAATGTCCAAGTACTGTGCGCTTTGTATCGTACCTTATGAGTCTTGACATGCGCCTAATCATAGCACGTCAGCAACCACTATATACTTCGAATTTGTCTCTATGACTTGCATACTCGGAAATCCACACCCAGTTTCTCCGCCGTGTCCAGCATCAACTTGCAGTTTCGCCGGATCACCGCGACATCATGGATCACAGCTGGCGCCGAGATGTCTTGAATCTTTTTCCCCAGGAACTGCACCTTTAGTGCAGCTTCAGAAGGAGTTGGGTAGAGGAACGCTGAGCTTGGGTCCATGGCTATGATGTGCGGCAATGCAGGAGACGAGAGGTCAAGCTGGTGTGAATGGAACGGGATATGTCCAGGGATTACATATGTGTGTATTGTTATATGGTAGCATTGGACTTGTAGACGTGCCTGGCGAAGTGGGGCCCAGGGCGTACCATCAAGCTGGATCTGGTGATGGTAGTCGAAAATCCCATATTGCTAGCTGGATTGTGACGTCTTGTTACATATCGGGATGTATCGCACGATGTATTCAATTCAAGCAGTATCTTAGCCCCTGTAGCAACATGTACACGCTGAACATCTAGGGTCTGCTACTGCCTCTCATTGACTTGGGAGTGGCACATTGGGAAGCGGTAGCTACACGTATCTCGCCCATCAGAGAGGCAAGCGAAGTGGGGTGCTCAGTGCAGGATGTTAGAGGTCGACATGTGAATGACACAGCCAATCGAACTAGAGACACACATAGATGGGTATAGCGGTCAAGCCATAGGAGGGTAACAGAGATGCTCTTCCACAATATGCTTGGAATGCGCATTGGAGCTGCTCTGAGCATGTCTCTCATGTTCGATGTGCAGAGAGCAAATGGGAAACAAAAGGCTGGAACATGTGCCTTATTTAATCAGTAGAAGAGTCCCCAGACGGCAACCTGGAATTAATCCCAACGGCTGACTTCAAAGGACGCCTCGAGGCTGCCTCGAGTGATTCAATCATCATTGACAACTTATCGTCCAAAGTAAGGTAGGTATATCTGCGGAGCTGATTTCGATCTCATAACAGCACCATGTAGAGCCTGGCTACGCGGGCTCAAGGCTCGGCGACATAGGTAGATTAGATTTTGCATACACTCCTAGCAGGATGAGACGGGCCTACCTACACACGCGCAATGATTATGAAGCAGCAGAACCACATTCGAATGCATTGAACACGATTCATGTACCTCTCACGGCTTCTTGTAATAGTTGTCCCCGAGGTCCCCTAAAGCGGATGCTGCCGCACGTGGAAATCCGCGGGAGTCGCGCGCGTGCTGCTCCAGCTTCACGAATTGGGAATCTCTCCTGTGCTCGCGCATCTCGTCGTTCATCGCGCACAACAGTCACTCTCTTGTTTCTTTTCTTCTTTTCTGTTTGACCAGCCAATATGGCGCCCAAATACCGCGATGGTGACGTCGTGGCCGTGGTATGCGCCAACCCTGAATTGGTGCTGAACCCCCCTGGCCTTGAACTGAGCTGACGACCTTCCTCCAGATACCCGGCCAATGGATCACTCACGCACATACTGTAACTGCTTATGCCGCCTTCATCGGCGCTTTCATCGTCGGCGTCTCGCTACATTACCACAAGATCGTCCAGAACGAGCACTTCGGATACCCCATCGAATGGTTCCCCTCCGTGTCTGCTACCATTGGCGATCGCTACCCAGAGCGATCCGTATTCCAGGTGTTCATTGCCATTTGCTCCGGCCCCCGCTTCCTCCTCGTCTTTCTCGTCTACTGCATGAGCAATAGGCCCAAATCATCCCTCCCTGCTTTTGTTGCGGGCATGGGTGTGTTTCGGACCTTGACTTGTGGAGGCTGGACCTATGTTACGAGCACGGATGATCACGACTGGCACGATATCTTCATGATCAGCTATTTGGTCGCTACTGTGCCGTGGACTCTTGGTGTTCTAGCATTGAGCCCTCCCAACCCACAAACAGTCAGGTATCGGAAGATCCTGGCTGGAGCTTTCTTTGGCACACTTATTCCCTTGATCTACTTCTTTCTCCAACACAAGATCCATCGCGTGCCCGGCGGTACGTACTATTAGCCAAGAGTCTTGACATACTAAGCTGATTCTTCATAGCATACACGATCTATGCCTTTTTCGAATGGGCGCTCGTCCTCCTTGACGTCGCTTTTGACGCGGTTACCGCGCTGGACTTCAGCGGCTTCGAAATCGTTGTAAGAGATGTTAAGGGTCTGAGCAGAGGGTATGTTCAGTTTCTGCCAAAATAGCTGGTACGATGCGCTCGCGGCTGGGTGTACAGGTCAACAATGCTGACCATGTATGAATATGAAGGGACAAAACCAGACTCTCAGACCGTGTTCTCGAGAAGGAGAAGGACAAGCCGATCGGCCAGGTGTTTGACGCGCGTTTCTCGTGGCCCGAAATGTTGGATGCTCTTGCAGATGTTTACATCGGATTCCTTTTCTGGACTATCCTCACGTCTCTTGGCTTGTTGGTCTGGTACTTCCCGTTGTGGTATATGGGGATATCTGGTTTCGAGGTGGCTGTGTTGTCAACCATTTCGCCGATCCTGCTTGAGATTCCTATCCTTCGCAGGTTGAACACCAGGCTTCAGCCAAGTTCTTTCGCATTGATGGGCACAGCAGGACTTCTGGCATATCTGGTCCATGCCCCTGATAAGAGATTAGGTGCTATAAGCTTCGCTGTTTGGGAAGGATGTATGGGTTGGGCTGCAACATGGCATCGTGATCGAGGCAATCCAGCAAAGCTCGAATCAAGGATATCGGCTTGGGTGATTGGACTAATCGCAAGCAGTGTCGCCAAATTTGCATTCTGGACCAACAATCCCGTGTGGGCAATCATGAATGAGAACACAGGTGGCTTGAACAAAACCGCAATCGTGCTTTTTGTCCTTGCAGTAGGACGCCTGGTTGTCAGACGCTCATCAATGGCAGACACGTCGCCCCAATTGCAAGAGAAACCAAAAGGATCTTCACTTCTCGCTGGTCTAGGTCTTGCTGGACTGTTCTTTGCACTACACTCTCTCCTCTCAGATTCGAGCACTATGATATCGTGGGTGTGGGATGGATACCCTGTTCGTGGACCTCTTGCGGTACCCCATGGAGCATGGACCATTTTCGCCATGGGCGCTGGTTTGGTGTTCGGTCAATTCTACCCCAACATCACGCGAAGCTGGACGGCCTTTGGTGTTGGATCACTCGGTGCTGCCGTGCTGACATGCTTCCATCACTGGTTCGGCTACTATGGCGCACTCGTGCTTGCCTTCTACCTGACTGCGATCGCTCCAGTCCTCATCACGAACGCTGTGCGTTTCCCGCCAGGTCGTACCTTTTTCACTGGCTTTTTCTTCTACAACATCATGGTGCTCTTCCATACTTGGGTCGTCGCATACGCCTTTGTCCCTGGTGGTCCTCTTGTTCGGGAGCGCACTGACTGGGTCATAACCACCACAATGCTTCTGCTCGGATGTGGTGTCTTCTCCGCCCTTCAGAATGCCGAGAGGATCTCGCTTAGGAAGACATCCTACCGACCTGCGCCTAATCCGGCCGCAAGGAGACAACGGAGCTATTATATTTACATTCTTCTTGCTTTGCAATTGCTGTCGGCAAGCGTGGCATACTTGCGCTTCCCTAGCTACGACTATCAGCCATATCACAAGGAAGACAAGGTCATCACTGCTGGTATCTGGACGATTCATTTCAGCATCGACAACGACATGTGGACTTCTGAGCGTCGTATGGAATCACTGATTCGTGAAGCTGAGCTCGATATTGTCGGTCTTCTCGAGAGTGACACCCAGCGCATCATCATGGGCAACAGAGACCCAACTCAATACCTGGCAGAAGAGCTTGGCATGTGGGTTGACTACGGCCCTGGTCCTAACAAGCATACGTGGGGCTGCGCACTGCTCTCAAAATTCCCCATCATTAATTCTACACATCATCTACTCCCGTCACCGGTTGGCGAGCTTGCCCCTGCTATTCACGCCACAATTGAGGCTTATGGTGAGCTCATCGACGTTTTCGTATTCCACTCTGGCCAGGAGGAAGACCCAGAAGATCGACGCCTACAAACAGAATATCTCTCTGAACTCATGGGCCAAAGCACGCGTCCATCAATCCTCCTGAGTTACTTGGTGACCAAGCCTAAAGAAGGAAACTACAATACCTGGGTCAGCGAGAAGAGCGGCATGAGAGACATCGACTCTAGTGATTGGGATCGATGGTGTGAGTACATTCTGTACAAGGGTATGAGACGAACAGGATACGCGAGATTGTCTCGTGGAACCATTACCGATACAGAGTTGCAGGTCAGTTATTTCCCTCCTCATATCACCGCGCAAGATGCGTATCATTTACTGACAATCATTGACAGGTTGGCAAATTCGTCGTTGGTCAGCCAGAAAGTACCGACGACATGATTCCCGAGGATCAAGTGCCACCTGGACTAAGGTTCCCGGCACTGTTCAGAGGCGAGGGTGTCAGGGGCCACAGGTATCATGTCTTCAACGAACCGAGGTATTATGCTTAGCCGGAGGGACGAGTCAGCTGAGATGCTGCATTTCGTTCGCGAGACGACGTAAAAGTCTGAAATTTATAGCTTGGAGTTGTATGACTAGGTGCGAGCTTCTTGTACGATCGTTATGCATCTTACTGCATCACTGTTTCTTGCATGATTTTTACAAATTTTGTGAGTGAAACGTCCTTCGGTCTGGAATCGCATCTTATGCAATCGTTATTCTGTACCCAAGTACACAAGCTTCTACGAAGCGTACACTCGTTCCAGTGCGACAATGTTACATGAATAGATATGAGCTGTTGTCAATCCTCTTCCTATCTTACCACACCTTCCACCAACTCTTGCCGGTTCCACCACCCTCTACAAAGCCTTTACCTTCAGCTTTGTCCTTCAATGCCGCATATTGCGCATCCTGCTCCTTGTCCTTCAAAAGCCTGCGCTCTTCGCGAATCTTCTCCTTCCGTGCATCTCTCGCCTTCTTCTCAAGCTCTTTCCGGTTCAAGATCTCCACAGCGCGCATCACACCCTCCTTCTCAGCCGAACGTCTCCAATGACAGTATTGATACATGCCGGCGGAGGAAACGCAGAATGATCCGGCGGCCCAATTCGATGCTGTTGAAACCGGAGCTGCAACTGATCAGCGTCGCTTTTTCCATGTGTAGACAGATGCGCTTCCACTTCATTCTCTTACCTCTGAAAATGACTCGCAAACTCCCGATAGCGAACCCAGCACCGATTCCTAGCAACAGAGAGTCGCGCACGCATGGCTTCTTAGGCAGGTCTGTGAAATCCGACCACTTAAGCCCGCCATCGAACGCATTCGTGATAGAGACCTCGGGAATCTTGCCGCCGGCGGTGTGTTGCGTGCCGCCTGCGAGCATATTCGCGTTCTCCGGAGGTTTGTATGGCGCCGCTTCGGAGGACTTCCATTGCGCCCCGGAGAATGGCTTATGCTCGGGATGCACGGTGAGGGATTCTTTGGACAGATCTGGTGGCGCGGATGGCGAGGCCGGAGGCTGTCTGGTATCATCGGCCATGACTTCTAGTAGACAAGATCGTTATAATGAAGTGAAGCTCATGTGGTCATGCAAGTGCTGCGGACTATTTTCATGCATGATGCTGTCAATATGGAGTTCTCAATGTTTCACAGGGAAGGTTTGCCGAAATCCGTGTCGCTGGCGCGTGTACCAGCGCGTCTCTCGTAGACCACCACTTTGAAAGTCCCGGCTACATGAACTCGATTTGACCAATATCTACAACAACCTCACGGCTGGATTCTTTCAACATTGTGCTTCTTCCTATACACGACTGTACGACAGGGACGAGCCTCAGTGTCTGATGTCACAAAAATCCTAGTGAATGTCCGCCACCGCGGCTCACCAGACCAGACGACACAATGCCAGTCCGCCGGAAAGAAGGCCCTAAACGCTTTGGCAAAGCAGGTGGTGGACACAACACACGATTCGTCAAGGCCAAGACCATTGGCCATGGCGACCTACGATCTTCGGAGGTGACGAATCAGCAAGAGCGCATCGAAGCTACCCGTCTCGCAAACAAAATTGACGAAAGTCAAGGGTTCGAGCGGTTTGATGCGGGCAAGAAACGTATAGGATGGCTTTGTAATATGCACAGCACGACTTTGGAGGACTCAAAAGTGCCAGGGGGACGAGCCGCAGTGGACTTCTACTTCATCCAGGACGATGGAAACACATTCAAAGCCAGCGTCGAGTATGACCCGTACTTCTTGTTGGCGGTCAAGAAGGGCAAAGAACCTGATGTGGAAGAATGGGTTCGAAGATCGTTTGAAGGAGGAGTGAAAGGAATAGAAAGGATTGAAAAGGAAGATCTCAACATGCCTAACCATTTGCTTGGCTATCGGCGGACATTTCTCAAACTCTCCTTTGCCAATGTTTCAGACTTGCTGGCTATGAGAAGGACCGTCATGCCTATTGCGGAGAAGAATAAGAAGAACGTGAGTGTAATGGATACATACGCAGAAGTCGCCAGTGCCAATGCTGGATTTGATCTGTTCGACGATGCCGATGAAACTGGCACACGGCATACAAGCATCGCCGATGCGAGTGACTACATCCTCGATATCCGGGAATATGACGTCCCATACCATGTGCGAGTTGCCATCGATCTGGACGTGCGGATCGGAAAGTGGTATACTGTGGAGGCCAAACATGGGCATGTCTCGCTACACTGTATTGAGGAGCGTTTGACCCGTGCGGATCCTGTTGTGATGGCGTACGATATCGAGACTACGAAATTGCCTCTTAAATTCCCGGATGCTTCTTTTGACCAGATCATGATGATTTCGTACATGATCGATGGACAAGGGTTCCTCATTACAAATCGTGAGATAGTGTCCGAGGATATCCAGGATTTCGACTATACACCCAAGCCGGAATTCGATGGACCATTCTTGATCTTCAACGAAGCAAACGAGGAGGCCGTGATCGAGCGCTTCTTTGCCTGTATCAAGGAGGCACGACCCAATGTGATGGTGACCTATAACGGCGACTTTTTCGACTGGCCATTTGTGGAAGCAAGAGCTAGTGTGCATGGGATAGACATGTACCAGGAAATTGGATTTCGGAAAAATAGCGAAGATATCTACCAATCTACTCATTGCGCTCACATGGATGCGTTTGCTTGGGTAAATCGAGACAGTTATTTGCCTCAAGGATCCAGAGGTCTCAAGGCTGTCACCGTTGCAAAACTGGGCTACGATCCGGACGAGCTTGATCCCGAGTTGATGACCCCCTATGCTGCGGAACGACCCCAAGTACTCGCAGAGTACTCTGTGTCAGACGCTGTGGCGACCTATTACCTGTACATGAAATATGTCCATCCTTTCATTTTCTCTTTATGCACTATCATTCCGCTGGGTCCGGATGATGTGCTGCGCAAGGGTACTGGTACTCTTTGTGAGATGTTACTCATGGTGCAAGCCTACCAGAAAGACATTGTTTTACCGAACAAGCACGTCCAGCCAAGAGAAGCATTCTGGGAAGGCCATCTGCTGGAATCGGAGACCTATGTCGGCGGACACGTTGAGAGTATAGAGGCTGGCGTCTTCCGCAGTGACATACCTTGCAATTTTGCTGTGGATCCGACTGCTATCGACGAATTGTTGAACGACCTGGATGCCGCTCTTAAATTCTCGATCGTCGTGGAAGAGAAGAAGTCTTTGGAAGACGTCGAAAATTACGAAGAGATTAAGGCACAAATTGTGGATCGCCTCATGCAGTTGAAGAACACCCCAAACAGGAACGAGCGACCTTCGATATACCACTTGGACGTCGCCTCTATGTACCCAAACATTATGACGACGAATCGCTTACAACCAGACAGCATGATTGACGAGTCTGTATGTGCAGCCTGCGACTTCAATCGACCAGGCAAGACTTGTGATAGACGAATGCCATGGTCGTGGAGAGGAGAGTTTCTGCCAGCAAAACGTGATGAGTATAACATGATTCGGCACGCACTTGAGAATGAGAGGTTCCCAGCCAAGCATCCCAATGGTCTAGCCAGAGCATTTCAGGATCTGAGTCTGGACGAGCAAACTTCCCTGGTGAAGAAGCGCCTGACCGATTACAGCAAGAAAATTTACCATAAGATCCACGATGCGAAGATCATCGAGCGCGAGGCTATCATTTGTCAACGAGAAAATCCGTTCTACGTCGACACCGTCAAAGACTTCCGTGATAGACGTTACGATTTCAAGGGCAAGCAAAAGTCTTGGAAAGGCAAAGCTGGAGATCTTGAGAAGGCTGGTGCAGCTCAAACCGAAATTGAAGAAGCCAAGAAGATGATCATCCTCTTTGACTCCCTGCAGCTTGCCCACAAAGTCATTCTCAACTCGTTCTATGGCTATGTGATGCGGAAAGGCTCGCGCTGGTATTCCATGGAAATGGCTGGTGTAACCTGCTTGACAGGTGCAAGAATCATCCAGATGGCAAGACAGCTCGTAGAACGGATTGGTCGACCCCTGGAATTGGACACAGATGGGATCTGGTGTATTCTTCCTGCTACCTTTCCTGAAAACTTCGCATTCAAGATGAAGAACGGGAAGAAGCTAACCATTTCCTATCCTTGCACGATGTTGAATCACTTGGTTCATGCAAAGTTCACAAATCACCAATACCAGACTTTGAAGGATCCGACTCAATTCTTATATGAGACACATAGCGACAACACAATCTTTTTCGAAGTCGATGGCCCTTACAAAGCCATGATCCTACCAACCTCCAAGGAAGAAGACAAGAATTTGAAGAAGCGTTATGCGGTGTTCAACCACGATGGCTCACTCGCCGAGCTGAAGGGGTTCGAGATCAAGCGTAGAGGAGAGCTGAAGCTGATCAAGATCTTCCAAAAGCAAATCTTCAAGTTCTTTCTCGAGGGCACAACACTGACTGAGACTTACGCTGCGGTAGCGACCGTGGCTAACAAGTGGCTCGATGTGCTACACTCACATGGTTCGACCCTAGCAGATGAGGAACTCATTGACCTTATTTGCGAGAATAAAAGTATGGCTAAGACGCTTGAGGAATATGGCGCGCAGAAGTCTACAGCAATCACGACTGCTAAGCGCCTAGCAGAGTTTCTAGGCGAGCAAATGATCAAGGACAAAGGCTTGAACTGCAAGTACATCATCTCTTCACGGCCCAAGAATGCACCAGTGACCGAGCGAGCTATTCCAGTGGCAATCTTCTCGGCGGAAGAATCCGTGAAGAGATACTACCTTCGAAAATGGATGCGAGAAGACCCGGGTGACATGGATCCACGAGCAGTAGTTGATTGGGCATATTATCTGGAGCGCTTAGGCTCAGTGATACAGAAGCTCATCACAATTCCTGCAGCTTTACAAAAGGTGCGAAATCCTGTGCCTCGCGTAGCACATCCGGACTGGTTAGAACGACGGATACGGACGAAAGACGATGTGTTCAAGCAGAAGAAGATGACAGATCTTTTCGACAAGAGGCCCTTGGCAGAACTGGACCCCAACCGTCTGACCACCAGGATCAACATCGATATGGAAGATTTCGGAGCTACACCGTTGTCCAAGTTCAAGCCAGCAACAGCCGCAAAATTAGTCGGATCGCAAAAGCGCAAAGCTGTAGATACTGAGGTAGCCGCGCCCGTGAACCCATACGATAGTCTGCCACCTGTGATGCCATCAATTACAGAAGATTACAAAGGCTGGTTACGGTATCAGAAGCAGAAGTGGAAGATACAAAAACAAGCCCGTCAACGTCGTCGACAGCTGTTTGGAGAAAAGAGGCAGGATGCTACTGATGCTATTGGCACCCTTTTCCGGAATCAAGCAGAACTACTCTACACTTCGGATTGGCAGATTCTCCAGCTCAAAGAGACCGAGTCTCCAGGCGAGGTCAGGGCATTTGTACTCATTGACAACAAAGTCCATCAACTGAAGGTGAATGTGCCACGATCGATTTTCCTCAACCTGAAAGAGAACGACTTGCCAGATGTTTCGATTGACGGCGTTTCAGCGGAAAAAGTTGACAATTACACCCTACCAAACGGTCATCCTTCAGCACACTTGTTCAAGCTCACGATGAGCGAGCAAGTTTACGTCAACCACGCTGGCAATCTCGCGCAGCTTTTCAATCACTCCAGTGTGGAAGGCGTGTATGAGAGGCAAGTACCGCTCGAAATTCGGACATTGCTCGAGCTCGGATGTGTCTGCACTTTCGACGAAAAGCAGCGCGGTGTCCTTGGAAGAGGTCTGGAACAAGGCTTCGATCTATCAGCGCTTAGAACCGTGCTTCCCAAACAACCGTATTTGACACACGTGCCCATGAACTACCTTGCCCTCTACCACATCAGTGCTGGAGATCGACAGATTTATGCTCTTTTCTCGACACACTCAGCAGAAGCAAAGATTGTGGTATTGAATCGAGCAAGGAGCGAGCAGGGGATGCCGAATGTGGACCGCACTTATGAGGAAGCACTCGCTCGAAAGCTAGAGGAGACTGGCGGCCAGCCATGGCAGAAGATCATCGAGTATCAGGAGAACATACAGTTCAGGACGATACAAGTCACGACACATCGGCGTGCCCTCCAAGAGCTCACAGACGCGATCAAGAAGGCGCAAAAGGAGGATTCCAAAAAGCCGACAATGCTAGTCATGCAGTCACCTAGTGCGCAATTGTTGATTCATGATCTCCCATTGCTCCAGAGCTACCCAACCTTACAGCTGAAACCAGATGAGACAGACAAACAACTCCCGCCTCTAGGATGGCAAGCCTTCGTTGCCAAAAGGATTGTGAGTCATTACCTGGACCTGGGACTCTGGATCGCGCATATGCTCGAGTTCTCCCGCTATGGCAACGTACCTTTGTGTAATCTGGAAAGTGATGATCCACGATTCTTGATCGACATCGCGTATGCTCGCCGTCTGCAGAAGGAGCGTGTTGTGCTGTGGTGGTCACAAGGTGCACGACCAGATCACGCGGGTCACGAGAGAGACAACATCCTTGGCACATTAGAGACAGTCGAGATGCCGGCCGTAAACAACCCAGGAACTTACTCCTCAGTTTGCATCGATCTCAGCGTGAAGAACCTGGCAATCAATACAATACTCTCCGCTGCAGTGCTCAACGAAGCAGAGGGCAGTGACCCTATCGGTATTTCTGGCGCAGGTGCCAAGGAAGACGCTCTAGACGAAACAACACAAACCATACACTCTGAGAACGCTTTCGCGACGGCAGGCATTGGCGCCTTGCGCGAGATGGTCCGGTCGTGGTGGCAAGAAGCCTGTCTAGCAGATAAAGACAGTGGCAGTACCATGGCTGATGTCCTTGTTCAACATCTCGTTCGATGGGTTGAGAGTCCAAGCTCGCATCTCTATGATCAAAACTTGCACTACTACGTGCAGATCATGTCGCGCAAAGCCTTTCAGCAACTCATGTCTGAGTTCAGACGCGTGGGCTCGCATGTTGTCTTTGCTAATGCTGGACGTCTCCTCCTCCAGACCTCGAAAGCAGAAGTCGGAAACGCTTATGCATATTCGCAATACATCCTGAAAACAATCAGTACTAAGCCGGCGTTTCACTTCTTGGACCTCGCAATCAGCGAATATTGGGACTACCTTGTCTGGTACGACGAATTCAATTATGGTGGCAAAGGCTGCACAGAAGTGGTTGAGGTGGAAAATCAACACTTGGAGACGATCATGCATTGGCAGATCGCCACATTCCTTCCGCCACTGTTGCAGCCAAATTTCAATGATTGGATTGTCGAGTACATCGACCTTATGCACTCACGGAAACGAGGGAATCCTGCCATGATCAACGGCGTACCCCGGCCCACACAATTACCGATTCATGCACCTATGTTCAACCAAGCTGAAAAAGATGACCAGACTACGCCGGGCAACGTCTTGACCAAAGCGATATCATCACCGCTGAAGAAACAGATTGCTGCACTGATTCGACGGCAACGCACAGAAGCAGCGCATGATGATCTGGCTGCAGACTGGATGTTTCCGATACTGCCCGGCTCTCACTTGGCTCTCCAGAACCCAGTGCTAGAGTTGGTCAAGAGCATTATGCAAGTCCTTTCCTTAGATCGAACCATCACACTCGAGGCGCGACTACTTCGGAAAGAATTGCTCCAGATGTTCGAGATTCGTGAGTTCAGCGCTGAAGGTGCCTTTAGCAATCCCTCGACCTCCCTCACCATCAGCCACCTAATCTGCTCGGAATGCTGTGTTCCACGCGATATTGATCTTTGTCGAGACGCCTCTCTTATTCCGTCCGGATCAGCCCAACAGCAGCAGGCCTTGACAGCCAAGTGTGAGAATTGCAATACTCCCTTCTCGCATATCGCAATCGAAGAGCAATTGCTAGCCCAAGTGCAGAGGATGGCTGTAGAATGGGTGACGCAGGATCTTAAGTGCAAGAAGTGTGCTCGTTTAAGGACGAATGAGTTCATGGAACATTGTGCTTGCGCAGGAGAATGGACTGGAACAGTCAAGAAAGATGATTTGATGGGACGATTGCGGGTTCTAGGAAAGGTGGCTGGGTTTTATGGATTACGAATGCTGGATGTCGTTGTCGAAGGGGCGCTAGGAGGCTTATAACCTGGGTGACTGCACACCTATATGCTCACACTTTATGTTCAAATGGGAGAAGACTTGGGGCTTGTAGGAGCAAGCAGCCACGCAAAGAGGGCGCTTAGGAGTTTGACGAACTGAATCGAGCATAGATTTGGCAGTTCGATGATCAATGCCACAGGCAGCGTTATGTGATGCCATGAATCTTCTCCCTTCATTGTCGTAGGTGTTTTTCGCTGGCAGAAGTCCGTTTTGGCGGAAAGGTCACTTTGTGACAAACCACATAAACTTGTGCTCACGTCTCCCGTCTTCTGTGAAGTACATATTCATGCAACCCAGAAGACCAGCCTCAGGCATCATGTTTTACTTTCGGACCGCCGAGCCGCGCAATGCGAACCCCACAAAAAAGTGCTTGCGCTACCACTTTGTAACTTTCGAAACTTCTATGTGAATGTTATCTATGAGGCTGAAGTTGTACCTACAAATCAAGCAGCGCAGGAGCCATGTCGAACGCCACCGACAAAGCTCGCTTCTACCTGGAACGATACGTACCCGAGCTCCAGGAATATGAGCGCAAAGAGATCTTCGATCGGGAGCAGATCGCTACCATCGCCGCCAAACGCAGCGACTTCGAGCATGTCCTGAATGCCCGCGGCTCGCAGCCTGCGGACTATGCCCGCTATGCCACATACGAGATTAATCTTGACAGCCTTCGGAAGAAGCGATGCAAGCGACTCGGGATCAAGAGTACCACCTTCAACGGTCCAAGGATCGTCTTCTTCATCATGGAGCGCGCGGTGAAGAAATTTCCCGGCGACATGGGACTGTGGATGCAGTACATCAAGTTTTGTCAGCAGGAGAAGGCCAACAAGAAGCTCGCCAAAGCGTTCACCAGTGTGCTACGCCTCAAGCCACGAGAATGGGGATTGTGGGTCCTGGCTGCGAAATACTACGCCGAGACGCAGGGTGATATGTCGAATGCGCGCACCTACATGCAACGGGGTCTGCGATTCTGTAAGGATAAGAAGGAGCTGTACCTTGAGTATGCACGACTAGAAATGGTCTACCTTGCAAAACTGGCGGCGAGACGGAAGATTCTGGGCATGGACAAGGCAGACAAGGAAGACGATGGCGAAGCGGAGGGACAGTCACAAGTGCAGAACGATGACATACTCATGCTTCCGACGATCACAGCAGCCGAAATGAACTCCGAGGCCAAGAAAGGTATCGAAGAGGTAGACGTTAAGGCACTTGAGCGTCTCGCTTCAGCACCAGCTTATACAGGAGCAATTCCCGTGGCGATATTCGATGCGGCAATGAAGCAGTTCAATGATAGAGTTGACATCTCAGAGGAGTTCTTCGATTTGGTGGTTACATTTGATCATGTCCATGCATCAACAACGATACTACAACACATTTTACAGCATCTCCAATCATCCGCAAAAGCGTCTCCAGAGGCAGTCAGTTGTGAGGCACGTCTTGCATTACGAGGCACGAATGCTTACTCTGCTGAGTTTCCGCCAGCACTTGGAAAGGCTTTGTCGATTGTCAACACTGGTCTTGATGACTTGCAAGAAGAGCAGCGTTCAGTACTCGCCACAAAAGCTTGCCTGATGCTGTTGCCCTACTTGACTGCCGAACCAAAGATGGACGAAGACATTAATGTGGTCATTTTAGCCAGCCTGAATCGATATCTGCGAGAGGTGGCATCTTCACCAATCACGAATACGTCCAAAAGTGAGCTAAGCATAATCCATGCCATGGCAGCAGCGGTGCAGGTGAGAGGACAACTGTCAAGCCCACAACTACTTCAGATTCTCTCCGAAGGACAAGTATGAGGTTCACGTTACAAATTGGAGGGGAGGAAACGTCAAGTACCCTGGTTGTGATAAGGACATGACTTATAGGCCGCCGTTCCGCAAAACTCGTTCACGGCTGCATGGTCGAATGTTCAGCTCGATGTAGATGCAGACGCGCAGGCCTCGTTGGCAATGCCGCTGCCACATACAGTGCAGCTTGTCCATCACTAATCACGACGACCAACGTTACCGACCTTTATGGACAGAATAAGTTATTGTGCCCATCTCACATGCCTACAGGCCTGCCAATTGTACGGGCGATGCTTGACCGGGATCATTATGACGTGGAGCCACAAACGACATCCGAGGCCCTGGAATAAATGCAAATATCTTGTTAGCCCCAGGAATTAAGGCTTGATTCCACAAAAGCTTACCCATCTGATATGGCCTGTCGTGCCCGCACGTACATCGAGCCAGACGGTGGTCGGGGTATATGGCCGTGCAAGTATTTATCGGCACTTGTACTCTTTCCCTGCGTGTGGGACAAGGAGGAAACTACCGTGGCACAGAACTGGCGAGTTTTTGTCCTATCAATTCCTCGGCAGGAATGCTGCTGGGTGCGGAGGAAGCGAATGTTAATGAAGACAGAAAGCATCTGACATTTCCAAGCTTGAAACGAGTCAGTTTAACGACCGAGAATACACAATCAAAGCTGAGGCATTTCTCCCGCACGCATGGCTCTGACGGCAACCTTTAGTTGCTACTGGTCATACTGGTCTTGAAAGGTTCGCGTACAGCTTCAGCCAAAAGGAGAATGTACCACGATAATATGTGGAAGAATTCCCAAAAGCCTGTTTTGTATGCTTACCACTAGGTAAAGCCAATCACACCGCAGGGGAAATCAACTCAAAATCGCCGGGGCTGGATGAGTGCGATCAAGGATAGTCTGGAGCTTGCTCCACCCCTGCTGTACCGCTCTCACGATTGTGGATGTTCTGTGTTGCTATCCACTTTCGCACGTCCTCGCAGTGAAGTTGAGGCAGGTCGAGGCGTGGGAAACATGCTCATTGCTTGTAACATAGCGTGCATCAGAAACGCTCACTATGGCATGTTATGTTCGAATGGCGTGTATCAATGCTCTGCCTGGATCTTTTGTAGTGACGGTCTTTCAGCCAAGCCCACCAAGTTCGTGCCTGGCACTCATCTGAGCTGCCACGCAATGTGGAGAGGACGAATCACCGTATCCACAGACGACATTGGGCTTCAGATGGCTTCTCCTAAGGATGGCGCGTGTGTATATTTCGTGTCGCGTCATAACGACGTTTGGCATGACCAGGAGTTGTCTTGGAAGTTGCGTTCACTAATCCCAGCTGGAAGTGAATCTTCCCGCTGCGCGCGGACAGTAGTACTCTTGTACTGTTTGGTGGCGTGGGTGTGGTCGGTCGCGGACTTCGCGCCGTCGGTCCCCTCAAGCGGCACCTCGCAAGCGGCGCAGGTTTTGCCACACTCAATTCTGGTCGGATATCAGCTGCCGATAGCTGTCTGGGTCAGGTAGCAGCTAATACAGCAGCAGGGCATGTCATCGCTCGCTTGCCGCTGGCGTTGTTGTAGAGCCTTGGTTGTAAGGTTATCTCGTCGCTGAACTTTGACACAAATAAAGTGATAAAGATGGCATTCGTCACTGGACCCCTCAGCTCTGTTTGACAGTAGTCGCCAACACCAAGCGAGGCAATTGCTTGCTGGAGAAAGGTAAGAGTTGCTGTTTCGATTGTCAGTATACGAGCAGCAGGGATGAATGCAGTATAGGTACATGAGCCGCGTGCTGCGTTTTGTATCCTTGGGCAGCCTGGGCCTTTCAGCGGAATGCTCCGCACGTGCCCAACAGGCGCCAGGGGTGGCGAGCCGTGTTACTGTGACAGAAATACAACGTAGTCTTTTTTATTTCAGCATGTGGTTGTATTGGCATAGATCAAATATCGGAAACGGGTGAAGTGAAATACGCACCTCAGGTGTTTGGAAGCGCGACTTCACTGAGACGGACTTACGCAATGAGGGCGACGAAACCCATCAGGCGGAGACTTCCGCCATGTCATTGCCTCTGCACTTCAAACGAGATGAGCTTCACAGCACCATCCTCATAGTTGCATTCGTGCTACAGCAACGACCCTGCCGCGACTCGGGATGCATGCGAACAAGGATGATGTGTGTTTTCAAATCACGGCATGCAGGCTCTGATCACTTAAGGTGCGCCATCCGAGCTCAAGAGATCGCACGCCAAGCAATATGCAAGATAAGCGAGCGCAACGGCGTTGAACCTTCTGTACGATCCAGAGATCCACCAATTGACTCGGCCGCCCTCTTGCTTTGACCAGGCAATCTCCCCAATAATGAATGGACTCCTGAAGTACGTCGCTTACAGGACCACCAAGCTACGGTGGAGCGCACGGAATCCGCCGAGCCACTCTGCAGATATCAGAGCGGACATGGCTTGGTTTTGGAGTGCCTTGCGATACGACAGCGCTGTTATTTGTTTAGAACAGCACGCTGAACGAACAGCGAGGAGTGTCGTCTTCATGGCAGGCTAGCTGAAGCCCCGCTGTATCTGCCACGAACGGCAGGTCAATCGCTACAGTAGAGTTCCGATCTCATCCTGCGTCCCGGGGCTAGGAGGACGTACCTTGCTAGGTACAGATCAAGTCTCAGATCTGGGCCATGGCCCATGGCTATTATTCCCCGCCAGGTATGCACGATCGTGGAGCAGGTTGCGGAGCAAGCCCCATCGAGCACAGCGTTGAGTTCTCCCGGCAAGCAGCTCAGTACATACTGTGCACTGCTGCAAGAGTGTTCCTCTCGGACCGTGTCGACATCCCCGACAACGATACACGTCGTTGGAGGAATGCAGGCTTATCGCGTGCGTAGCTGGCTTTGCTTCCGCTGACAGCGCGATATAGAAGTCGCCACGCAGCTTTTAGAAGTCTTCATAGGCAGATGATGGGAGACGAGCGCGACATTGGTTATGATTTTCCATCTCTACAACTCCTTTACGGTAACTATGCGTTCGCACATACCAACTGTACGATCTGCGTCGCCACCATGGCACCCGATCGAAAAGACGACAGCGGACGCTTTGTGTCATAGGCGTTGGGACGAGCACGCAGGTCGAACCTTGCCGATTGGCATGTCGCTGCGATCTACCCCGATCTGGTTGGTTCGGGCTGAGCATGGCGTCCGCCAGATCTCGCAGCCGTCACCTAGCGGCACACGTTGTGGTGTTTTGCTCGATCGCGATCTTGCGGGCACGTTGCCGGTGACCTTCCCATCCGGGGCAGACGGAGATCGATCTCTACCTTTACCCTCCGTGCCCACTCTCACACACCCATGGCACTGCTTAGCCCCATCTCTAGCCCGCAAGCTATCGCAAACTCACCAGCAGCATATCGCACCACTTCTGACCTTGCAGCATCTGCGGTTTATTACCCTTTGGTCTGCTCCATCTTTCCCGCTCGATTTTCTCCTCTCTTTCTTTCTCAGTCGCAATCTTTCAGGACTGCTCGCCGTATCGCCTCCCTACATTTGTTATTAGACAAATACATTTCGGCCGCACCATCATCTGGAACAACTTGCAAAGCCCACAAACCCCGCTTTCATATCGCTTACAGATCCCTGCGCCCATACCTGACAGCTCCAGAACTCCCATTTCGATCCGGACATCTCGGTTTCCACTTGCCACCTTCTATCTCAGCCAGAATTCAGCTCTACTAATCTGACTGCTTCCGCGTCAGCTTTGGACACTCTCGCCACCTCGATTTTCGCTACTTGACATATTGTCGAGTTATCATATCGCGCTCGTTTCATCCCAATACCGGATTTTTATCAACTAGTCGCCACCAGTATGCCTCCTCTTCGGACCATGCCTCCGGCAAAGCCAGTCAAGACTGAGCGTACCCATGAGGAGAACCAGGAGAGGTATAGCTCATCGTCTCACCTGTTGAGTATCCTCGACTAATTCCAGTCACTAGAGCATATATTGCAGCTTCCCGTCGTAGCGACCGAAGTCTGGAGGCACGTGTCGAATCTGCTCGGAGAGCATCTGAGATCCACAAGAAGCGAACAGGTCGTTCGTTACGTGTGACTGAGCAGGATGTCATCAACGAAGAAATGTACGAAGAAGAAGATGATGATCTTCCTTACCCGTACCGCCGACTGAATTCCCACTTGATGACCAATGACACATTCCTGGACCGACGATTGCATTCGTACCTCGTTAACCAGGTCGCTATGCGCACCATGGTTGGTCAGGCTGTGCAGAAAGCGTGGAACGAGAACTCCATGTATCCCCAGGCAATGCAAAGTCCGATGATGAGCCCCGGATTTCAGAACCCGATGGCGCCACCTCAATCACGCTCAAGTGGGCAGTACAGACAGTCACCCTACCCTATGACGCAAAATCTTCACAGCCGTTCAGCATCCATGGCATCTCCGCAGGAGATGAACTACACTCACGCGACCCAAGCTGCATCAGCTGGTGACAAGCTCTCTGGAGACAGGCGCTTGTCACTGCCCGCACAGAACATTGCACCTCGCACGCCAGGTTCACAGAAGAGCAACTCACCCGTCTTAGCACGTCATGATTCTTCGTCGAGTATGTCTGCTCAGCAAGCTCTTCTGTCAAAGGAGAGCTACCTATCTAAGCCACAACAGCAGTCACAGCCATACTTCGCTGGCTCTGCCTACAACATGGACCGCAACTCTACCAACCCATTAACAACCAGTCTGCCTTTGGACACGCAACAATTACTTGCGGGAGCACACCTGGACTGGAATGACCCAATGATGCAAATGCTTATGCCCGGTCAGATGGGCATGCAGTCACCTAGCTATTCATACCACCCAAACGGAAATGCTAAGAGCGACACTTCCAAGACCGGTTTCGGGCTATCACAGACATTGGCGCCGGCATCAATTGACACCAGCGGCGCCAACACCGTTTCGCCATCTTCCATCGATACGCCATACACTGGAGCTGATATGCATTTCGACAACTCTTTCGGCAATTTTGATCTTTTCCAGAGCCAGCCGAACAGCAGTGGTCAGCTCACTCCTGGCGAAGGCGAATTTGACAGCTTCATCAACGACGGTATGTGGGGCGAGCAATCGTTCGTCTGAGACATACAGCGCCAACATTGCAGCTCAACTTTATGACTCCGCGCTACATCTGCCGTATGGAGCTTTCTCTATTCTTCTGCTTGGCTGAGATATGCTAAGCAAAGAGTCTGTATTAATACTTTTTAATCACGACTCACGGTTTGGGCCTCGTCTACAGATGCCACGAGCCTCAATTTCCATCCGAGCAGTTTCAGCAACGACTGCTACGAAGTAACGATTGGGCGGGAATCTGGATTCAATGTGGTGCTGGAAGATATCCCACATTTATGGCTGGCGTTTCTGGTCTCGATATCGGTTTCGACCTCTGTGGGCTGCGATTACTTGCACGAGTAGCCTATCGGGAGGTGTTCCAATCGAGTCGGGTTTGACACTGAGAAAGCGTCGTAGGGGAGCAGGCTTCGCTACGAGCGAGAAGCTCTATCTGGTGCTGATCCACTTCGCTTATATAATCACTGAGGCCTCCTCACTCTACTCAAATGTACATGGGAGAGTAAATCAAATCCATTTCCCTTCGTACAGATTCATCTGCACATTTGCATCCCTCCCATCGCAATTGCAGCATTCATAGCTTCTTGTCAATGATCTTCATCATGTATATAACAAATAATTGATCATGTATTGCCTGGGTGAGCCGAAAGAGAACACAGATTGACGCACAGCAACGGTTGTCACGCGACTGTTGACCCTGTAAACAAATCAGACTTCAAGCGAATACTTGGGACTAGTGCTCCGCTCTGACGACGACTGTACCACCGTACTGCATTCTCAATATCATTACTGAAAGGCAGGATATTCACAAACCATGACTACTCCCTAGTAATATACCCAAACATCTTGCGCAAACAGATTTCCCTGCCTGCAATGTCTCGCGTATCATTATCAGCGACGCCATGTCCAGGACCTCATTACCCAGCAGGCGCAGGTGCCACAGCAACCTCGAACACCAGTCGACGAAGCTCGCTCTCCGCCTACCAAGCAGATGCCACCCTTACGACCGACCTTGAGTACACACGCGCAGATCTCCAGCAAGAGTTTCGCGCCGCACGACCGCGCCGCCGCTCGACATTCATGCGCAAGGCGGACCAGCGTGCTGCTGCCATCACCATCTTCGAGGATGTGCTCGAGGATCAAGAGATGGCTGGCTTTGCGGAATTGCCGAAGCTGCCCAGGACGACGTTGCTGAGTAGGAAGGCAATTCGGGTACCCGTGCAGCAAGCGGTAGTGGTTGAGGAACTAGAAGAAGAGGAGAAGAGCGTGCAGGAAAAGCCGCGCCTGCCTCGGGGACTAGGTGAACTGGGACCGGCAAGGAGGCAATCGCGAAGTTCCATTGCGCCGGTCTGTCTGGACTTCGACCCCGTCGACGAACCTCGATGGGCTGTGAAGGATGATAGCAAGGCGCGTAATGGATTGAAGAAGGATCCGAGACGACGGACGATCTTTGTGCCGGCGGATGATACAACCCTGCTTACCATCCACCCTGGTGCTGAGGATACGGCGAGATTGGACGACACTTTCCTGATACCTGGATATCCCCGGGCCCATCCAGCGCCTGCAGTGCAGCAGCGCTCACAGCCAATCGTGACGAAGGACAAGGTCCAGCCCCAAAAACGTTCAAGGATGTCTTTGAGCGTCGCACCAAAACGGCTACCACTCCAGCAGATGCTGGTGAATGGTGACCCAAACGCTAGATTTGATATCGACGGTCAGAATGGCGGGAAGGAGAATGTGGCTCCTAGAAGTTCGAGACTGTCATTGAGCCAAAACCAGAAAGTTACAAAGGTCACAGAAGCGCCCACCAGACCAAAGACACATAGCAGTTATCTCGGAAGTATCACCGCAGCGTCAAGCGGACCATTTCGGCCGACTGTCGCTTCTCAAGCTGGACAAAATATCATGGCTAGAAACGCAGTGCCTTTGCCACGGCAAACAGCCAAGCCTCAACTACAGGAGCGCCGAAATTCTACACTACCATCAACTTATTCGGCAGGAGCCACAGCAAATCATATCGCTAGACCACGTCTCTCGACCATCGGTGGCAAGTTGTCGTCCAAAGTGTCTCCGCCTAGCTCGTCCGATTGCAAAGAAAGCCATGCTAGCAAGAAACGAGCGCCTCCTAAGCCGCTGGGAGGTCCTGCTCCCAGGACGTCCAGACTGCTGCAGTATGCCGTTTTAGGCGAAGATGTTGCTCAGCCTCAAATGTACGAAGAGAGCTGGCTTCGTCACCAAGAGGTATCACTGACCGAGCTCATCAACGACATTTTCACGAATGCGAATCCGCCACCCTTCGACGAAAGCAAATTTCACTCTACCTTACGGAAGCATATGATCGGGATATACCATCAGTCGCACGTGAACCTACTACACAAGCGTCTGCAAGCGTCTCTGCTGTATGGAGCCCTTGCTCGGCCGAAGGATGGATCGAACTCGCCACATCCAGCGAATGACATTGGGCTTCGTAAGCACTTCCTTGGATTGTGGCTCAATAATTACACCGAGAGCGCTCTTTGTGCTGCAGCAGAGGTCGTCACTGGCCGTCAAGTGCCACGTTGTAGCCGCAGTCTTCAAGGTGGACTGGAGTCGAGTGAGACTCTGCTGGACCCTTCGAAGAGTCGACGAATTTTGACTGGGTTCCTCGAGACGTTCTTTGTCTTGGTTGAAGACGTCGGAACGGATGGTGACCATGTCGCCGGGGATCTGGGCCATCAGCGCTGGCGCAAAACAATCCTGCGAAGTCTCATGTTGATATGGTTACTCGACCAGGCGAAGGCATCGGGGTACATCCAGGGTTGTCTCTTCAAGCGATCTGCGACCAAGAAATCTTCCACAATAGTATTGAACTGGCTGGCAAGCATGATGATGCCTGGGATTGGCGACATCTCTCGAACTCTTCGACACCTGGATTATGAGGTCTCTCATGTCCAAGACCCGCTTGATGAGGTTGTTTACAATATCGAAAACCTTGCTATTGATCTTCGCGACGGTATCTTTTTAGCGCGGTTGATGGAGATCTTGCTATTCTCCACCTCGAACAGCGGACGATCACATGAGTGTATGCCAGAGGATGCTACAGTCACGATTCAGATGCCAGATGCCACGTACTTGGAGAGTGCCCTGTGCCTGGGCGACGGGTCACGGTGCCCACACGTCCTCAGCCAGCATCTCAAGATGCCATGTCTTGGTCGTGCGCAGAAGCTGTATAATGTTCAAGTGGCGCTCAGTGCGCTTGGCCAGGTGGCTGGTATCTCCAATGCGGCTGCACAAGATCTTACACCAGAGGACATCGTGGACGGACATCGTGAGAAGACGATCAACTTCCTCTGGTCGCTGGTCAGCACCTACGGACTGTCTAGACTCGTAGACTGGGAAGAATTGGAGCTCGATATCCAACGTGTAGCTGCCATCAGCGCCCATCCCACTGCATCTCCCACGACAGACGCTGAAAGGCTCAAGGCATGGGCAGTAGCCCACGGCAAACACGTCGGCTTGCAGATCAGCAACCTCACCACGAGCTTCGCTACCGGCGCCCCCTACGCTGCGATCCTGGACGCCTTCGCCCCGGCTTTGCCCTGCAGTCCGGCAATTTCTCAACGTGCCCTGAGTAGCCCAACTCTCGAGACGCGCCTGCGTGCCCTCGGCTGCAGCGCCCCATTCATCAAACAACTCGCCACTCCGCTTGGCGTCATCCCGAGCGAGACCACTACCATCTCTAACCTCGCCCTGCTTGCCTCGCGTTTGCTGCCCCTCGCACGTCGCCAGCGTGCCGCGCTCACGCTACAGCGCTTCTTCCGCCGTCGGCAGGCTAGGACCACAGCGTCGCAGCGTGTAGCGCTCATGCGCCTGGCACACGCCTGTGCCGCCGTTGTATGCGTTCGACAAAAGGTCGTAGATGCTGCTGTTGTGTTACAACGGAGCTGGCGAGCAGTGCTCGACGCCCGTATAAAGCGTTTGAATGGTGATGTGAGAGGCTTCCAGGCTATGGCACGGGCCTGGCGAGTGCGGAAATTCACCAAGAGGGATCTTGGTCGACTTGGCGGCGCTGGTAGGCATGGAGGCTGGGGACTGGAGTGGTAGAGAGGCAGCTAGTGTTGTGGTGCTATCACAGAAGAGCGGACGGTCATGCACAGATAAGGGACGTTTGAGCTGCATTCGTTTTAGATCTGAATAGTCATTGTGGCGACGGCAGGAATAGCAAACGTTCGTTCTATGCCACTTCGCTAATATGAACATCTGCTACATGCATTAACATTCTCTATTGAATGGATAGCATCACCCTCACTTCACCTCGTCTCTCCGCCTGCTCTGCGAGTATACATCGTTGATATTATGGGCAGCTTGTGCCTCGAATCCACTTTGAGACTGATATAAACGCCACTGCTTTGGACGTGAGGCGGCATTTTGCTGTCTCCTGTCGACAAATCATTCCCATCCTCCGCTTGCTTCACACCGGCATGCTGCTTATCACTCCGGTAGTGTGTAGCCTGCTTCGCTATGGAAGTAACATGAGTCGCCGCGGCATATTCGCCGGTCCAGGTGGTTGTGTCTTCGATCAACAAAGGCCACCCTGGCATGTTGATGAAGGGTAAAACTTGAGTTCTTGGCACCAACTTTGAGTGAATGGGGTGTATCCTGGCCTACCTTTGGTTTGAGTGTGCAAAGTCAAACTATCTGACGTCTCGAGGATGACTTGACTAGAACACCGCTCCACCGATGATGAACACGCGCTCCTCTTCCCTTCGTATCCACTGCACAATCCTGTTCGCTCCCTGCACCAGTGCGTCACGCGGCGCAGATGGGCCTGCTACGCAATACAGCTCGAACAGTGGCGTTTCCCAAGCTAACGCTGTTGCGTCTTGCGCGATACAGTGCTGGACCTTCAGATGAGCTGTGCGCGAGTGTATACTGTCGTGAAGCTTATGGTACAATGACATCAGCTTCCGCCGGGCGACGACACCGTCAAAGTGTGGCGTGAAGGATGGCATGGTGAACTGGACGTTACCCCGAGACTTGTACAAAAAGTGGCGAAGGACAGTGCCTGGGAGGATCTCGGAACAGGAAGAGTGACCTTTCTCGATGGCGGCAGCGAGTACTGAAATGCTACCATTCTCGTCAAGGTGACTGACAAGGCTATCGCGCATACCCCGAAGCTCGAAGAATGAATCTTTGTTGGCTGAGATCAGGACGATGGCGAGCTCGTCCTTTCGGTCTGAGGACTCGGAGTGTTCATGAGAAGTGGATGTCGTCGAAAAGAAGCTGACATACATGTAGAGAAATCCAGTGTTGTTGAAGCCGGGCAAGCACAACGGAATCCAGTTCTCGCCCCCGCCAGCTTTGACGCTGCCGGCTTCGAAAAGCATGTTGAAGATGAGATGCAGGTCACCTGGGTGTAGTGAGTGCTTCTTAGGCCTCACCACACTCACTAAGCGGCCGGCGGCAACGATAAGACCGTACAACAAGTTCGGGGATCGAGCTTTGAGAAGAGTGTCATTTATGATTTGTCGGTGCGACTTTCTCAAGCGCAGACACTCCAGCGCAGAAAGCAATGTAGACGGTGAGCCTCGTGTAAAGCCATCAGCCAGACCGTCAAGAAGGACATCGGTGCCTTGTAAAGGTCGACGGAGGTCAGTGGATGGACGATGAGAGAACATCTTCTCCATACTGGGAAGAGTCAATGTTGACAAAATCTGTGTATATAATGACTCTAGCTGGACACGCAGCTGAGCATCGCTTTCGGCTAAGCGACTGACAGCGATCAGACTCAGAGGGCCTTTCGTCAGAACCACAAAGCGAGCATCACGAGCTGTGAACCCTTTCAGGGCATCGTCTGTGTCCTGGTAAAATGATATAAGTGTCTGAGCGATGCCAATGTGATTACTGATGAGCTGATCATTGCCATGTCGGCTATATATTGGCTTGCCTGAAGCGGAAAGAATGAAGAAATGCTTCAGCTTGGACTTCCATGCCAGTTGCCGTGCATCCTCGTCATTTTCAGCAGAGTCAACGTCCTCGAATTCGTGCTCCATCTGCATACTGATTGGGTCTTCTTCGAGAGGACCAACATCAAAAGGGTTGTCTCGTTCGAGCTGAGCATCTGAAAGCTTCCACACTTCGGATTTGTCATCTAGACTGTCATCTCCAAGATTGCTGTCACCCTCCAGTCTAGCATTCAGAGTCGGTGCATAGCTGCCAAGACTTGCAGAATCTTCCGCCACGCTGTTGCTTCTGCTGGCGAGGCTGTTCATGTGTTGGACACTTGGTTGCCGGGAGACCGCTCGACTGCTCGAGGAGCCCTGGGCTCCCACAAGGTCCCCACGGGTTTGACTATGGACATCAGCCAGAGATAGTGCGGTGGTAGCTTGAGATTGCAATTGAGGACGCGATGTCCGTGATGACAAGCGCAAAGAGCCCGCATTGGATGGATGAGTAAGATTCAGAGTGGGTCGTGGCGGTAACGGCGGAGGCGTCAATTCCTGAGATGTGGCCATAATTCCGAGTGAATCCTCGGAGTTGTGCGTTTCATCATTTGTGGTATTATCAGTCTCAGCTTGGATGGAGACATTGCCGTTGGTGTCAGCCATTGACGTGGCATCCTTCATATCTGGCATGTTTGAGTAAGCACAGCATCTTCGACATCCTCACTTCAGCCCATTGAAGCTTCGAGGAGAAACATTGTTCGCGTTCGGCGGAAGAAGTGATAGTATCATGATTGGCACACAGGTCGGGTATGTACGTGTGGTCATGATGCACGTGACGTTGATTCTCATTCGAGCTAGCGCTCACGACCGTGTGGGCTGTCTACAGTACGCACAGAAGAGCAACGTGTGCTCGGCAGCAACCGTTCATGTTGCTGTTGCACTTCACTACCATGTATGAATGCTCGCTTCCTGGCAAGTATCCAAGGATATGAGTTTGGAGCCTGGAGCGACTGTGCGCTCCGCATCGCCAGTCAGGATTTCTGGGCGTTCTACGCCCGTTCCGCGCGAGTCACGTCTAGCAGTGGAAGAAGGTATGTGCGTCTTTCTGTTCACATTACAATATCTGTTCCCACACCATCACTAACATTTGGCAGGGCTGATTAAGGCTGATAAGAACCTTCGTCGATATGGAGCTATTGTCGAACGTGCACTGCAGTCGTGGGAAGCCTCACCACAGGAATGGGCTGATTATATCGCCTTCTTGACTAGACTTTCAAAAGTACGGAAACGTTTGACTATCAATCAATGACACCCAACCACTGACAAGCAGCAGGCTATTCAAACTCATCCGCCTGATGCAAAAATTCTACCTCATGCCAGCCAAGTTGCTTCAAAGCTAGCACAATGTCTCGATCCGGCGTTACCTTCCGGCGTTCACCAGAAGACTTTGGAAGTCTATGCTTATATCTTTTCGGCTTTCGGGGTATGTCGAAATGCATGGCTTGCATGTTCTTGGGTTTTGCTGAATCAACCCTACATAGGAAGAACATCTATCTGCCCATCTAGACGAGTATCTAGCTGGTCTGTCTACAGTACTGTCATTCGCGGCACTATCTGTGCGACCTGGACTATACACTTTGTTCGAGGAACACATAACTCGTCTCCCACAGGATACCCTGAGACCGGCGCTAAAGTCGATCATACTTAGTCTGCTTCCTGCGATCGAAGAAGAGACTAGTGAAGACTTCGAACGTGCCCTACTCAGTGTACAAGCACTCGAAAGCAAATTCGCCTCTGACGACGTAAATGATCATTCTCACGAAAGTAGTGGCTACTTTTGGCAATGTTTCTTTCTCGGGACGATCACGAGTCCGTCTCGTCGACTTGGGGCCCTCAATTATCTCACGCGTCGACTTCCCAGATTCAGTGTTAGTCACAAATCGACCAATGGTGACAATGCTGCTCTGAATGCTAGTCAACTTACAGCAAGAGCTGAGTCGGTCATTTCTCCCGAGCCTGGACTTCTCATCCGATGTTTTGTATCCGGGCTGTCTGACCACCAAATGCTGATCCAAAGAGGATTTCTTGACCTCCTAGTCAGCAACTTACCTCTGGACTCACCAGTCTTGCAAGAAAGGGTGGAAAAGAGGGATCTAGACCTACTCGTGTCTGCAGCAATTTCGGTCTTGACCAGACGTGATATGAGTCTCAATCGACGATTGTGGTCCTGGTTTCTCGGACCAGACCCGAAAGAAACCAGTGTCGATGCCGCAGAGTCAGTGGTGGGCCAAGATACAAAGCACGATGGCCCTTCCAGTCAGAATGTTCACCTCGAGTACTTTACCACGAACGGACAAAATACGCTGGAGCGTTGTATTTTAGCTATGCTGCGTCGAAAAAGCACACGGGCTACAGATGTTGCCAAGCCGTTTCGCATATGTCTCTCCCTCATGGACCGCTGGGAGATTGGTGGATCATCGGTCTCGAAGATTTTCCTGCCGGCAATGAGAAGTGCTTTCGAGTATTTCAAAACAGCAACAGCCAGCGACACCAAAGATGTCCTTCGCAGCGTCAGTCTATTCTTCGACGGCGTTGAAGCTCACCTCATCTATGCCAACCTGAACCAACTCCTCGCGGAGAATGAGCCTAGTACACAGCTTGGAAACTTTGCTTTATTTGCCTGGGTCATGGAACACTTCAACGTCAAAGATGAGGATATGCTTACGATCCATATCCCTGCGTCGTTACTATATCTCCTAAGCCTCCTACAGGACCATGCAGCTTTCTCGAACCAGGCCTATTCGACTGCGCTTGTGATCGTATCTCGTCTTGCTGAGCTTCTGGCACCTTGGTCATCAAATCAAAGAAAAGATGCTGCGGCGATTGCAGGTAAGGCCCCCAAGAGTCAACCGAAAGTTTGGACTAGTGAAGACATAAAGGTTGCGACACATAAATATTATGATGCCCAAGAGCCGGGAGACCCAAATGTCGACCTTCCTCTCGACAGCACAATCTTAGCAATTACGCTGTTCGCACAGTTTTCATCGCTTGCACAGCTTGCTATGGAGCGCCCCAACAACGAGACACTACCACGCCTGGCTCCAATCATGATCGGCGTGCTATCCAAAATACCTTCAGGTGATCACAAAGAGGGAGCCAGATTGTTCCGGGCAATGCAAAAATTGGCATCTGCTGCAAGAAACACAGGCAGTAACATCCAGTATCCCGTAATTGGTGCAACTATCAACTTAGCCCACGCGCTCTTCAAGTCAAAGCGACTGTCGGTGTCGCAACTTCTTCAAGTTGAGCCAGACCTGACTGCATTCTTGTGGGAGAACCTATCACCGTCCAGACCTAAGTATCATCTCGAGGCGGTCAAATCCATGTGGCAGTTCGAGAATCTCATAGCGTCCGACGACACCATACAAATTTCTCTACTGGGTCTGCTTCGTGGGGCTAGTAGGGCATCCGAACAAAGTTTTCACATCGATGAAGAGGCTGCCAGTAGATTCGCAGTGCTTTGGAATCACACCTTTGCGGCGCAGCTGAGCTCTCATAGGCGCAACAGCAGCAGACCTGATGCCCATGGTCCGGACCAGTTAGAACGACATCGTACCACACTCATTGAGCCTCTGCTGGTCATGTTAGACGCGTTGGTCAACGTTTCAAGCCCTGGGTTTGATGTTGTTCGCCGCTGGCTGCTAGGATTGTCCAGCTCTGAGCAGATTTTCACCATTTTACTTACTCGAATGCACTACTTCTCTCTAGCTTTGAGACCCAGTCCAGACTCTCGTACACAGGATAGGGATAGTAGTGACCAGTGCGATGATCTGGAATACACGCTCCGCTGTCTCTCCAACATTCTGCACAATGGCAATGACTGGACTTGGCAATGCCTGCGTAGTGCGCCAAGTTCTTCTCATCAATCAAGAGAGGCCGATGATGGTCTGCTGCAAATAGCAAGAATGTGCACAAAAATCGCCGAGAGTCCAAGACAATATACCAAGTCTTTAGATGAGGTGGCTCTTCGCACGCTTGAAGTCCTGATGGAAGGCCCTGCGGCTCACGATCTTCGATTTTTAGAAGTGGACTCATTACTTCTGAGTCGTCTTACACGATCAGTGGTTAGCAATGCTGAAATCGATCAAGGACGGCTGCTGCGTCTCATTACCATGGCGATCAAGCTCAGACATAACATACATAAGTCTGATCTCGCAACGGATGGGCGACCAGAGAGTTCGTCGGATCTTAAAAGTCCATCAACTGGTGGAGTCACGGCGAGCGAGAACGCGGCAGGTCCAGTTGTCACAGATGTTTTGTTGTCGCAGATCCTCCAATGCGTACGTGCGGGTTTTTCATCGCGAATGTCACGTCACCGCATGGATCAATGGTTAACATTCCTCGGAGCAATGCTACCAACATTCTCCAGTGCTATCCTGTCGAACCTCATACCGATGGTGGAGTGCTTCTGTTCCGAGCTTGACAAAGAGTTCAAAACGCTCATCAAGCTTTCCAATCCCGATACAAGTCCGTCGTCTTTCGCACCCGAAGCGACTATAACAGCACTACTAGACGGTCTCGAAACGGTCCTTGCGCGTGCCAACGATCAGTTACTAGGTGAGCCTGAGCCGGAAACCATCAAAAAACAGTCAACTCAGCCTAGTACGTTCTTGGGAAATGTAACTTCTGGCATGTTCAAGATAGACGGACCCACGAGCAGACATGTCCCATCGAACAGTCGTCTGACCGTCACCTTGGCTTTCCAGGATGCTATCCGTGTATCTTTGAGGATCTGGAGCTGGGCCACGAGCAGTATTGATGCTGGCAGTGCTGACAAGGCATGCGCAGCAACAACAGCTTACTGTGCTTTGAGGGTGCGTAACAAGACAAGACAGCTGTTGGAGCACATCTTCGCACAAGAACCGCTGGAGGGCTTGGAGGTGGTAATTGAGCAGTGGTCTCATCCTGTTCAAGCTCGAGATGCTGCGGCTGCCATGAATCTTGTGCATGTTATGCAAGCATCGCGGCCTAAAAATGTGATCCCTGCGATCCTGGACGCGTTGTGTAGCCGCGCAAACATATCAGCTTTGCCACCTCAGCGGCAGTCCAGTCTCACCATTGATCTGACGGCTTTGGAGGTGACTCTTTTCTATGCCGCATACCTGGAGTCGTTGGAAGACGATGCGATGGACGAGATCTGGACCGACTGTATCAACTTTCTGCGCGATGCGGTCACAAACCCGATGCCGTATCGACAGACTCTGCCAACATTGCTATCGATAGTTGAGCTTCTCGCTCGAAAAGTCGACAACACCAATTTCGGAGAGCAAAAGCGCATGCGTCGGGAACTCGGTGATGTGTTCCAGCGGTTAATGTCGGCCACCTTCACCACTTTACCAGATGCTGTGATCACCGAGCCCGTCACTGCACAGACTTCAGGTCATCCACAAGACCCAGCGACCCAAGAGCTTGAGAAAAAGCGATTGACAGACCTTTCCATGGTCCTGACTCGGGTGGTCGTCAGCCTTGACATCATCGTAGAAACCCAAGACCGAGTCATCGCCACGATGAACAGCATTTCCACCAGCCTTATCAATCCCAAGATGCATGCCAAGTCATTTCCTCGGAATGTAAGCCTTGACACCTTAGCACTTGTGTTGGAGATGGCGAGAAAGGTTCCAACAGCCAAAGCCTGGAAGAAAGACCTTACAGATGCATTTAATGACCCGAGACTGCTGGCGTCAAGTCAGACACTGATGCAAGAAGGCTGGTTTCCGGTGTTCCGACAGTTACTACTACGGGATAAGGATCGCCTCACGGAGCTTTTGTCTCGGATGGCACCACCTTCCACCGCTGGCATCATGTTCGGTGTCGGGGCAAGCACGGCGAGGCTTGAAGCCGATCGCAAAACCCAGCTTAATCTGAGGCGGGTTTGCATCGTGCTTTTGTCCGCGCCGGAAGATACCTTTGTCCCTAACCTTCGAGAGATCCAAGAGAAGCTCGTCGAGCTGTTTGATGCAAGCCTCTCTTCCTCTCCATCTGCCATCATCAAAGCCGAGCTTTTCATGCTCTGCAGGACGCTCTTGCTTTCGTATAGCAGCGTCCACTTGTCGTCCTTCTGGCCGATCATCAACGACAAACTCCAATCAGCACTGAGGTCATTAGTTCCTAACAACGCAGAGAGTGGCCTGTTCACGAATTTCTCTTTGTTACAAGCATGCAAACTGCTGGACCAACTATTGACCATGTCCTTGGACGATTTCCAGCTCTACCAATGGTTCTATATCATCGATACCGTTGACGCTGTATACCGTCCAGCAGACTGGAGCTCGTCCGCATTGACCGAGTATGCTGCCGAAGCACTGACTACTTCTGCTGGGTCCGAAGACAACGCTTCGCCTGTCACGTTCACATCGCCTGCCAATGATAAGAACGGCAAACGGAGACCGATCCTGAGCAATGACTTGGGCATAGACAAGGAAGATCTGAGAGCACTTGCGAGAGACGATTTCGTGCGGACAGTGCTTCGACCGTTCTTGAGCCAACTCAGCATGTATGCATACGAAGGAGTGTACAGCTTGGACGAGCCTGATCTCGAGGCGTGCCAAAATAATCTTCTAGAGGATATTCTCGACCAGACTACTCTCGTCGAATAGATAATTCCGGTCAAAAATGGGAAATACAATAGAATGAGTGAAATTGATTGATATCTGTCATAATCACCTTGGATTACTCGTGTCCTAAAGGATGTAGTGCGCCGACCGCCAGCAGCGCGCTTAGTCCAGTGATCGGCATCGCGCATTAGGTCGACCGGTGACACACCATCAAGAGTCGAGATGACAATAGAACATTTGTTATGCTGTCAAAGTCAAAAGTAAATAAAACCATGGTGGAGTAGAAGAGTACGGATTTTTCCAGAAATCCCACTCAGTGCTGCAAGCCACACGGACTCCGGACTTAAGAGTTGCTGATCGGCAGGATGCCCACATCCACGTGTGTCCATGCGGCTACTTGATGGCGTCAGCGGCTGCGCACAGAAAAGCATTTTTGGCGGTGGGGACCTTTGGGGTCTTTCGCTACCAGATCCGGCGACGATCCACTATTTGTGTTTTGCTCAATGGCGCGTACCTCGCAACCTCCAACCATGTATCTCCCTTTCTCATTCCATCACCGAGTCTGACCCGTTGCCGTACTGCATTGCACATCTGCGCTTGAATTATGCGGCCTTCTGCTTCACCCGTCCGTTGCCAACATTCGGCCCGACTGCATACGGCGTGCGCGATGCTTGCCGCACCTCGCATCTGTCCTGCCAACGCTCATGAGTGCGGTGGCTTGCATAACTCATAACTCACGATCCGACGGCTTACCGCGGACGCGGATCGCGCGCCAGAAGACGAATGGAAGCTCTTCAAACATACTGGCGTCCGCGGAGTATCGTGCATGTTATGCAGTGACATGGACTCACTAACACGACGTCATGCTTGATCTTACTGTTGTCCTCTCATGTGTCCAATCTTAACATGAACGCTGCAAGCCTCATGTAACCCCCCTGCGGCGCATGCAGAACATCTTGATGCAGCATTGGCTGGAAAAAGGCACTCCCACTCTCCAACTCCCACAACACCACCACTCGACCCACGGCGTCCACGCCAACCTGGATGATCGGCACCACAATGGCAGCCACGTCTCGCACGCCTCAGACGCCTCCCAAACGCCTCCAAACTCTCAAGATCGGAAGACTAAATGCAGTAATTCCCTCCATCCAGCATTCCCAGCCATGTCTCAACTTTCTCCCATCATGGACTACCGAACTGTCCATCCGGCGGTGGCGCCTCCAATAACTGACGCAAATCGTCGATCTCTGCAATCATGCTCATGGCGAACACGTTGCGCGCATGTGGGTTCGTGGCACAACGTCGATCGAAAATCCATTGGTCATAGTATTCGCGATAGTTTCGAGCCAGTAGTTAGCAATGCGTCCCATCGGACTGCTTAACGATTACAGTACATAGCTGGTGCGCACTGTTCACGCACCACCATCGATACCATCGAATCTGCTCCGCTATGCCTCACCATTTCCCAATCGTAGACATTGCAAACTCGGCCGTCGGCGCGATCTCCATCGCCATTGTATCTCATGCCCTGCCTCACAGACCAGACCGGGGGTGTGCGCAGCTCCCCTAGGCCAGGTACATAGCACTAACGATCAAGCATTTCAGTGCCTTTTCTTAGTCTGCTCCATCTCACAATATTACATACTGTAGATATCACAAGTTGACGTCGACCAGCGGCCCCCACACGCCGATCTATTGTTCCAGCCGCGGGCTTTTGGGAGCAGAGACTAGTCTCAAGCATACGACGATCGCGGAGCCGGCTCCTACATACATACAGGCGCCTGGCAAATGCCATGCTGAATCGAAGATGATCATCAGGAACGCTGACGTCTTGCGCTTGCTCGGCCGTCAGTCGCCGAGCCAGATAGTCGGGTTCCTTGTAGCTTTTTCTACAATCTGCGCCTGTGCTGGGGTAGGTGCATGGGTGGGTAATTAGGGCAAGGCAGTGGGGAGTGATGAGTGATGCTGGAATGGCATCTGGCATCTGGCATCGGTTCAAGTTGCCTGCTGGTCGTATCTGATTCTAATTTGGTGACATTTTTTTCAGCTTGATCTTATACCCGCGTTGTGATGACGATGAGATCGAACTGCGGTGTATGAGCGGAGACTGGACATGTCCGATGGCATTGCCTTTTGCAAACATGTGCTTTGGCCATGTCATCCGCAATAGGCAATGCTTGGGGCAGCAACATGCCAGACAAACATGAGTAGAGCCTCGTGGATATGCTGTATTACTCTGCAGCACAGGTTACGCAATAGCCCTGCATTCACCCACCCCTTACACACTCTCTACCGTGCGATACCCTCTCAGTCCGTCCAAGCCCTGTAGATGGTGCGAGAGCCCCAAAGCTGGCCCTTTCTCAACACCACCATATGCCGCAAAGCGTCGTCGTTGATCGCGTTCACATACCGACTCGCCTCGATGCACATCCCGCTACGAGGCCCACGCGCCGGCATACCGTCCAGCGCAGGCACGTCGATGAAGCGACCGGTGTAGAACTGGAATGCGGGCTCGGTGCTGAGCGCCTCGAAGCGGATGCGCGTGGCTGGGTGATGGAGGCTGATGAGCAGCTTCATCGGCCCTTGTCGCGTGTCGAGCGGGATGGAAGCTGGGTCGGCGTTGACGATGAAGCAGTGGTCGGGGTTGGGCTCTGAGGGGCCCAGCGTGAATTCCTCGTTTGCTAGGACGCCGGGATATGGTTTTATCTCGCCCTAAGGATTGGTACGTCAGAACTGTGGGTAGAAGTCAGGATACCATGAAGGGGTTAACGTACTGTGGGGATGTCATGCTCGTCCGTCACCTGATGCAAGTTGGACGGGACGACGACTCTGGTTCCTTCGAGCGTGGGTCCGTCGGAGATGTTGAAGTAGCTACAGAGCGCGCGCAAAGTCTGATCAGCACATCGTCTCATCTCTCAACTCCATCCCTCATTCTCCACATACCTGTGATTCGTTACACTGACTGCTGTCTCCTCGACCTCATCGCCGACCAATTCCACCTCATACTCGATCTCCAGACTCGTCTTCTTCACCCCAGCATCCTCCACTGTCGCGGTGGTGTACCACAGGCGCAACTCCACCGTCCCAGGGAATCCCTCCTCGCCATCCTTGCTCAAATACGTGAACCGCAGCGCCTCTTTGCCCCGCCGTGTCTCCTTCACTGGGCCCTCGAATGTCTTCTTTCCCCATCCCTGCGCCCCGCCGTGTAGCGTGTTTGGCCCATTGTTCGCCGCCAGACTATAGCTCTTGCCATTGAGGTTGTTGATCCGCGCGTTCGAGATGCGGTTCGCGACGCGCCCAATAGTCTCGCCGAAGAAGGGACTGCTGTCGGTGGTGTAGGGGCCTGCGGAAGGGAAACCGAGGACGATGTTGCGGCCGGCGATGGTGAAGGATTGGATGATGCCGCCTTGCGGGAGGAAGGTGAAGGCGGCGGAGGCGGGGTCGGAGGTGGACATTGTTCGTGGAGGTGGGATGTTGGGAGAGTTGAAGGAAGTAGAGTTGGAGAAGGAGGAATTGATGAACGATGGTGGAATTACCTGTATTGATGCTGTTGTATTCAGCCTACAAAGATGGAATGCATGTAGCTAGGCATGCTGTTGTGCCTTGGAGCTGCATGTGGCATGAGCATCATCATCATTGACTCTCTATAACTGGCGTCTACTGCAGCTCCCATTTAGGCAGAATCAGAAACGCGGGGCAGAACATGCTGACTCATGAGCACAGGACTCTTGCAGACTCGCCAATGCCTCTGGTTACATGTATATGAATGATTTGCTACCTTTTCTGATATTTCATTGCAGAAATGAAGGCAAAAGAGAAGGGAAAAAAGACGAGCTAATGTCTGCGAGAATTGCAAAATGCCCAAAGAGCCTATTCGTCCATCAACACGCAAACTTATTGATCAAACGGTCCGAACAGACGAGCTTCGGCCTCATCTCTAACCATCACAACACCGGTCACCAATATATCACGGTCCGATGTTGCGGGCAATGAGCGGCCAGACGGTCCCGAAGAACATCTCAACCATCACCTCCCATTCTCTCCTTCCAGAAAATGGTACCTGAAATAAAATCCCTCAACACTTCAGCCTCAAACTATTCCATCCAATAGTGGCAGTATAACGTTGCGGCCTCATCGGCCTTGCTGGCGGCCTCGAGCACCACGACCGCCCGACAAATTGCACGCTGGTCTCAGCCACCAACCAATATTTCGTGGCTGCCACCTACATTCGTACGTGACGTTGTGCCGGTCCGCAACCTCCACCAAGGTTCGAAACTCACGATTAGCATTTACCATGTTGTCGGACTCAAGACGCACGAACGAACAAGCGAAGTTGAATGTTGGACCGAATAAACGAGCGACCGAGCGAACGAACGAGCGAATGAACGAGATGGAACTGTGCAGCTGCACACGGTGAGTTACGTTTGATGAAGCTACGTGCCATGCCTCCGCGGTTTGGTGTCAAACAACGCTGCGGTTGGATCGCCTCATCCTGCTCTCATGATTGCCACTGCATGCATCGACGTTCGCCCGTGCATTACGTTTCTGCGCATCAATCCACCAGCGTGTCAACATGACCTCCAACCTGCGAGATACGCAGCGGCTGGGTAGTCGTTGGAACATGCCGCTGGTCCACTGATGAAAGTCCCGCGGATCAAGCATCTAGGTGAGCATCTCGCGAACAAGCACATGTGATGCATGCTATGCGTGCACATTGCATATGAAGACGCAAGTTCTTGATCATCCTCTTTACAGAATACTCTGATGAGCGGCGGAGCCATCGCCTGGACCTGCTGATCACTCACATTTACCTTATCCTATGTCTTCCCGAGGGTCCTATCTCCAGCCCCCAGCTGAGCTACCACAGTAAGTACCTAATGTCTTCGGCATGCCACTTTACCGCAACCATCTGACCTCACAATGCCGCCCACATTCATAATCTATGCAACGTCGTATCCGTAATCAAGCACCCTCCATCGAACCAACATGATCGACAACCACATGTACACAACACATGTAGCGATTATCAATGTTCCCTCTCGCTACACCCAACTCCCCGCCTCCCCGCCTCACGGATGACCAACGCATGAGTAATTCGCTCGTCTTACTGCATGTCCCCGCGACATGTGGAAACAATGGACCCTGAAACGGGAACATGAAGGCACGATTGCGCTGTAAGCACGGCACACTCACCCATCTACACCAGGCAGTTTACAATATTCCGCCGTCTTCGGGCCAAACTGCGACCTCGTGATGTTTCGGCGTGTCACTTTCTCCGTGTTGACTGCCGAGGAACGAGTAATCTTCTTGCAGTCGCCAACGGCGGGATAGAAGTCGTGGAGTTATCGGTGCGCCAAGTGCACGACAAAGGCCGAGGAGGAGGGGAGTTAGGGATGAAGATGCGGAGTGTCCGCGGATGACTTAGCGGAGTTTAGGTCGCCCTTTCACCCCCTGGCCGTGGTGATTATTGCAATTCTACTCGACTCTACCCTGCATTGGCGAAGATGAGCCATGTGCAGCGTTCGTGTAGACAGTCGATCGCTCGGAAGATCTATCCGGCATAGCGAACTCAGCAGACCCTCATGTAGATTCTCTATGCGGACCCTGAATAGGTAGGTAGGCAAGTAGGGGCGCGTACTTCGTGCTTTTGCGAGAGAATGATCAGGTATGTGAAGAAGGTATATGTGATATCATTCCATTCGTGATGAACCATGTAGGTGGCAAGAGATGCGAGCAATTACATAAAGTAGTTAGGTGATGGAGAGGTTGAGGAAAAGTAGAAGCTTGCATTGCTGGACTCAATCGTCTCCCGTTCTCCCATGCAAACCAAAATGGACAGCGTACAACCAGCGCAATCTATTCGTATATCCCGCCCGACACATATTTTCCAGCCCAAGACAAAAACCATTGACAAAGCAGTAATAGAGATCCGTCGCTTTCAATGTATATCATGTTGCCCATTTTCCCCCAAGCTCTTCCCAAAGTACCGACATGAGAACTCCGTGTGTGTGTAGAGAGAGAAAGTGTGCCCGCTCGCTTGCTCGGAACGCAGAAGTAATCAATAACAAAAGACAGGTCGTGAATGGATGTCAAGTGCGATCAACTCGACACAGGCACGTAGCGGTTGAGCTCGAGGTCCATCGGGTCGAGGGCGAAGTCTTGCATCATGGCCATATTGCTGCTGCTGGTGAAGGCGCTCGCGAACTGCTGCGGCAGGTTCGGGACGGGGAGGAAGTTGGGGTCGTAGGACATGTCGAAGTTGTCGCTGTCGAAGATGGCGTCGACCTCCGGGCTGGGCTGGCCGTACTCGGGCATCAGCAGCGCGTAGCGTTGCTTGGCTGCCTGGCTGGTCATGTCTGGAATGTACCACTCTGGACGGTAGAGTTGGGGGTCGCTGGAGTAGTCGGACGAGTATTGCGAGAGCGAGGAGAGCTGCGGTCGACTCGTGGGCAATCGTGGTTGATCGATGGGACTTGGGTACGCGAGGGACGGGGATGTGCATGCTGATGAAGCCGAGTCTTGTCTGAAGACGCGGAGTTTGGCGTCGCTGGTCACGTCTTTGCTACCGTGTCGAGGATGCGTATGGCCATGTTGGCTGTGCTCGGAATCGGAACTGAACGATCCTCGTCGATGTTGGACGTATCCCGCTCCGTCAGCAAGGAGACGTGATTGGAGCTTTTCGAAGTCCTCCTCGAACATTTCCGTCTCGCCACTGCCATCGTGTTTAGGTTCGAGGAGATCAAGTGCGGCGAGGATGTCGTGGGTCAATGGCTGGCCATTGATCTCTTGCAGCATCGAACCTGACCATCCTTGTCCAGCAGTCGCTCTTCGGTACATTTCTTGCAGTGCTGAGACGAGCTGTGCTTGTTGTTGTTCGAGCATCTCCACGTAACCCTTAGGGTAGATCTTGTCTTGGGACTTTTTCCTCTCTCTACATAGCATGGGGTCAGCTTCGAGAAGATGGTGGATCAATCGACTAGCAACGCGTACCCAAAAACACAAATCGCGTTGTCGGCCTTGCACCGTGTGCAAGGATGTGAGCCGTCACATTTGCTCTTCTTCAGTCGACAACGATCACAAGCTTTGCAGACCCGTTTCCGGATGTTGTCTGAGTCTTGGGACGAGGTTCGCACTGGTTGGGGGACCTTCGCCATAGCGGCAGACAACGATGATGGAGCCATTGAGCAGACAAGTATGGGACAAGACGATCAAGGTTACTGGAAGCCAAGACTCGAATCAGGAAGAGTAGCTAGCTCTGACGAACAGATTTCAGTCAGGCGGATCTGGAGACAAGAGCAATGGTTAAGCAACGCAGCAATCAACAAAAAGCCACGACAGGGCGGTGGTCAGGGCATGTATATAAGCTGACGGAGCCACGCTGGGTGCCGACTCGCGTGCATGGCGAAGGAGGGTGTGAGAGTTCGGCACGCACAGGTTCAGTGGGCCGATGCTGTCTTGGTCATAGGCTCGTCGTCGAAGCGCAAGCCATACATCATCATCACCGCTCGGCGCCCATGTGTAATCGGCAGTGTGGAGCCCACCCATGTGAGCGGTACAGACGTGGATGCGCCACCAGGGCTAAACCTGCCGGGTGCCTGGGGGCGACTCGGACTCAGGGTGGGGAGTAGAGTTGTGCACATTGACAAAAACGCCAGACGGCAATCGTCTGGGAACGGTCGAACACATGGTTCCGGGCTAAGGAAGTAAATGTGATCTGCGCCGGTCCTTATCACCGGCTGAGCTCAGCGATAGTAGCCGCCACCATCCAGCGCTGGAGAGTCCTGGTGTTTTTTGGGTCCGGGTTGCAAATGCAGTACAGGAATGGAGTGCATGATGCCAGCGAGCCAATTCCAGTTCAATTCGATTTAGTCTTGAGTTTCTTCGATACAGTTCAGCTCCAGCCAGTTTGGGCCGGCTCTCTAAGCAGCATTCAGTAACCCCGACCGCGCGATTCGGCCACTATGATTTTGTCGCCGGACCCGGGGTTTCGGCGGTCGTAAAACTCGCAGTAATCGATGCGCTGCATACGGCGCCACAGGTCCGTGTCGAAATCATTCGTATATTGAGACGACCTCCTGCATTCGTGTTTGGCTGTGTGGTGGTGGTCCAACCAAAGTTGGCGCATGGTCCCATCGCCGCACAACTTCCTGACTGGTTCCGCGCTGGCTTTCATTCCGCGGCCCTGCCCTGTCAAGCGAGATGCATGTCCATCCCTAATGAACACCCATATACAACTATGTACCGCACTCCAATATGGTGTCCACCATGCTTTTGACGAATGAAAGTCTCGACGACAACAGCACTGACGAACACAGAGTTGCACTGCCTGTCCTGTCCACGTAACGCCATGACCTATCCCTGTCCAAGCCTCCTTGGGGCTTGGCCATGCTCGTACGAATCTCGCGATCCTGACCGAACAGACTCTGCGATTCACGCTTCGTTCAGTAGGATCATCTCCTAGCAATATCAGATGTTCACCGTCTGCATGGCACTGCATCGTGACCGCGGGATAAGCGAGACCTGCCCATGTCCTTCAACTACGTACTGTGCATGCGCGGTCAAGGTTCGTGAATAGCATGTTCGAGTTGAGCGGTACAATATCGCAATTCCACCTCATGCTCGATTTGAGGCCCGCGGAAGGCGATGGAGGGCATCACGCTGTACTCCAATCAAGTAGCAACATGCTTTCACGGCAGTTATTGGACATAAAGCTCTGTCACGGACTGTCCGACTAGCAACACCACCCGCCGAAGTAGAATCTACAACATCCAGATTACAGCACACCACGCTCACAAATACGCACGCGTGGCGTGATTCTGTGCTCATCAGGGTCACGATGATCGATTTTATGCAAACGCGCCCGAAACGTCGTCCGTTGAGCGGGTTGCGGCCTTCGGGCTATACAAATGTCCGCTTAGAAAATTTCGGCCAGCTACTGTACTGTACCATCACCACCCCATCATGGTCATCAGCCTCCAACATCATGATTGCCCTATAGTCGATCATGGTCCGCCGCTACAGCCGTGACGCCAAACTTTAATCATCTTGAACGAACAATGGAAACCGCGGCAGTCTAAACGAAGCTGGTGCTGGTTAGGATTACTGAAACAGAGTGGACTGCTTGCGCGCGTCGGTCAACCCATCAGGTCGTCCTGCGGATACGGAATACTTTCCTGCACGCTGGATCATGTCGCTGTCCATTACTAGATCTGGGCAAGCCGGACCTGCTGACATGCTGACCGCGCACGTCTTGTCGTAAAATCCGGCCTTGAACCGTCGTCCGTTGGTTGTGATCTGGAACTTGCCGCTCGAATCCAGGGTGTCCTACATATGCATGCGCTCTGAACGATGGACCGACAAGGCGGACAATCACTGCACGCGCTCCCCCTCCACGTCAGCTTGCCATCAGACAATGCGCCATCGCTCAGGAAACAAGCAATGTCTGCGAGGCGGTCCGCTGCCCCTGCAAGTGGTGCTCGACGATCGCTTCCCAACCTCATCATCGTCTGGGAAGCCCTACAGGAGCAGTGCCGACCATCCCCAAGCACTCTGATGGCGCCAGCATGGATTGGATCCACCTGGGCCACGCTGAGATCGTCGAATCCCCAGGCTCCACTCCTTCGCTGCCATCCTTCGTGTGACGAATGGAAAGGCACCCAATTTGACCTAACCGCAATTCTTGTAGCTGTCTACCATAGGTCCGCTAAGAACACGCGCCCCGCGGAGCTCTAACCCCCAATCACCTCTGCGTCTGTCCAATTTCGAGTTTTATTGCCATGATTATTTGACTGCCCAATACTCTACACTCCAACCTCCTTTTAAATTTAGCCAGATATTCATTGTCGCTCTGTACGTCCGTACTGCAAAACGTACAGCCAGCATGCACATCCCAACTCCGGGTCCCCTTTCACGCATCGCATCCCATTGGGATACTTGCAGGAGCAAGATCGAGCTCCTTGATGCGCCACGAATCCTAGGTATTTGGAGCTATCAACGAGCAAACGTCTGCTCGCGCGCCAAGAATGAATGCTTCAACCAGCATTAAATCAGAGTAGGTATTCGAACTTGTCGATCCACGATCGTCCAAACGCGGGCGTCGCTTTGTCTGTCTTGGTCAGCACGCACCACCTACTCACTACAGGCGCTAGCGACCATCAGTCAGCATTCCTTCTGCACGCTGTCACCTCGTTCCAGTTTGACAACCAACTCTCACATCCCTGCGCATGCGCCTTAACTCGTGTTCAACGCCTCTCTCCCAAAACAATACCTTCCTTATAGACGTTACGAGGGAGACAAGGTGAGCAAGATCGGTTGAGATATGCGCATCTCGGAACGCCTAGTGCGTTCAATCGCGCGGCTTGTTTCCGTGGGTGAAATCCGACGCGCTGACGCTTTTCCTACGAAATGGTGGTTTTCCATTGCGATGGTGCTTTTCCTACGAGATGGTGGGTTTCTATTGCGATGGAGCTTTTCCATTGTGCTGGGAGGTCTTCTGTGAAGGAGAGAAGCATGGTGGTATTCATTCAGTGTAGGATCCATGCCATTACTCATCATCATCGGTAACACGTAGCCAGAGATATAGTATCTATTCCAAATTGCTAAGAGTGGGAGGGATCAATATGGCGGAAGTTAGCGTCTCTAAAGCTCGTGCGTCCACCATGCGCCTGCGGATGTGGATGTGGATGTGGATGTAGATCTTGCTCCATCCGCTCGGCTGGTTTTCTTTTGGACGAAGCCAGACCCGAGATGTGATGTACATGAGTCTGGGTGACGTGGGTGGTAGATCGGCATGTGGTTGAATCTGAGGAAGACGACAGAGCTGAGACGGACGACGGAGAGAGACAAGTGCTTCCATCACAACCACAGTATGCGATGTGAACGGTATCGATGATGAGAGAGGGAACGCCAAGAGCCTCGTACAGGCGGCTATCAGATAAGTAGATGGTCTTCGGAAAATTCCCACAATTGCCAATCATAGCCTCACCGAAGCTGGTCAACTCTTTAGCCGGGCCTGAGCTACTCTCCTGGCATGCCGTTCCTGATATTCTCCCACCGACTGTGCGGATAGTCGAGACAGTTCGGTTGCTGCTCCAGATGCTTGCCCTCGAACCCGCCCAGCCCCTGCACGACGATGTTGACTAGACTCTCGTTATGCGACACCGGGTGGTCGCCGCTGGACTCCCACCACATGGCTCCCCCGAGACCGCGGGCTTTGATGTACTGCGCTTTCTCCGCGGCGACTTTCGGGCTGTCGTACGACACCATCGTGCGCGTGGCCGGGTCATAGCACCAGGATGCTATCGCCTGCTCGTCGTGGTGGACTTCTGCGTTGGGTCGAGGTAAAGCCTAGCGAACCTGTCAGCATTGATGGGACAGTGACGTGGAAGAAGCATTGATTGTGAGAATAGCGTAAGGGCACCGCGATGAAATGCGGTGTCTCGAATAGTCAGATTAGATCAAGTAATTTGGGCGTTCACCAGGTCGTCAACATGACTGTGGCGTGCGTGGAAACCGCAGGTTCGGGTTAACCGCCACACGCCTTTCGTGTCAAAGCACGATGACCCTAACAGCTCGTTTTGTCTTCATGTGAGGTAGGGCTGGAGTGTGAAAGGGGCTTCACGAGCAACATATTCGCAGACTTACCTTGTAGTCCCAGACACCATTCTCCCACGAGCCTTCTCCAGTACCGCTGTACCCATGCCCGGGGCCGTCTGTGTTCTGGAACGCTCGACCATATAGGGGCATGCCAATCACGATTTTGCTGGGTGGCACACCCTGTTCGCAATACCAGTTCACTGCATAGTCTGTACTGAACGGAGTGGTCTTGGGATCTTTCTCGGATGGGTAGATGTTGGCTTGGTGACCAGCGTTCTGATCCCACGAGCCGGCAAAGTCATACGCCATCATGTTCCAGAAGTCCAAGTACTGGTCCATCTCCTTGACTTTGAGCCAATGGCAGTTGGACGGACCCGCCGGAGATGCTATGGTCAACAGGAAGTGTGGATGATGCTCAAGGGAGCGGCTGTACTCATCCAGGGCTTCACGAGTAGCCTGCAGTAACTTGACGTAGTCGTGCGATTCAGTATCGTTCTTGGGGTACTCCCAGTCCAGGTCAAGTCCGTCGAGGCCATGATCCTTGAGCAATTGCACAGCACTTTCCGCAAACTTTCGTCTGCCCGATTCGCTTGAGGCCGGAGCTGCAAAGTTCGGACTGTAAGTCCAGCCGCCGATACTCAACAAGATCTTGAGGTTTCGATTGCGCTTCTTCAGGATGTAGAGCTGCTTGATGCAGCCGTAGACATTGTTGCCCACGTCTTGCCAACAGTCGGACGGATAATGCTTCTCCACGTCACTCCAAGAATCGGTCAGGTACACCTCTCCTGTCTCTGGCCGAATGTTGGCGAACGCGTACAAGACGTGCGTGAGCTTCTCGGCAGGGATATCCTGTGGCTGGTGGTTTCTGCCATAAATCGCCCAGTTTACAAAGTATGCTACGCTGCGGAATCCGGTATGATTGGAAGCCATGGTTGGGAGCTGAGTTGTCAACACTTCTGCGTGTCCAAGTACAGCCTGCTGATCCTGGAGATTGTGATGTTGACTCTGAGCCGTAGAGACAGACGCTTGCGTGGCAAATGCCAGCGGGCTAAGGAGGCAGTGCAACAAGATTCTAGTGAGCATCGCTTGCGTCGTCAGTGTCGAGATGTGTGAACAGAACAGGTTTCAAGCACGCTGCCCATGGTTAAATACCATAACATCAGGGTTACATTACACTTGGAGTGATGCCTAGTTTTTGACGATCAATGCTGGCCTCGCTTCGTCTACGTATGTGTACGTTGCTAGCGGTTGGATGGAGGGCTGGTCATATCGCGACCAGAATCTGCCCAATGATATGATGAGACCGAGGTTTGTCAAGCATATTGTATATCAGTTACTTCAATACGGAACGAGAGGTGTTCTGAAGTGGGCTCGATATATTGTTGGAGGAGCTGAATTCCAATGCTTCCTAGTTGGGTGGACAAGACTCGGGCTCATCCCGGACTACACTTCATCGCAAGCACACACGAATAAAGTAACCTTTATCACTTCAACATTATAGCCTTACCAGAGTACAAAATCAAAATGACCACAGAAGAAGGTGCACCAGCATCATATGTTGATTATGCCACATTCACGTCAGAAACCTTTTCTCCCACAGCCTATGCCAACTCGCTCATCCTTCAAACCAATAACCCTTCAGACACTCCGCTAGATCTATCCACTCCGCTCTCGCGCGTACTGTTCGATGTGCAGGAAGTGGACACGCGAATCGACTTTTTGACCACTCAGAATGCTCTGCCTATCATCTCGCGCACCGAACAGCGCAGCTCAGCAAGCCAAAGGATTCTTGATGATGTGGAGGCACAGGTCCAGGGTCTACAAGAGGGATACCAGCGACTAGAGCGCGAGGTGCTTGAGCGGTATGAAGCGGCTGCGCAGGTCCAACTGGCAGCGGAAAGACTGGTGCAGACATTGAAGCTGGGCAGAAGAGTGCAACGAACACTCCAATTGGGCCGACAACTAGAAGGACAGATGGAAGTCGTGAATCGTAGTGGAGCTTCTGCAGAGGGCGGTCGTCGAGGTGCTGGCATGGTCAGCGCGTCGCAGACCGTGCTGGCGCTCAAAGAGTGGTTCGCTGGCAAAGATGGAGAAGGCTTGGACAAGATCAGGGTAGTGGGAATGCTCCGAAATGAATTCATTGCGCCCACTGAGCGAACGCTGGTCAGCAAAGCCCAGCAGGGCGTAAGGGAGTTCAGCATGTCTTCTTTACTGGCGTCATCGTCGTCAACGTCGAATCAACAACAAGTGCAAACCCAAACATACGCTCAGACGGAAGAGATGAAGAGTCGTGCCACGAATGCTCTACAGACGCTTTACCTGCTGTCACCGACGAAGCCATCCACAACAATCCACAACTTCGAGCCGCCGCTTCTTGTCGGGGCTCTACAAACCTACCTCCAGACCGCCATCACTTCCAGTGTGGCCGCTCTTGCTCGAGCGCTTGCCACCCTACCAACACTCGACCGTACGTTGTTGGAGATCTCCGCACGCTGTCAGAACATTGTGGCTCTTGAAGCACTCCTGGACTCAATCAAACCACCGCAGCATCCTCTACTTCAGCAAGACACATCATCAGAGCTTGACGTTCCGTCTGTCAACTTCTTATCTGCCTTGCTGCGGCACCTGGACACCAGTTCCTTACCATCATACTTCTGGCGTTCGACAGCTGGCCAACTGAGTAGCCGAGTACAAGAAATCGTCTCAAGGGGTGGAGTCAGTGCAAGGACATTACGATCAAACCGCGATCGCGTACGTGATAGCATACGAGAATGCGTAGATCGTGGCTCCAAATTTCCCGTGTCAGGGCTCGGAGGTAGAAAAGATGGCAAGGTGGGCAATTGGGAACGAGAAGCTGCTGTCATGGTTGGCAGTGTCGTCGGTCCCCTGCAGAGGTAGTCCACACCATGAAAGTACAATGGTCAATCAGCATGCTCTCGTCGCTCTTTGCGCTTGTGATTATTTTAAGAGCTTGGCCCGTTTCGATTGAGACCATGATCACCACAACGGATCGCAAAAATCCACCGTAATATATAACAATTCGAAACTCACGTTGATGAGGTGTTCGTAGTATATGTGCTTGGCATCTCTTGTCTCCGAGGCCAAGGTCACGTGCTCATTAGCAGTGGTGTGCTAATGAATACGACGAACGTGTGAGAACTGACAGTGTTCTCGACATCACGACGAGAGGGATGATGCACTGAGTCAACTGCAACCACTTCCAGCGTAGGTCCCACCCTCATCCCTCTGCTCTGTGCTGTCTCCTTCACGACTGTTTGCCAGCGCTCAACATGCGATACGGATGCGCTTGTCGTCTTGATCATGCCGAGGAAGGCAAGATCGACGATACCGTCTGGCTCAGCATGGCGCTCGTATCAGCGGGGCACTCCATCCTTTGCTTCTCATGTCTTGCGCATGCAGTATCATTCATTAGCGAACTGACGTGACAAAAGTGTAGTTTCTTTTCGGCCGTTCAGCATCCAGCTTCACAATGCCGGCAATGTTGGACGATCCCACCGCGCCCGCCATCTTTCGCATGTCTGGGCAAGCGCCTTATCCGATACCATATGGACCTCTTCCCGAAGATATCTCTTTACGCCAGGTCACGCTGCGGGACCGGGTCACTATCGCAACCCTCGTCCCCTTCTCTGCTCCGCATCAGGTCCCGCATAAGCTGACTTCGTATCTTTGCGAGTTGCTCAATAAAGAGATCGAAAAAGGCGACACATACCCCATGATTGACCCCATGCCACTATCATCCTTTGGACCATACTGGTTTGCGAACTTTGGAGCAATCATGTTGATGGGTGACATCCAGACGGTTGAAGAGGTTGTGCAAATGGAGGAACGCGGCGTCGACTGGGCGAAGGAATGCTTGGGTAGCTTCTATATCAAGCCCAATTATCCTGGTCGCAGTAGCCATGTTTGCAATGGCGGGTTTCTGGTGACAGATGCTGCACGTAATCGTGGTGTTGGACGGCTGATGGGAGAAGGATACATTGAATGGGCTCCACGATTGGGTTACACGTATTCTGTGTTCAACCTGGTGTATGAAACGAACGTGGCCTCGCTCCGTATCTGGGATGCTCTTGGATTCAAGCGGGTGGGCAGGATCAAGGGCTGTGGTAATCTCAAATCATATCCGGACCAGCCTGTCGATGCCATTATCTTTGGCCGAGAGCTGGGCGGCGAGGGTGATGAATATGTCAGCGAGGAGCGTTTTGACAAGATCCGCTTCTATCTCAAGAACGGCACATATCCCAACGGTTCCGACAGAGCAGAAAAGTCTCGACTCCGCTCCGCCGCTACACATTACAAACTTGTGCCGAATCCTGATCACCCAGACGAAGAGGAGAAGCTTATGCTGAAGGGCAAGGAGGTGGTGTCGGATCCACACAAACAGTATGAGATCGCTCGAACTATCCATGCATCATCACATGGCGGTATCAACAAGACGACAGCTGCAATTGCAGAAAAGTACCACTGGGTGCGCATAAAAGAAACCGTTAGCGCCGCAATCCGCAACTGCAGCGAATGCAAAGAAGTCACAGCCAAGGAGACCAAACCTGCTTCTGGCCGTCGGTCGAAGGCAGTCGAGCTCACACCTTCTCAATCACGCACAACACGAGCCATTCCCGGGCGAGCAGACAGTAATCAGAACCACGTCCTGGCCGGCCCCGAAGACAACAAGCAAGCCTCGAATCATCATCAACATGTCGCGCCTATGGCGCAGATGCAGTACGAAGTCCCTGACTACGGTGACCTTCCCGTCGACCCACAGATCATGTCTGGGATATCGAACGACTGGGATAACGCTGACCATGGCCAACAAATGGGCTTGAATGACCAGCTTGGGGCTGCTAAGCATCTGCACGATCATCAGATGACTGACGACCACATCATGGACGAGAGTCTACGGCGGGAACTGTCGGCGCACATAACGAGTCAAGAATCTGGATATGGTGGACAGAAGAATTAGGTTCCTTTCCGCTTCCGGTATTATGTTTTGCCTAAAGTCTGGATTGAGCAGCAGTGAACATTTACGCGCCATGTGAGGAGTTTTCATTTGCTGCTGCAGCGTTGATTGTCGCCTTGGAGAAGGGGAGGAACATTCACCACGTCAGGTCGGAGCATGCGTAAGATGTGCGAGCGCACTTCAGCTTGCCATGATCTTTGGGACTACATTAGGTAGCTTAAACATCTACAGCTCTAGGCTTGCAGGTCATTTACGTCAGTGAAAGTATCATGAAGCCCAAGGCTCTGCGTTACGATTTGACATGTCTACAAAATACATTGTATGCGTATAGCCGTAACAATCATCCCTATAAGTCATGTCCCGATATTTGTGATACAGTCGCTTCCAAGCCTGCTGTTAAAACACTGCCCATGAATGATTCAAAGATACTCGGGTCGTGCCATCATCAAGGGACGATGTGCATTCATTCAGGCGATCGCTCTTCCTGCTCCTCGTGGCCGTCCTCCGCCGCTGCCCGCTCCATTACCAACTCGCGTGCTTCATGCTCGCTGTCCGCCGGACTGGCCTGGTCATATTCGGCGTTGCGGAACTTCTCACGCTCGAGCATGGAGCGTAACTCCTCGTTCTCTAGCCGGCCCTGAATAAGGCGCTCTCGTGCACCCTGGCGATCGAGCAGTCGAGCTTCACGCTCAGCTCCCAGTCGGCGCTCCAGCTCGCGCAGTCTATGCACCCAGCGTGCTTCATTGGGATGTGGAGTTGCTTGGGCAATGTCGATTGTCAGTGATTGCGGCCGCGAAGGCCCGGACTCTTCGGCTAAAGAGATGGGAACCTGCTCAACGGCGTGTGAGCTGTGGCCACGAAGCAGTTGTGCGACAATGGCTCGTGCTGGCGACGTTGTCGAAGACTTGCCAGACGCGGAACCTGCCGTCGAAATGCGACGCAGATGGCCTTCTGGGTTGATCTGCTGAGCTCGTTGATTGATCATCTGCTGCGCCATGGCAGACGGGTGTGCGCGATGAATTTTCAATTCGCTCTTGAGCTGTTTCATTTCATTCTTGAGACGATTCGACTCGTCGTTGTTGCGGCTGCCGCGGATGCTGCTGGTACGAGAGTGTTGAGGGCGAGACTGCTGCGCGGTAAGCTCTTCGGCCAGAGCTCTTTGGGTGTTTTCCACGGCGTTCTCGAGTGCTTCCATACGGCGGACGCGCATTTCTAGATTCTGTTCCAGAGTCTGGTAGTCACGCCAAAGATCTTTCTCTGTGCTTCGGATCCGCGTTTTGAAACTACCCAACAGTGCTTCAATGGTCTTTAATGCAGATATGAGGTTCTTGCTGAAGGGCGAGAGATGGCTCTGTATTACCTCGATCGAGGGTACGTGACCATTGACTAGACCGTGTGCTTGTGCCCAGTCAGCTCCACAGATCGTGGAGAGGCGATTCCACAGTGCCAAGAGCAAATTATTGCGGTCGGTGAGTTGTTCCCGGTATTGAGACTCAAGCGCTGCCATTTTGCGTTTGTCTTGACTATAGGCGGTCTCGAGCTCAAGTACGCGCGACTCCTGTTGAGCGATGGTGCGCATGTTGGTTGCTTGACCTCGAGAGGCCTTCTCGAATTGCTCCAGGTCGTGCTTCCGTGAGGAGCGCTCTTTGTCCAGTAAGTCAGATAGCCTACGGGATTCAAGACTCGTGCTTTCCAGCAGACCATCGCGATGGCGCAATAGACGATCTTTGTCGGCAAGATCCATCTTCGCCCGGTCCAGATTGTTGGCCGTGATCTCGATATGACGCTGCAGACTGTCAATGGCACCAAGCAAACTCTGCTTTGTTCCGTCAGTGTCGCCGAGTGCGCTTCGTAGACTCTGCTCCAAATCATCCAATTTCTGCTTCCATGAACTAGCCTCAACCTCCTTGGCAGAAAGACTGCGCCGAAGTTTCCGCACTTCATCCTTCGTTTTTGATGTTTCGCTGTTGAGATCGTCAAGGACTTTCTGCACTTCTTCGCGCGACTTGTTCTCAAGTACATCTCGCTGCTGTCGCTCGTCGACGATTGCCTCTTCGAGCTCACGCAGGCGCTCTTGCTCATCCTGGATGGTCTGCTGAGCTGCATTGAGCGCATCATCGAGCTCGCCAATCTTGATCTTGTCGCCCTCTTGCTCTTCGCGTAGGAAGGTCACTTCGGACTGCAAGCTTTCCTGCGTGATTTCAAGCTTACGATTCTTCTGATCTAATTCCTTACACTTTTGTTCCCAGCTCTGGATTTCGGCTTCCGCATCTGCCAGCTGTTGCTCAATCGCCTGGATGGTCCGTATATTCGCCTCTCTCTCGTCCTCCAGGTTCATGACACTCTGCGTAATTTCTCGTAGCTCGCCCTGCAGGCCTTGGTACCCATCACTGGTATGTTCAAGCTTGGTCTGCGTTTTCTGAAGCTTTTTGCGGGTCTCGTCGAGCTGAGTCTCGAGATCCTCAATTTCCTTCATACCTTTGTCGATCTCGTTTAGAGCCTCTTGTTCCAACTTTTCATATTCGGCACGCAGATCTTCGTGAGCGTGCAATGCCTCATCGCGCTCGCTCTGCAAAGCTCGGCTGTCTTCAGAAGAGTCGTTGAGCTCCTGCTCCATCTCTGCATAATCACTTTCAAGCGATGCAATGTATTGCAAGTGTGTGTTGTGAGCACGTTCAAGTTCTTGAAACTTGAGCTTCAAGTCAGCATTCTGGTCTCGTAGCTGGCCCTCTTTCCGCTCCCATTCATCACGCTCAGCTTCGGCTACCTGTGTCACTTGGATATGATCGCTGTTCCGTGACTGAACACGTTGATGGGCACGAGAGATGGAACGTTCGAAGATACTGTCGCCAGTAACAGATCGAGCCCCGTCACTCTTGCGCTGCAGGAGTTTTAGATCCTCAATTTCCTGCTGCAGACGTTCACGTTCACGATTCCGGGATGTCAACATACTAGTCTGAGCACCAAGGTCGCGCCTGAGTTCGGCATTCTCTTGTTTGAGTTGCTCGACCATGGTGACGCTGGACGCTACATCGGAAGTATGCATACCATTGGCAGAATCTGCTTCACCGTCAAAGCTTTGCTCATAGCCAAGGCCACTCCTTCGCTTCGCAAGGTTAGCCAAGCGGTGAGCAGCAGGCGAGGCGCGGTCAATGCGTAGAGACGAGAGCTCTTCCCGAAGCCTTCTGATATCCTCTTCAGCCTCTTCTCTACGGCCAGTTTCAGCATTGAGGAGGTCCTGCCACATATCCATGGTCTCGCGGGCACCCGCGGCATCCTCTCCACGATTGCCAGCTAGACTACGCATATGCTCGGCCATCTTGCGCTTCTCGAGCTCTTTGGTCATGACTTCCTCGCGGAGGGTAGTGACTTGGTTTTCGCTATGGTCAAGCTGCTGACGAAGATACAGAATTTCCTCGTGCATCTCCGCTTGCAAGGTGGGCTCATCGTCATCACGATCATCACCTCCACGATATTTGTTCTTCTCTGCTTCAGCAATCTTCTCGTCCTGTGCTTTTATCTTACGCTCCAGCTCGCGAACCTTGCGACGCATGTGCTGAGTTTCTTTGCGCTCATTCGCAAGATCCGTCTGCAATTGGATGTTCTTGTCGATGAGCTCTTTCACGCCATCGTCAGAGCGACTTCGCAGAGCTTCGTCCAAGAAATGTATTTTGAGCTTCAGATCAAAGTTTTCCTTTGTCAACTTGTCTATCTTGCCATTTTGTTCCTTCAGAGTCAGCGTCTTGCGAGGTCCTGCCAGTAAGCTTGCGCTAGGGCCACCAGCAGAGGCTGGACGTTTGTCAGGTGAAAGGCTCATGTTCATGGCACGGAAGTCCCTAACAATCGTATCAGGAACTTGAATGCTCTCTATCCGCTGAGCAAGGACTGTATCAGTGGGTAGCTGATTGCTGGGAACGCTGGCTTTTGGGGTCACTGGACGGCCTCCGTCGCCAGCGTTAATGCGTGTACTAGACCTGCCGGCAGGAAGTGCACCACTGGACGTACGTGGCCGCCCGTTGTTGTCGTCCATGTATGACGAAAGACTACCCATGCTAGGTAGACGAGAGAGCATATTTGCCGTCCTACTGGATCCTGGCAGGAAGCCGCTCCTAGTACCAACACCCTCCGTCTGTAGCGCGTAGTCCAGATCCAAGGCAGCATCACTAGTCGAGAACCCCGAGCTGATCGTGTCAGACGACAGTGACGAGTGATGGCTCACTTTCCGTGTAGAGAGTCTATTCGGCCTCGTGACCAGTCGTGATCTTGTTGAGGCGGTATTGTTGTTCGTGCTATCCGCGAGCGGCAGCACCTGCGAGGGAGAAAGAGAACGACCATTAGGTCTTGGTGCGGACGCTGGTCGTATGGTAAATGCCATGGATAAAGGTCGCGTGGGAGGTGTTGAAGGTGACAATTTGTTCGCAAGTTCATGCGCTGATGCTGATGTGTTCCTAGCGTGCGTTCTTTGGGCTGCTGCCACCATTGGACTAGCATCTTGTGTTGTCTCTTCTTGATCTCCAAGGTTGTTGTCCATGAAAGCTTCTGATTCGTCATGTAACTCCTCATCGGGGAGTCCTGTCCCTGTCTTGTAGACTTCCTCGGTGTCCTCATCTTGCTCATCTTGCTCCACATCTTCGATCGCGCGCATTTGTGAAGTATTCATCGTTTGACCGGACAGCGGTTTATGCGCAGGATTACCAAGCTCAAGGTAGGTGTCGTCCGCTCCTCGTTGATTGTCCTGCAATTGCGGCTGCGACACGACTTCCGGCATGAAACTGGACTCCACGTCCATGAAGTGTCGCCTTAGTTCTCGTTCATCCATGCTATGGTCATCATCCTCGTCTCCTCCACGAGCAGGAATTTGTTGTGTGGTTCGTAAGAACGAGGCATCGTCGAGGTGGCTCTCTGACATATCTTGGAATCCGTGATCGTCGTCTCGATCTTCCCCTCCCTCCAGCATCATGCGTCTTATGGGCTCGTCAGAGCTGTCTGGTCTGTCAGACCGCCTTTCGGGCCTGTTCGGTCGTCGTTTCATCTGGCTCATGCTTCGACACTAGCGACATTGACACGCCGGACCCTCTTCATATAGACCGTTGCGTAGCGCCGGATGCTGATCGGTGGCTTCCGTGATATCGTTCGCTCTTATGGACAGTGTGTGATCGCAAGTGGCCGTGCGTTGGGCAAATCTAATTATCATTGGAGCGCGTGAAGGTGGTCGCCAAACGTGATCGTCGCCTTTCCACCGATGGATGAATCAGGGGCGGACGGCAGCCACTGCCGCGTCCCGAGCATGTGTCAGGCAAGCTAGCGTGTCACCAACGTGCTGCACCAATATTTCGCAGTGTCACGTGCAAGGATAGTTCTAGCCCTTCATGTTCCATGCTGAGACATTCGCATTCCTACCTTACATGTGCACAAATCATGTCGAGCCAAAACTACAACGGCGTGTTAGCATATGTTGGATTTCTAGAGTACAAACTCGGAAGGTGATTGAGCTTGCCCAGAGCACGTTTTCACAGCCATTAACGTTCGAATCCTCAACGCCTACGCTTGAAGGTGTAACATTCCATGCATGTTTTCCCAGGGTGCTAAAGATCCCAGCGTATCCATTCTCGCTTTGGCGGGATCTCTGGAATCAGACCGTCCTTGAATGTCCCAGTTTCTCCGAGATAGTCATATATCTCTTTAAGCATTTGGCCCTTCTCGCCTTCATATGCTTCTGGAGGCCCTTCAAAGTCTGGGTGTGACAGCGGTGGTCCTTTGTCTATCCATATCCGTTCTGCCTTGCCTGTGCGTGGGTTCTGATACAATGGAGCGCCCTCAGAGTCATATGTGACGGTACATCCTTGCCATTTAAGCAGCTTACCACTAGCGTCCCTCGTGGTGTTAGAGGGATCATTCGTGCCACCTACTTGACGTTGAGATCCAGCACTTGGAGCAGACGCTGCAGGCGGTGCTGAGCCGAATGTACTGCTCGAGGGCTGTGGCTGAGCGCCAAAAGGGCTGTTCCCAGCCAAGCTGCTCGGTGTACCAAAGCCGGCACTCACAGAACTTTGTGGTTTGGAAGAGCTTGCCTGGCCGAATGGGCTGGGATTCTGCTGTGGTGCAGCTCCAATCTGGTGGGCAGCAGTACCGGTCTCAGCTGACTGCCCGAAACCACCAATGCCTCCAGGCTTTGATGCCTGTCCAAATGCACCGACGGCACCCTGTTGCGAAGCTTGTCCGAAGCCGCCGCTTGGGGCGAGCGAGGCTTGACCAAATCCACCGCCTGTACTACCCGGGGTTTGTGAAGGTTGTCCGAATGCACTTGGTTGCGCAGTAGTACTGCCAAAACCTGGCGCAGAACCAAATCCACTGGTTTGCTGAGATGGCTTTTGGGCTGCGGCTGCAAAGGGCGAAGGTTGAGCACCTACAACACTAGAGGCTCCGAACGTCGGGCCTGAAGTCTGTGCCGAAGCGCCAAAGCTGCTTGGAGCCCCGAATGCGGGTCGGTTGCCCGCGGGGATTCCAAAGGCCGTATTCTGCGTGCCAGGCATAGATGGTGCTCCGAACGCAAGCTTGCCTGCTGCAGCGCCAGATCCGCCGGGCATGGATGGTTGTCCAAAAGCGCTGGTAGCTGGTAATGAGGGTTGACCGAATGCTGCAAAACCGCTAGACGCAGCCCGACCAGATTGCATACCAAAGCTGCTGGCCCCGCTTCCACTCGAAGTCGATGTCGTACTAGGTCGTTGCCAGGGGGTTGCGTTTGCTCTAGTCTGCTTATTACGGTCCTTGTCGGTGTTCTCTCCTCCTAGGACGTATTGAATGGCACTGTCCAAGTTGTTGAGCACATATTGAGCCTTTGCGTTGGCACCATTCACCAGAGCTGCTTCACCTTGTTCCTACAAAGCTGTTAGAATATCGGATGAATGATTCAGGCACGCTTTGGGGCGCATACATATTCTTGGAGCGCTTGTGCATTGCCCGAGGCCTTTGCGATGTAATAAAGCACCCGAAGCTCCTCGGGACTCTTCTCAAATTCCGCATCAATCAGCTCCAGGGGAGCATCTCTCCCTGGTCCATATGCAGACAGAGGCCAGGTTGGTTTCTCTCCGTCAGTCCCGCCAGTTGTAACATCTCTTCGAATGTTATCGCGGTCAAGCTGGAATCTAGTTTCATGTCAGTGGAAAGCTTGTGCACTCAAGATCACGAGTCGAGTTACTCACGGTAACGCTCGGTTGTCATTTGGTCTGTCTAGATAGGTCACCTGATTGTCAGCTTCACGCACGGATTTCTTGTGAGGAATAATGTAAATCGAAGCATAAGAGAAAAGCCTGCGAGGGGAGTATATGGGTATACACGAACATGCAAGCAGAGACCGTATAATTGATGAGGTGATGATGAAGGACAATACCCATTGCTCAAGATTGATACAACCAGCATGACCGCGCAATACATAACGAAAAGTGGGACGACCATACATTTATCGCCGGCACTGCCTCCCCCACTACCAAATGCCGCGAAGCGGTTGGTTGACTGACTTTGTTGTTGTTGTTGTTGTTGTTGTTGTCCGCGCGTATGTTCGTTCTTACAACTTTCTATGCCAAAAATCAGTATTTCATCCAAAGAGTCCTTGATGGTTGCATACCCCCAAATTTACATCTTCCTTCGAGGAAGAATTTGCAGACTGGACGACCAGTGCCGCTGCCACCACCACCCGAATTCCGACCAAACATATTCGATTAGGTCCCGCGCCTCATAAATGTGATCATGGCATTCATGCGAGTCCTTGCAAACCGGAAGGAAGCCGATGTCAAGGATTCTGAGATGGTCTTCCAGGGCGTGGCAAGCAACAATGGTGAACTTCCTCGCAATGTTACTGTCGGCCGGGTTCACTCCTTCCCTTGCATCTGTGAAGCTCCTTCGATCACCAGGGTTAAAGCAGGTCAAGTGTCGACACGTGAGTTACACGTAGAGACTTTGCAGATAGTCTGTGCCCTATAAAGTTTGCCAGGGGAAGTCTGAACCGATCTATATGCTTCTGGAGCAACTATCGTGATGAGCTGGGCAGGACTTCCGAGGATCTTCATCAGTCGAGTTATCAACTGTAGCAGCTTACTTCTTGGTAACGGTGACTGGGTCGGAGCAGAAATGGATGTAGCAGTATAATTATAGCGAAGCTACGTGACCTGGGAAATGCGACTTTGTTGTTCCTTTTGGCTTGCGGAACAAAAGCCGACGTTCTAGCAAATTACTGCTCTTGCAATAGCGTATGTTTCCCGCAGCCCAGGACCCACGACGAGTACTCCCAGCACAACACCACCAACAGCACACCTTCTGCTTCTAAGGTGCTGGAGAACCGAACGAGAGCATTTGCGACCTTCACACTCGACCTAGGATCGCCCTTTAGGATAAGACACACCATTGACAACTCTTGGAACCTCCTCCCAGTATTACCCGTGTCTCAGGACATGAGCGAACCACTTCATGCACCCAGTCTCTGTCCTTACCTTCTGTATCTTTCTAGCTGGATACATCACTGCACGTTGGGATCTTGTCACTCGCTTGTATGAGTTGGCCATATTTGCCTGGGATAACGGCGTCATTGTATGGCAATGGGTCTTCTATGATTGTATGGGTCACAGCACTAAACAAAACCGACTCCAGACACGTGCTGCATACGGCTTCGTCATTCTCTCCATCTTCTTCGTCATACTGCTCCTGCCGATAGAAGGAGTTGTCTTGAAAGAAGCTGAACTTGTCAGTGTCATACCGGATCCACTTGCGCTACCGAACCTGTAATCTAACAAGCAAGTAGCACCCTCGACCGATCGAAGCGGGCATCTCCGCGCGCGAACAACTGAGGAGAAGAGGATCATTCTAGCAGTAATCGCGATGGGATTATGACCACACGCAGACATGGCTTGATGCGCGTGTTCTGGCCTTCGGATGCGCCGACCGACACCTCACCGGGAGTTCTGGTGGGATGGAGAAACTCAGACTTGGATGTGCTGGTGGTAGGAGTGCTACAAGGCGTTGATGTGAGGACAAATTCAAGACGGTGAAGGTTCAGGATGGATTGGCTGACACGCTATACAGGTCCGGAACGTCGAGCAGGCTTTACGGACGCAGATTCTCTTCAAGGGAGGCCCCAAGCCTATAGACCGGATATTGGAGCGATGTGGGGGAAGGCCACTACAAGTACTGGGTACATTGAACGCGACGTCAAACATCGGATCCTTTGATCCAAAGCTGCTGTGTATGCAGTCAATACACCGATCGAACCTGCCGCGCGTGGAATGCTCGAAGGACACAGGTATAACTCTTCAGGTTGTATCGTTTTCTCGACCAGATCCGAAGAAAATGCAATACCTATCTCTGACGCCAATTTCATTGGCGCTCGGAGATAAAACCGCTGTTGTTGGGAGTGTGTCGCCATTCGACAGAATTGACAAAGAGGAGGACGCAGAAAGAAGACGAAAAGAAAAGCTGATGGAGAAAGTGAAGATGCATACTGTTGTTAGGCATCCACGGACACCCAAAGAGCTGGCACTACCTACCATCCTTGACCAAATAAATTGCTCGGCTGAGATCAATGAGTTGATGCAACGCAACATCGGGTTGGTCGGCGTCAGGTCTAAGAGGAGTTTGAGTATCGGCGAAAGAGTTGTTGAGTCTGCTACGAACCTTTGGGAGTTCATCCTGCTCTGGATAAAGCAAGCTTTCCTGCAGAACGTTTGGCCGGTCGCATCACAAATCTTTGTGTGGTGCTTGATGGCCCAACGCATCTTTGCAGAAGTCATGCTGGTCCTCCTCGACTGGCGTCTGTTGCCAGACTCAGCTGCGATCAAAGATATCTTTGCCACTGCGCAGCAGGTTGATATACGTCTCCAGCAGTTCTGCTATTGGCCTGCTCAATATATCACATTACACAAGAAGCGAGGCGATTGGGAAAGTATCGCCAGCAACCAGCCGGAATATATTCGCTTTTTCAACAGTCTATGGCTCGTTGCGAATGATATCATTATTGGTATTGCTGTTGGCTCTTACATTCTCGAGAATGCCGACTTGGTGGCTGCTCAAATGGACAAGATCGTCACCGCATACTCCATTGAGGGACTGCAACAGATGATCACTTGGCTCATGGGCTGGCCAGCCGGTCTCAAGCTCAACAATGAACTTGCCAGATTCCTTGGCGACCTGTTCCTATGGGTTATCGACTATTGGAATGGGTGCATCATGCAGCTGCGCCCTGCCCTCCCTCACATCGTCAGGTTCATTGGCATCTCAAGCTTCGCCGGCGCCAGCTTGTCTATCTCCATGTTCTCCGACCTTGTGTCCTTGTTGACGCTCCACATATACTCATTCTACATCGCATCAGCCAGAATCTACAACTGGCAGCTTACCATCATCATATCGCTGTTCCATCTATTTCGTGGAAAGAAGCGCAACGTCCTTCGCAACCGCATAGACAGCTGCGACTACGATCTTGATCAGCTTCTCCTCGGAACCATCCTTTTCACACTTCTCTTCTTCCTTCTACCAACGGTTGCGGTCTTCTATGCTACATTCGCAGGTGCGCGAATCGCCATCATTGCGCTGAAGGCAGCACTCGACACGTGGTTGGCATGTCTCAACCACTTTCCACTCTTCGCCCTCATGCTTCGATTTAAAGATTCTCAGCGTTTGCCCGGCGGTGTACAGTTCGAATTACTAGATACCCCTTCAGCACTAATTCTACCAGAGTGCGCACATGCACTCGCGCCGACTTCATACATCAGACTCAAGGTCAGACATCCAGCTCAACCCCGATCATTTTTACGGTCATTGCTAATGTGAGTTGGAATTATAGTCTGTTCCTCTGCCACTGTCGCAGACTTTCTCCCAATACGCTCAACTGGGCACTCGAATCCGTAAACATTATCTCTTGCCACGAGTCTTCTTGTGCTTAGTCTCTGGCCAATTTGTCCCTCCAATTCACCGCAAGAACCTGTATTCGCTTCAGTACAGTATGCTGCCTGTTCAGCGGGTCAGCATTGGGGAGATGTGGAGTTTGCTATCCGTTGGTAGCAAACACACTGTCGAGACGAATGGGCATGTGCTGGCACCAACTGCAGCAGGACATATGCATAGCAGGGGAAAGCATGGTCGAGGAGGCAAGGATAGAGACAGAGACCGTGGGCCGGATCAAGGATACTGGTGGAGCAAATGATGAGTAATGTACATATCTATGCGTTTACGTTGATTCAGCATTGCTGTTGCACGACAAGAATCATGAAGCAAATCCGGTCATCGCCATTTCCAGTTTTCACACTCGAAGTTCGCATAACATCTGAACTCATTACTCAAGCCCTTGCTGTGCTCTGGCTCAAAGGTTGAAGTCTTCACACCCGCTTGGGCATAAATCTTGTGAATGACTGACTCCATCCTCTCCCCTGTACATGATATGAATCGGAGCTTGTCATCCCAAGTCTTCGCGAGGTATCGTGCCGTGATGGCCGTCTTCGTCTGACAGTCTTCAGACAAAAACGGCGGATCACAGATGATGCGATCGAACTTTCCTTTCAAGGAGACCGGCAAACGAAGCGGATGCTGGAAATCGTAGGCCACGAAGTCGTCTCCAAACATATCGAACCTGCTATCATACTCGAGCAAGCGCAGCAGTGGCCTTTTGCCCGCCCAGGCACTCTCGTCCTCCGACAGCAGATTTCGCAAGGCGACGTACACACTCGGTGCACTGACGACCGCGATCGCACTGGTACCATCCGCGCCATGCAGCAGCTGCCGTGCCAAAGTGCGCGCGGTGTCGTCGGTGTACCAGAATTGGCTCTGGTTCCAGTCTTCGCCAAACAGGTCCATGCTGAGTTTTGCATTCTGGAATTTGTCCTCGGCTTGTGCTTTCAGCTCGAGGAACTGCTTCTCCCGAGCGGACTTTTCGTCCTGGAATGCTTGCAATGCGGCGAGTGTGTCCGCCGGGAGCGTGGGCATGTCATCGTCGGAGTCCATTTCCTTGGTGATCTTGGATGGGTGCGTACATTTGATGTGAACAAAGCGCTCCCGTCGGCTTTTCAATGATCTCCGCGCATATAGTTGCACGACATATATCAGCCTGGCCTGATGTATTTGTGGCTCAGCTCGTGCTATGCCAGTCTATTCTGCTTCCACGATCCAGTTCGCGAAGACGGAATCACGATCGAACCACCATGTGTACATGTTTGCAAGGTTGGTGGCGCTCGATTTGTGTACAGAAGCCATCGACGGTCACGGGACTCGAGGCGTCGGCTGCTCTATCTCCGCATGCCTGGAGCGACTGATCTCACCATTCCCTCAGTGCCACCCACCGACCAGCCATCTTGAACCACTCGTTCTTTCACTTCAGCCTTCCATATCTTGACGCCTACGACTGCTGTTTCTTTCATATCTTCTACAGCCGTTCATATACGTGTTGGGTGAAGCAGTCTCACCGCCCCTCCAGTCAGCAGTGCGATGAGCGCCCAGCGTTATGCAAGGGTACGTAACCCCCTCATGCTTATCCACGGCTTCACGGTGTCCGGGGACGGCATACATGGCGAGCAATCACTTACAACATGCAAACAGGTTGCGCCAGAAGATGCAGATGACCACGTAGAAAGCCCAGCCGTGCCAAACTCACCGCCACCCTCATTCCGATCCCGCGCAAGCTCAAGGCGACCGTCACGCGACGACAACGAACGACGGAGTGAGGAGGAGCGCAACCTGAACGACGCTTTTGATGCACCCTCGGACGACGAAAGCGATGACGAGAATGCCTCTGACGAACGGCGGCTGATTCCCGGCGCCTCGTCCCCCCAAGACGCACCTTCGCAAGGTGCGAACACGCAGAGACCTGCTGTGCCACAACGGACGGTGACGGAAATACCGACTTTTGCAGCAACAGCCTCCAGCGGGCGAGTGGTGGGAAACAGCCAGGCGAATGATGGAGTCTTTGCAAACCTGAATGCGAAGCCGCGGCCAGGCGAGGATCTAGAGGAGAAGCCGCCAACCTACGAACAAGCTGCGGCTGATGCGACGCCGCCATACTGGGAGACCACTGTCCTTTCACCGTACAACACGACCGGAAATCCCGATGATGTTTTCGTGGACGGCCTCCTCGTCGGTTCTGTCTTCTCCTTTGTGTGGAACGCCCTCATTTCCATGTCTTTCCAACTTATCGGTTTTCTCCTCACTTACCTCCTACACACAACACATGCTGCCAAGCATGGATCACGGACCGGCCTGGGAATAACACTGATTCAATACGGATTTCAGATGCGATATGCCGCTAGCCGTGAGAGATCAGATCCGGGCGTGCCTTCAAGTCCGGGAGACGGCCTCCCTGACGATCCCAACTCACATGACTTCGACCCTAGCTCAATATCTGGATCATCAGACCACGTAACAGCTGGCCTGACTACCAGTGACTGGCTCTCATACGCTTTGATGATTGTTGGTTGGTTCATACTCATCCGCGCTGTCTCGGACTTCTTGAGAGCACGACGACAGGAGGCTCTTGTGCGATCGAGTCCTGAGAGAGGTCTTGGGGTCGCTGTGGTCGCTGAAGGCGAGCACCCTGAGAGCAGTGTTTAGCGTTTTCTGGATGTCATTTGCGCAAGCCATTGCTTTGTTGCGGCGTCCGAGAGTACTTCAACCGAAATGGTTCAGCATTATGAAATTAGCACGCTAAGCGTTGCCTCTACTGTGTCCCTTTACCATTCCGCCCGTCTTGACTATTTATCCGTCAAGGTAGTACCATTTCCATCTTGCAGTGAGAACTCGTGATCATGCTACCTACTGCATGAAACGCCCGCCAACGACACACTGTTCCATCCGCTTATGGGAGGATATATCCTCCATCTATCACACAATCGCTTCCCGTCATGTACGTCGATGCATCACTTGCCAGGTACAAGAAAAGCCCCTTCAGCTCCTTGGGATGACCCTGTCTCCCCAGCGGCGTCATGCGGTAGCCTTCATTGATCACCCGTGGCGAAGCTCCCATCTTCGTGTCGAAGAAACTGCAGATTCTATGTCAGCAAGAGTCTCGTTCCACTCACCATTCAATCCATGAACACTCCAGCTCAGCCATATTGACCTGCCTTCACAACGTCCTGCCGCAAGATTTATAGGACAAGGTACTCACCCAGGAGAAATGATGTTCACGCGCGCAAACTCGCGCCATTCGCGTGCCAACGACTTGCCCAAATGCGTGACGGCGGCCTTGGTCGAGTTGTACACGGGCTGGTCGACGGGCACGTTGACGATGTGTGCGGAAATGCTCGAAGTGATGATCAAGTTACCGAAGCCTTGGGATTTGAATATAGCTCCGGCGGACTTAGCGCAGTAGAAAACACCGTCGACTGCGTTGATTGTCAGCTCGATGATCACAATCAATCGGGAAACGACAAGGCCATCAAACTCGAAAGGAGGGAGGGGAGAGGAGTCCAAGAAGTCCGAGACGCATACCATTCACACTCATCTGCTTCCTATACTCCTCGACAGTCGTCTCAGTGATCGGCTTGCTAATCGCCATGCCCGCGTTCGCGAAGAAGACGTCCAGCTTCCCGGAGTCCGCGACGATCTGGCGCAGGACCTTCTCTACGGCGTCTGGGTTCGAGACCTCGAGCTGGTATGCTTTCGCCTTGATGCCGTGGGTGCGGGCGAGATCCTCGCAACGGGCGATGGCGGCGTCGTTGGTGTTGTAGAGCAGCGCCAGGTCGCCGCCTGCTTCGGCGATGGCTTCGGCCGCGGCCAGCCCGAGTCCGTCGGCGCCGCCGGTGATGGCGACGAGGCGGCCTTTCATGGAGAATTGCTCGAGTACATTGGTCGGGATGTTGGGGACTGGACGGGGTGTCCGTGGCACACTGGCATCCTCGATTGACATGGACATGTTGGGCTGTTGACTGTTGTTGTTCTGTATCGATCTTCACTCCGAGTGTGAGCAGAGATAGATGCAGATCCTAGCTGGAGGTCTTGATCTATCAACTGATATCCTGGTATGAATGTCAGTGATGAAGGACTAGGCAGGACCGATCGGAATCATTGATTCTCCCGAACCAGCGTTGAAAGCAACCTACCGTAGTTGTTCCTAGAACGATCAAAGCAAATACGAGGGGAAGAGGAAAGTAGATGTAAATCAAAAAGATCAATGTTTCGATCTAAGCAAGAAATGATGTCTCGTAAGTCAATTGGCACAAGATGCACAGTACATTTATATATTCTCCCTACACCTCCACCATATGGGTTCCCGAATCCTGCATCATTCCGCCAATTGCCTAGAAGTTGGGAAAGAAGGCGTTGTACCGACATCCATCCTCAACGACCGACGTGAAACTCAGGTTATATCCCGAAAAGTGGAGTTTCGGTCGTGGAAATGCCATTTAGCCGATACCATCGGGTATTGTTCGTCAGACGCCTGCAGACGCTCTACAGCCGTCAAAGCCCTCCGGTGGACTTTGGTGGGTGTATCACGTGCATGTTTTCGACAGCGTCCAGTCTATTCAAGTCGCCTCCGGAGGACAAGGGCGCTGTAACTGTTGTGCACATCATTCTGGAAGTTACCTAACACCGCTCTGTTTCGACAGATCATCAGCAAGGCAGCGAGGAGACCTACACGGTTGTACCAGCTGTGCTAGCGAATATGAATAAAGAGGAATTCGTGTTATAGCGGAGCATCAGGCAGTGTTGATCTGTCGTATATACATGGTAACTGTAGATCTACATCAGGGGTATATCTGCAAGGTTCCAATCTGAGCGTCCGCTTCTTCTTCGCCAGCCATTAGTAGATGATATTGATGCTAGCTATAGCCGTTGAGTTGAATATTGGTGCTTCAACGTAAACGGATTCGTCGAAAAAGCAAGAGCACAACCACGGTTGCCAGGCATCAGACATCAGACTCCAGAGTAGAGCGAGTCACTCAGCCAATCTTCGCGAACGCGACCCACCTTCGGCGCACGAGAGCGGCGACGACTGAACGTGCGGAAGAGTTCGCCTCCCTTGGCAACAAGCAAACGAACCCTCTCTCCAAAACGTTTGATGTGAAACTCCGCTTTACCCATGCCCGCGTCATATGTATGAGCGGAGCTCGTGGCGCCAATACGTTCCGCAGCTACCACACCAGCATCGTAAGTGGTGTCACCAGCTTCGATGGGTCGGCTGCTGGTGTTGGTATCCAAGCGCACACCTTTTCCCTTTTGCTTGAAGTTGGTAAGGCGCTTCTTGAGGGAGATATTGCGGAGGCGTTCGGAACTGTCGTCTGAGAAGAATGATCTGACTTCGTCCAGATTCAAGTTCGAGGGAGGCGTAAGACTAGATGTTGGGTAGCGGTCACCTGCTCTGTGGGATACGACCATACTCTCGCGGTCGTAGCTCGCTTTCACTGGGGACGCTATGTTTCTAGTAGTGTGTTCGCCGTTGGTATTAGTGTTGCGGTGGCCAAGACCCATCTTCTTCGAAAGCGAGCCGATGATGGAGCGCATAGATTGTTTGCGGGTGTGGATGGGGACGCCAGTGGCTTGCTCCGTCGTGCAGGATGCTGAGCGATTGAGGGTTGTGATGGAGCCAATATCAATGCCCTTGACGCCATCGGAGGTATCATGCAAGCTTGAAAAATCTAAAGACTTGCTGCGCCGACCAGCTCGAACCACTTCACCTGTGATAGAGGTTCTCGTACGTGCTGCTGACGGAATGTTGAGATCAATACTGATGTTTGATCTAGCCCACGGATAGTTCTCGTCTTGGTTCCATGGTCTGGTACTGATACCGGAGAGCATAAGAGACCTTTTGGCTCCGCGAGCTATGGGGTTGGACTCTGGCGGCAGCATCTGAAGCACTTCTTCCTCAGTCATGGGGGACCTCCCACGGACGAGTGCCGATTCTGGTCGAGTGAGGTGGTTCGCGAACACGGATGGAGCGGAAACCGAGCCAGATAGGTAACACTGTTTACCATCTGTTGGGGTGACATTAGACACCTGATCTGCAGATGCCGACTCTGGTAGAGGTGGCAGTTCTTTGTTGATGCTCAGGCTCTGCGATGTTGCAAATGCAGAGTCATGAGTTCCGTTGAGCACGATCTCCTCTGCACGTTCTGCGAGTGTTCTGAACCCTGCTGACGTGCGACAAGAAGCCGTTGTACCTGGTCGAGGACCACGACCAAGTTGATGGATATCTTCAATAGTATGGGCCACGTCGTCGTCTGAGGAGAGTAGGTCACCGAGATGTAAGTTCTTCAGACATGGAAGAAGCTCGGAGAGACGTTCGGACAAGCCGCTAACCGAAGGGATCGAAAGGCGGTTGACTTGAGTAGCCACGCTCAGGAATTCTTCCGGCGATAGCGGACGATCCAAGGAGAGGTGGTGATATTGCTCCGGATCTCCGACTTCTGTCGACTCTTGCACCTGAAGAGCAGGTATCCTGACCTCGACTTCATCGCTTTCACCCTGGTCTTCGTCGCCGGAATCGCAGAAATCAGCGAGCTCTTCTGGCTTGGTGAAAAAGCTTGTGTATCGTTCTCGTAATGGCTCCGTGCTTTGTGGCCGTTGTGGAGATGGACAGAAGATTTCAGATATCTCACGAACGCGAGTGACTTCCATGGATTTGCTGGGCCGTGTGTCATTCCCCAGCGCACAATTGAGCTTGTCCACCAGGTCCATGGTGCTGAAGTTGAGCGATGGAAGATCTCTGATCTCAGCGATAGGACGATTGTGCTGGCGAGCAGCACGACGGGCTTTGGCCTTGTCCGCTGATTCTTGGAGACGGCGTTCCTGCATAGCTTTGACGGCAGCAATGCGAGCAGGCAAAGGGAACTGGAAATCATCGTCCCGCTTGTCACCACGCTTTTGATCGCTGTTACTTATCTCGTCCACGGACTCCTCTTTGAGCCCAGGTAGATGCGTACTTGCGAATCTACCAGGAGCGATGGCATTGCTTGCAGCTAATTTTGGCTCAGAGTCCCGATTCGAGGGGATTGACTTGACTTCCGAGATGTCCTCGAGCGCCAAAGGACGTCGCATAATGGATTTGGCCCTCACGATAGGCGGGTCAGGGTTGACTTTAGACTCATCCCGTGGATCAACCTTTTTGATGTTGAGCGGAGCAATGATTTGATCTGCAAACGTGACCGAGCTTCTTCGGGCTGATCGGGGATCCAGATGAGAAGGCCTTATCATCGGCTGAGAGGATTCCGATGCTTCGGGTGAACTACTTGGTGGAATGGTTACAATGTGAGGTTTTCCAATGGTAACGGTGGTATTCGGCAACGAGAAGCGGACAGCAACGTCAGTGACCAACTCTGTGGTTGAGTCGACGGTGGTTTCGCCAACATTACTGAAGTCTGGCGGCAGCGAGAAGCGATTGCTCGTTGGGGTGTCGTCGGGCAGTGTGCGAGTGCAAGAGATTTCAACAGATTTGGAGTACTGCCTGGGGTGGCGTGGAGTCGCAGGCGGGACTTGGGGCGGGGACGATGCAAGCAAAGACGACTCAAGATCGGAAAAGTCTTGAGGGTCGTTGTGACCTTTCACGTCAGCGGCAAGATTCCCATCGTGCAATGGGCTGATAGCTGAAGTCCTGCTGACACCCTCCTCAAATCCCATTAAACTCACTGGAGTTCCCCCTCCAGCGCGCTCGACTATGCTGGGTTGCTCGCCAAAGTCAATTCCATACTTTGGTGCAGCGAACCTCTCCCTCGACTGATGGTGTCTTAACGTGATCGTGTCAGCATCGAGAACAAATGGATTCTTTGACTGCGTTTCATTCTCTGGCTCTGTAGTGGTATCCATTGGCACAGAGAAGCGTAGAGCATAGTCGATACCAGAGATAGCGGTACGCTCAACAGAAGTTGTTGACAGTGTGATTACTGACTCGGTCACGGGCTGCTGACATGGTCCGTTGGCATCAGGAGTTGAGTCATCCTGCACGGAATCCTGTTCGTTCCTCGTTGTAGGCTGATGAGAGACATTGCAATGATGCTGCGATCCTTGTCCCTGTCCGATCGACACGTGGTCGTCATCAATCGGTACTGGATCATCTGCTGGTTCATTCTGTGTGCTGCTGTCTATACTCGACGGGCCCAGTTCAGCCCTGACCATTTCACGGGTAAGACGTTGATTCACAGACAAAGGTGAGTTGGCGCTTGCAAGCTCGGGTAATCTGACAGGAGATGCAGGCAACTCCACAGGCGCCTCGAACTCTTCGATGGTGGTGAAGCGTGGGGCCTCGTTGGCGGGAAGTTCATGAATGTCAAAAAGACTTTCGGAGATGTTGTTGACCGTGCTGATGCGCTTTGAGTGCTGCTCAGCAAGTGCAGGATCAACATCAATCGCCGGCTCGGTAGCAGCTTTGGACTCCAGCATTGCTCGAACTCGTTGAACAAAGCCTGTTGCTGGGACAGATGGGTGGTAGACGTCAGCTTCCGGGTCCTCCACAGCCTTGTGCAAGCCATCAGCAAACTCAAAATATCTATGTGGCAGAACTGGCTCGCTGGAAGAATCAGGCAAATCAGCCAGAGTAGGGTCGATGAAGAGTGGATCAACCGCAACCTGCCCTGCTGTCGAGTCTTTTGGTGTTGGCGGATTGGATGAGGATGCCATGGTGCCCGAGGACGGGGGGTCTGATGATGGTGGACTCAAGTCCATCACGGGTGTATCACTACGTCGAGGAATTGAGCGTGTCATCCGAGCGGCATTGTGGAACATCGAGTGAGCAGCCGGAGCCATGGTTGGCACTGGTGGTCCGCGCTGGGGTAATTGATGGTGGCCGAGGTGCATTGGAGGATGTATCGAATGGTTGGGGTGTTGATTGTAGGACAATCCAGGAAGACCATGACGAGGGGGTCTATAATGCATCGCGTGTGGCTGCCATTGCATGGAAGGTACGGGCAACAGACTGTTTTCCGGCCGTCCATGTCCTTGTCGATGCCCGTTGTGACTACTATGTGTATCATATGGCATATGATGTGTATGCTTCCAGTGGGAACGCTGGTTCGGATAGCGAGCATCTTGGCGATAATCAGCAGTATAGTCACTGTTGTATGTCTGTGGCTGAGGTCGAGGTCGAGAGACGGGCATTGGAGGTCTTCTGGCGCCCGACATTGGTCCAGACGGATGTCCCTGAGAGGACAAGTCGCTGAGGGCAGGCGATGGCGATCTATAACCAGGGCGCTTGAGACGGGTCGGGTATATGTATGGAGGCTTGTTCTCGGGCATGGGCGGTGGATGTCCAGGATACATCCGAGGATAATGCCGTGGTTCATGACCAGCACTCTTGAGACTTGTCGCGGAGTGAAGACGCGGAATCTGCTGAGATGTTGGAGCAGAAGTCAATGAATAAGAACGGCTGCCCCTCGATTTGTCGTAGGTCGACGCTGGGGCTTGCGGCAGTCTATTTGCGAGTCCTGGAGGCATCTGGCTAGGCACACTTTGCATGCTCGTGAACGATCCACGACGATGCAGACTCGTACCATCGTTGAATTTGGATACTTGGGAGGACGCATAATGATGCTGTGGATGGACGCTTTGGTAGCCATGTGACGATCCAGACAGCTTAGAACCATGAGCTCTGCGAGGGTGAGCTGCACGAGGCATGGATGGCAGGCGACTTGTGTTGAAAGACAGTGCACCAATATCGCCAGTGTCCGTACTCGTCTTGAGCATGCTCAACACTCCCGCGCTGTTGAGTGTGTCGTTGGGCGGAGGCACCGAACGGATGGAGTGTGAGGCCCCAGTCATGCCGGAAACGTTGCTGGCTCTGCTGTTGCGACCGCTCATGATGGAGACAGCGTCGGTGAAAGGCATGGTGCGGACCAGTCAGATCGCGTGCTGTGTGGTCGTGCAAGTTACCAAGAGATCGTATCCAAGACGGTCCAAACGAAGGTGGTGGGCGGCAGGAATGGAGATATGAAAGGCTTGACAGTGTGGAGAGAGTGCAGAAAGAGGATGGTGAGGACATGGAGCATGGCAAAATAGTCGGGGGCACATAGCATTGAGTAGTGACGGTGGAGTCGAGTAGCAGGTGTGCTGGATTTAGGTTGATGACTGAAGGTGCAAATGATGTGAGAATAGAGAACGTATCCACCATGCTCCTTCCTGGCAACGCCTTATCGCCACATGCTACAATCCGGTTGATCGGGAAGGGCACGATCATATCGCTACGTCGTCGAAAATAAAGACGTGTAATAGCGGTCAATTTTTCCATAGGGTATGCCAGTATGATCAATAGCAGATCTTCCTTTTCCACCATGAACTCCTGTAGAAAGGAGAAGGGGAAAGCCTGCCAATTACACTTTCGCCATGCTTCACTTCAAGGGTTCACGCCAACGGTATGGAGACCCAAACACGCGATCCTTCCAGTACCTTATTGTGTGACAGTACCAGTCTGGCCCACGGGCTGCTGCTGTTGGCCGGCACCGGGCACAGGAGCTGGGTTGCCTTCTCCTGTGTGGATATCGGTTGCTGGGATGCTGTTGTCTGCGGCTTGACCATCCTTCTTTGCCCACGCAGGAGCCTTCGTCCACTGCGGATCTTGCCCTAATGATGGTGTCAGTGGTTTTCGAGTATGCAAATAAGAATAGTATCAAGCTTACAGGGTCCTTCGTCACTAAGAGCGCAACCGCCTTTGCAAGAGCATTTTCCGCCGAATTGAGTTGGCAGATTCTCAGCAGGAACTTGGCCAAGAAGTTCTTTCTGGTAGCTCGATCCCAAGACATGGATCTTGTTGACCGTGACTGGGTCGAGGAAGCGCTTGACAACGGCAAAAACACCGCTGAAACCCCACGGTGCATTGATGAGGTAGAGCTTACCCAGCCTCTCTGGGTAATAGTTCTGGCTGACCTCAGACGCCTTCTGCACGTACCCATAGACTTGGCCGGCCTTACTCAGCCCCACTCCTTTCAAGTCCATGATCGTACAGCAGGTCTCCAAAAGGCAACCGGCCTTGCGAGAGCAAGCAGGAAGACGCGGGTCGCTCAATTTCTCGTATTCGACGACCAGATTCTGAAGCATACGCTCATCGGTGGTAAGCTTGCGCATAGCGTCCAAGTCCACTTTGCCGAGCTGCTCGATGTAGACTGGCCTTCCATCCTTGTCGGTCTTGTGGTAGTATTGGGGGTAGTACTCGAACACCTGCGCCTTTTCCTTGTATTCAAAGGTTGGCACCAAGTTGTCTACACCTCCACCAAACGTAGACCGCCATTTCTCAGTATCCTCAAACCTGATGGTCATCGTCAGAGCGCCGTTTCTAGGGCGAATTTGAACACAAGAGTGCTTACATCTTTTTCGACAGCTGCACATCGAACTTTCGAGCCCGCAAAAAGCGCAGGAGGGTAAGAGTATCAAGTCTGTCTTTGTAGCCAGCCTGCTCCAGCATCATGCGCAATTGATGAACAGAGGCATCTTGCTCCTTCGTAGTATGACCGGGATGACCAGGGCGGGGATCTGGGGCGGTGGTAGGGTAGTCGTAGTGGTCGTACTTGGGATCAAGGTCCATGTGGGGGTTGGAGGCCATGATGTGAGATTTTGAGTCTGTTGAGCAAAAGTGTTTCCTTGAGACTGAGGTTGCGTGTGATTGATCGAGCGTGGTCTCGCAATGTGAATACTATCGTAGTCGTGATTTAGGTGAGGGAGCAGGTTCGAAAAGGTGGTGGTGTGGACAGATTCGAAGTTATAGAAGAGAGATGGGGCAGATGTATGTGGTGGTGGCTGACACGGTGTGGCTCGTGGCGATGACGGAGGTTTCTACATCGTGCTCCAGGCATTGGCAACCAGAGCTACATGTGCCAATCTACAGGCGAGATCAGCTACCACACCGTCCATGGACCATCATCCTTGTCTTGTATCCAATCCCTTATCCGGTCCTCTCATCCGTCTCCTGATAGATACGATTTCGTCGCAACCTATGCGCTGCCGACCACCTGTGGCGGTGCTTTGTTTGGAGCCCCTCTCTCGTCACATGCAGAACGAGGTATGTTTCCACCAAGCACCACGTTCCTCACGCCCAACAGTCCATGGCCATGGAGGATATCATATCTTTTTGGGTGCAATGTATGCTCTTGCACTCCATATGCCTGTTATATCCTGGCTGTAACCAAATTCTCACCACGAACCATCGCTGTCAAGCACGTGCAAGGATCCTAGTAATTCTGTAGCTTTTGCGGCAGAGGGTTGTACTTGTAGATGTACACGCGTGGAGTGGCTCTGCGGATGTTTCTTGGTTGTTGATTGTATCTATTTTCCACACGATATGTTAGACTTCTGCTCGACAAGAGAAAAGCTGCGGAACAGCCTGACCTTGATGTCTGCCAGCGCGAACCAACTTCACCTCTGAAGTCGTGAAGCTGATCAATTGGCTACCTGACTGGAGGACAGACAGCAAGCATAATTGAACCAGGATTACTACGATGATCGAGCTTCGCATACAAGTCCGCCTCAGCAATACAATTATTCACACGACCAGGACTCAAGTACAGTAAATTTCCTATATATCATTAGCCCATTACCCACACCATCACCATCACGATAGACCACATGTCGAACGAAGCAGACCCACACGGTAGTGCGTCTGATCCGCCTCGTCCTCCTCTACAGCCTCCAACCCAACAATCCTCCTTCAATCCTTTGATGTCTACATTCAACTATCTTGCGGAACCCGTCACATACACCATTTCTGGCGTCCTGCGTCGCCTGTCCGAGGACGAGGCTCCAACTCCTCTTGCTCGCGCTCTGAGCGCAAACTATAACGGCGTCATGACCGATCCCACACTAGGTGTCTACCACCCTCCAAAACGACGCATTTCCCCGTTCCAACCTCCACCGTTGACACCCTTATCGCTCAATGGATATAGAGATGGGACGAGTGGAAAGGCGAGGTTACTCAGCAAAGCATTGGCGGAAGAGATACGGTTATTGATACCACCACGGCTTCAGCTTATGGATCACTGGACATTGACATACTCCCTGGAGCAAAATGGCAGTACACTCTCCACACTGTACGCGCAATGTGACGTCCATCGAGGCAAGCGTGGAGGCTTCGTAGTAGTTGTAAGAGATACAGAGGGAGGCATCTTTGGTGGATATCTCACAGATCCTCCCCGACCACAAGCACATTACTACGGCACCGGAGAGTGCTTTCTATGGAGAGCGTCACGGCTACCCGCTCTCCCTGATCTCTCCTCGCTCCCTCCGCCCCCAAGTGCCGACACCACACATCTCCAGCGCATGACGACGATTGCGAACTCCAACAACAACTCATCCGCTTCGCTAGTCTCCCTAGGCGGCACGAACGGCAGGACGAACGGGCACAAAGCAGGAAGCACAGCAAGCTCGGAACGAATACGGTTCAAGGCGTTTCCATATACAGGGGAGAACGATTTCAGCATCTTCTGCCAACCGGAGTACCTGAGCGTGGGCGGCGGAGATGGACACTATGGCTTATGGCTGAATGACACGCTTAGTCAAGGCGTCAGTGCCCCTTGTCTGACCTTTGGCAACGAGGCGCTGAGTGATGAGGGTACGAAATTTGATATCTTCGGGGTAGAGGTCTGGTACATTGGAGCATAGACGAGGATTCGTACAGAGCGTGACGAACTGCCGGCCTTGTGGCTGGACTTCCGGCAAAAACGCAGGCCACACAGGTATGCGTGAAAGATATCACGGAAGACGTGCGATACACCATAGAGATACCCAATTTTGTGGCCTAGAGCACTAAGTGTAGCTCACGAGCTCTTTTGGCCGTCACTCTCACGTGCACACGTGCGAGAGCTGTTGGCGCGAGTCCAGCGGCTCCATGTACTCTGTTGTCCACACCAGCCACATGAATTGAGCGTCTGCGAACACAAGAATCCACCTACTTATATGTTATGTAGGCACCTTCTGTGCCTGCAGGCAAATGTAAAACATCGCAAAAGACGCACATGATTACGTCGGATGCTGTAAATGTGCGGCAGTGTGGCGGAGCTGCTTCTCAGCCTTGCTCTGGAGCTTTGCTCTACTGTTGAGGTATTTCACGAGGAGAACTGCAATGAAAACCTTTGAGTCTTCCAAATCGCAGTGTCTTACCAGAGGAGGTCTAGATTTACCTTGATTTACCTATGCGATGTTTCAATAAGGATCCAGCCAAGATACTTGCAACAGCCATGAAACATGGCAGCAAGCACGCGGTTCCAGCACACCGAACTCGATCTCGCAACGCAACATATCCGCCTGGTCGAGATCTTGCCAGCCATAACAGGCAAAGAAAATGAAGTCCATTGCAGGATCCATATCAAATCTTTGGAGGAGCAACCTGAATATGTCGCCCTCTCCTACACCTGGGGCTCGGCGACTACGAATTGTTATATCTTTCTCGATGGTCGGCGATATGCTGTACGCAAGAACTTGTTCCGGTTCCTACACACCATGGCTTCCAAGAACACTACCGGGAACTTTTACTGGATCGATGCAATAAGTATTGACCAAGCGAATGACAAGGAGAGAACACATCAGGTCAATCTCATGTCGCATATCTATAGAGCCGCACGTCGAGTTTTTGTGTGGCTTGGATCAGCATATGAAGACAGCGATCGGGCCATGCAGGCTATCTCTCTGGAGCTGTCGTTCTGGACAGCCAAAGGGAGGATGCTGAAAATATGGAGGAAACCACTCGGCGCGGCCATCCGAAAGTTGTGCGACAGGCCCTACTGGCGACGACTTTGGATATTCCAAGAGCTCATGCTTGCGAGAGAAACCAGGATCTTGTGTGGGAGGTGGGAGATCAGTGGGAGTACATTTGTGGAGTTCCTGCTGCAGGCCAGGGCACTCGATCCACCTCGACGTTCTTCCCCAGACGACAAGGTGTCGCCCTCCGATAACACGATCGAACAGATGGCTTTCGTGGGTGTGGATGCAGAATGCAGTGGACGAAGCTCGAGAACAGTGGGCCACGAGTACGAGCTCATGCTCAACTGCTCAGCAATCAAGCTCGTCATGCAGATGGCACATAATCGATTGAGGCCCTCCTTGTTGCAGCTCATGGAAGCGACACGTCACTTACACTGTAGTGAGCCAAGGGATAAAGTTTATGCACTTCTGGGCATAGCGGAGTCTGGGCATGAACAAATTGCCCCCGATTATACTGCTCCTCTTTCTACACTTCTTAACGATGTTTTGAGGAACCTGCACCGGGTGAACAAACCAGTGGACGTTGATGAGGTGGAGCAACAGTGCAGAAACCTTGCTGACATGTTTGAGATCAACAACAGCGCGATGTTCAGCCTTCAAGGCAGCTACGGGTCTTCCCAGACATCGTATCAGGAACTGAACCCTCTGTTTTCCCTTGGACTGCCTGGCAGTGCTGTCACCCTTTGGTGGGCTGGCACCTACCAACACAAAGCAGTGGAGCTGATGATGTTTAAGCGTCAAGTCCTCCCTTGGTCAACAGTGTTCTGTTGTGCCTTGGACAACAGATGTGTACAGGTTGCTCAACAGCTGCTCGATGCTGGCATGAGCCATTTCTTCTCTCTGAATGAAGCATTAGTCTCCGCATCTATCACAGGTCCGGAAGCAATCGTGTCTAGAATCATTGAAGAAATGCATGCATCGCACGCTGCCCCTACGCAGCTAGTCGCTAACCATGCCCTTCGCTGTGCCTGCGTGAATGGTCATGAGACAATTGTGCGGTTACTGCTTGACGAAGGCGCCGATGTTCATCATTGGCATGCCGATGATAATGCGCTCCGTCTTGCCTCCAAAGCAGGTCACGCGAATGTGATATACACTCTCATTCGCGAAGGCGCTCATGTTGATGCCAAAAAAAAGCAAAGTCAAAATAGCCCTCTCATACTTGCTTCCATGGGGGGTCATACCGAAGCGTTAGAAATGCTGCTGATGAATGGTGCTGATGTTAACGCCCGTGTTCCTAGGAGAGCTACCGCCCTTACTGCTGCGTCGGGGGCAGGCCTGGAGAAGGTGGTACGGATCCTGCTTCACAGGGGTGCCAATATCGATGCTGTAGATGGCAATGGCGAAACTGCCCTAGGAACCGCATCTAGGCGAAACCGCGAGAATATTGTGCGGGTACTTCTCGAGAACGGCGCCGACGTCAACGCTCGGGAACGTCAGGAGCGCACCGCTCTCATATCTGCTGCAGCTGAGGGTACCCACGAGACAGTGAAGTTGCTGCTTGAGAATGGCGCCGATCTCGATGCTCGTACTATCTTCCACGATACCGCTCTGACACTCGCATCCTTGGCAGGGCATGGCAAGGTAGTGCAGATACTGCTAGAGAGTGGTGCCAACGTCAACATTCAAGGCGGTCGCTTTGGTAATGCTCTCACAGCTGCATGTTACAGACCTGACAGCTGGGGCATTAAATACAGCCCACATTACGACAAGACACAAATCACGAGGATGCTACTGGAGCACGGTGCACGCGTGAACGCAAATTGCTTCCGATACGGGAGTGCGCTCGTAGCTGCTTCGCGGTGCGGTTCAGACGCGAGTGTTCAGATGCTGCTTGACCGAGGGGCCAATATTAATGCTTCAAGTGAAGAGTGGGGCACCGCTATTCAGGCTGCCTACCACATGTACAAATCCTTGCTGCTCTGGGTCGACGGATTCATATATGATGTAAAGACCGATGAACATGCCGCTTATGTCGCCGCAGGGGAACGCTGCTGCAGAGTCATGCAATTGCTGCTGGCGAACGGTGCTGCTTTCAGTGCCCAGAGTCACTATGCTGCCTGGGCTGGTCGTGTGAGTTGGGACAAAGAACGCACGAAACTGAGGCATCTGTTACGTGCCAGTGGCAGGGAGGCACTTTTGTCATGAAGCTGTCCGCAGCCGGTAGCTGTCATCTAGAGTCAGGTAATGGTGTGTCAAGGATAGACGCACGGCAGACGAGCCCTCATGGCAATAAGATGTTTTTCGTTCAAAGAATCCATTTCCCCTTCTGTTGTGATGTCGTAATGCACGAACACCCAGCCAGCACAAGCAATATCAGAAATGTTGGAGGACCACACACCTTGGCAACCCACTCAGCTCATGGTTTGATGTCGTACTGGTTGTCGTGGAAGCTTCCGAGGTCAAAGTTATTTGGGCTCGAGAGCGTGTGACCACAGTGAGATCCAGGTCTTCCAGAGATCCCCAAGTTTTTAGCGAATTGTCGAAGTGGAGCCAGAGCTGGTGGTGTGATGTCTTCAGTACTGGCTGCGTGCACAGTATTCCCTCGACTATGTTGAATATCCCTATTTTTCGTTGTCGGTCCTGCCATTGGCCGTGTCGTATAAGTAATGCAGGCACCACGTCTGCAGGATTGCGTTGACGATTCAGGCAGCGATATAAACTCGATTGCAGAGAATACCTATGCACATAAGGCAGCATCAAAGTGGGAGACAACCTAGGCACCCAAAGCAGGCACTAAACCTCGGACAGCATGTGATGGGATCCCATAGGCACCGTGGGCAACATCGCAATCGCATAACTCGATGGGTGGTTTAGCCGTCGGACAGATTCTTGTCCTGGTTTCGGGGCTGGCAGACGGAGCCGGAGCTTCTGGGCCCGTCCCACACTCCGCCCCCCCTCTCTCGGCATAACCACATCCCCACCTGGGCTAGTCGCCAGTAGTGTCCCAGGCACATACATCACTGCACATGGATGGTTCATGAACTCTGCTTGGTCGTATATCAATCGTTGCTCTGCTCTCGCTGTATTTACTCCTAGTCTACAGTGAAGAATTCCACCAAGCAGCAGGTCAGCAAGTCTTCCATCCTTGCAGCATTGCAGCAACGACGGCTTCGTGTAACAGCAAGACATTGAAACAGCCACGAGAGGAGCACGACTCCTCTGGTTCTTACACGATGCATTACCTTCTTGCCTCAGCCCTCTGGGCAGGTGTTGCCTATGTACTGTTTCAAATCATCTCATCTGTCCTTGAGCAACGTCGTCGTGCCAGTAAGTCTTCATGATTATCTCAAGACCACTCCACAGCACTCTAACACAGGTATCAGGGAAAGCAAAACAACTCGGCTGTCAGAAGCCTCCCACATTTGATGGCGGCTTCTTGGGACTCCGGAACATCCGAGAGATTTCGGCGGCCGACAAACGCGGGTCTGTCCCTGACTTGTTGATTGAACGAAACGAACTGGGCAGAAAGAAACTTGGTCGTGTCATGTCCACCTTCACCTCCAGCGTACTAGGCCAGACCCAATTTTTCACGACCGATCCGAAGAACATCCAGGCCCTATTGGCCACCCAATTTGATGACTTTCATCTTGGCCCAGCGCGGAGAGGTAACATGTTGCCCACGCTGGGCGACGGTATCTTCGTGCAAGATGGTGAAGCCTGGTCCCACTCACGAGCGCTTCTTCGACCCAACTTTGTGCGTGACCAGGTGGGCGATCTTGATCTAGAAGAAACACACATCCAGGATCTGTTGCGAGTCCTCCCCATGCAAGCCGATGGCTGGACGGCCGAGACTAACATTCAGCAATTGTTCTTCCGCTTGACCCTCGACTCGGCTTGCGAGTTCCTCTTTGGTGAGAGCGTCGACAGTCAGCTCACCGAGGCTGGACTCAAGACGAGTGGCAACGGTGGCAAGGACGAGCATGCGTTCAGCATCAACTTCGACTCTGCGCAAAAGTGGTTGTCTACGCGATTCCGCATGGGCAATCTATACTGGCTAGTCAACGGTGCCGAGTTCCGCGAGAACAACCGAGTCGTCAACGAATTCATCTCGCATTACGTCGACCTCGCACTCAAATCCAGCCCTGCAGAGAAGAAGGTCGACCACGCCGGCAAAGAACGCTACGTCTTCCTCGATGCCCTGGCACAGCAAACCCGTGATCCAATCGAGCTCCGCGCACAGCTCCTCAACATCCTCCTTGCCGGCCGCGACACCACCGCGAGTTTGCTATCCTGGCTGTTCCACCTCCTCGTACGCAACCCTGAAGTGTTCAACAAGCTCCGCGCGACCATCATCGAGAACTTCGGCACGTACGAGGACCCACGCGACATCACTTTCGCCACCCTAAAAGGCTGCCAATATCTCCAGCACACTATCAATGAAGTCCTGCGTCTGCACCCTGTCGTCCCGTTGAACGCGAGACGCGCAAGACACGACACCACTCTTCCACGCGGTGGTGGACAAGACGGCTCGTCGCCAGTCTTCATTCCAGGAGGCTGTGATGTCGGTTACAGCGTTCATCTGCTGCACCACCGCAAGGATCTCTGGGGCGAGGACGCGGAAGAGTTCAAGCCGGAACGCTTTGCGGATCGAAGACCTGGTTGGGAATTCCTGCCGTTCAATGGTATGTTCTTCCCCAAATCCGATATCCGCAATTTCAACTTACAGTACTAACTAAAACTCCCTAAACAGGTGGTCCACGTGTCTGCATAGGTCGTAAGTCTCCTCACAAGCCCCTTTTCCAACATAAAGTCCCCCAATACTCCCACAATCAACACAAACTAACCACCCCTCTTCCCTCCACCAGAACAATTCGCCCTAACCGAAGCATCCTACGTCACCGTCCGCCTACTCCAGCGCTTCGACAAACTCTGTGCCGACCCCGTTGCCCTCCAGAGCCGCACGCGCCACGGCCTCACCCTGACTAGCTGTCCCATGGATCCTGTGACGCTCAAGCTTCATGTCGCAGGCCAGGCGTAGCGTATTGACAGTATGGGTTGATTTTTTGTGATGCAGTGAGAGCACGGACTAGGATAAAATGGGTGGGCGAACTCATGATTTACGAAATTGTATAGCTGGGTTTTATGATGCGAAAAATCGAAAGATCTACATGTATGCATAAGGTATCGAACGACATTCAACGACTTACATATATCTCGTTGTTCTGGAAAGTTCGTGTGAGGTACAGAGACAGGTCCTGTCTTGGTCTCCCTAGTGTTGGCATGTTGTCAGCTACGGGCAGGTCATGTATTTCGATACACAAGATGGCGTACGTATATGTGTAGCATATCCGCACAAACGAATCGAGAGCAAAGTCCTGCTTTCCTCCTTTGCTTCTTCATTACCCGAATGGTACGGCAGTCTGGCTTATGTACATATACCGCTGTACAATGATAACCAAAAGTTCTCATAGGGCATGGAAACAGCACAGGAAAAGGTTCATGAATACATGAAGTAAATACAAGAAATTGTGTAAAAATATCCATTCCAAAAGAAGCGGCCGAGTTTCTTTCCTGACAGAGAAACAGGTTGTGTATGAGGGAAGACGCTTGAACGACAATGACGGAACCGAGCAAAGGATGGAGGATATGTATGCGTTGTGAGCGGAAGGTGGGCCGTTGAGATCGGTGGCGGAGATGTTGCTTGGGAATCTTTCTTTGTCGAGGTCGAGATTCGGTTGGGGGATGGCGTGTTTTTCTTGAGGTAAGGAGGTACTTGGATCTGGTGGCGACAGTCGAGCGTAAGGGCGAGACTCGGTGGCCTGATGCTGTGAGGACTGCCGGTTGAATGTGATATATGCAAGTGTTGCAGATGGCGAGATGGCGACGAAATATGGCCGGGACTGTCGAGGTCCTAGACGTCTACCCGAATTCAAAAGTCCCTGTGCATGGCGAACAAGGCTCATAAACCCGGTGGTCTCCATCACCGACTCACTCCCCATTTACCATCTCTTCTCCTTTCTCCCCTCACCAGCACTTGAGCTTCGTAAACACATGCCACCACGGCCGTGCGCTCTTCTGTCTCCGCTCGTCGTCTTCCCGTTGTCGCCGTTGCGCATCGTCGGCGCCGTCGAGACTCATGTCGTTCATGCCGATCTTCTCGCCGCGCGATTTATGAAGGGGATCCAGCGGTCGCGTGCGTGCTGTTGAGCTGGGGAGGTTGCTGTTCGGGGCCGTAATGCCCTGTGCGGCGTTGCGACGGGCCTCGACGACTCTTCGCACCAGGACTGCAGGAAACCACAAGGTCAGTATTGGCTGGAGAGGAAAATGCAGAAAAACTGGTATGGAACTCACGAGCAAAGGTCTCTTCGATATTCACCATCTCCCTCGCACTCGTCTCCATAAACCCATATCGACGCGCGCGCGCCCAGTCCAAGCCTTCCCTCGCGCCCACCTGTCGCATCGCTTGCAGATCACACTTGTTCCCTGCGACAATACATACCGGCAGCACGCGGCCGGACTCGATGCGGTTTTCCCGCTCCATATCAATCAGACTGTTGAAGTACTCGAGAGCCTCCAGCGAGCTGGATTGAGTGATATCGTAGACGAGGAGGAAAGCATCGGAGCCGAGATTTGACGAGGACCACAGCCCGCGGTATTCTTCTTGGCCGGCGGTGTCGGTCAGGGAGAGGGAGTAGGTGGTGCCATCAATGGTGCGGGTGACGGAGTAGGAGTCTTCGATGGTGGGATCGTACCTATCAGAGAAGACATTGGGTTAGTTCATGCTTCTGCTCAATGCATGGTCCTGCATCTGTTGTGCCTCTTCCCTGCATGACTCTGCACGGTTCCCATACACATATTCTTGTCCGTCTGGCTTGAGGAGGAACATACTCATGTGTCCATTGGCTGCGCACCAAGCGCAACGTTATGGAAGACTTTCCACATCCACCATCACCACAGACCGTGATGGATATCCGATGCGCGTCGTCCATGTTATGTGTTTAGGGTCGTGAGAGGTCGTGACTCGGAATTCCTGCTGTGGCACCTCCCACCTAATCGCTCCCACTCTTTTACGACGTACGTGGATCGACAGCGGATCTCACTTGGTGGAAGAAGCAGTGTGAGTAGTTCGTCGAGTGCTGCTTGCTTCGGACCAGAAGGAGGATGTTCGTAAACACCAAGAGTCGTCGTCGTGAATGGCGATACCCAATAATGATCTATCCGATACCTGGCGAATGCTTCGAACCGCGGCACTGGGCACACCAGGTACCTTGGATTATTAGGCGAAGTATATAGCGGTACCTGGGGTGCAAGGATGTGTGTGGGCGAGGAACCAATCGTTGCGGCCGAATGGGCAGCAAAAGGCGGGACAAGGCAGAAAAAGGCGCGGCGATCTCGAGATCGTGGGAACCGGCAGTATGAGACAAGAAGGATATGAAATAAGATGCGGAAATACAGATGAAGGGCGTAATGCTGAGAACGAGAAGATGGATGTTCAAAATCCTGCAGAGAAGGGGTAAGAGATGCAATGGAGGTGCGTGTGCTGGTACGAGGAGGATTTTTAGCTGGTGACGAGACGTGCAGCACGCCTGATGAGGCACAGTTGACCATATTACATGTGATCTGCCCGCTGATTCCGAGCGGACCACTTCCTACATATATCTACTCTATCTCGTCAGAAATGAACATGAGGTGGATAACCATTACTGCCATGAATCGCAACATTATATCACAAGCATCTTCAATTCCTCGTTGCAGTCCAGGTGTTCACAACTGTGAATACCCGTTGTAGCTAGACAGCCGACGCCAATCTCGTCGACTGACATGTGAAACAGCCCACGCCTGGCCTGCAGATCCGCCGACTAGGTAGATGCGATTGACTTTGAACTAGAGGGGCGGATAGATCGCACCCAACCAGCGTGATGGGACAGATGAGACGACTTCACGATGATACTGAGGGCCATGGCGGGTGGCAGGCTCGCAGGATCTATTGACGCAGGTTGTGGTGAGTACGTAGAGCTATGTGAGTGAATGCCGGAGAGGATCCGTCCAGCGTGGTTCCATGCAGGTACAGAACAGGGTACATGTCAAATCGACAACGTGCGTGCATGCATGCATGGCTTGATCGGTGAAATAAGATGACTCGCTTTTTAGACCTCAGGTACCTCTGATGGAGATCACTGCAGATTACCGCATGCTGGTGCTCTCTCTACCAAGGCACCTCGACAGTGTGATGGTGTTCACAGCATCGACAGCAAGGCAACCATCAACGTCTAACTGAAATGACAAGGTAGGGATGCGAATCATGAGAACGAGCGCGTGGGAGACTGTGTTGCAAAAACTGTATTCGTCTAACGCTACACGTCTAAACGGGTGAATGTTGTGGTTGCAGGGTATGCCGTGTCAAGTGTAAAGGAGCGTTCCGTTGTGCTTCCATCTCCATATCTCACCTTTGTATCACCAAAGGAAAGCCACCACAAGACCCATGGCACCGATTATGATAGCCTCACAGATGGTCCTGGCTGCAGCTCCATTGCCTACGGGCTCAGTCGGAGTGGCCGGCTTTGACGTAGACGGAGTGGCGGTGTTGTGAGTCGATGTCATACTTGCCATGGTGGTGCTGGAAGGTGCTTGGCTAGATTTCGTGACGCCTGTGGTCGAGGACGTCACTGATGGCTGCCAGACACTGTTGCTAGTGGTCGCGGATGTCGTCGTGCCAGGATACGGGATGGTGGTAGTGGTATCATACCAGCCGCTCGTGGTCGAAGACTCAGACGAGAACGTGTGCGTCACAGTCTCGCAGGTGGTGGACTCCACGATTGTGGTTGGCTTGGACCAAGTATAGCCAGAGGTAGAGCTTGTCTCCCATGAAACCATCGTAACAGGAGTGGCGTATGTCTTGGTGATGGTCGAGCAGCTGGTGGAAAGCGAACCCATGGGCGTGCTGGACATCATTGGGGTAATCGTCGTGGTACCTGAGTACATCTCCGAAGTTCTGGACGAGGTGCTTTCGGACGTGGCGGACGAGGTCTGCTAGACCGGAGGCATGGTTGGAGAGCACCATTCTGGAGTGACAGTGACGGTGACAGTCTGGGGTTGCCAGTCTCCTTGCCAGTCTCCGCGTGCTTCAGCAAGGTGCTCTGTCGTTGGAGGGGCGTTCTTGTGTTTCATGGTTGTAGGAACAGCTTCGTGCTTGTCGTTGAACCAGTCCACGGGGTAGCTATCATCGAGGTACTGAGCTGTAGCCAAGCCTGTAGCAGACATGTCAGCCAGGATCATGCGTGATGTACATGTTGGCGAGACTCACTCATGCTGGATGCCATTATGGCGAGGGGGGACAGAAACTGCATCTTGAACGTTGCAGGAGTGACGATCTCCCTGTGGATAGAATGGATGGAAGGCTGGAATGTTCGCTGGCTGCTGGCAGATATGGATGGACTGAAGGTGAGGTATCGATGTTATGTGGAAGATGTTGGATGTGCGAGAGGAATAGAAAAGAGCAAGATGGAAGAACGAGAATGTGTATCGAGTCTGGGTCTGCCTGCTGATTGCATGTGATCTTGTTGTTGCTGCCCTCATCGTCACATGCAGCTGCCACTGCTGCCACCAGAAGGTGTCCCTCGCTACGCGGCCGCGTGTCGATTGCTTCCTGCTCAACATCAACATCAACAGCAACCCCGCCCTTCCGTTTGATACTTCTTCTTCGCTTTCTCACCTCTTCCCCCATCCCGTCTTCCTCCATCATCAGCACACTCACAACCACATTCGCTTCATCAGCACTCCTCTGCCAACGGCAGTCCTTCGTCCATATCTTCACCCTCGACAAATTGTCCGCCAACATGCAGTTCCAGCACCTTGCTCTCGCCGTCGCGGGCGCTGCCACGCTTGCTTTTGCAGCACCCACCAGCCTCTTTGAGCCCACCGGTAAGTGTCAACTCGCCACCAAGTCGATTTGATGCTTTGCTTACTCTGCGACCTCCAGTCACGAGCGTCGTGATCATTCAGGAGTACCCGGCTCTCTCGGTCTCCACGGTCTACACCACCAGCAAGGTGACCATCTTGTCTTGCCCGGCCTCAGTCACAGACTGTCCACTCTCTGGTGCTGTGTCCACCTTGACGTCTGTGATTCCGCTGTCGACCACCATCTGCCCGCTCACCTTGACCTCGATCACCACCTCGGTCACCACCTCGAGTGTGTCAATCTCTGCCACCCCTTCCTCTCCCGGTGTTCTTCCTCCAACGACGAGCAGCACGGCTAGCAGCCAGTCTGGAGATACGACGACCACGCTTCACTCGACGTCAACTGTCCTCCAGACAGTCACGCAGAGCATGTCTTCGACCATCACCATCAGCTCCTCAGCCGCCCCGCCTCCTTACTTGAGCGTTCCAGCTTCTTCATCCACTGCCTCGGCCTCATCCTCGAGCGTTGCAGCTACTTCGGAGAGTGCTCAAGCATCCTCCTCCGTTGGCTCGGCTACTTCTTCCAGCATGTCAGCAACCTCGGAGAGTGCTCAACCATCCTCTGTCAGCACTTCATCTCTTTCCATGAGCAGTAGTGTAATGCCAACCATGACATCCACGATCATCAGCACTTCTGAGGTCACTGTTCACACCTCTAGCTTGTCTGCTTCGTCTAGCTCGATGCCTGGTTCTTCCATGGTAAGTGGAGTAGTTTGCTTTGGCAAAGTTGGCACATTGACTGACGTGAAAACAGACCGTCAACGTTCCCTCGTCCACTGAAGTCGGTCCGACTGATGCCTCGACTTCATCGATCGCCTCTCAGTCCTCTGAGTCTGCTTCTACTACTCCCAACCTCCCATACAGCTATGCTCCTCCACCTGTGTACAGCACTGGAGCAAGCACCACCAGCAGTGATGTCGTTGGAGCCGTCGGAAGCACTAGCATTGGCAGCACACCTACCATGTCCATCAACGGCACTCTCACATCTCCGACGCCATCGGCTATCACGTCGTCGTACTTGAGTGCTGCGACTCGTGGAGAGCTTGACCAGAAGAAGTTCTTGTGCTTCGTCATTGGCTTGGTCTCGGCCGTGGTCCTCATCTGATCACCACGCTGGGCCACCACCTCTTGCTGCTGTTTTGCACAGCATGAACCTACACGTACGTCGGGTACGAGGAAGCTGACGGGTGGTTTTATTACGCCTGGTGCTTTTTGCTTTCTGCATATGCTGCTCCTGTGGCAACCATGTATGTATGTTTAGCACCAGAGACTTGCAAAAGTTCTTTTACATGTATTTTAGTATCGAGAGCAAAAGTCAGCAATGTCAGCATAAGTGTATCTCCGTCTTGATGGATCTCCCACATGATATGCTCGGGTGGCTGGTGATCCATGTTTCCTGCCCTGAAGAAGTTGAAGTGATTTAGTGCCATGGAGATCAAGACTCCCTTGTTGACAAGTATCCACGATTGAGTATGCTGACGTGTTTTAGTTTTCGAGATGTATTTACTACCTTACCGGCCAACCATCCATTCATCTGGTCTCATCTCGTGTCTATTATGTTTGATACCATCACGACGTCTTTGTCGCCACGACGATACAGCATACGGACCGAATAGTGCCGTTGTGCAAACGACAGCAGGCTGCATTAATTCACGATGGCTATACCTAGTTTCGCGCATCACCAGGTCTCAGCAATATGCGACCATGGAAATGTGCCGTGTGGAGGCGTGCAGTCCGGTCGACGACTTCTCGATCAAGCGAGAGATCTCCGTGTGGTCTCACTTGGTTATACGAGATCGAATAACGGCCACCTCGATATATTCCACGTACGACTGGACTGGACTGGCTGGACTGAAGCTCGTATCTACCCTGCAGTACAGAAACATGTAGATGTAGATGTACATAGTTGTAGATGCAAATGCAAATGCAAATGCAGGTGGACTATACAAGGTCAACTCGACCCGACTCTTCCCCGGACGCTAACCCTCGCCTGCACGCTCGTTCTCTTACCTCATCATCGCCTCCATCCAATATCTCGCTTCCTGCCACTTCCCCACCGCGCGGCTGTCGACTATCGGGCCCGCAGAGCTTGTGCTGCGTCTGATCCTAGCTTCCCGGCAGCCCGCTAGCTAAGGAACGTCTGTCCGGCAGAAGCAAAAGCCACATTGTTCACACGTCAATCCACCCAAAGCATCCGCCGACCACACGACACTGCCTCTCACATGCCCCGGTCGGCACCCTTGGTCAGCGACAGCTTCTTGAGGATATGACCTACCTGCGCACAACCGCGGTAGCCTTCGATCCCGACCTCCTGTCCCCCCTCACGAGTCCTCTCGCCACCACTTGCCTGGTCGACCAGTTGAACCGAAGGGCAGGCTTGCGCGTGGGCAAGCCCCCGAAAAATGTACAGCTATGCATATCCCGGCGATGGGTATGATGCGAATGGGATGGAGGGGGCCGAGGATGAGTCCTCCGGAAACTACATGCTAGGGCAGGATGTCACGATGGGCGGTGGACAGTCGCTGGACGACATTGTGAACCAGTCCGCCAAGATCATTCGCCGACAGAGCATGCCTGCGCAACAGCAGTCGCAGCAGTACAGCACATCCCCCAACATGGATTCATCGCTAGACGCCGAAGTGCAGCGTAGCGCGACCATGATGGATTTTGGAGGGACGTCACCAGCTGTGCAGATGGGCGCATTCCAATTCAATTCCAATATCATGGACCAGGGTGGAGGCATGATGGTGTCTCCGATGCAGATGCAGATGCCTACACAACCGGCGCAGATATCGCAAGTTCCGGCACAGGCGCAACATAGAAGGAGCACGGAGAATCAGCGGTCTAGCGTGGACATGACTGGGTTGAACAATACTTTCAACAACAACTTCAACCAGATGGGTCCACCGTCGACGGCATTTGCGACTTCGCCAGCGCACCACAGGCCGAGTATGGACATGAACATGGCTGCTTCACAGATGAATCCCAACAACCTGAGGCTTTCCATGGACTATGGCGTGGAGCAGGGCATGAACACCCCAATGTCTGCGAATGGCCTCAATATAGATATGTTCAATGCGGTGCAATATTCGAATCAGATGATGAACTCTCCGATGCCGCAATCCTCCCCCCACGGGGTGTCTCAAGGCAATAGCATACAGCAGCGCGGGTCATCTTATGACACCACCAGTCGGAGTGCAAGCGTGGGCACTGGACAGCTGACCCGTGCACATAGTATGCATACCACCTCGGATAACAGTCCTATGCCTACAAGCCAAGCCCAGAAAGCATCTGGAACTCCTTCAACGCAGCAGGGCGGACGTAGCCAATATCGGTCGTCTACGCCGCAGCAGGCTCAGACAACCAATCTTGCCATGTCTTCGGACAACTTCCAGAACTATCCTCAGCGCCGCCAGAAATCGCAGACAGAGTCCACACAAGATCGCGACATGCAGCAGAGCGCTTCCAACAAGCAATCAAGTGCTTACGATGGCGTCAATGGTCCAGTTCCGATCAACTTACAAACTTACAACCCGAATAATCAAGGTTTTCAATGGGAGACTCCGGAAGGCGGGTGGCCTTCGACTTTAGTGGGGCGGCCACATGCACAGTCAAATTACAAAGACGCATATTCTTCGACTGGCTTTGATATGCTTGGCGTGCTTGTATGTGTTATATTCCTTAACTCATCAGATTTGCAAATGCTGACCCTGTACAGATGCGAGTGGCAACTCGACCAAACCCTACCATCAACATCGGCGCCGTCGATCTATCATGTGCCTTCGTAGTATGCGATGCTGAAAAGGACGATACTCCGATAGTCTACTGCTCCGACAACTTTGAGCGGCTAACGGGTTATACCAAGCACATGATCTTAGGCCGTAACTGTCGATTCCTTCAGTCTCCCGATGGTCAAGTCTCGCCAGGGATTCGACGAAAATACGTCGATGATGATTCGGTGCTGTATCTCAAGAACATGACCAACCTGCAACGTGAGGCACAAATCTCGCTGATCAATTATCGGCGAGGTGGACAGCCGTTCATGAATCTGCTTACGATGATTCCCATCACTTGGGACAGCGATAAGATCAAGTTCTTTGTGGGTTTCCAGGTAGACTTGGTGGAACAGCCGAACGCCGTTACGGACAAGAACCCTGGTATGTGCACAATTCATGCATGCCTCGATTGTTTGTGCGTCTTGCTAACCCTATCCCAGATGGCTCATACTCCATCAATTACCAGCGCGGCATGACCATGCCTCCATACGTGATGCCAGCTCCCGAATCGATGAGCAAGACCGAGCTTGGACAGACTGTATCGCGCGAAGACGTCTCTGCAATCCTATCCACCGTCGGCAACGGCGAGTCCGAGTACGCAAAACGCATCTGGGATAAAGTGTTGCTTGAGAACACCGACGATGTTGTGCACGTCCTCTCCTTGAAAGGCCTGTTCCTATGGATCTCACCTTCGGCGGCCAAGGTGCTGGAATACGAGCCGAGCGAATTGATTGGTACCGCGCTAAGTTCTGTCTGCCACCCGAGTGATATTGTCCCGGTCACACGAGAGCTCAAGGATACCTCCTCGATCGCTTCTGTTAACGTGGTCTTCCGAATTCGAAGGAAGGTGAGCGGATATATGTGGTTCGAGGGGCATGGATCCCTCCACACCGAGCAAGGGAAGGGCCGAAAATCAATCATCATGGTCGGCCGTGAACGTCCGGTATATACCCTCAGCAAGAAAGATCTCGACAGCATGGGTGGAATTGGCGAGAACGAGCTTTGGTCCAAGCTCTCGACCTCTGGAATGTTCCTCTTTGTTTCCTCAAATGTTCGCCAGCTGCTTGACCGCCAGCCTGATGAATTGGTCGGCGTTAGCATACAGACACTCATGCGGTCCGAGTCAAAAGCAGAGTTCGGTCGTATACTCGAACACGCGCGGACGGGTATGAAGGCCTCCGTGAAGCACGAGATGATCAACCGGAGAGGCCAAGTCCTGTCCGCCTATACTACTGTTTATCCAGGCGATGCGCAAGAAGGCCAGAAGCCGACTTTCATACTCGCACAGACTCGTCTCATCAAGTTCTCGCGTGGTTCACAACTTACACGCAACAGCAGTACCTATAGCAAGTCAGAGCGCCTGACGAGCGAGCCTGCTCCCACCAGGCCATCGCTCAACACTGCACCGAGTGGTGGTTCTGGAACCTCGCCGAATTCCGCTGTGTCGAGTCGCCATTACATCAACACCGAGAACACGGCAGCGACCTACTCAGGCCAATTTGGGCTCATGATCGGCCACCAAGACCAGTCGCTCGCATCCGAGGACAACCTCTTCGACGAGCTCAAGACAACCAAGTCCAGCTCCTGGCAATACGAAATTCGACAACTCGAGAAGAGGAACCGCATCCTCGCCGAAGAGGTGCAGTCGCTGATTGCCGCGAAGAAGAAACGCAAACGCAGAAAGGGCGCCGGCAACTTGCAGAAAGATTGTGCCAATTGCCATACTAAAGTCACGCCGGAGTGGCGTAGGGGTCCCTCCGGGCAGCGAGATCTGTGTAACAGCTGTGGCTTACGCTGGGCTAAGATTGTAAGTGTTCTTGTCTGTTCCTTCGTCGCATTCCCAACCATGGATTCCTTCAATTTGGCAATGAGACTAATCAGCTCGCAGAATGGTCGTGTGAGCCCTCGAACCAACAGCGTATACTCCGGCGGTGCAGCCTCCGACAAAGCCTCACGGGCCTCCGCGTCGCCGTTGCAGCAAAGCACCGTCGCCACGCAGCAGAAATCCTCCTCCAATGCTACCCCTGTCGTCAAGTCTGAGTTTCCGACTCCTGCTCCAGCCCCTTCAACCATGCCAGCTACAGATGGCAAGGAGAGCCAGCCGCCAGCCGCTAAAGCCGTGCGCCTGTCGATTGACCACTCCGCATCTATGGAGGGCGCCAGCGGCGTGCCGGCTAGTATCAAGGAGGACATCGAGCCGGACTGAGGTCTGACCTGATCTTTGAGTTGTATGTTCACACTATACACCTGAAGCTCGTGTGCGGTCTGGTGTGGTCGCCTTACCTCCGCAACACAGTACCTCCCAGCACGCCGTTGCTGCGGGCGGCCGACCTCCGCGCCACGCCACACACCAGCGCCCGCAATCACCGCGTTTACCAGCGTCCGCAGCGCCCCCGCCGTGGCCTTGAGCAGCTGGTCGCCCCTGGCGGGTGATCCCTGCGTTCACTTTTCGTTTTGTTCACATGCTTCGATACCCATTTAAATCGTTTCCGCCGGCGTCTCGCGGCAATCCTTTGGGCGGGGCATCATCCTTACCATATCAACGCACATGCGCTACTTGTTTTCGCGCATCTGTTACCTGGAGATTCCCGTCTACTATCTAGGATCCTGGATTCCGGATCTTCCACAACCGCTTCTTGAGCTGCTGACTGGTCTATGGCCATTTTGAAGGTTCCTTCGTGCACTCTTGCGCTGATCACTTAGTCCTTCTCACGACCAGTCGTGATCTCATTGCGTTCTGCCTTCGTCTTTCTCTGGCCCGCTTGCAAGCGTCGCTGGCCAGCACCCTACCACGCCATTCCTTTGAACATACGACAAGAGCCGGCGCCTCCTTGCGCCTCGCCCGATATGGTCTACGGTCCTCACGACTGGCGCTTAACTGTTCTAGCCAGGCTCACCTCGCAGCGCTCAAATGCATATCTGGCCCGACTTGCCTTGCTTGGTTGGTCCGACTTACATTACTTCTCCTCGTGGACGCCATCAGATATCTGATTCAAGGTCTCACTCAAATAAACGGGGCGACGAGAATGGAGGAAGGACATGTATTTTTTGTGCACGATGTATGGTCGCTGCAAGGACCAATGCTTGCGAGCAAATGAATTCAATTGAAAATATAGCTAGAGAATGACATTGATACCAATCGAATTCACATGCTACGTGCATTTTCCACTCGTGATCTATTTTGCTGCCTTTTATGTGGTCTGGCATACAAGTAAGTGCTACCTCGCATACGTGGGACTAGTGTAGCTGGAATGTGTTATTATTTGTAGGTATACCTGTCTTGCGATTTTGACGCGGGATATGGAAGGCTTGCTGGACAGGAACTCAACAAGCTAACATGTGATGCACACACCTACATGCAGGGAGCGCAGAGAGGGAAATGAGATGTTATGTTGGTAGAGTATAAGAGTAGACAAACGCGCTAGAAGACTGACTGGAACGGACTCAATCCTATACGACAAGAACAAAGCAACCAACGCCATATCTAGCAGATGATACAAGAAGCCACGGACGACTACACGCTCCCACTTACTCAATTTCCGAGCAACTTGCGCGCCTTACGCTCATCGAACTTGATCCCAGGCTTGGCGTACGAGCAATAGCGGTCCTTGATGGCCACGACCTCGTACGTGCCCTCCTCGCTGGCGGGCATGCGCAGGCTGTGCTCGGCGCTGGTCTCGCTGCGCATGTCGAGAATGACGCCCTTCTTGCCGCCCTTGACGGTGTTGGAGGAGCGCGTGTACGTGAACTCGAAGGGCGGGTGTCCGCCGAACTCGAACAGGATCTCGGCTGAGCCGCCCTCGTGGATGTCGATGTAGGCCTCGCGGCCGTTGGAGACGCGCACGGAGGGGAGGGCGTGGATGTGCGAGCGCAGCTCCGTTGAGGTCGAGCATTGCGACGCCGAGTCGGTGATGGAGGTGATGGTGAAGGTGCCCGGCTTCTCGGCCAGGCGGCGGAAGGTCGTGGTCGAGGTCGTGGCGCGGCGGCGTGCGCCTTCAAACTCGTAGGTAATGGTGAATGGGGCTGCGCCGGAGAGGGCGAAGTTGAGGTGTTGGCCGACGCAGTAGTCGGTGCTGCTGTCGAGTGGGGTGATGGTTGGGGCATCGTGCACCGAGATCTGGACTCGTGGAGTGGTGGCTTCACTAAGGGAGCGAACACATCCTTTCGAGTCGGACACGCGCTTCAAAATGACGGCAGATTTGCCTAGGCTGAGACGTGAATGAGGAATGCGAACGTCATAGTTTAGTGTCTTGATGTCCGAAATGGAGAAGGTTTCACTTTTGATGGAGCTGTGATGGCGGACTTCGATTTCAAGCTCGAATGGCGGTACTCCATGAAGCGTGACAGGGATGACTTCTTCGCCTGCGGACTGCACGGAGCAGTAACTGTATGTTTTTCCTGGAGTCTTGAAAGCCACAGAAGGTCTCGAGTGAACAATCTGCTTGAGAGTGTGGGGTGCAAAGTGCTTCGGGCTGTGCTCGTAATTGGCATCTGCAAGCTCCTTAAACCTGTATTCATAAGTGCCAGCTTGCGAAGTATCCATACGGACAGTCGCAACGTTCGATTGGGCGCGCAGCTCCTTATTCTTCGGTGCAATAACACCACGCTCCGGCTTGACTGTCAACGTATAGTCGACACTAAACGGTGGAGCACCTCTGAACAGCACGTCGACAGCGTCATCGTCGCCTTCGCAGACTTCAGCCTTGTGGAAGACGGTGCCTTCTTTGTTTACATAGCTTTCAGGTGGGATAGCAAGTTGAGGTCGTGGAGTCCAGCTGACTTCAAATTTCTTGGCAGTCTCGTCCACCAATCCAGGACAATCGGCATCTCTAACGTCCAAAAGCTCGTACACTCCTTGTTGGGTGGCCGGCAGCTTGTCATTGGCATGTTGAAGCCGCGTAGTATGCTCTTGGCCTTTTGCATCGGTGAATCGAACAGTCCATGGGGTTTGGCCACCAAGACGGACTGGAAGCTGAACGGTCCTGCCTTCCAAAGTATTGACTGATCTATTCCCATCAATTTGACCGAAACTAGCGCGAGGCTTTTGATGGCGGACAGAAAATTTCGTTTCGTCTTTAAGGAACTCCTTACAACCCATACGATCAGTGATACTTGCGAGCGCAAGAGTGTAGTCACCACCATCACGCAAGTGATCCGTCTCAATGTTGATGTGTTCTTTCTCGATGCCGGGAAGGCTGAACTTTCTCCGCTTTCCACCGTGTACAAGCTCATACTCAATGGTGAACGGACCTTCGCCGCGCAGAGCCACCCCAAGCGATGCCTTCTCGTCAATGCAGATACTGGTCTTCTGGTGAGCATTGACGAAGTTTGCCGAGGCAGCAGGCTTGACACTCTGGCTAAGCCGTGACTTCTTTACCTGCTGGTGCTTGTAGACAGCATCAGAGACCTGGTAAAATTCGTAGACATAGTCTCCGGCAGACCTAGGCGTAAGCTCGATTTGGCCACGTAAACCCTTAATCTTCTCGACATGCTCGACGTGGTGCTTCTCCGATGGTCCCACAATTTTGTAGTGGACCTCAAAAGGTGAAGTTCCAATCAGATCGAAATCCACTCGTAAACCGATTGGGCTTCCGGCGCATTTATCGAAGATCGCTTCGCTTTCAATGTTAAGCTCGGGACGGGGTGGATTCTGAAGAAGACAGGTCGAAGGCTCGAGCACTTCTCCTTTGCAGAAGTCCGAGGACACGCCCATAAGACTGTAAAGGCCAGCTTCGGCAATCTCGGGTCTTGACCTGGAATTTTTGATTGCGAATTGCTTAGTGGCTGCGGAACTGGCGTGCTCACCTGCTGCAGTCAAATCGCCCTGGGGAGTGAAGAGATAGTCAAGCTTGTAGCCGACATCGCGCATTTCGCCTTTCCCGGTTGAATCAAACTTGACTGGAAGCGGGATAGAGTGGCCCATGGCAACTTTCAAAGGGTGCTGAGGGCTGCAGCCTTGGAGAGTGACAATAGGACGATCGTGGACTTTGATTGCTTGGTGTAGTTGTGCTGCTTTGTGCTTGTCTTGCTCACGATCTGCATATACCACAACATTGCCAACGCCGTCAGTGATCTCTTGAACTGCCCAGGTCCATGTTCCGCTTGTGGTAAGACCCTCGCTCAGAGGCACTCTGATAGTCCGGGCTCTGGCCCAGTCCGTTTCGACACGATCCGGTACTGCGAGTGCTTGGTGATCGAGCTTGGCGAATGGTGAGAAGAAGTCTTCAGGCAGGATGTTCTCCAAAGTAGACTCTACGCCAGCAGTATCGACAGCCCTACGGTACTTAAGTCGAAGTGGGGGTGTGCCCACGACTTCCAGCTCAACATTCGACAGCTCGCCCCTGCACTTGTCGCTTGCAGTTTTGAGGACGGAAACCTTAGGGCACGGCACGACGACTGTGTGAGCGGATCTTTTGTGCGATACAACCAGGTTTGTCTCGTCGACCACTTTACCAAGAAAGTAGAGCCCTGGCTTCTTCACAGGCCAGAACAGTGTCTTTGGTTCATTCGGAAGCTCGCTGTACGATTTCAGGCGTTTGGCTTGATTATGCATCGTCCTGAGTTGAGACTTGCCAATGTGGATAGTCTCGTTGGCTCGTGTGTCCAGATCAATCCGCCAAAGCTCAATCGACACAGGATTTGTCGAGTTGATGGTTATTGGTAGCCTGGCTTCTACCCTTGTCCCGTCGATACAGAATGATTCTTTCTCCAGATTCAGTACCGCCGATCCTTCCGGGAGGATGTTGACGATTTGGCGACCCAGGATCAAGGAGTCGTTATACTTGACGCTCTCGGGGTTGACGTTGTGCTCGTTCACGGCCATCTCATAGTATCCCCACACGCTTCTGCCCAGCCCTCCCAAAGCCGCTCCGACTGGAATTGGTATGCGGAACATCATCATGCCGTCGACAAATGCATGCGCGCAGAATAGCAAGGTCATTGTCGACGCACTCCACTCCAGCCATGGTATTCTCATGCCCGGCAGCCCAAATAGCACTCCACCATCGATCAACACCCATTTCATGAACAGCCATAGGCTCTGCTCCTCGGAGTCTTGTAGCTGGTAAAAGTCATAGCACTTCCAACACCATAAAGCCACCCATAATGAAACAGCGTATAGTCTTTGTGAGGGCGCATCGATGATGTGCTCGGGTATGAGAGGTTCGCTCGGCGGCGAGACGGCCGTGCTTTGTGATTGTTGCTTGGAGGGTACTTCGGGTAATGAGCTCAAGCTGGCTCGTTGCCGTTGCGGTGGCGATCCATCGTATGCTGGTTGTCTTCGCCTGTTGACTGCTGGCGTAGCAGGAAACGCGCTTCGCAGGCGTGGTGTGCCGTCCATCGCGCAGGACCGTCACTATCTCGGTGACATTGGCGATGCTGTGTGAAAGAGGTCGTACAGATTTCGAGTACGTTGAAGCAAAGAAATGTCACAGTTTAGCATATGGCGGTGATTGTTTGGGCGCAAGTACGCACTCTGCCTAGCTGTGAGACTTCGCCTGTAACTTTTATGTTTGTGCTACGCGCCAGACGCGCTGCTTAAAACCTGGAGGTCGTGCACGAACATGCCCCGCATAAAAGCTTCTACACTTTATGCATTGCACAGCGCACTGGTTACACGCCCTGTGTTTGCTCCTACATGAGGTGTACTTCATAATGGGAATCATACGCTCGGTTGTAGTCAACTACTCGAAATCGTTCAGCACGAAAGGCGCTGGCTGGAGAATCAAAACATCAAAAGCGTTAATACGGTCATAGTGGATTGCATACCCATAACTGGTCTAGACAGGAACGACAACAAGCTACCCTCTTCGGACCCAGATGACTGCGCTCCCGGATGCCTAGGTCTTTTCTCCCTTCCCCTGGAGCTACGTGAGCAAATCTACAGCCTCGTCCTGACCAAGCCGCAAAACACCATCACCATGCTGAGCGATTATGCCTGCCATCGCTCGGAGATTGCTGCTTACCAACCGCCACTCACCGCCGTAAATCGGCAATTGCGCCATGAAGCGCTGCGCATCTTCTATACCAGCAACATGTTCATGGCGGACGTGAGCACGTCCGAAGATTTAGAGACGGCGCAGCGATGGGTGGACGCTATCGGCGAGAGAAACGTTGGTCAGTTGCGCAAGCTAGCATTGTGCGGGTGGACGAAAGTGCCATCCGGGCATGTGTGGACGCGACGATGGGTGCGTGTTGTGTTGGATCTGCAGCGTGGAGAGATCAAGGTAGAAGGTGATGAGCAGTGTGCGGAGATCAGTCGCAATGTGGAAGATTTGAAGCAGGGTTTCGAGAGCATGATTCAGTCACGGCAGGGGAGGGCGGTAGATGGGGCGGCTCTGAAGGAGATTCTGGGAGGGTTTCATGAATTATGCGATTTATGGTAAGGTGTAGTTTGCCTATTCGATGATAGCCACGCTACGAATACGAAGTTATGCAATGTTCGTGGTGTCGTTTGTGACGAAAATGACGGAAATTACTGCTTGGTCGTTACCAAGTTTCTATAGGTCCAAGCGAGGTTGAGAGTTCTCAAGGTAATGAACACATTTCACGTTGAGCGTCCATTTAATTGTTGGGCAACACAGAGTCGATTCGTTCATTTACATATTCGTCTCTCATACTCGTTTTCTAAGCTGGCATCAAGCTTCAAAAACGATGGCCTGAAGCCCAGTATGAATTTCCTGCGTTACCGTGGGTAACATTACCGTCGCTCATTCTTGCGCCCGTAGCCCACATGACCCATGATCTTTGTACAATCTTTCCTTTAGTTCCAGCGGCACGAAGCCAAGCTCGAAGACAAACGCCGTATTCAAATGCCGCTTGCTGTTCGATGCCAATGTGCTGGGGTATTTCATGCCAAACTTTGCAATTTCAGTCTTGATGTCATCCTTCGTATCCTTGCTCTTTTCATCATTCATCTGTCAATCGATCCAGCAAACTTATGCTCAAGATCATCACCAGCAATCCAATTGTCACAACAATAAACAAACTGAATCCGAACCAACCAAGGACCATCGCACTGGTCCCCACTCCACTCTTGACACTCCCATTGCCGAAATCTTGCGCAACTTGAGCACCAGCGACTGATGCCGTATGTTGCCATAGGACGGAGACAAGGACGAAAATTGAGGCGATAAAGATGAGCGCCAAGGCTACTTGCGAGACAGGGCGTGATGGGAAGGGCTTGATGTCGACTTCGGAGCCTGTTCGGGCGTCTTGCTCCTCGTGCCAACCGGGGAAAGTCGCAAGAAGTAAGAAGGTGACGAAGGCGAGGATGATAGCGATGATTCTGTTCCGTCAATGTCAGCAACGATATCATAGCGCACTACAAGAATGACACTCACAATAAGTATGGGAACACCACATCATCCTTGAAAGTCTCGGCAACCCAGATCAGGTTCAACGGATCTTGATCGACTGATAATTGCTCGGCGAGTAGTGTCGCATTGTTCGAGCACAGAAAGCTTCCACCATCGGGGTTGACGCAGATGCCGAAGTAACCCACGCGCACTTCGAGTACCGCCCGCCCCACGATATTGGCTATTGCCGCCGTAACGCCTGGGTCAACTTGTGCTGGGTCGTATGTGGGGCTGTAGTCTTGGTAGTAGAAGGATATGAGGAAGATGCCAGGTATCAGTGGAGACGAGGAGGAGCATCCTGCTAGTAGTAGTGCTAGAAATTGTTGTTAGAATCAGATGCGACGGAAAGGTTCAAGTTCGTTCCAAGTACTTACAGAGTAATATGATGGCGATTGCAATCAGTATCATCAGCACATGGTGATAGCCCAAGAATGGTATCAGCCGCTGGATGCCGACGGCGAACCGTACGTTCGGCATGGTAGAGACGGTCTACCAGCTGTCTGGGATGTGCTTGCGTGAGGTCGAAGTGCTCCTATGGCCAACAGGCCAGGAGCTGGAGCTTCGTTTGGCTGTACCAATATCGATGCGGTGACTTCTTGATCTCCCTCAGCGGTGTTTATTGGCCTCTGAATCCTCTACGGATGGATGTCGGGTTGCGTTGCTTCCGTGCTTCACGGTGGTAGCGATCGGTCTTGGTGAAGAGGAGGATGTTTGCTCGAGTCGTCACCTGTGTAACCGTGATTGCAGTCAGACAAGTGAACGTATTGCTTTCAAGTGATGGGTGGAGGAAGGGAGGAAGATTGCTTAGCTCAGACTCAATACCAACGTATTCTCATGTCCCTTGGTGGAGTGAAATCATGTAGGTTGGGCGTGGCTGGAGTGGTGTTCCAGCCTTCGGATTTCGCGAATTTTGAGGGCCGTTGCCTCGACAGCGGCGACCAGTAAACAACGGTCGTCATATTAGCCTTTAGCGCCAGTCCCTCGTCCCAGCCACCTGAGCAGAGCCGCATGCACGCACTTCATGACGTGGCACGTCCTTGATGGAGACATGACCATTACTTACGTTACATGTGATTACTATGCACTTTGGTAGGTAAAAGTATCATTGATAGGATACGCGTGCGGACGTGGCACAAATAGCAAATTGCTACTTTGAACAGTGCTTGGCAAATCTAACGCGCATACGGCAGATCTGCCGCATACATGGCATTCGAAAGGCAATGTCCCGCGCGTATCGTTGGGACCCTTACACGCATACATCTTGAACTTACAGTGTATGCTGAGAACATGTAAACATATGATAGCTATCGAATGTGTAGTTCGATACCTAATTATGTACTTCGCCATGACTTCTTGTCCGTTGCTGCCAATCAACAAAGCGATGCCTCAGCGACTCCACAGACTTAGGTCGCTTTCGCCGCATAAGAAGGCATCGATGCTCTGGCAACCATCTGAAACCCTTCATGACTCCTAACACCTCTAGATATAGCTATGCAGTTACGGTGGGCTTTCTCTACGTTCCCATCATAAGGCATAATCACTACAAGTAGTAGTCATGTGGGCTATACATCATCACCACGGTCGATATCATTACTCCGACCACCAGTAAATAAGCTTGTAGTTCCACGCGAATCCCCTCACATCATTGATAGCGGCACGTATCGGCGATTGCTTACCATGCCTACAAATCAAGCTCGAAGGTACATGTCTATAGAACTTGAGGCTCTGAACAGGAACTTGCCAAGGCCGAGCGGAAATGTTCCGAGCTTCTGAGGAAGTCTACGCAGGCCGCAGTCTGAACAAAGCGGCGGCCATCGTATGGAAATCCTACCGACGTAAGCTCGACTTCTTCCCAGACTTCTTCATGAAGGTGACTGAGGTCAATTCAGCATTATACTCCCAGCTGCTCCGACGACAACACCAAGGTCGCGAATACGAAGAAGTCCGGCAAACATCGCCATCCAGCCCATATCGCGTGACCCAAAAGCATGGCCGTGTTGACCGCGATACAATAACCAGAATCCCGGAATAATTTATCTGCCCTAAATACAGATCGCCGAATCATCACAATGTCTTCTTCCGCAAGGAGAAGCAGTATGCGGATACCGCCTTTCTTCAGACGGCTGTTCAAATTCACCTCGATGGACTTCGAAACGGTAGGAATCGCCACATTGCAGGATATGCCCGATGGAAAGACTGAGTGGAAAATATAGGCCGTCTGGGAGATGACGCATCTGATTATCGCACCAAAAACTGTGTTCCGAAACATTTACTATCATGTAAGATATAATCCCAGCAGTTGAATTGACGACCTCGAACTGACCGATACGACAGAAACGTACGCAAGACCCTTCATGAGACGTTTCCAAAGCACGACTCGGAACTAACATGTCTTGGACTTCAGAAACAAAAAACTCCTATCATAGACCGGATCCAGCATTCACATATCTGCTCTCATTATTCCTCTTCCTCACAGGCATAGCATGGGGCATCGCATACGCCAACACGGTCAGCCAGACCATCCGCGTAGCTCTATTCTTCGTCTTCATCCACTTCGTCGGAGCCTCTTTACTGGTAGCAACATTAATGTTCTTCCTTGTCGGTCGTGTACTTGGGAAGCGACGGCATGGATTATTCGGACCTCCTGTCGGTGGCGAGGAGGCACTAGAGTTCGGATACTGTTTCGATGTATGCTTGAACTTCTTCCCCCGCAAAGACGATTGGTATGACCCAACAGCTCACCTAAATACAGGTTTCCATCCGCGCATTTCTCCCGCTCTGGTTCTTCCTCTACGTCCTACAATTCCTGCTCATGCCCCTCATCGCGCAGGACTACTGGGTGTCCAACCTGTTTGGAAACTCCATGTATCTCTTGGCGCTGAGCTACTACTTCATCATCACATTCCTCGGCTACAATGGTAAGCAAAACCTCCGATTGGAATTGCTATGCAACCTTGAGCACTGTGCTTACATTTCCATCCTCTAGCTCTCCCTTTCTTGGCACGAACAGAAGCTGTTCTAGCCCCGATACCCGTGCTTGTCATCCTATGGGCTATCAGTCTATTCACGTTTGACTGCGCAACAAACCTCGCACCAGTGCTGTGGTGCGGCATGGGACTGCGGAAACCTGTCTGAACGGCGGGAATATCAGAAGTCCGGTAAAACTGAATGGACGGGTTCATGATACGGTCTGCACGTCTACATGTACAAGTAGGAGATTCCAAAAGCGACTTGTCTAAAGAGAATCAACTCTTGGTGCTGCGCAAGCCAGTGCTTGACTTATGCTACATTAATGGCTGCGCATGTTCAAAAAGTATATACAATACAAAGGCAACACTTCCTGGAGAAGGTCTCGAACAAGCCCAGACACCGGACAGATGTATGCACATATTATGGCTCAAAAGCCTCATGCACATATTCCACGCTACATTATGCGTGTGGTGCTTCCTGTATCCGCTTTGTACACGTTGCGTTGCACAACTCTATCTGTATTTGCAGGCATCTACAACTTCCTTTTTTCACTAATCTCAGTGTAAGTCTGGATTTGGTCGCCAACCTCGAACCCAGCCCAGTCGTCGAAGCTCATGCCACACTCGGTACCTTTGCGCATCTCCTGGACGTCTTTCTTGACGTTCTTGAGCGAAGCGAGAACACCTAGGAGAGAACTGTTAGCTCAATGAAAGATATGAAACCAGGAAATGGAAGGATACAGCAGAAGTGGGAGAAAACGTACCATCATAAACCTTCTCGCCCTTTCGCAACACTCTCACTCGACTCCCGCGGTTGACCGTGCCGTTACGGACCTTGCAGCCCGCAATCTTCATCGTCTTCCGCCCACCGATGCCAACATCGAAGGACGCTGCAATCTCGGCCTCACCAATGACTTTCTGTGTGACAACGGCGGGCAGCTTGTTCTCGAAGAGAGCCTTGACATCCTCTTGCACGCGATAAATGATGTTGTTTTCGAGGATCTCGACACCGGCGTGAGCGGCCATACCTCTGGTATTCTCATCGAGAGGCAGATTGAAGGCAATGATGTAACCATTGGCAGCGGCGGCACGGTCAATATCCGACTCATGGACCTGCCCGACTTCCGAGGTAAGGATTTGCGGCGCTATGAGCGGCGACGCGATGCTCTGGATGTAGTCTGCGACGGCTTCGGCGGAGCCCGAGACATCAGCTTTAATGATGAAAGGGACAAGAATCTGACCACTGCTGGCAGTGGCGCTATCCTCTTCGGCCTCCTCCACAGTCTCGGGTTCTTCGGCCGACCAAGCAGCCAGAGCTTCTGCGCGCTTACGTTGCTGTTCAGAGCGACGAGCTTGATTGATCGCGTCTGTGTCTTGAGCAGTCTTTTCCCGCTCCATCATCTCTGTGCGGTAATCAACAGCGTCATTAGCCTTTTGCTCTGATGGCGCTTGAAGAACCTCGTCTCCAGCAGATGGTTGATCACGCCAGCCATCGACTTCGACCGGCATTCCTGGGCCCACTTCGTCAACGAGCTGGCCGCCCTCATTCTTGAGTGTGCGAACACGTGCCCAGGTTCGTCCAGCAACAATGATAGTACCAGGGACCAGAGTACCACGACGAACAAGCACTGTAGCAACACGGCCTGATTTCTTGGTCGTAGCTTCCAAAACCCAGCCTTCTACAGTCCCTTGTGTCTCAGCACGGTGGTCCAGAATCTCGGATAGAGAGATAATGGCCTCTTCCAGACTGTCCATTCCTTGACCAGTCTTGCCACTGACCTCGACGACCTGAGTGTCACCGCCGTAATCTTCAATATCGATCTCGTGACGCGCAAGATCTTGCTTTACACGTTGCACATCTGCTTCTTCCTTGTCCACCTTGTTTATCGCGACAATGATCGGAACCTTTGCAGCCTTTGCGTGCTTGATTGCTTCCAAGGTCTGCGGCTTCACGGAATCGTCGGCAGCCACGACAAGAATAACGATGTCAGTCACGTTAGCACCGCGTTGGCGCATGTTCAAGAAGGCGGCGTGCCCAGGTGTGTCAAGGAAGGTGATGGCCCTGCCACTGGTAGCCAGGGGTACACTGAAAGCACCAATATGTTGTGTGATGCCTCCAGCCTCGCCAGCAGCGACACTACTCTTGCGCAAGAAGTCAAGAATGGTGGTTTTGCCATGATCTACATGACCCATAATCGTGACAACAGGTGGGCGACTCGGTAAATATTCCTTACTTTCTGGTAGCGGCAGAGCCTTTAGATCGCGCTCTTCTGCTTCGTCTTCTGCGGACTCGAAGATGGGCTCGACGTTATACTCCGCTGCAATCATGCCACTGACTTCGGAGTTGAGAACCATACCAGGAAAGATGTCATCGTAGCCAAGACGCTCAAGACGATTCACAAAGTGCTCGTATCGCACACCAAGCGTCTGGGCCAGGGTTGCCACACTGACAAACTGTGGCAGTCTTACGGTAGGGCCTTGTTCCTGAGCGAGCTGAGCAGCCTCCTGTCTTTCTCGTTCCCTCTCCTTCTTGCGTGCAGCCTTTCGGGCATTCTTTTCGTCTCGTGCAGCGCCACCCTCGTCGTCATCGTCTTGTTCTCCACGCCCACGATGGCTGCCCTTGCTCCGCTGAATTTTCTCGTCGGCTTCAGCCTCGGCCCACTTGCTAGCACGACGTTCTCGTCGGCGAAGCTCTGCCTCGTCCACGGCCTCCTTTACAAGGGGTGGCCGTTTATCAAGTAGCATGGAGCGCATGTCGTCCTGTGAATTGTGTGCATGGGCAGGTGCACTGCGATCCTCACTCCGTAATCGATTTGTTGCGCGTTCAGATGTGGGCCGGTACTGCTGCCATTCATTGGTCGTCGGACGGGAAGAACCATTGCGCTCAAGCGATGATCGCTCATTCCGATCCGAGGAATTTAATTGAACTCGTCGGACAGGACTGTGACAGTCGTGTGACATGTGGCCCTTCTCGCCACATCGATTGCAGATAGCACCGGCACATTGCCGAGCGGAGTGTCCTTTTGCACCGCAACGGGCACAAACTCGCTCAGACAGTGCCTGTCTAGGTACCTGTGGAGTATAGCTGCTCAGGTTTGTATTCGCCAACGACGGCACGGCAGGGCTGGACTGTGTGGCGCGGCGACGCCTGTGCTCCTCGAAGCGCCGATTTACCCAATCAGTGTCCAGGTCGTGCTCTTGGCCGAAGGTCTGATGCGACGACGTCGACGAACGCTCTGTTTCTGGTGTACTCTTACGGCGAAGAAGCGGCCACGACGCTGGATCTGCAGAACTTTTCATTGACGCATCATGCCGAACTATTTCGCCGGACGATGCTGCATCGCCACGAGGCTGGAATGATACACTTCGCAGAGAATTTTGGGAAGAATCCTGGGTCGAAGACATTTGCTTCTGGGTTGTAAGGTCAAAAGGCTGGCCACCGGAAGTTTCTAGCTTCAAAGTACTGTCTTCGCGCGTACCCGCCAAGTCGTATCTATGTTCCGAGGTCTCTGAGCGCTGAGCTCGCTTTGAGAGTTCACCCCAGGGACTACGATCGTCTCGTGGTCTCAGACTTTTCAGAGACTGAGAATCGAGCTCTCCAGAGGCATGGTCATGTTCTTTGGATGTGTCTGGTTGAGGAGTGTTGATCGGAGAGGCAGATTTAGTCAACAAGTGGTCCCATGGTAGCCCGTCCGAAGGTTTGAGGTCAATCTGTCTGGTTTTAGGTGAACGCTGTTGCAACGGCACATGTTCAGTCGGGTACCTTGGTGTCATTGATGTGCTCCAGCCTTCTAGTCCTGGGTGTGGGACCTTTTGCTGGGCGGCGCTTGTATCTGTCCCGGCGTCCGTCTCGATTGCTCTGTCAAGAGGGATCCGATCATCTATTCCACCCCAAGAAGGTCCCACATGTTCGTTCTGTGCAGCGACCCGAGCACTGAAAGGGTCAGATACGTGTTTCGGTTCAGTGCGTCGCTGGATGTTACCATGGACAATAAGACGAGAAGTTTGATTAGCATCGATTGCTTTCGAGGCCTTCAGGCTTGATGGGCTCTTTTCGAGCTGATTTTGCATGGTGGCTTTATGCTCATCTCTGGCAGGCGTTGTATGGGACTGATCTTGTTTCACAGCACTAGAATTTGCAGCATTACGGAGTGACGGTGCAGACCGTTGGTTCACACCCTCTGCATGTGTTGAAATTGACGACTTTGGCCCACTTTCAGCCTGTTGATTAGGTGCAGCAGTGGACTGTAATGAGCTTGCGTCCACTTCTTCATGTTGGCTTTCTGTGTGTTGTTGCGGCGCAACCTCTGTGTTGACTCGGAAGGGTTTCCCTTCCCTAGAAGTGGTATCAAGCGGCTCAACTGCTCGACGATTGCGGTGGGAACTTGGACCATTGAGTCTTTGATGGGACGAAGAGTGTTCGAGCACCTGCTTCGCTGTTCGAGCTTTCGTTTCGGCAGCATGACTTGACTGCGGATGCACGAGTAGTGAGCTTGAAGAGTATACGTCCTCATCACCGGCACTATTCGTGGTGCTTGGTCGTTTGCGCTCGTTGCTGTGTTGTGCCTTATTCTGTAGTGATCTTGCACTAGTAGCTGCATCAAGTTGTGGCTGCGCAGGTTGCGCAATGCTTGCACCTTCACCTTGTGCAAGCTGTCCGTTTCCACCAGAAGGAACCGCATATTTGACGCCTAGCAGTCGAGCCCGTTGAACATGTCTTTCTCGCGTACTCAACTCGTTCTCCTTGCCATTTGAGGCCGACTCCAGACGAATTCGAGTATCACTTGTTCCCCAACCACCCTCCCTTGGTGGTAATGAATCTTTCATAACAAAAGACGGCATTGCTACTCTCCTAGGCTCAACCTTTGGGGTGCCTTTTGGGTGCTCCTGGTTCTCTCCTTGAGCATCACCATCTCCATCTGTCAAAGACGACACCGGCCCTGGAGACACTTTATGGAAACGTATGCGTGGCCCGGAAGCTTTGACAGGCCTCGGATTACCTGAAACCACCTTTTCCTTTACAGGAGCCTTCTCGTCTTGCAGAGCAGGTTCGATCTTAGGGTGTTGCACCACGCTCGCATCTGCGACTGACGTGGAAGCATTTCGAGAACGCTCCTTGGAGAGGGTTTTCATGCCTGGATCTGCAATTTGGTCTGGAATGGGCATCGCAAATTTCCGGATTCTTGGCCCATTGTACTTAGTTGTCACGTCGGACTGTACCGTGTCGTGAGGTTCTTTTCGCCGTTTAGCTAGCACCATCCGCCGAGCTGCCTCCAAAGCTGCATTGTCTTTCAGTCGCTTGGCTTCTCTTGCTTCCTCAGCTTGTTTGAGTCTTTGCTCAGCAGCAAGCGCCTGCTGTTGTTCTCGCTCTTCTCTGAATGTGCGTAAGCGAGCACGCTCGGCCTGTTCAGAGGCTGAAAGAGAAGACGTGCCATTGTTTCCATGAATCGAGATGTTTGAAGCAGACAGAGGGGCGGTCCCAGCATCACTCGAGGCCGTCTCCACAGACGCGGTTCCTGCGACTTGACTTGGTGAGGGTGATGTATTCAGTGCTCGGCGAGTAGAAATGGGTAAAATATTGGGTTGAGGACTATGCCCAACACCAGAAAGCCGGCAGGCGCAAAATATGCATACATTTTGAGCCGAGGAAATCTGACGAAGGCGATTAGCAGATGTACCTGAGGTGAAGACTTTGCTTGAGCTTACCCTCATATACCGCTGCCGTCTCATTATTCGCGAATGGAAGCATGCGGAAGAATTTCCTTGTGGATGTAGACCAATACCTTGAACTCTTAGCAGCACCTCCGAGGGTTCGCCGCAATTAGAAGAGACGCGAGTCAGTCGGACAGTCGACAGCACGCGCAGCTACTTTTCCATGACGGCAACATCCTCTGTATTTCAGTTGTGCCCAGAACAGCATATTTGAGCCTCATCTTGATCCTTCTCATCCGACCACAAAATAATATCACGCTGAGAATAAACAAGAATGTCTCGTCAAGTAAGTTGATAAGGTTTCGTTCACCTTGAGTCGTGGCTAATACAACTCAGCAAATCTCCAACCATTACGCACGTCTTCTGAGCCTTTGGCCCACAGATCGCCTTCGCCCTTCCGAGCGACATTTCCAATCGCTTCTTCGAAAGAGGATCGATAGTGCCCCCACCGGAGTCCGCAGAGAAACCACAGAAGTCAATGCTGCATATCTCCTCATCGATGACACTTTCAGCAAGCAATTCAAGCTCTCGGACAGGACTCTTCAGCCTGCAAGCAATCCAGAGTATTACATCAACCTACAGAAAGAGCTTGAAGAGGCGCCTGATCGTAGCTGGCTCAGTGGAGTGGTCGCCAGGATGAAGAAGATGGTCAGATTACAATGAATGGCGAGCAGAGTTTCACAAATCCATCACGGCGGAGGCACTCAGCTGCCCGATTATCAAGCATACGTCACTCATGCTAAGCCCAGTATGCATACGGAACTAGGTGTTGGCCGCACGACAGTCTCCATGGTCGTTGCACTTCTCTCGCTGCAGCACAAGCGACCAACCTCCAGCTGCTACGGTGCATTGACCCACGCGCTCTTTTACAGGTGCATGTGGTGTAATTGACAGGGTTCCCCCTTTTGCAGGATCTTAGCTGAGAGAGCCTACAGTTGCATGGCAAACATCCAGCTCGGACACGATCAACCGTGCCATATATCCGCCACGCGGATCACGGCTCAGGTCTTACGCACGACACGACCTAGACCATGCATTATCACCAAAAAACCTCGACTTAAACGCATACATCCGGCTCAGCGATGGGGAAGTAGTACATCGTTAGTTAGGTTTGAACAGTATCGGAGGAAGACTCAATCCTTGTAGATGGGCGTCGAAGGTTACAGAACGAACTAGCATTTGTCGAAGATCTGCCGCTTCACCGGACTGGAGTGAATTGGACCTGCCTATACATCCTGATATGGTCCCTACGCAGTTCCATAAGAACATGAATGTGCGGCTTCCTGCATGATCCATACCTCCTTCAGCATCACTGTGTCACGCCATGGGAAATTGGAAACCGATGATTGTATATCAACTTATATGTTTCGCTTGAATAGATGCTGAATGTACAGTAGCTCTCCTGTGTCTTGCTAAGCGTGCTGTTCGCGCTGCGCGTCAAACGACATCATACCCAGCTCATTGGCCCAATATTGGCGGACACCAACGGCTTCATAAAGCGTGTTCGCTGTTTCGATATAGCGTGTTCGCTGTGACGTGTTGACTCGTGCCCAGCATTACACGGTTCTGACCACACCACTGTTGTTGGACGAAACAGTATACTCGCAGGACCTCATATTGCTCGTCATGGGGTATGTTATCGTACTGGAGGCGCCTCAAGCTAGCTGAGCTTTCTCAGGGCTGACGTGACGTGATACGGAGATCGCTACTTTAAGATTGTGGGTCTGAGAGGGCAGGAGAGTGGGAGGGAAGCATGCTGTTGCATCATCAATCAATCGAAGGTAAGACATTCAAAGCAGCAACATGCCGCAAATGGTGGTATCTAGCAGTCGTATTCCACCTCTGCACTACAAATTTCATGCCCGCCAAACTGTTTTCGTGCGAAAAGCAGCGATGAATTCCATCAAGTCAATGGTAAGGGCACCTTAGAGAAACGGCGCCAAAACTTCCGAATCGTGAATATCGATTTCCTGTCCACACTAGCACATGTTAGCAGGAGTAAGTGCACTTCGACTGACCATCTATTCAATTGTAGATATCACGTTTGGGGCCCAACGAACCCGAGCTATCACTGATGGTTACAGCGAGTCTGCTGATTGACGACTTGCAGGAAAGCAGCTGAACTTCGTTCTCGTGGATCTCTCGGACGAGGCCGCTGTGCTTCGGTTGCGTTTGGAGTGTTTGCACCATCCTCGGGCCCAGACTCGGTGTCAGTGTCGGAATCGATGATGAGGCCTCCCGATGGTGCCATCGCGTAGCGAGGCGAGGTGACACGTCTGGCATTGTTGCGTCTTGATCTCCTTGGTACTCGTGTCGTGGCTGGTTGCCATTGAGCTGTCCTCGGTATCAAGTATGCTGTAGTGTCGTCGTGGTCAGCATTCTCTCTATCAGAGTCTATCGCATTCATCTCTGGCAGCGCAGGCATATGGCGGGCATATTCAGCATCCGTGGTAGTCTCCGGTGCGATGTGGTATGTTGATTTCATCGTAGCTGCGTCTTCAAGGATGTCTGGGTTGGTCTGTGGCAATTCTGGACCGCGATACGCCTGTTCGCTAGGAATCACTCCACTCTGCATGTCAGATCCTGGGTTGACTGGTGGTGGATCACCCTTGTAACGAGACAACCCCAAAGACTTCGCTGTCTGCAATACGCGCCCGGGAACGATGAAATCAGGACCTCCTTTGGCCACACTCCGGATGTACGTGGACGCTGGTCCATCCTCTTCTATGCTGCGTTCTTTCAAGACAACATTGTCAGCGTGAAGGCCTAGTCTGACGCGTAAGATGCGCTCCACGTCTCTCACGCTGAGTCGATCAGGTGGCTGCATTGTCACCACAATAGAGTGTGGGTATACGAGTACTGATTCGGGAAACATGTTGAATTGGTTCGGTAATCGTACTGCAATGGTCGGGTAGTTCTTCTTGGACGTGAGGTGCTTAACAAAAGAACTCATATGTGTTCGAAGTTTCGCTTCGCCATATTCATGTTGGAGGGGCATGCCGACCCAATCACAAGTCTTGACAAACATAATTGGCACCTCGAATGCTTGCTTGTTTTGCATGTGAAACTTGAGTTTGCCAGTCTGGGGCAGGCAATCGAAAGAGGCTAGACAGCAAAATAGTTAACGAGTTCTGTGATGGGGATAATGCACTGCTCGATAAGAATCAATGAATGTCTGATCGTAGTGATCTGATATGCTGCAACACTTCCAATATAATGTGGTGGCAATGGACAAGATCAAGAGACTGGACCAGTGGTCAGGGCGAGGTACAATACACGAGTCGGTCGCACATTGGAAAGAGTGCTTGATCTAATGTATACGACCATCTTTAGGGAGATGCTCAACGAGATTGTGATTGTAATATGTTGATTATATCTGCATTGTGTCTGTGTCGCTTCGAAGGAACGCTGCTGGTACATTATGTGTGCTCATATGAGAGGGAAGTTAAAGAAGTGTAGTGCATGCCCCTGGTAGTGTACGGACCTGCGGTCCCCACATGCGCTTCGGCTCGAACCCAATCGCAAACAGCGTTTACCACAATCATGGGCGTTGTACATGCAGCACGTGTAGCTCATATGGTGGCATACGATACCTTGCCACTACCCAGGAGCTGCGCATACGTCCCTCAACCAGGCACTTGAACAGCGTGATTAGTCGCACGCGGGCTTGACGCGTGGCGAGGATAACAGCGCTTCATGAATATGGCTACAACCACCCTAACTCCCACCTCTGAATCGCCCAAATTGATCAGAAAGGCGTCCTCTACGGATGTGAAGATTACCAGTGCACCAATACACAACACATTTGGTTGCCGTAAGTCTAGTACACTGTCTAAAACTACCACTACTATACTTAGAAAGGACGAGCAGAACACATAAAGAACCTCCTGCAGCAAGCTCGACAGAAAGCCACTGATGGCTACACCCGCTTGATGAACGCATTGCAAAAAGAGGGAAGTGTAGCTGGTATTCTACACAATGCTGGGGAGGGCGCGGTCACTTCAGGCCAGGTGGTGTACCTGTGTCTGCAATGCTCGCATGTGAGTGGAAGCAAAGAGCGTCATCGGAAAGAGCACGTCTTTTGTAAGTTTTCCGTGACAACTTGTTCACACGACCGCAAGCCACGAATCTGACCAGAACCAGCCGTTGAATCGTCCAACGGCTTTATCCTCTGTCACGAATGCGCCGATTTCGTTTACGACCCTACGTTCGAAGACATCCGCACCAGCAATAGCAAGAAGAGGAAGTTTGCGGCGCTGCAGGGTGATGACAAGAAGCTGGTTTCAGCAAACACGGCAGCCACACCTTGTGCAGCTACCGGTCTCCGGGGTCTTTATAATATGGGACAAACATGCTTTATGTCGGTGATCCTACAGTCTCTCATCCACAATCCCTTCGTACGGAGTTTTTACCTGTCAGAAGGACACAAGAGCTCAGAATGTGAACGAGATGCCTGTACTGCATGTGCTCTGGACGACATATTCACCGACTTCTTCGGACAAGAGAAGCATGAAGGTTATGGTGCGGTACACATGCTTCAAGGGTGCTGGAAAGGTGGCGGTGGACTAGCTGGCTATTCACAGCAGGATGCACACGAATACCTGAGTTTCATACTCAACAATCTTCACACGGCCATTACCTCGGATGATGAAACAGAAGATGGGTCCGATACACGCCAGGAAAAGGCGTCCTTGTCCGGCAAAGACTGTGACTGTGTCATACATCAGACCTTCTCAGGTGTCCTCAAATCCACCGTGACTTGCTCGGCATGCTCAAACACAACCACCGCGTTTGATCCCTTCATGGACTTGTCGCTCGACATTCGAAGTCCCAACATTACAGTAAAGAAGAAAAAGTTGCCACTGACCAACGGCACAGCCACCGTCAAAGAAGCGCTTCCCATGGACCTAGCCGAATGTCTCGACCGCTTCACTGCGCCTGAGACACTGTCCAACGAAAGCTACGTTTGTGTCAAGTGTGACGGCCCACGCGAAGCTAAGAAGCGCCTAAGGCTTGACCGCCTGGCACCCGTCATACCCATCCACCTCAAACGCTTCTCGCATTCGAAAGTGCTTGCGCAGAGCAAAAAGGTAGACACCAAGATCCGTTTCCCTCTTGTCTTGGACCTCTCTCCATATCTCACACACCCGCCATCAGGCGCCCGCTCCCAACCTAAACCCGCCAACACTACTAGTTCGGCATCCGACGATGCAGAGTCTTCACATTTCTACCCGACATCACCGATCTACATCCTCAGTTCAGTCATCGTGCACAAGGGGAAAATTGACAACGGCCATTATGTTTCGTACTCGAGGCAGGGCGACGAATGGTATCGCATGGACGATAGTATGGTCGTCCAGGTCGACGAGAAGGAGGTCCTAGGCGCGGAAGGTTATATGCTGGTGTACGTTGCAAAGGAGTTCTGAATGTGTTGTGATAAAGGTTATTCCGTTTGTGCGAATACCTATATGGAAAGATGCCCAATTGATGATCATCATGTATAGCGTTACGAGAAAAATCTAGAGTTCGAATGGCAAAGATTGTTGGCCTGTATCAAAAGCACATTGGATCGTCTGGTCAATCTCAATTCTATAGCACTCGAGCGGACGGCACAAGTCGAACAAATGGAATACAGCGCTGTCATATGTACAAATTGGACATATAATCCAGAGGAACAACGAAGCTGCGACAAAGAGGCAGAATTCGATAATGTTTTGTCTATTGATCGTCGAGAACGTGCAAGTACTTCTTCTCTTCGCGCTTCTCTTTCTCCGTCATTGGGGGCAGGTCGTAATACGCTGCGCTTCGGTATCCTTGCTGGAATGATGGTCAGTACGATGATGATGGACGCACGAAGAATTCGTTGGGGTATTGGGTTAGGGAGACTTACCAAGTATTTGAATGTGAAGTTTGCGATATCGCCAGGCTCGATATCAAGATCCTTGAAGGTCTTGGCGCTCTTATCGATGAATTGGTCGAGGTATTCGCGCTCGACCTCATCTTTGCTGCCCACCGGCCACCACAGAAGCTTGTTCAAGATCTGGTATACTGGGGCCAGCACGGCCTTGGGCAAGTTGATGTGTCTTCGCTTCTTGATAATTTCCCGATCGACTAATTCACTGATTTCCTGCATGCTGTAATTCTTTGGACCGTATAGCTCGAAAGTTTGGCCGGCGGTGGAGTCGTCAAGAGCTATAGCCTCGAGGGCCTTACCCACATCGATGGCGTGAACAGGCCAGAAGCGCTCAGACATGTTGTTTGAGGTCAGGATATTGCTGGCTCGCGCGAGACGGTGCAGAAGACGGTCTTCGAATCCGAACATGGGTGCTGGGCGGACAAGCGTGGTCTCGGGAAAGATCTCACGTGCAACCTGTTCAGACCGATATTTCGTGCGGTAGAACTCTGAAGGTGATTGAGGGTGCACAGAGTGCGAGGAGACATGGATGAAGCGGTCTACATCGTACTTCGCAACTGCTGAGGCGATACGGTGCGTTCCTTCCACATGTACGTCCTCAAGATCGAAATTTTTGGTAGGGTAATCTCGACCGACCAGGTTGAAGACCATATCTGAGTGTCGAACGGCTTCTTCAATGGAGGTAGTGTTCCGCAGATCGTACTCCATGAACACCACACGGCCCAAGTCTCCAGTGACTTTCAGGTGGCGCTTGGCCATTTCCTCGCGGAAAGGCACCACAACCGTGCATCCTGTACGGGCGAGACGGTTCACGATGTAGCGACCAAGAAATCCAGTTGCGCCAAAAACAGTGGCGCAGTTGCCTCCCAAGCTGCTACGGCCGCCGGAAACACGAAGTATAGGCTTGCCAGTACGGGTGATGGCGATGTCTTGGAGGTGTCGGCGGGATTGCGAGGGTGTGGTTGCTGTGGTCTTGGTGAGCGTTGTCGTCAGGCCGGAGGTTTGTGAGCGAGCCAGCTGGCGCTGAAGAGCCACCTTGCCGGACGATAAACTAGCCATGGCTATAGAGGGTGGAGGACGTCGAAGAAGGAAGAGTAAGGGAGTATTACTCCATGAGCGGCGTCCACTCCTGGTTGCGATGGTGGATGCTGAGGTGAAGTCCAATGCTTCAACTGTGAAGCTCTTCCGCGTCTCGGCCCGCTCGCTGCCATCATCTACGGCAAACGCGAAGCAGTAGCAGCCTTAAAGAAAGGTCATCAACGACACCGCGAGACATACAGGTGCACGAGCACTTCGTTTTCAGTAAACCACTATCAAGACCACAAGGGTTATAACACAACTCTCTATTCAGCCAACTTACGAAGTTCTCACGAAAGCAAAGCATTGCCGTTTGATCACTGTTCAGTTCCCACCGACGCACGACCGTTTCCCGCTACTGTGTGCCCTCGAACCCACCACCATACAAGCCATCTGCCGACATCAACACAACAATACATCAACTCAACATGGAGTACGACAAGATCCCAGACTTCCTCCAGGAACAGCGTGACGATGCTCCAGACGACGTTCAGCACTACTTCCTCAGCTTCGAAGACTATTGGGAGCGCAAGCTGTGGCACGAGCTTACTGACATCCTTGTCACCTACTACAACGATCCACAAAGCGCTTCCCAGCGGATATCGCTTTTCAACAACTTCATAAAGAGCTTTGCAGACAAGATCAATCAGTTGAAGCTGGTACAGATTGGGTTGCAAGCGGCATCACAGTACAAAGGTATGCCGATGACATGGCCGAGGATTGCGGAGGAGTAGAGACTAAGAAATTATTAGATGACAGTGAACGACTTTCCTTCCTCACGAACCTCACCTCGCGTGTCGACAAACCAGCCTCACAGGATGCATATGTGTTCGCACTCACACAAGTGGCCAACGTCCGATTACGCCTAGAAGAAACCGCAGAGGCACGCAAAGATCTTGACAAGTGTGAGAGCATACTCGACACTTTTGACAGCGTTGAAAGTGTTGTGCACGCCTCCTTCTACCGTACGAGCGCTCGCTACTATCAGATTCAAGTTGATTTCGCCAACTACTACCGCATCACTCTTCTCTACCTAGCTTGCGTGGAGTTGGGAGATCTAAGCACGGCTGAACGCCATCGGATCGCGTATGATCTCTCGCTCGCAGCACTTGTGTCAGATACGATTTACAACTTCGGTGAGCTTCTGTTGCACCCAATCCTGGACAGCTTGACCAACACCGAGCACGCCTGGCTCCGCGACCTGTTGTTTGCCTTCAATCGTGGTGATCTCCATGCTTTCAACATCTTGCAATCACATTTGCAATCAAACGCCCTCCTGGCCGACCACCGGACTTTCCTCTACCAGAAGATTTCTCTATCAGCCCTCACACAACTCGTCTTCTCGCGACCACCACAAGATCGTAGCATGACTTTTGCTACTATTTCAGAGGAGACTAAGGTGGCGCTGGATGAGATCGAGCATCTGATCATGAAAGCGTTGAGTCTAGGTCTGCTACGAGGAAGCATCGACCAGGTTGCAGAAGTGGCAAAGATCAGCTGGGTACAGCCAAAGGTGCTTGACCCTCAGGGCATCGAGGGCATGAGGACAAGACTGAAGGAATGGAGCTCTGGCGTTGAAAGACTAGGCAACTGGATCGAGGGCGTTGGCGAAGATGTTTGGGCTGCGTAGAGTGGAGAGGTCAGAAGTCCTAATGTTCACTCGAGTCTGCCCCTCTCACAACGGGTGTTTGAACGGTTGGCATCTTAGCGCACATGCTCAATGATCCGACATATGTATTCTAGCTAGAGTGTGATGAGAATCCAACCACTTCCGCATCTGCTGCGTCTTCCACATCCTGCTGATCACATTTGCTTCACTGTTCTTGTTTCTTCCTTGCGTGCTAGGCATCCTTCTTGCGTGTGGCAAAAATAACTGCCTAGCGCTACCTGATGGGTGCCTCACATGTCTGAGAACATAATACAACAACAAATCGTATTTGTACGCCTTTGCACACAAAGTAGCTTTGTCTACTAATTCTTTTTCTCAGCAGTCTCCTGCTCACACCAGAGAAAAAATCAGGCGAATATTTGCGACCTGCAAAGTGTGCGAGGAACACATTTTCAACCTACAACCCTCTTACCATACAACTTGAGTTGTGACGATAATTTGACCTACCGACTAAATTATAGAAAGCTTCAACTTCCACCAAGACAATGACCACTTTAACCTCAAGGACTGTTCCTCTCTATGGTGGAGCTCTGACTGTCTCGCTGCCCACCAATTTCGCGGACGTCAGCGACATTCGACAAGTGCCCGACCATCAGGAAGTCTGGCTAGATTCGGAAGGCTTCACCTCTGTTATCATAGATATCCTACAACGGGTCGATATCCCGATTGCTGGTGGCCAGCTTGAAGCCTCCAACCCAGACGTTGAGGCATTGAAGTACCATCTCAAGGACATCGTCGAGAGCGACGGGTCTAACGACGCAAGCCAGGTGTCGGTCATCAGTGCATCCGAGATCACATTTCCCAAATTCCCTCATGGCACGAAAGGGTATGGCTTACTGGCAGAGGTACCTCGGGCGGAGAAGATGATTGGACGGGCGAACGAGCCGGAGTTCGTGGCGATGTATCTCATGGTGGTGCGATTAGAAGCGCAGGCGACTGATTTGGTTGTTGGCATAAATGTGCCGCATGTGGTTGGTACTCAAGGCTATGGAGGACGTGGGGAGGTGGATTTGCGAGCAGGAAGATCGGGGACTTTGATGGAGACGGCGGAAAAAGTTCGAGGCATGATTGTTGAAACATTGGAAGTAAAAGATTGGGATCTTTTTGTGCAGGAATGAAGTACGACGACCCGGGCTTTTGTGCGGAAGACGAGACTGAGATGCTGCCAATCCTAGGATGAGCCCGGTCCTATGGTCATAGTACAGACTTGGCTCGGTACACAGTCAGCAGACACTAGCCACTACTTCATCTATCACCCAGAACAGCAAACTCGAGCTTTCTGGCCACATCATCAAGCTCCGAATCACTATCAAGGCTCAGCCGCTCGTTCTGCTTCTCGTCCGCCACCATGGCCTTCTCTGCACGGTACCTTCTGGCTACTGCCTCCATGACCTCTTTCTGGTTGGTCCCTTGCATTTCCTTCTTGACCAGCGCATAATGACTCTTGACGAACGCCGCATAGCCATTCACCTTTGCTGTACCTGTCGTCTCTTTTCTCGGCACAGGTTTTACCTGCTCCAACATCCCCTTGCAGCTGCCGCAACGCTGCTTACTCGGATCGATACTCTTGGAATGCCGCTTGAACTCTGCTCCACAGAAGTCGCCTGTGCACCGCCAGATATATTTGTATTCAATGGCATAGGTGTGCTTGGTAGTAACCTCTACGTTGCGGTCCGCAAACGCCGTGGAGACTTTGCGGCCCCAGTCCTTGAATTGCTTTCCATGTGGTTGGTCCTTAACCCCGGATATCATGAAATTACACAAGTGGCAGAATTCATGCGCGACGACGTTCAGCAAACGTTCTTCGTCATCGATCACTTTCTCTGCTAGCTCGATCGAGGCGTGGTGCTTGTTCGTTACCGTGCTAGAGCCATCGAGGTGCTTCGTTCTGGTCTTCTCGTTCCTCCAATTCGCGCGGCCAGCAGTCTGATTGAGGGTTTTGCTCCAGATGATCTTAACGCCACCAGTCACAGCTGCGAGCGCAGAGATGCGGCCAGCTGTGATGTGTTGATCGAGTTCGGCCAGGAAAGTTTCTGCCAGCTCGTGTTTCCGCGACTGCCAATCCTTCCTCGCCTCGATCTCTGCTTTAGTACGTTTGGTTGGACTGAGCTTTCGTGGCGAGCCGCTTGGTGATGCCGGCCCGTCATCATACGAATGGTTGAGCTTTTTGGGAGACTTCCATTCTTTGCGTGGCGAATATTGATCATTCCACTCGTTTACTGTCTCAGGATCCCAGAATGCCCCAAGACTAGGTCTGTGTGGCGGTGTAGGCACTCGAATCCGCTGCTTAGATGGCGATTGAAGTTTGCCCTTGGATGGCGACGGTGGTGGGGTGATGGCTTTAGCACCACGCTCCTGACTCTGCCTGCTTGGACTGTACAGACGTGGTGGCGAAAAATGCAATATCGCACCGCGATTTTCTTTATCCGAAGAGCTCGAAGGGCGTGATTCTAAGAAGAGGTTGGTTGTTGGCTTCGGAATCCCAGCTCTTTGAATATCCTTGGCTTTATCTAGGATCTGTAATCCCTCAAACCCTTTGGCAAGTTCAGAACAAATATCATGCTCAGCTGCCTTCATTTTCCGTGGCGGTAAAAACTTCCTTGGACTCGGTAGATCATCCTCAGAAGACTCAGCTTCTGCGATATCTTCTCCACACCAAATGCTTTCCTCAAAGTCCGCCTCTGTCACTTCATCGCCTGTATCAGCTGTCTCAATTGATGGGGCAGATTTCATGCGTCCGAGCTGTACTTTGCTTTTGGCTTTTCTTTGTGGCGATGGCTCATCCATCAAAGTCGAAGTCAAAGGTTGGAAGACTGGCATTTTTGTTGGACTAATCTCACGCAAGACGCCTCTATTGCCCATACTTTTCAATGGAGTGAGCCGTATTTGCTTGCGTGACTTCAGACAGTCAAGTGGGATTTTGGGGATAAGATCTGGAACCGATGATGTCTCGTCCTCGTTCCTTGACAAGCATGTTTTGTCACCGTTGTTAGCACGTATAGCTTTCTTTCTTGGTGACGTTCGTGGTTGTCTGCTTGATGGATTGTTGACTGGAGCCTGTAGTGGAGCACTATTCGCTTCATACTCCGATTCATCATCATCGCTACACTGTGCTCTTCGTAATCTAGCCATAGTTCACTCGTGAATAGAGTCTTGCTGCCGTACAATCACTAATAATGTGATTTGCCTGTCTCTAAATGAAGTTGAGGCACTGTTGGTAAACATAGCGTTGCGAGGACGGGAGTGCCCGCAGTCTTTCATCTTCTCTCCCACCTATGCTTCCTCGCTCTCGTGCAAACTATAGAACAATAGTCTCGTGCTGTGTATTGCGTGGACAGCAATATCTAGTTCCAGATAGAAAGGAGAAGCTCCCGTTTGTCCATGCTGTCAATATGCCGTTGTTCTACCGACCTAGTACCTACATAGGTACCAAGCCGTAGAGCAGCTCATCAGCGAGACTTTAGGAATGGCCGGCTGTGAACATTTGATCAACTTGGCTAGCAAGACGAGTATGGTGACGATGCAAAGAACAATCTTGTCAGTTAAGGTTCTTGCGAGCAAACCCGTTGCATTGCAATACGTATGATGTGAAGCATCAATGCTATTATATATGTAGTTGCTCGATCGCGCGAAAGTTCGTTATATACGCGCAGGTGCCAAGACCTCCGCTGATTGGCAAAAATCTCGCACTCATCCGACATCCTTAGGTACATCCAACATCTTCACGAGTGCAATACGAATTTCTAGCAAACTATCGCAACAATGGGTGTTGCCTTCGACTCAGCGCCCGAGCGGCCGGAAAATATCGATACCATACTGAACGGCCTCGACCGCTACAACCCCGAGACTACTGGCGTTTTTCAAGAATATGTCGCTCAGCAATGCGACAACCAGACTTACGACATATATGCCAACCTGGCACTGTTGAAACTGTACGTGGAACCCTACATCCCATCCGCAAAGAGGAGCACCCGGCTGCACAAGGATGAATAAACTTAAAACGTTTCCTATTACATGATCGGACCTGCTTGAACCCAGGTCCAACAGTGATTTCATTAGATATTAGCTCTATCTGAAAGATCAGCAGAAATCTGTTCTCTCTTTTTGCTCGTCAAACGGACACAAGATTATGACACTGACTTGACCAACGATTCCAGATACCAGTTCAATCCTCACCTATCACATCCCGAAACCACCACCAACATCCTTGCCAAATCTCTGACCGTCTTTCCTTCACCCGACTTCTCACTATGTCTGGCCCTGCTTCCACCACACGTTCTAGTCGCCTCGAAAAGCGATCCGGCCTCTGGTAGCATTGCCGAAGCAGTCCAGCATCTCTCCCTGCTACACACTCAGCTCAACAACGCACAATACGAAACATTCTGGAGCACGTTTGAGTCTTCCGACGACTACGCCGATCTTGTGGCCGATGTGCAAGGGTTCGAAGAAGTGATGCGCGTACGCATCGCGGTGGTTGTGTCACAGTGTATGCAAGAAGTACAACGAGATGTGCTCGAGGCGTGGCTGAATCTTCAAGGGGCTAAATTCGAGAGCTTCGTGAGTGAGGTGTGTGGCTGGAAGATTGAGAGCGACGGTATGGTCAAGGTACCGCTGAACAAGGAGAACGAGGCGCGAGGCACTGTCGTGCGGGAAAATGTCAACTTCGAACAGTTCGGCCGGATGATCAAGAGATCGTACGAACAGCCTGCTTGAGGTGCTGGTATGAGGACTTTGAAAGGTTTATGCATGATGAGTACCAGTCCGCGTGGGACTCGACTCTGACCATTGAATTGCAAAAGCGCGGCGTTCGGCTGGATTCGCGGGAGGAAATCACGGAGAGGCAGCAAAAAGGCACAGCGTGCTGGGTACCTTGACATAGGAGGGCCGTTCATGAGTTGATGAGGATGAAACGACAGGAGAATATATGAGCATGATCTCCATGGTTAGTCACGATGCAACGTGGACTCGCTGTAGGTGCAGCTTTCCACATACAGTCTACATGAGCTACATCTCGTAGATAAATTGTCGGACTCAAATTGACCAAGTGCTATCGTTACATTGCTACTCGTCATGCTTGGTTCGGTACGTTCTCATCATTTCTATACTTATAAGTCTCGAGCTGGAAGGATATCTTCTCTGGTATCAAAACTCGTGCGTGCACACCTCTGTCATTTTCATCATTCCCCATGTTGCATCACTCAATTCCCAACGAGGGAGGCAGTCGTATCACACCTCAGCTCTTAATGCACCATAACATCTGCATGCTGGGCCGCGGCTTGATCTTTGCCCTCGTTGTCCTTGGATCCTGTAGCCACTCCGTCGATCTCCATATCGTGGTCACCTGGCGCCTCCTCGCCTTCCTCCTCCAGTTCTTCCTCGTCCTCTTCGTCTTCGCTCTCGTCACCAATGTCCTCACTGCCAGCCTCACTCTCCTCGTCCTCTTCTTTCCCGTTGCCTTCCACACCCTCCATCTCAGCATCCTCCCCTACAGCTTTCGCCTTGGCCACCTCCTCACCTTCTGCTAACTCCGGCGCCTCCTCATCCTCCTCCTCCTCTTCCTCTTCGGCACCGTACAAGGCGCCGTCGTCCTCCTGCGCATCGACGTCGGGCTGCTCAGGGGGAAATTCTGCTGGCGCCGTCTCGTCGCTATCCCATTTGATGTTGAACCGCGTTACCCTGGGCTTCTCCGCTAGGATACTACGCCGGACCTTCTCGACGATCGGCTTCGCCGGCGGCTCATTGATGAGTGTCTCGTCCGTGTATTCGTTGTTGACGTAGTAGCCCACACGTACGAACTCGCGGTCGTCATAGCTGCACGACAGCAAGATGACAGTGACGCCGAGGATCTCGGTCGCGGGGATGCGTGCAGTGTTAGGTGGGTCGGCTTCAAAGACGAATTTATTGACACCCACAGGAATGGGTCCAACAAGCAGGGAGTCCAGTTCCTGATCGTGCTCAGAGCTGTAAATGTGCCACGTGATTAGCGCGATCTCACTAACAAGCAGAGGCGAGGGGCTGCTGCCTAAACAGCTCAGCTACTCACGAGGTTGCGGAGCCCACGTATGTCAACTTCCACTCGAGATCCTTCTGTAGTGGCTCCAGGCATTCGAAGGTGATCTCAAACTCGTAGGGCGAGCTGAAGGCTGCTGGGTTGTTGCGCACCGTCACGTTGAGGAGGGAGACGGCTGCCATGATGCCGTGCTACGCCGTGCTATGTTGTCCTGTCGTGCGATTTATTGTTTGTTTCTTCCGATGGGATTCCTGGTGCAATGTGGGGGCGGTGTAGGAGAGTGCCGATATCGCCTCCCGCTCTGTCTGTCCTTCTTCTGCTGGTGATGGAGTATCCGGTTCAATGCAACAGAGATTTCGAGATAGACGGGGAATGTAATGGAGAGAAGAGAGGCAAGCAGAGATGTGTGGGTGTGTATAGTAACAGATACAACATGAAGCAAAGTGCAGCTCCACGTGAGAGCTTCGGACGCGATTTCTCGTGTTAGCGTGACGTACAGCGTCTAGCACACGTCGGCGTCTGAGAGGTGGGACATGCCTGTACACATCTCGTGTATGTAAGGTACGGCGATGTATATCTACTTTTAACACCACCGATAGAAACGCCAGATCCCAGTATCCATCTCCAACATCTCATCGACCCAGTCCCGACCAAATCAATCTTACATCAATACTCCTGCGGCGATGTATGCGGCGACACTCCCGCAGCTGTCCATAGTCTGGGACCAGCACTCTTTGGACTCTGTAAGCAGCCAGAGTCGTCGCTTTCTCGATGCCATCAGGTAAGATGAATGTGAGTCTTTGCGTCCATCTGTTTTTTTCTATCTTCCCTCACCCCTCCGCCAATAAACAAAGGACTTGATGCGTTGCTTGGCAAAAGAATACCTATCTGGCTAAGGTAAGATTGTTGTTGATCAATCGTGACCTCGGCATCCAAGCCACCAAGCTCAAGCCTCCTGGTACGCAAACCACATTGGGAAATGGAGTTCTTCACATTTACCCCTTGTTGGAGAACATCTCTCACTCGACAACATTCTACATGGGTCGCCCTCTGTGAAGATGGCGGCGCCGAGACATCTCGATTACGAGCTCGTAGAGCATCCTGACATCGAGCGCGGCCTTTCCCCCAACGAACGCGATGCAACCCTCGAGCAAGATCCGCTCACCACGGACGATGTGTCAGAAAAGAGATCGCAACAGCTGGTGGTAGAGCACTCTGGCTCTACTGATTACTTCACCGGACTACGCGGTATCGCAGCCCTTTGCGTCTTCACCAATCATACTTTGGGCAGTGGGAATCATGAGCGTGGATTCGGTGCGGGAGGAGATGATGGACCATATTATCATTTTATCGCCCTTCCCTTCCTCCGGGTCTTTTACACAGGAGGGACTGCTGCTGTATCAGTCTTCTTTGTGCTCTCTGGCTTCGTCATTACTCAATCGATGGTCAAGATGGTCCGCGCTAATCGACAGAAGGACTTCCTGAAGACTTGGGCCTCAGCGATGATACGACGACCAGTGCGGTTGTATCTGCCTTGCCTTGGTGTCTCGCTCCTTGTCGCGTTGGCTCTGCATGTGCCGGGCAACTTCCACCCTCCACAGCCGTGGTTGGAGGCTAGACCGTCAATCTTTGAAGAAGTGGGACGCTGGATATGGCAATGCTGGGATTATTTCCAGCCATGGAGACCCCATGCGTCTGATCAATGGTGGTTCATCTACGACATAGTGGTATGGACCATTCCTGTCGAGCTGAACGGCTCAATAATGTGCTATGGTCTTGTACTATTGTACAGTCGAGCTGCTCAGAGCTTTGGCCTTGGCTCCCCAATCAACACCTGGTTCGCTGGGATTTTGTTCACCGCCACGGCTATCTTGCTTGAATATGGGTACTGGTGGCAGGCTTGTTTCACAGCCGGCTTCATGTTCACAATAATAAATGCCTTTGCGCTGGACAAGCCACTGCTTGCGCGCAAGTTCACGGTTCCTACGCGAACTCAACATCTGATAGTGCCTGCATCCACAATCGCCATGCATCTCATCTTCATTATCAGCTGGTACTTGCTCTCAAGTCCTGCTACAGCTGGTAAACCCGAATGGATGGAGGAGACCCCTGGATGGAAGTGGCTTTCGACACTGATTCCGAAGGCCTATAACAAAGCACAATTCTACCGATTCTGGGAATCATGGGGTTCTATTGGTTTGGTCTACGCGTGTCTACGAATCTCATGGCTGCAGTGGATCTTTAACACCAGGCCTATTCAGTATCTCGGCAAGGTCAGCTACATGCTCTACCTCGTCCATCTGCCCCTTGCGTATATCTTCTCTGATCGATGGGGTCGAGCGTTGGGTAGGACGCCATTCATGAGCCAGCAGAAATGGTGGGATCACCTGCTCTATGTGCCGGATTGGGGACCTTTTGGCTTCAGTCTTCAGTGGGGTGCCTTCTGGGCCTCAACTTTGGCAGTGAACTTGGCCGTTTCACATATTCTGACCAAGTACTTTGACGATCCGTCGGTAAAATTGGGGAAGTACATCACACAACGACTAGGATTGCATCCAGCACCTAGGCAGACGGCTCTGCTCGGGGCGTCGTGATATCTGTTGATATGAATACATGTAGTCTCTGTACATCATCCAATTATGCTGCATTGTATAGATGCAACTGACTTCGACTAAACATTTCGACATGCTTCACAGGATGATTCGGGTATCCATTGCACTAATAAATCGTGATAAAATCCAGCTTGTTGAATTGCTGTCCACTAGGCCCTGTCACCTTCAATAAGGGATGATGAAGAGGCGAATCGTTGCATTGCACAACAGGTCAATTGCACAAACGCACAAAGAGTGGTTTAGTTCTCTGCAAGAATATCGTGAAGTCAGTAATCATGTCGTGAGTTTCATGTTGCTCGGACACGCCTTGCTGAGTCAATTGGAGTGTAGATGACGTTAAGCGACGCGCATTCACCACCTGTTCCGTTACACGCTCCAGACTATCAACCACACATATGAACAAAGCAGAGTATTTTCAAGCACCTGGCAATGGAGAGGCTGTGATCTCGCGAAGGCGAACATCTACACGCACGGACCATCGTATATGAGCTCGAGAACCTGCAACAGGCAAGCAAAGTCTACTACTGTTCTCTCAAGATCACCGAATCATGGCGCATCTCCTGCGCGGCAAACAGGCAGGTATACAAAACGATCTTTCAGCCGGCATTCTGCCAGGGCTGTTTGCCATCGATGACTTGGGTCGATATGGTATCAATTCCCAGATCACAGCCTTAGCATATGACCCGGTACAATCGCTTCTTGCTGTTGGCACCAAATCTTCACAATACGGTCCCGGTCAGATCGAGGTGTTCGGGCAACATAGAGTCCAAGTGACACTCCCTTTACCGCGGCCGACGGATGTCAAGATTCTGCAGTTCTGTGCCGAGAAGTTGATCTGCATCGATAGCCGACACGACATCAATGTATACTCTCTTGAGCTCAAGACGTTGTTGGCGGCACATTCACCTCCAGGAACTGTGACGGCGCTATGCTCTGATCCGACTTTGGACTACGCACTGTTAGGAATGCAGTCGGGAGATATCCTGGCCTACGACCTCGACCGGGAGAACTTGGCGCCTTTCAAAATTCCAAACTTGTGGCAGGAAGTAGAGCCTAGAGCGCGTGTGTCAAGTGTTGTATCGATTCAGCTCCATCCCAGAGATATTGGCCAGGTTCTTATCGGTTACACGCACGGTGCGGTCATCTTCAGCTTCAAACTAAACAAGGCGGTGCGGTCATTTCAGTATGAGATTCCGCGTGGCGCTCCCGGAGGTGATGGAGACGCTACGATGGCGAATACTATCAGGAGACCCAGGTTGACGCAAGCAGTCTGGCATCCGACGGGAACGTTCATCATGACTGGCTACGAGGATAGCTCTATTGTCTTCTGGGACACCTTGAGAGACGGGCGTATACTGATGGCTCGGACGCTGGCGGACACCAACATCGCAACCCCTGGCACAGCGACTGGCATAAACCAACAAGGCATGTCTCCACTTGCTGTGAAGGAACCTCTATTCAGACTGGACTGGTGCGCCAACAACCCGGATCCCGAAGACACGATCATCATTATTGCTGGCGGCATGTCAAGTCAAGCGCCAAGCAAAGGTCTGACACTATTTGAGATGGGTCGTACTCCTGTCTATGCTACAAGTCCATGGACGACGCTCGTGTCCTATTTTGAGGCACCCAAACGTCAGAGGTTCTTACCTACTCCACCAGGTGCTGAGGTTGTCGATTACTGTCTTATACCACGAGCAACGCCACATTTTGCTGGTGCCCACGATCCGATCGCCATCATAGCCTTACTTTCTTCCGGCGAATTGCTCACCCTCTCATTTCCTTCCGGTATGCCTATCTCGCCCACGAATCAGCTCCATATCTCAACCACCTTTGTTCATCCATTCATTAAGCGTCTTGAGATCGCTCGGACCGACCGTGAGCGTTGGCTCGGCATGACAGAGAGGCGATCAAAAGGACCATCAATACTCACAGGAGGTGCTGAAGCTACACGACCACTACGCAGATTTGAAAAGCGGGATATCGCCCTCACTGCTCACGCTGACGGAACGATCCGGCTATGGGATGTGGGCGCTGGGGACGAAATTGAAAATGACAGTGTGCTCCAGGTCGATGTCAGTCGAGCAGTTGGCCGTTTCGATGGTGTTGATATAGCTGATATGTCATTGGCTGGCGCATCTGGAGAGCTCGCTGTTGGCTTATCGAGTGGCGAGCTGATCGTATTTCGATGGAGTTCAAACAAGAATGCTGGCCGTGAACCTCCACCGCCAAAGCCGACGCAGCCACGCCAGCTGGCTGTCGTAAGCGATCGAGTTGATCCGTCCTTGAGTGAAGGGTTGATGCCTGCTGTGCTTCTCGACCAGCAAGAAGGCCCAGTCACTGCTGTCAAAATGAGTGAAGTCGGCTTTGTTGCAGCAGGGTACAGGAGTGGCTCAATTGTTGTTATTGACATGCGCGGTCCAGCGGTAATCTATACAGCTTCGATGGCGGATCTGTACAGCGGCCACGGAAAAGGTAGCATACGGAGGCGTGCTAGCAGCTCTGCAGGCAACAAACCGGAGTGGGCAACGCAAATCGAATTCAGCATCATGATGTGTGATGGTGATGACTACAGCAGTATCCTTCTTCACATCGGCACTAATCTTGGGCATGTCGCCTCCCTCAAAGTCGTTCCAGATCCCAGCGGACGCTATACAGTACAGTACGCCGGGTCGGTGTCTCTCGATAGCGAAGTGCTCTCCCTATATCCCATCCACGCGGACTCAGGAACACCAGCGTATGCTAGCCAACTAGCGATGGGACGACTCGGGGATGGCTTACGCGTGAACGGCGTTTTAGTAGCAATTACACCTACTGGCATTCACATCTTCCGTCCCGCATCTTCAAAAGGTGCACATAAGTCCTTCGATTCGGTATTCTGCGACGCTGCTAGGGTCGTGCGATACCAAGACCAAGGCTATGCCATCTGTGGGCTCTTCGGCGACGGCAGTACGCGGATCTACTCCATCCCCGCCCTGCGTGAGATCGGCTCCAGCAATCTTACCAACCTTCTTGACGTACGCCGCTTCAAGGACGCCGCCATCACTCCGACTGGACACATTTTAGCCTTTACAGGGCCCTCAGCATTGGCCCTCCTCTCGATCTGGGGTACCGGTCAACCTCTGCATCAAAGCAAAGATATGCTCTACAACCCGAATGCCCCAGTTCCTCCTCGTCCCACCATCAGCACCGTACAATGGGTCACCGGTACCCAATACATCACCCCAGCGGACATGGACATCCTGATCGGCGGACCCGACCGCCCGCCCTCAAAGCGCATGATCGCGCAAGCACGGGCAGACGAACAGCAGCGCCGCGCCGTTGCAATGTCAAGTAGCAGCGCTACCGCCGCCAATGTCCAAGCAGCAGCGGGTGGTGGCTACTGGGACTACATGCAGCGACAGATCCAAGAACGCACCGAGCAGCTGGGTTTGGTCGGCGATTCCATGGAGCGCGTCGAGCAGAATAGCAAAGGCTGGGCTGACGACGTCAATAAGTTTGTCAAGAACTCGAAGCGCAATGTGGCGACTGGCCGTAAGTTTTGACAGATCCCTTTTCACTTCCCCATTCCCCACACCCTTTTCGTGTTCTGGTTGCTGACTTCACTGCGTGCCTTGTCTAGTCATTCGGGCAAAATTCGGCATTTGATTGATCTAGGAGTATGGTTATTGAACTGAATATGAATATCAAGTATTTGCTGAGATGGTGACACCGACCAGCCTTCCGCGGCATTATGATGATGGCGCGATTTGGGCAGTGGTAGGTGTCCTGGTGACTGAGGGGGGACTAACATAGGTATCGGCTGGAAGGAACTTCGACCGGTCTGAACACAGGCGTAAAGGCTTCCTGAACGATCACGAATAACACAACTACGGACCCGAGATGAAAAGCAGAAGATAATTGGAGTGAAGGCCGTTCTTCATAAAGGGTGAAAGTTCCCGTAACATGAATGTCAACGCTATGCCACATCTCAGCAACATCAACAGAACGTCTCGCCCGTAGCTCATGCATAAGAATCCAACCATCACGATCGTGTACTGGCCCACCTCTTCAGGACTTGCCACCCTTCTTTGCACCCTTGCCTCCACGCGCCGCTTTGAGCTTCTGTTGTCTCTCCATCCGCGCCATCTGCTCCTGCTTCTCCTTATCCAGCAATTCCCGCTCCTGCTTCTCGGCCGCCTTTTGCGCTGCCGCCTCCTCGCGCTGCGCTCGCACAAGCTTCAGCCTCTCGAGATCCGCTCGCGCCTCGTCCGTCTTGCCCTCAGCGTGCAACTTCTGGTACCGCTCTCTGGCCTGCTGTGCCTGCAGCGCCTCCCGCTCCCGCCGCGATAATTGCGACACATCCTCAGGCTTTGTGAGTTTCTTGGGCTTGGCAGCCACCTCGTCAGCGGTCGGCGGTGCTTTCTCCGCTTGCTTGCGCGCCGAGGCGCTGTGGTTCGGGTTGGCGGGCATGTCATCGTCGTCGTCCGAATCCTCTTCGTCGCTGGATGGTAGGTCGCCCGGTTGCGGTACGCCTTGCTTCTTCTTGATCGCCGCCTCTTTCTTCGCTTTGGCAGCGGCACGGCGCTCCTCACGCGTCATCTCCACTTGTGGCTGCGGTGGTGCGTCTGAGTCCGAATCTTCCTCGGACGAGTCGTCGGAGTCGTCTTCTTCCGAGCTCTCTTCAGCAGTGGGCTCGGCCCACATGCCTCGTTCGCCGCCATCGGCGTCTAGGGGACGGAGGTTCTTGCTGAACTGTCTGCCGCCTTGGAATGGTTGCGTTAATCTTCTGTATGCCGTGGACAATGATGTAGATCGGTCATGGGCTCACCTCCTCGCTTCGCTTTCTGGAACTTCCCTGCTCGTCCTCTTGTGGAGCTTGACATGTTGATGTTGGTATGGAGAGAGGGGAGCGGTTAATGGAGGGGGCAACGGAGGAACCTCTTCGCAGATTGTAACAAGTCGAGTTTCGTGGGAACAATTAGGCAATCGCAGAGTGAAGGTGCGAGTATCTTGGTATTTCGTGCTCGTTATAAAGTCCGTAGTATGGTGGCCGCAGCAAGAATCGAGTCACTTTTTAGCCCGCAAAGTGTCGTGTGTAGTGGGGCTGTGAAGTTGTTTCGTCGATAGTGAGACACAGAGCAAACGGCCCCCACCTGATTGGCCCTACATTTCCGCCCCACCAAATGCTCGCCCGACAAGAGTGAGTCGTCACATGACCTTGATCTTTGCTTGGCACCGCAATTCCCGTTTTCTGCTGGTGTCGTTCAGCTTGCAGACTTCTTCTTCTTCTCTTTCTTCCTTCTTCACATAAACTGAATCTCTTCCTATTCACTACATCTACCGATTTCCATGAATTTCACGTATCAATGGTAGATTGCGAGGGGAAATGGAAGTGTAGAAGGACCGTCAAAACTCGTCAGCTTACCCCCGGCCTATTTCTTCTGCCGAGTGTCATACTCTGCAGCGTGGGAGGAAGGGAAATCTTTTCAATGGCGAGACAATACTGCTTTGGTTACTGGGATCGTGAAGTTCGCACTTTGGGAGTGTACGATGTGTGGTGATGGCGGACGTCAGGTGCTCACGTCTTCGTGGGGGCTTTTGATGCCATTGGTATTCGTCCTCATCCTCATAGCAGTACCACAGTCGTGCAAGAGCCGTGTAGATGCTGCCAGGAACGAGACATCCAGCCCATCTGTGGCACGATGTTCGCGTCCGGTAGGAACAGTATTGCAACGGTCTGCCTGTCTCTGTCGAGGTTGGCATCGTCGGAGGAATGATTGCCCATATGCCTTCACGTCGTCAAATGCAAAGAACCGCTTTCATCTTGGCACGACTTCTGCCATGTACATGTTCTAAGTCCTGATCCTCGTTGGTTCAGTGAGAGTGTCAGACGAGGCATGGCAAAAGCTCAGAAACACGAGTGTATTCCGTGTCATGCAGCCAAAACGGAGATACCTGATGTTTGCACAGATATCTACATAACATAATTCCAGGGATGTCTGCAGGTAGGTATGTGAGTGCAGATTTTAATCACTGGAATTGATATCGTGGGCCGTAACCATGGCAAAAATGACGAATGCGTCTCGAGTCGAGTGATCAACGCATCATCGTCATGACCACACACGACTCAGCTTCATCTCCGGGATTGTATGAGTATCCTCCCCTCCCTCATACCCACGAGCACCCTCAAACACGTTTAAGCTCCTGGTGTCATATCTCGTTGCTCTATAAAATCTCGGACAAAGTCATACATGATCTCCGCGGCCGAATCTGACAACTTCGATATTTTTCGCGACAGCCTATCGACGCTTGTCATCGAGCGCCTGGCACCCGCGAGTGGCAGAGCAGGTGGCTCGAAGAAGCGAGCAATCAAAGGCAGGAAGAATGAGATTAAGCCTGTGGTACGGGAGGCGAGTAGTGAAGATGGTGGAGGGAGTGGCGAGGAATTGAGTGAGTTTGTCGAGGTGGGTCTACATGCTTGCTCCTCATGTTGTTTATGGCTTTATGCGTGATTTGTATAGGGTCTGTATGGCCTTACTTGCGTGTTGGACGTACCCTCTGGACTGCTTATATGCTCAATTGCTATGTTCAAGTAATATATGCGTTGTACTCTGGCTGATTGGAGGAAAAATAAATGCAGTACCTCGCAGAGGAGATGTTTCTTTCCCTGCCCGCAGATCTGCGAACCTTATCATACGCAAAGATACAAGACGATGCAAGTCTCGCGGAGAAGTACGGCGTACCCATGGATTATGCATTGGTGCAGGAACTGGTCGAGAGCCTGCCGCCATCGACAGAAGATTCGCTGACGACGTACGACCTCGTCCCCGAATCATCTTCGCTGGAGAGGTTTCTCGAACAGATGCTGTCCACCTACATCGTCGCCGCCGCTGCCGCGCCACCCGAGCACACGCCGACAGTGCTGGCGGCGGGCTGCGAGATTTGCGAGCGCGAGCATCTCCCGTTGACGTACCATCATCTGATACCACGGCAGATGCACGCAAAGGCAGTGAAGCGAGGGTGGGCGAAGGAGTGGGAATTGAACAAGGTGGCATGGTTATGTCGGGCATGTCATTCATTCGTGCACAAGATTGCATCGAACGAGGAGTTGGCGAGGGAGTGGAGTAGTGTGGGTGCGTTATTGGAGCGCGAAGATGTGCTGAAATGGGCGGCGTGGGTAGGGAAGGTGAGGTGGAAGGCGAGATAGGGCTGAAGAGGCTGTGCTTTGCGTGGGGCATAGATCGATTAGGATCATTTAGGATGGGTCATAGTGTAGATCTAGAGAACACTGTGGATCTTGGCGTGGAACACTTCTCCACCGAGGACACAAGCGTGGAAGGCAGGGCTGTGCCAGCTGTTGACGTCGGTCTGTTCTAAGTAAGGGAGCAGCTATTCTCAACCACGAGACTCAGCTGGTCATTACATGTCAGTTGACCAGAGTGTAGGCTCGTCTGGCCAAGTGTTGGTGCAAGCGAATGTAACCTGAAGTAAGTAAAGTTTCGATTAGACGTCCTGGTGACCAGCCAGCTGTGTTGTGTAGAAGAGATTGAGGATGTTGCAGTGGGTTACTGCCGTGATGAAGGACAAAGCATTGGGAATTTCGACATACATGAGATCCAACTAACCAGATTGGCAAGCAAGTATTCGAGTCCTGGCTAGTCATGAACTCAGCCCTATTGTTCCATGCACATCTCGGGTACCAGGAAACTGGTACACAGTTCATGCTCAGTGACTTTGGATCCTCGATCCACACTTGTGACCGTCACTAGTAGGGTTTTCGGAAGCCTTTAGCTCTCGCACAGATACACAATTGCAGGTGGTGCCGAGAGATGAGGCTATGCGGCAGATCCATCGTGCTAGCTTTTGGCGTGGTACGCATTCGTGAATTTGACTTGGAGGATCCGATGGTAGGGTAAGTAAGGTACCTGACGTACCGCCATGTCACCTCGAGTAGATCATTTCCTCATTGTGAGCAGTATCTGGGGTTGATCGGCAAGACTGTCAGACCTATCGATGCTTATTCAGACCTCGAGCATACATATCTGAGATCAGCTCGGCCGAACACACAATGCGCTTTTGAATCGAGCATAAGATCGCACCGCCGCACAATACGTTGTGCTTTTCATGCTTGTCGGTCTTGTCCGTGCGGGAATCAATTTTAAGTTGGCACTCTGTGTCTCGTGGTTGAACCTTGCTATAGTATCCGCCAACCCCTGCGGACAGCAGAGAGACAGACTAGCAAACATGGCACAACAAAGCATGGCACCGTTGTATCTTTGATCAGTCTAGTGATAGGAGACCAGTGCTTGACCAGATAGAAGCTCGCGTTATGGATTACTGCAGGGAGACAGGATATGGCCGATGGGCTTGACGCCACGAACATGCATGTATGTCTCTCTACTCACGGGCGTTCATTTCGACGCTGTAATGCGGCACTAGGTCATGTACTGTCCAGGGTGATGAGCTGCAGAAATGTTAGATGTTCCAACTCAGCGAGCCATGGATCGGGGCAACTCGTCGTCCTGCATGGCATTGCTTTGACTTCCTGGCCACTGGGTCTTCCGATGTACTGTATGCCGTCGGAAGCTGCATGCCTTGGACCAATGATGCTTTTTCGGCGAGAGCTAGGGTGACATCGGTGAGTTGTAGGGCAGCAGAGTTTGTTGCGATTGAGCCTTGTTTCGCGGCGTGTCCGTGGCTTTGATGCGCGGCTCCTGCAGCCACGTCCACATGGCACCAGTCGTGGCGCACGCGTGGGTAGGGATGCGAATTGCTTGTCTGCCGTCCGAATATTCTCCTGACCGATACCGCCCTGATTATAGCCATGGGCAGTGCAACCTACTCCTGATGGTGGTCTGACATGACAGCTGAGAGGGCGAGGTAGAGCGAAGACGACCGTTTCATGGTGAATTATGATGCAAACCATGGACGCGAGCCCCAAACGTGACTTGAGATGAAGCCGTGCACAGACCAAAAGAAGGTGGGGAAGATTTCGGGGACTTCAATTCTCCTGGCTCATCCCACCTCCATCTACCATCCATCACTCCAAGCTCTCTATACATCCTCTATCGCCCACCGACTATTGACGACCCGACATCTACATTGGTACTCTCCTGTGTTGCCGTTACATCACCCAGCATCGACATCCCCGTCCCACGCCAGTCTGCTAAGCCTCCGTCGGTGACATTGTCCATACCGCGACTCGCTTGCGCGTCACCATATCTCGCCCTACCACTCCTCCTCCTCCGGCTGCCGGTCGTCGCGAAGATAAAGCCAACGTCCTTCGCCACTCCGGTCGTCTCTATTGCACGGCGCATTGTCGCCTCAGCCTGAGCACAGCTACCCATCCAACAACGATCCCATAGCACCATTCTTGGAATGTCGTACTATCCGGGCCAAGGCTATCACAACTCCCAGCAGGGTTCTGGTTACCCACCACCCCAACAGTACGGTAACGGGTACCCTCCACCACAGCAATATCCTCCGCAAGGCTACCCGTAAGACTTTTCTCAAGCATGACGTAAGCTTGGACATTCCGAGGCTGACCGAGCACAGCGCGCCTTCACCACAACCGCCCTACAACGGAGGTTACGGTGGACCACCGCCCCCTCAGTACGGTGGTTACCAACAAGGACCACCTCCACCACAGAGCTTCAGCTACGGAGCGCCTGGTGCGCCGCCACCAGCACAACAGCCCTACGGCCAACGACCCCCACCACAGCAAGGTGAAACTACCACCTTTTTAATCTGGAGCAATTTTCTGACATGAACATAGGTTACAACCGACCCCCTCCACCTCCGCAGAGCACACAGAACTTCGGCAATGGCGCTCCCGGATACACATTCCAATACTCCAACTGTACCGGCAGACGGAAAGCCCTCCTCATAGGCATCAACTACTTCAACCAGAGAGGACAACTACGAGGATGCATCAACGATGTGAAGAACATGTCGACGTACTTGAATGGACATTTCGGATACAAGAGAGAAGACATGGTCACGTTGACGGATGATCAACAGAACCCAATGAGCCAGCCCACCAAGGCAAATATCCTCCGAGCAATGCACTGGCTGGTGAAAGATGCGCAACCGAACGATTCCCTCTTCTTCCACTACTCTGGTCACGGGGGTCAGACGCCAGATCTGGACGGTGATGAAGATGACGGGTACGACGAGGTCATCTACCCTGTAGATTTCAGGCAAGCCGGACATATCGTGGATGACGAGATGCATCGCATCATGTGAGCAATGTCTTGTTTGAAGTGGGGGACTGTGCTGATATCTATCTCAGGGTGGCACCACTACAACCGGGAGTTCGGCTAACAGCAATCTTCGACTCATGTCATTCTGGTTCTGCTCTAGATCTACCATACATCTACTCGACGCAAGGCGTGCTCAAGGAGCCCAATCTTGCCAAAGAAGCAGGTCAAGGTCTCCTCGGTATCGTCTCAAGCTATGCGCGAGGCGATCTTGGTGGTATGGCCTCGACGGCTATGGGCTTCTTCAAGAAAGCCACCTCTGGCGATGAGACGTACCAGAGAAATCTGCGGACGAAGACCAGTCCCGCGGATGTCATCATGTGGAGTGGCAGCAAGGATGACCAGACTTCGTATGTGCACCCCTACTTCCCGATCGATTTTGATTTGTCACTTTTGCATGATCTGGAGATACCCGTGGAAGATCGTTGTGCTACGCCAAAAGCTTTACACACCTTCCATCGAGATATCAACGGCAAAATTCTGTTATGATGTGGTATGACGTTGTGTCTGCCGTGAGATTGGGTTTGCAGCGTTCAAGCGAGCGAGTTCCAATAGCAGTAATGTGATCACGTATACTTCCTACGTCCCTTCGCCAAGAAATGGGCCCTGGTGGCCTGTTTCCTGGCGTTGGGACCGCGAGTTGCGTTGGCACTACTGCATATTGGGTTCGCCCTTTCACATTCGGATGATTTTACATTTGCTAACGACATTCTTTGAAACAGACAAGACGCACAGATTTCTGGTCAGGCCACCGGCGCCATGTCCTGGGCGTTTGTCGCCGCACTCAAGAAGAACCCACAACAAAGCTATGTTGGATTGCTCAACAGCATTCGCGAAGAGCTGGAGGGCAGATACTCGCAGAAGCCGCAACTGAGCTGCAGTCATCCTCTTGGTTAGTCCGCCATGCTTGCATCTTAACTCAAGTGTGTAAAGCTCCCGCTGACACCCCAGAGAAGATACCAACCTCCTCTACGTCATGTAGATTACTGCAAAAGATACCCCCCGTACATATGTGTGTTCCTGTCGACAGTTATGACCCTAATTAGATAACTCAAAAGTGTTTTATTGGTTACAGAACTCTGGCGGGGTGAGAATGCTCTTTCATTTGCAGCAGTCCTCCGTCCCTAACTCAACCTGAATGTCCGCCCTTCCGAGCGCTCATTCTTCTCTCTACAAATGGTGTACATGTATGTGCACCACACCATGACGAATTCGATAATTCATCCACCTACATGTACATGTACGCCTTCGTCCCGCCATCTTGAAGCAGCATTGACGTATCATTGGCAGTGCCACACAGGAGGCTCAAGTCGTACCCAAGCCCAATCTGTGGCGAATCTAGCGGCGAGTTCATCGCAAGAATATCACTCAGTTGTGATGTGTCGTTGTGTTCGGTGCAGGCTGTTATGGATCATCCACAGCTCAAGCTTCTGGTGTTGGCCGGAACGCAATGCCGTGCATTGAAAAGTACTTCGATCTTCGTCCGCCCAAGGAGTACGGGTGTGCGCAATGACTGGTAAACCTCCACGGCAGGGCATCCTTTTTCACTCCCCTCCACCCACAGCGATAGCATCCTCTCGCCACCCAGCTCTCTGCTTCAGCACCGCTTTCCGCTCTTCCCTCCACTTGCGATCCCAGCTTTCAACTTTGCCCCCTAATACCTCGCACCGCCCAGGCTCAAGCAAGACCACCCCTCGCGCCACCACCGCGCCCTTCAACATCAGCTTACTTCCAATCCCCATGCCTAGGCCCACTTTTGGCACCGCGGTAAGCTCCAGCCCATAAACCTCCTGCCCCTTCGCATCCTGCAGCAGCAATTTATGCGGCCCAGTGCTCGCAGTCGTGCTCTCGCCCGACTGCTGCTGCTGCTGGTCTTCGCTCGGCACGACCCTGATGATCTCCTGCCCCTTCTTCGTCTCCCCGCGCTCCTCCGCCTCCAGACTCTCGACCTGCGCCCAGCGGCTTCGGCCGATGTCCTCGACGTCAAGGACTTGGACGGGAATTGGCAGAGCGGGGAGGCGGAGTTCACGGACCGCAGGGTCGGAGACAGAAGAAGGCAGCACGGCGGCAGAGGGGGACATCGATGTACGTAGGTCCGAGGCGAGGAGCCGGTAACGTGCGGTCTGCTGCAGGGATGCTGGGGCGGCGTTGGGGTTGATGGAGGGGATCACGGTGCTGAGGAAGGTGGGTGATGGGGGAAGGTGCTCGGACGTGAGGTAGGAGAGGATACGGTCGTGGATGGTGGTCATTTTTGTCGTGGTTGGAACACAGATTGGTGATCGGAAAGGCGACGCTGCTTTTTTAGCATGTCCACCGTAGGTTTCTATGTGGTCTTTCGACATGACATCCACCCCACCAGTGAGGGAGACGCGTTTTCACGTGTCGTGCGGACCTGTTCCGCATCCATTGATTTTGCATGTGATGATGTGTTCACACCACCAGCATTAGCACCGCCTTCAGTCTTTGCTGGCATATGCACACGTTGGTCTGCGACCATGTCGACCATAGCCTCGCCCCGTCCATCAATCGCTCTTTCCTCCCGACGTGACTCGATTTCTACCGACAACACCGTCCGCTCCACATCGACCTCGCGACCCCCAGCTTCTAACACCGGCAGCTCGATCCGTCGCAACCGCACCGCGCTCCGCGACTACTACAATCTTCAAGCCGCCGCGGCTCCGGCCGACGTACGCGAGACGCCTGTAACTCCTGTTGAAGAGACCAGCGAGCTTGATCGTGCGGACTTCAATGCCGAGTCGTATGTCCAGACGCTGCTGGCGCGAGAAGGGCTGGAAGGCGTGCTGCGCGTGCAGGCGGGACTGGTGAGCGAGATCCGCAGCTTGGACGGCGAGAAGAAGGCGCTGGTGTACGACAATTACTCCAAACTGATCGCGGCGACGGATACGATTCGTAGCATGCGGGAGAAGATGGATCCGCTCACCCCCGGCACGAGCGAGCTGACGGGTCAGATTGGACGCATCACAGAGATGGCGGAGGGGTTGGCGGAGAGGATGAAAAGTTTGAACGGCGGAGTTGATGTGGCTGGGAGTGAGGAGGTGAGGAGGAAGAGGACGCAGCAGGAGACGGTGAGGTGGGTGCTTGAGGCGTCGCAGAGGCTGGATGCATTGCTGGCCGAGGGGAGAAGAGATGAGGCAGAGGCCGAGTGGCGCGATGTCTCGAGTTTGTTGGATAGATGGGAGGGTGTGGATGGTGTTGAGGCCGTACGGAATCGGTGCCGGCAAGTGATGGAGGCGCAGGAGGAAGGTTGAGAGCTTCGACAATTGCCACAATCAATCAGGTGGCCTCTCTCGGCCTGGTACACGGCTTTGTGGACATGCTATGTTGAGTCCACACGACCACTTCTCTATCAACGATATGGATATTCGAAGTACCCAGTCAGATCGGACAAATGGGTGGGCCCCATTGGGCAGTAACACGTATGTCCATACCACCGACCGTGGAATTCACCACCCATCCTTTGTCCGGCACAAACTAATGACAGACGCAGTCACGATCATCCTGTTCAGATGACACTGGGAGCACCACCATCGAGACTGCTGGTCCTGGTCCCACTGGCCATCCAGCGACCCAACGTGCATCGTAACACGGAGTAGTCATCACGATACGGACATGGTCCTGGTAGTGAGTTCCGTTGCGTCGGAACAGCGTCACAATCAGAGTGAAGAAGAAGAAGAAGAAGAAGAAGAAGAAGAAGACAAGCCAACAACTCAAGGAACTACTTCCCATGTGCATGGATAAGAACAGATCATGATCCTTACACGCAAGCTCGTGGTTCACACATAATCAAACAAGTCCGTGCAAGTGTGCCCCCATTCCAGAAGCAGTCAGCTCATCCACTGCGCTGACTACTTGGATGCAACAGTAAGCGGTCTTCGGGCTGTACGAGTAAAGTCACAAAGCTTGTACATCCATCCTACTATGTACCCTATCTACGCATATTTCACCAAGAAAGCGGGCAATTGCCGTTACAATCAGACACCTCAAGCTGCTCATAATCCCAACAGAGCCTCCCAAACTAAATGTACCACATCATACATATTCTTCTCCCTTTTACCATGACTGTTGATCGTTTGGTGACTAACGTCTTTGTTTCGAATGTATCGACCGATTCGACCCTCTGAACTATAATCCCCCATTCGGAATCCTGCTATCAGTGGTTGTCAATCTGGTGGGTGGAAGCGTGTGAAGGTGCGCTGTGATGATCATTGTTGCGGAGTTGCGAGGTCTGGCTGACCCAATGGCATGTCCGATCAACCCTACGGCTACTACCTTTCCCGCGAGGCCGCCCACGGCGCGTCTACTCCATTCGGACCTCACTTAACATCTCATCAACCCATGTACAATTATCAAGATCATGCCCACCCAATGGCAATACGCCAAGCGCAACCTGGCGAAACTTTGATCTGTGCGAGACCTTGCAGATCAGTGTAGGCACTGACCGGTCTACTATGTACAGCCAACCAGGCCGATCGATATACGCGTAAGCTCCGAACATTGGACATGGCATGCATCTGGAAGTACCCTGCAAGGCTGTGGAAAGCAGGCAACTTGGACGATTGACAACTCAAGCACACCCCGGAGCTCGCTCCCTGTTAGGAAATGCTAATCACGGTGTGTGCAGGTTGGTATTTTTTTTATCACTTCCTTTCTCTCTTCTTTATCCTCTCTGGTTTCGTTGACTGTCCAGCAATGTCCTGACCACGATGTCTGGTTGGGACACTTCCTGGCTCGAAGACAGTGTTGAGTTCACCCATTTCGAGATTCCTCCTTTAGAGGATCCTGCCTTGGACACGCGGCCAGATCGTACTCCGAGCCACAAAGAGCCTGCAGCACCGGCGTACACAGATCAGAGCTAAAGCAGAGTGGCAGCTGTGAACGTGCCTCAACCAGAGCAAGGCACCGCACAGGGCACATCGCATGCTGAAAGCCTATCGACCGACTCTCCATCAAGTCGTTCTCATGAGTCTGAAGCTGTGCACCGCAACCCAGAGCATCAAGATGCGCCGCCTCCCCTGCAGGTGACGAAGCCGAGGCTCTTGCAAAAGATTGCAAGTTCCGATAATCTGGCTACATCACCAGTCACTGCACCACCAAGTCATGGCACTGTTATGCAGACGCTTTCGACCGACACAGTGCCTACCACGTTCGACGGAAGCACACCAGACATTGAACATGAAGAAGAATTGCGCGTAGCGATTGAGCTATCGAAGCAAACAGCTCATCAAGAGGCAGTTTGGCGACAAAATCACCAGGAGCAGTACGAAGCGTTGACGTCAGGCTCTCGCTTCGGCCCAACGATCAATATCTCTCGTTCTGGCGGTGATAATGATGACGCAGACTCCATACTTAGGAAAAAAGCCACCAAACTCGGTGACTCTGAGCCGCCAATCCAACTTGATGAGGGGCGGTCAGAACAAGTCGAGGGACAACCTGAATTGAACGCCCAACAGCGAAGGCTCGAAAGCTTGACCACGATGTTGAGTCCATTCCCTAGTCTTGGTAGTGTCGGTTTGTCTGCAATATCTTCTAGCCATTCCAGGTCGAATTCGAACGATCATTATCACCTGTCAACGGACCGAGACGCCACGTCGCCGTCATCTCTACTCGTTCCAGAGCAGAAACGAGGACGCGGCTCATCTGAGTCCAGCACAAGACTCACCATCCGCGAGAGTTCGAGGTCCTTCACTTCTTCGCCAGCACGGGGACTTTCTAGATGTTGTGATTCTTGTGACAAAAGATCTTTCTCGTGTTCATACTGCAATGTATGTCGGTTGGATTTCTGCGACGACTGCTGGACTACTCAAGCACCTCATCGAAAGCAATCTGGGCCAATACCGCACGAAAAGACAGAGCACAGTGTTGCAAAGAAGGTCCATGATGTGCTTACTCCGGAGCTGACTGATGATGATCGAGAGAGACTTCACACTGCAGATATAGACACAACGTGGTTTGGAGTCTTTCGTGGGGAGAACGAATTTCCACTGTTTCGGGACTATGGACGCTATGCTTCACTCATTGCAGCCTTGAAAGAAGACAGACCCGATGGTACGACGACGGTGTCTGCAACTTCAGACCAAAGCGAAACTCTGTACCCAAGCTTGGTGTCCTTTGTTGGACAAACAGGGGCTGGAAAGTCGACGCTGATCAAACTGCTCATCGATCTCAAACTTGATGATGGTGAGGCCCAACGCTTCCCGACACCCGTGGTTGGGGCGGCTGGACGTAATATCTCGACCTCAGAGGACGTACATCTTTATCTGGATCCTGATACATCTGAATCACAAGCGCCTTTGATGTTCGCCGACTGCGAAGGCCTGGAAGGTGGCGAGAGGGACCCTGCTGGTGCCAGGCTCAAGATGAAGCTGATGGAGAAAGAGGGTAAGCAATCAACAGCGTCTGGGAATCGACGGCACAGGCCCCATCTGAGGCATATTTCTGAACGCGAGCTTATTTGGGCGAACACTGCTAATAAGCGAACACGCGAATATGCGGTTGCACAGCTCTATCCTAGACTGCTTTATACCTTCTCCGATGTGATAGTTTTCGTTCTTAAGAATTCTCGTACGATCGAAGGAGTGCTCGAGCGATTGGTCACTTGGGCAGCTGCAGCACTCGAAAAGTCCTCAAATCAGCCCGTACTACCACACGCAATCATTGCGCTCAACGCCAGTGAGAACAATATTCCGGTCGAGCTTTGGAATGTCGAGGTCGCTACCAGATCACTGATGGCTGAACTGTCCTCAACCGTCTACCAGAATGCTACTTTCAAGAAGTTCGCTCAATTTTGGCGAGACCGTGATCGTAAAATCGAGACCGTGGAGCAGCTCATCCTGTCCTACTACAGCTCGATCAGAGTTGTCCACATTCCAGCCGATGGTCGTCCGAATCTGATTAGAGGCCAAGTACTGGCGCTTTCGGGGATGATCAAGTGGGCGAGCAGAAGAGCAAGAGAAAGAAAGATTGACCTTCGTATGCTGCTGGCTGCGGACGAGTTTCAGCCATATCTTCAAGTCGCTTTTGATCATTTTGCCGAAGATCTGAACATACCTTTCGACTTTGTTCAAGCCTCGTTCGCAAACAGCCCTATACCAAACGATATGGGAGGTAACATACTCAAACTGGCCCTCCGAGTCATGGACTGCTGGGTTGACCGAGCAAGGGGCGAAAGCATCTTCCAGGAGCTGAGTTTCATCGTCGCCTCATGTATCATGCTTGATGCTGCTCGTCATAAAATTCGAGGGACGGATGAACAGATCTTCCCAAATTATATCCAGCACCTTGATAACGCTCTCGAGAACTTCTGTGACCGTCACTGGCCTTGCGAATTCGTGGGACCGAGGGGAGGCCGCTGTGGGAATGTGCGGAGCGGTCATGCCAAGGGCCATCAATTGAGATCAGGCCAATTGCTTGCTGCTGGCCCTTACCAGTCGGATTTCTCATTTGACAGTCACAGCGAAAGCTTTCGACGAGACACATATGTGGCGCTTCAAGCACTACGCACGCGGGTTCAAGCTCGTATGACTCGCGACCAAGATGAGATATCCGAGGAGCAAGCGGTTGCGGAGATCCATAGTGAGATCGTCCTGCCGACCTTTTTTGAGACTGCATCTAGAGGCGATGCACTCGCATTCATCAGCCATTCCGTGTGCTTTTGCTGTCTATTTGAAGTGCCCGAGCATGCTTTACCTTGCGGACACATTATATGCACTGGCTGCCTCCAGACCTTCGGGAAGACCACGGCGAAGGGTCAACAAGTGTCGATTGCAAGATGTCCCATGGTCAGAAAGGAAAGACACTTCAAAACGGCGTGGGTTGTGAATATCAAACCCCGAAGCTGCGGTGTGCGCGTCCTGACACTTGATGGAGGCGGCGTGAGGGGCATCGTAGAGCTCGAGATTCTGAGACAGCTCGTGAAGGAGTTGGGTGGTGGTATCAACATTCAAAGTCTCTTCGATTTGATTGTTGGGACAAGCACAGGTGGTATCATTGCACTGGGACTCACTGCATCAAATTGGTATGTATGCTGACAGAAAATCAAGCCGGACGCTGGAAGTTGTTATACTAATACACTCTTTAAACTGCAGGACACTGGAGGAGTGCATCGAGAAATTTGAAAAACTCTGCCGCAAAGCTTTCACTCTTCGGAAAGGTATGAATGTTCCTGGCTTGAGCTGGGTTGTTTCCAATTATAACCATTCGATGTATGAAACACAACCTCTACAGGAAGCACTACTAGAATCATTCGACAAGCATCAGTATCTGTTCGGTGGTAGGCGAGATGAAAACGGCTCTACACTAATCAAAGTCGCTGTGACAGCGACATCCAGTTCGGGCCATCCTTTCTTGCTAGCCAACTATAATCGACTGTGTCTGGACAAGTTGTCATACCATTTTCAGCGGCCCGAGAAGATCCAAGGCGAATTGAAGACCTGGGAGGCGGCACGGGCAACATCTGCAGCACCTTCTTATTTCAAGCCCTTTGTACATGAGCCTTCGAAGCAGGTATACTCTGATGGTGGGATCTACCACAACAATCCCATCCATATTGCGGAGCGCGAACGACAGCTTTTGTGGCCACAGCAACAAGCGGACGAGCCAGATATTGTCTTATCGCTTGGGACTGGTTATTGTGAGAAGGCAAAGTTGAAGATTGTACCTAAGTATACCCCACGAGGGATAGTGTCTCATGGTATGCCGATACTGTGCCCTGACTGGTGCCAATGCTGACTTGAGAACAGTTTCCTATCTTGCCAGATTGGCCCAAGACCACGTACATATGTCTCTGGACTCGAACAAGACTTGGCAAGAATTTCTTAGCGTCCGAAACCCAAATACAACAGACAAAGGCCGATATGTTCGCGTGAATCCTGAATTCCAGGATCACATTCCCAAACTTGATGACGTTAGCAAGCTGTCGACGCTGCGAGACACAACCAGGCTCATGGTGGGCGAAAGTACCCAGATCAAAACCCTGGCTCGTCGCCTAGTAGCAACTTGTTTCTACTTTGATGTTGTCGGCGGTACTAAGAGGGGTGTCTATGAGGATAGCTTTGCGGTCTCTGGTACGTCAAGCAGGTATCCTTCATGTACCTCTGCTGAAGCTTTTTTAGGGTTCTTTCACTGCCGTCTACAACCAGGATTCGAGATTGCTGAACTCGGTCGCTTCATCAAGAAAAACGCCGTGGCAGGGCACCCGGCTCATTTCCTCATCGGCGAGCAAGGAGATGACGTTGAAAACTACCAACAAATCCTTCTGGGACCATCTGTCGTTGATCGCATGATCTGGGACCATCAATTCAGATTGGACAAAGGGGTCAACATTCAATATTACAACAAGACGTCCCGAATCCACGTATCTCTTTGCTTCACACGCGATCACTTTTACCCGATCTCAGGCTTTCCTCGATGTCTCCATACAGACCAGCATAGTCTTTCAAGTAAGCTTCGGTGCGCTGCAAACGAGACCTGGCAGATACTGACTGATCACGTCATAGGCATACGCCATACTTTCACAGTGAAGGACTCAGTGCGATGGGCCAGCAGAACGCACAGTCAGCAACAACGTCGGTATGACTGGACAGCTCCAAATATACAACCGCTTCCGGGCAATGACGATGTTGTCGCACGGTACTCCGATGAGCATCACATCCTGGGCAATGCCACGTCTGACGAGCTTTTGTACCTTCGCCCTGCAGATACTACACTCCAGGCGAGCGTGACTGATGTGGCTGCAAGGAGGGGTGCGGTAGAGCTTCCGTTGACTCCAGGCTTAGGGGGAAATAGTGTGGAAAAGTTTTCCATATTTGAGAGAGATTCAGCAGAGCTTCCGGCAAGTCCAGCTGCACGCAGACATTTGGTGCAAGAGCTTTCGTCGGGCCCTGTGCTACGAAGACAAGCTACAGTGGAGCTTCCCACACACGAGACAGATGCGGACCGCTACTTTGTGGCTCGAGACAACTGGAATGCACCGGCTGGAGGCCTGGGACTGGTCAAAGGCGATCTCGTGAAGATCGCTAGAATGACCTACACAGGTGATCACCACTAAGACAAGTCTGGCAAGGTAAATGCTGACTTGTAGATGTAGGATGGTGGTTTGGCTGTGTAGCCACAAACGAAAGACAAAAGGGTTGGTTGCCTTCGGAGTGGCTGGTTCCTGCCGAGCATAACTCCCATTGGGGATTTCATAGATCAGAGTTGTCCGCGGTAAGTGATCCGTCAGAGCTTCCCTGAGGCGGCCGGCAATGAGGCGAAGCGTAGAATTCAGTGGACAGGGGAACGCTGGCGTCCTCTGATCTGACGGGACCACTGAGGCCGGAAAATGCAAAGACCGACAACAAAGCCAATAAGAGCGATGGTGATGCCCAGGTACGCCCCAAAAAGGTTACCTCCCGAAACAAACTGGAACTCTTGGATGTTCAAAACAGACTGGCGATAATCTTAGTCATGGTTCGAGTGTGGGGAGTCGCCTGATCTTACCGCAACGAGACCAGCAGGCAGGAAAACTGAGCCCAGCACAGCGATGAACTTCATGTCCGCGGAATCGCGTTGTGTCGCCTTTGCAACGGACAGCTGGATCTGGCTGTCACGGAGACCAACTAGATTATATAGCTGATGAAATCAATGTCGGGTTCAAAGTCACGAAATCGCTATGCACTTACCATGTTAGAAATATTGTCAATTCTCGCGATATGATCCATATCTCTAGCCTTAATGCTCTCAAGCTGGCGCCATGTCAGCGCCGTCCACTGCTTGAGCTCGGAATGGACCCGAGCAAACTCGACGTAATGGTAGGTCGTCGACACCATCTCGCAGTATGCGAAACCCTCTTCTATGGCTGAGTGATAGCTTTGCCAGAAGTGATAACGACCATCCCTACTGGTCTGCGCCGATCTGCAGCTCTGCAGGAGCTCAAACAGCCAATCTATGCTGCTTGTGTGGTCGGCCCATTTCTGCAGGAGATACGGATCTCCGTCACCAGCTTGTGACACTCTGCGGTAGATCTCGCGAATAGATTCTTCAAGAATCCGCATTTTATCTTTGATGGCATGCCGGCGCTCCACCCCTGCTCGCAGGGTCTCGGCGAACATGATACATGGGATTAGCATGGGGTGGAGCGCAAAGTCCTGCAGTGTTCGCAGATCGCCAAGCAGACTTTGAGAATCAATTCGCTCATCCACGCTCCAAAACGCAGATGTGGCCATGTTCGAGACCTTGTGGGACAATGCCAGGGACCAGTGGCCTTGCCTGGTCTGCGTTTGAAGCACCAGTTCAAAGCTACAGGGCTTCTGGTCGTGATCGTAAAAGATCGAGGAATGCACTGAGGCCGTCGAGCCGGTGGCGATCTGCAGATATGCAAAGGGAAGTCCCAAACTGTCGAAGATGCTACACAAGGTTCTGCCATCCCTGAATGGAAGTATGTCGGAACGTCCACTAATATGCGGTGGCCGACTTCGATGGAATATACATCGTAGCACGCCAATCGTGCTTCCTCCAATATGTCGTGTTGAGTCCGCGTATTCTTTCGAATACAAGCTACCGTGTATGAAAGATTCTGGTAATGTGCTTTTCTCTGTTACGTCGATGTCTGTGTACACCTCGTGACGACTTGGTAGGCTCTGGTAAATGTTAATACCTGGCAAATCGCTCTCACGTTACATCACTCGCTTCCACGCACTTCATGACTATCGATGCGATGATACTCGGCCTTTGTGTCAGCAAAGCGGCAGTCTCGCTCAGCTTCCCTCAACTTCGCTTGGCCCAGCAGTCGTAACATGATTCGCCGTCCTTGCATAAGTGCTTGGTTCTTCTCAACGGCATCGACAGCACGAGCTCAGGATTCGAAGGCGATCGAGTCAAGCTATTTGAAAGCTACCTCTACGTACTTCTGAGCTGTAACATAGAGCAGGCGGCCTCTATTTCTTGACCTTGCTGCGCCCATTTCTAGGAGGCGAATACTGTCGGATGTAGACCCTGAGGTCTGCGGAGGTCTCGACTCTGACAGTTTTGTTAACGGTCGCAAGCCTCAAAAGCCACCACACATGTGAGAGATCTTTTTACATGGATATATAGCTGCCATCGACCTCAGTGTATATATCTGTAGTCATGTCAATTTATCACTACGATGTGGTCGTGAGTTGTTGTGGTTAAAAAATGCTGCGAACGACAAGCTCGGACAACCTTTCGCATTAGGCAATCAATCCCCAAAACCCGACAAATGCAGCCTCGTCAACGAAGGCAGACGTCTTGGCGAGGCGCAGCTCTTTCGCATGTACGTAGCAGAGTACCTGGTCAAATATCCCGTCCTATTACAATGTAGCCCAGCGGTGTCTTCACTGGCCCTTCCCAGTATTCAACCTGTAGAAGCTGTGAGGTCGCCCATATCCCTAGTTCAAAATTCATCCTTTGGCGTATGCATTTCGCTTTCTGGCGCTGCGTAGCGGACGGCGAGCGCTCACACTCTTGGCTGACGGGGAGGTATGTAATCCATTGCTCTTCATTCTGCGCTCGACAAACGCAGACGAAGTAGATTTCACGTAGGCTTGTAGAATCATGAGCGTGTTGTTTCACAGTGTTGATAGCATAGCTCAGCATACCGCTACTGAGACAATGTCCGGTTTCGGACCCAAAGTGACGTCCCCGCGACTCGATCACTAGAGCTTTGATACTCTTTTCCGAAACACCGACGTGCAAGTTGATACTCAATCGTCTCATACTGTCGTCCATTGTATTATGGCGACTACAACCACAGTTCCCAACATTGGGACACAAGTACCCACCACGAAGAAGAAAGAGAAACCTTCACCGTTTCGCTCCATCATTGCTGGTAGCACTGCCGGCGCAGTAGAGATAGCAATCACCTATCCCGCAGAATTCGCCAAAACCCGAACGCAACTCAATCAACGACTGGCCGCGGGTCAAAAGCTTCCTTGGCCTCCGTTCGGCGCGCAATGGTACGCCGGCTGCACCACCCTCATCATAGGCAATAGCATCAAGGCTGGCGTGCGGTTCGTGGCCTTTGACCAGTACAAACAGATACTTGGGAACGAGGATGGTACGATATCGGGACCAATGACCGTGGTGTCAGGATTCTTAGCTGGCGCGACGGAGTCTCTACTGGCGGTGACACCGTTTGAAAGCATAAAGACACAACTCATCGATGATCGAAAGAAGGCGGTCCCAAGAATGAATGGCTTTCTTCAAGGCTCGGCTTTGATCTTTCGCGAACAAGGAATAAGAGGGTTCTTCAAAGGCTTCGTGCCCACTACAGCAAGACAAGCGGCGAACAGTGCTGTGCGATTCAGCTCATATACATCGCTGAAGCAAGCTGCCCAGTCTTACGTTGCGCCAGGAGAGAAACTGGGCACCGCCGCGACCTTTGCGATTGGAGGTGTCGCAGGTATCATCACCGTCTACGCAACACAACCCATTGATACCGTCAAGACACGCATGCAAAGCCTGGAAGCTAAAGGTTCATATAAGAACTCGGTGGACTGCGGTATGAAGATTATCAGGAACGAGGGGTTCCTGACACTCTGGAGTGGAGCTCTGCCCAGATTGGGCAGGTTGGTGTTCAGTGGTGGTATCGTTTTCACCATGTACGAGAAAACCATGGAGCTATTGGAAAGCCTTGATCCGGAGAAAAAGTACATTTGAGGCTGCCGCTGGCAGAAATCAGAAACAAGTGCACGTCGATTTCCTCACCTGGGTGTGTTGATGGAATGACCTTGCATGAAAACAATACCTAAGCATGGCTAGAGCATTGCAACGCTCAGTTATCACAGCACCAAGCAGAGGCGATGGATACATATACGACAAGATAGATGAAGGCGTGAACATCCCAATGTGGCTCTTTTGACGCCGGCAGAGCGAAAAATCTGTTCTGACATCTACACACAATAGCCATTAGGTATAGGGATCGTCCATCACCCAAAGACTGCATGGCGCAGGGAGTGAGACAGAAAGAGCGGAGTCAAATACCATTCACGGCCTTTCCCAATGCTTGTCATGCCACGAGGTACATAGGCTAATGTAACATAGCTACAGTCTTCACGAGAGATTTCGTGTCTGCCGTGGCCTCGCGTCGAATCTGCAGTAGTGTCGTGTGCGTTATATGAGGTAGAAATTTCGTTCAATTCATGCCTACCTCAGGGAATGTGAGCTTCAGAGCATAAGGAGCTTGGTGTCTATATGTATGTTCAACATCAATACTATGCATTAATCCAGACATGTAAGTCATGCGGCAACACGACGAATTGAATTGTATCATCAGCCACGTCAGTCGTTAACAGGCTGCAGGGAGAAGTAGATTGAGGGGACCATGTAATCTCAGCAACATGGCCGATGGCATTGGTACAGTACATACATGATTTCGGATTACTCAGCGCGGTTTGGAGTATGTTGGTGAGCGGACCGTGCCGTTAGCTCGTCTATCATGTGAGTGAGACCTTGCGCATCGTGCATCATCCGTGCGCCAGAAAGTGCAACAAGTCCGCCTTCGATCATTAAATATATTTCCAAGAATCTCTCCTTACTCCAAGACTTGCATCCGCATCATCGACAACATGCAATCCATTCGAAGTCTTGCCCGTGGCCTGCCACGCAGTGCGTCGCGCCTGTCCACAACCTCCACTTTTGCTGTACGCAGCATTCGCCCTTCCACCTTCCAGCCAGCTCTTCGATCACAAATCTTCTCACAACTACCACGCACATTCACGGCCAGTAGTTTCCGTCTGGACGCCATCGCTACCGAGCTTGCGGCCAAGTTGAACCAAGAAGTGCAGTACGAGCAAAGCGACAACGAATCCCCTGCAACCTCCAACTCTATCGTTAACGATTGGGTCGAGCGAAACGAGACATGGAAGGTTGAAGATGTCGCAGGCGAGCAGGATGTGTTTCTTTCACGCAAATATGATGATGAGACCATCACTGTGAGCTTCAGCATCGCCGACTTCGACCAGATGGACAGTGCCTCAGGCCTGGTCGATGAAGAACCAGATGAGACGTTCGACGATGAGGAGCCGATCGAATCAGCGCAGTCAGGTGGCGCCAACAGCAAGGGCGCGATCAATGCTGGAAGGACCAGTGGAGGCAACATTGCGATGCAATCGGAGGACCGCGTTGCTCCTAGCGATCGAGCGGATGCTTATGAAGATGGCGAAGGAGAGGACCAGCAAGCATTCCCCGCCAGTGTCAACGTGCTCATTCAGCGAGCTGCCAAGGTTCGCAGACACCGTTTCCCTTTATACCATCCACGAAATCACTAACACAAAATTTGTCATCTAGGGTGCCCTTCGTGTATCTCTCATCGCAGACGCTGGAGGCTTCGTCATCCAGTCCGTCACCCACATCCCCGACAACAAGACCACAAACGCCGCCACAGCTGCCGAGATCCTACGCTCTGCCACCATCGGCGAGTCGCAATACACCGGCCCGCCATTCCAACAGCTAGACGAAGAGGTGCAAAACCTGCTCGAATCATACCTCGATGCACGAGGCCTGAACAGTGATCTGGCCGTCTTCATTCCCGAGTACATCGATGTCAAGGAGCAGAGAGAATACGTTGGATGGTTGGGCAGAATCAAGGAGTTCGTGGAGTAGAGATCGGTTGATATCCTGGGGTAGGGAACTGATGCGGATTTGTTCAAAAAGGATTGTTTTAACTAGTGTAAGATTCGACAGCGTCTACGGAGCATGAGCCCAACTTTTTCCACTCACATTGTTTCTGCTTGGATGTCTCAAAGTGCTTCGAATGACCCGGTGACTAAGAGTGCCACATGCTATGCGATACGCAATGGAATGGTAAAACGGATTCTAGAAGACCGTCATGGACGGCTATAGAGGAATTCGCCTTACTTTTGGATTTGCTATCGTCCTCACGCGCTCCATTGATAGCTCGATTCTAGCTTCATCAGACATGACCTCATATCGTCGTTCCCGTTGCTCCATACACAGCCGCCCACAGGTACACCCCCAAGCAGTTCAGCCGATTGTACTAAGCCAAAGCCTCCCTCATCCCCTGCCATCCGCTGACTTCCCATGGCGCCAGAGCAATAGCTCGTTGAGCATCGCCGATCGTGCCTTGGCCCGCGAATGCCTTCGCCAGTTCAGCGGGCTGCATGGCGCCGATCGGCGGCACAGCTTTATGCGCCGTCTTGAGCACCATTGCAGCTGCGTAGGCATTGTTGCCATTTGCGAGGTCAGCAAAAACCGACCAGGGTTGCGGATGGTCCGGGTTCAGCAGTATGGCAGCCTGTGCTTGACTCAAAGCAGGATCCTCGGACGCATCAGCTGATGGTGAGAGCGCAGCAAAAGCCGTAACCACGTTGTCGATCTCGGCTTTTTCAGCAGCTTCGAGATTGTCGCGAGTGCGTAGCGTTGCCAGATCGTCTTGTACCGCAAGCATGGTCTCAGTGTCGTCGTCCAGAGCAGCGATGGCGCCGAGCAGGGTCACGCTTCCGACGTGTTCGGGGTGTTTCTCCACACCATCGAAGATCTGTTCGCGAGCGACGCTCTTCTCCTCGCTTCCGCCATGCGTGCAGAGGACCTTGACTAGCAAACAGACCACGTCTGGGTTGTTGTCACTCTCCTCCAGCGCAGTGCGGAACATGTCGATCGCCTCGCTGGCCTTCCCCAAGCGATAGAATGCAAGACCAGCAGTCAAGTGAGCGGATAGACGTAGTTTGCGACGAACGTTGAGCTCAAGCCCACTACTTTCGGCATCGGAAGACAGGTCGAGACTGGTTTCTGCATTCTCGGCTGCTGCTTCGAAGTCATGCATAGCGAGCAAGTTTCTTGCAAGATCACATTTGGCATGCGCATAGCGAGCGAGGGCCTCCAGGGTCTCCGAAGCTTCATACTCTGCTTCTGCTGACGAGCAAAGCTCCTTCAGTGTTTCCGTAGCTGCAGCGGTATCGCCTACGCGCTCAGCGAAGAGAGCTGCCAGATGGCGATACGGCAGATCTTGTGGCACCTGGCTCCCTAGCTGACCTAGTGCATAGATGGGTTGGATCAGCTTGGTGGGATCGTTGGATGTAGCGGCATTGTTAAGCAGCTCATCGAAGCTGGAGAGGGAATATTGGCGTTTGGTGATTATGGAGGACGAGTCGGAGATCTCGAAAGCATGCGTGAAGTGATTCAATGCCTCAGAGGTTTCTCCCTGTAGCAACGCAAGCAGACCTTCGCCAACCCATGCGTGAGTGTACTCTGGATCTGTTGATTGTGCTCGGCCAAATGCTTGATGTGCCAACTCATAGTCGTTCTGCAAGAGATACAACACGCCCAGATTAGCCCATACTTTGGCGTTCAGCTCGTTGAGATGCAGTGACCGAACAAAGGCATGCTGCGCAACTTTGGGATTCACGGTCGTTGTGACGACACCCAGGGCGTTCCAGAACTCTGCATTACCAGCTTCTAGCTCGATCGCTTGCTTGAAAGCACGAATTGCCGCTTTGAGGAACTTCTTGCTTGACTTGACATTGCTACAGATGAATGCTCGTTGTTCTGCCCAGCCGATATTGTACCAAGCCACGGCTTGAGCGTGCACGTCGTGGGATGCCGATGATAGCGCACGCTTGTAAGCCAAAATCCCAGCAATTATGGGTAGCATAGAGTCTATTTGCGTCGACTGTTCGTTGGCATGTCCCTCTGTGATACTGTCGCTTCTGATAAGATCGACTTCGGACAAAGTCTCATAGTGCTGCACGTCAGATTCAAGACGAATGAGCTCGGAAACATGCTCCGTGGGAAATGCGCTGTTACCAGATTGCACCAACGAAAAGATTAAGCATGCGTCTCCGACAGCTTTCCACATATTGAAAGCCGACGGTCTTTCCTTTGCTATCACAACAGCAATGGCTATACCTTTAGTTGCACTGTCGATAGCCTGGCCAAAGAGCCCAGTATCGGCGCATCTATGGGCTTTCTCCACGAAGGTCTGAAGGAGAGACACGAGAACCCCAAATTCGGCAGGTCTTGCTTTTAGTACTTCCTGTAAACCATTGATTGCCTCATCATGGTCTCCCAGTTCGCGGTGAACATTTGCAAGCATGTATTGTGCAAACCAAATTTCACCATTCACCACCATTGGAGAGCCTTCTGGTGGGTCAAGGGCGAAGTGGAATGTCCGGAGAGCTGAGTTATAGCGGCCCGAGTTATGATAGCTCTCTCCAAGACCAATGTACGACTGATAGTCATCCGGGCTGATTCTCAGAGCTGCCAGAAACGATACAATTGCAGATTGGTAGTCCTGCTTGTTCATCTGCACGACGCCTAAAGCGGAGTAAGGCCAGCTAATCCCCTTTCTCTTAGAACCAGGAGGTGGCCTCGCTCGTCCTGATTCAACGACACGCTTCGCAACGACTTCTACAATGTCCCAATCGCCTTGATCGGCAAAGGACTTTGCAAGACGTTCGGCTGCATCAGTCTCCGCCGAAGACAGCTCGAATGCTTTCTGATAGCATTTGCGAGCACGTTTCTTGTCCTTTGCATACTCAGCATAATAATTACCAAGGCTCGTGTATGCTGGGGCAAAGTTGACGTTGGTCTTGATAGCAGCGAGGAACATGGCATACGCTCCGTTGCGGTCTTTACGAGCTGCCTTTGAAGGATCTGACTCCCAGATACAAACGCCTATGCGATGCAGAACTTGGGCACGCAGATCTCGAGCACGAGGATCGTCGATTTTCAATCTTGGGAGATAGTCTTCCAGCTCCTCACGCGCTCGAGTATAATTGCCACAGAGAGCACGACACCATGCTAGTTCTGTCCCGACGCGAATGTTGCCTTGGACCTCTTGCAACGCTCGTTCGAGAAACTCAATTGCTGCTTTATAGTCCTCAGTTTCTTCGAAGATTAAACCAAGTCCAATGAGTGCGGGTGTCGACTTTGGTTTTCGCTCGAGTATGTCTTCAAACAGCCTTCTTGCTTCGGGATGGTTTTTCGGTGCTTGGAAGTGGACCAGTGCCGTTCCAAGAACACTATTCAAGGCATCCTTGGTACATTGCAAGCTCAAGCCCATTTTCTGTGATTCCTTAGAGAGCGCTGCGAGACCATTGCGGGCCGTATCAACAGCTGTCTCATGCTCATCGAGGTGAATATAGTAGTCACTAACTAAGCGATGAGCCAACGGGGATTGCTCCACTGCTGCGAGCCCATCAGATATGAGGAGCAGACGATCTTCGGAATTGAAGTCTCTGGCGAATGGAGACTTCTCGTCTTCCGCTTGGTCCTTCGGTAAAGACGGGAAAGGTGAAAGCTCGCTCGTCAACCAGCCAAGCAGTACTTTGGCAAGGCCAGAGTCCCCAAAAAGAACCACGTATTCCCTAAGGACATTCACATCCAGGTCGCGAAGATCTTCAGAGTCTCTTGACTCAAGCACAAGGTCCCATGCGAGCTTAAATGCATGCTTGATGATGACCATACCCTCAGCAAGATCCAGGACTTGATTCAACTTTGGCCCCTTCTCGTCGACGGGAAGGACGCCCAGGAACTCATATGCACGCTCGAGCAATTTCTCCTCGTATTGGCGTCTGATGTCGTCGTCATTGGCCCAGTTGATGATTTCACGATATAAGTCCTCCAGGTCACTGCTTGCCATGACCTCACGCTTGACGTCAATCGTGACTTGTCCGACTCGAGCACCAATTCGAGTGCGACGCTGGGCAATCTCGTTTTTGATGTGTTGTGATTCTTCATTCTCCGTCAACTCAGCTAGCCTGACGTAAGTGTGTGACGGATGGGGTATCCTGCCCTCCAGACACTCGTATATTGAGGTCCCAGGGAGCATGACTCTAAGAGTACGTTTGTACTGATCGGAAGAACCTCGTTGCTTGACAAGCTGAACCATCTTATCGATCGTTGTCTGACAGCGATGTTTGTCGTCCGCATCGGCATAGATCTGAGCCAGCCTGACTGCCGCTTCCCGATACTCGTCGAGCTTCTTGGAGGCTTGACCTTCGTATAACAAGCAAAGGCCTTGCCATGCTTGACTGTCTTCCGGCTTGGACTTGGCCGCAGAGTGGTATGATTTTTCAGCATCGTCGAGTTTGCCTTGTTTCTCATATGCTCGTCCGAGAAAGAGGAAAGCAAAGTGACTGGTTGAATCTGTGGCGAGTGCATTCTTGGCTTCAGTCACGGCTTTCTCCCAGTCCTGCGCATCTAATGCTGCCTTGGCGGCTTTCAAGCTTGCTTTCGACATGATGACAAGGACACAACCAACCAGGAAGGCCCAGCCATATGAAACGTCGATCACTCACACCAGCGTGTGACGTCCGGATCAAATTGCAGATGTCTGTTAGCTATCTGGCCTGGAGTCGTTCAAGTTATCTAAAATCATGAGTCGTGACGTTCAGTGATTAATGGTGCACATGTCATTACTGGCGCTAGTATTCTCAAATTGTTAGAGGCACACACGCATATCAAGTGCTTGGAGCTAATCCACATTTGGCTTCACCTCCCACTTGCACAATAATGCCCCTTCCTTCCAACGCGCATGACTGTCTGATGCTCTTGACTCAATTCATGCGTAATGGATTCCAGCAATGACTGGACTGCATCAGCACTCTTTTCGCCGTCGAAAGCACGCGTGCAGCAGGCTCAAGCTAAGGACTGGGCTTCTGTCGATGCCTGGCTTGCAAGGAAATATGGACAGCAATTAGGACCCTTCGAACGCAATGAGGAAACGCTGCACGTTCTTTTAAAGCTCGCCACTCTCAATGACAGTGCTGATGAGCAGCGTGGTCTGACCGAGCGGGTTGAAAAGTCCGCATTGCAAGCAATAGCGAAACGAGTGGCCAACGAAGACGGGACTTATACAGCTGCGCTGAAACACCTCAGCACGGAAGGGCAAAACAGCTTGGAAACTTTAGCAAATGCGGCTGTCCTACTGCAGTCTACGGAACTGGTCGCCATGTCTGAACGGTTCTGCGAGTTGACTTCATCACACTTCGACGCTTACGAAGAATTCAGAAAACACGAGTCCCAGCAGGAAGCCTTGAAGCGGGAGCATGCGAGACTAATGGACATTCTCAAAGATCTCAAGAGTGAAGCATTCCAGACTTCCGACTCTTTGCTCGAGCAGACGAGCGAGTTCACCAGCAACGCCAAGCATCTCCGAGCCAAAATCGGCGAGTACGACGAGCGATTGAGCAGCGCCCGGGCTCAGAACTCCGCCGCGCCCAAACTGGAGCAAGTCGTACAACGTATGTCAGATCTGCAGCAGCAGCGAGATCGACTATCTCATCTTCAGTCAACATTGTCTGCTTTCAAGACTTTGCCACCAGATGCGAAAGGTGCACGAAGCAAGCTTGAGAATGCAAGGACTGAGCTTCGTCAGCTCACCACAAAGCGAGACAATCTTTTTGAAGGGCTTGTTGACGACTGATATGTGAGAAGATGTTTCATCACTCAAAGCGAGGAGACAAAGCCTGCGATCGATTCGCCAACCAAGCCTCCGGCCTCGATACAGTGCCAATGACCGACACCCTTGAATGTCTTGATCTCCTTCGCTGAGCTTGCAAGATGTTCTAAGATGTATTGGCAGCCCTCAAGAGGCGCTGACTTATCTTCGCTTCCCGCGAGGATAAGCACCGGCATCTTGACAGACTCAAACCCCCCAGCGGGTTCCGTCATGTTCACGATGGCTCTGCAATGAGCAGCGTACGCGTCTGGCTCCTGATTCAATAACAACTCTCGAATCATGGCTCGCTGTAGAGGTGTGCTGTTGCTCCCAGTAGCAGCGTCCGGTACTGAGTTGGCTAGAGGCTCCATGCCATCTAACACGCCGGGATCAGCTTACATCACAAACAATCAAAGACAGCAACAATGAAACTCACCCTTGGACACTATTGCGATTCTTCCCTCGAAGACTTCCGCCTTGACCGACTTCGGGTTCACCGGCCCAATCGCCACGACACCGACCACTCTTGAGGCATACTTCGCCGCGGCCAGCAACACCATCGGTCCACCCATCGAATGCCCTGCCAACACTGCCTTCTCGATCCCTAGATGATCCATCAAGCCAACCACATCGTCAGCAAGCTCCTGCAAGGTGATGTCCTCGCCACGCGACTTCGACCGTGCCGCGCCGTAGAAGTCGAACGCCACACAGCGAATCTCAGATAGGTGCGGAATGACAGGGCCATAGAAATTCTGCGACGACCCTAGGCCGTGGACCATGATCACTGGCGGTTTGTCCGCGCCTCGCGCCGCCTGTGTCGTCTTGGTATCGGAGTAGTGCAGTCGGTGGCCGGAAGGCTCGACTGTGGCGAACGGCATGATGATTCGCTAGATAGTCTCGAATGTGTAGAGAATCGTTCTGTTTGGAGATATTGAAGTCGCTGTGCATGCAGCTGTGCTAGCAATACTTGCGGGCCAGAATAACGAAGACAGCAAGTCAAATCTTTGGTAATTCACCTGTGAACCTCACTGCTTTTCCACAAAGCAACGTTGCAAGAAGCATGGAGTATTTATCTGAGTTGCTAAAGAGGTAACATGTAACTTCGATCCTCTCGGCACCGCACTAGGACCCTACCTTACCCGGCAAAAAGATCGGTTACGGGTTCGCAAGTCCCTGCACAGTTTAGAAGTGACGCAATTTGATCTACCTCACATTTATTATTGAATAATACAAGTCACATACATATAACAGCTCTATTACATAGAATGGCTCTGGCGAATTCGATAGGAGATAAAGTGGTGCGTACTGATGAGGATGTGCTTATGTCGTGTGCGTATGATGATTCTCTTCGCGGAGCATCACCAGCTTGAAGTAGGCGAACAATTGGCACTGATGAAGAAGGGGCATACCGTCAATGAGGTATCATTATTGAGGTCACAATAGACGTGTCGAGAAAATGCGTGGAAGAAATAAATAAGGTCGCTAAATCCACTGCTGAAACCGTCACACGTTACGTACGTAGGTAAATGGCATCAAGACATGAGATCCTCCGAACTACGTTGCAGTTGGTGCATTACGCGCTTCAGTTCCCGGGGTCGCAGGACCGGGCACCACGATGGCCACGTAGTCTTGCTCCAAGCTCAAAGCGGTGTTCTGCGCGAGCGCGGCACCTTCGCGCTTGCCCCGATCGACGTCGACGAGAAGCATGAGCGGGATTGGTAGGCCGATGAGGACGGCGAGGAAGAAGAACGCCTAGATGAAAGTCAGGGGGATGTCGTTACAAGCTAGGCGCATTGAGTGTATGACTTACAGGCCGGATGTCTCCTGTAGCATCGGTGATGGCACCGACTATTGCCGGACCAAAGATGCTGCTGCCTTTGTCCGTGATAGCGTATAGTGCGTAGAAGGCCGCTTCGCTTCCTGGAGGGATCAATTCGCCGAATAAGCTGCGGCAGTAGCTCGACAGTCCACCCATGACCAGGCCGTACACGGCTCCAAGCGGGTACACCTCCCACTGCTGTTGCAGGCCAAAGGATCCATACCGCTTGATCGCAGGGATATACCCCAACAGCCCGTACAGAGGGATAAGCTCAAATAGGCAGATGCAGATGAGGATGGTGTGGCTGGGTTTGAGATTTGCCATGCGACTGACAGTAGACCAAGTGAGGGCTCCAACAATACCGGAGATGGTCGTGATCACGTTGACTAGCGCCAGAGCAGACGGTTTCATGCCCAAGGTGGTTTTTGCGAAAAGAATGGCGGTACCACTGACGGTGGCAATGGCGTCCGAGATCATGAACCATGCGAGGAGAAATATGATTATATCACGGAGCTTTCGGGCACGGGCGATGGTCTGTCCTAAGGTCTTCCACGAGTATGTGATATAGGCTAGGTATGTACGGGCGTCACTGTTGGAGTGGCCGATCGTTAATGGAGGTCCGGGCCGTGGTCGGAGCCAGAATGCTGCAGGAATAGTGAAGCACAGCCACCATAATCCAATCACGAACAGGACAAGCCGGAGTGAGAATAGCGAAGCACCTGTTGAGCTGAGTATGACGAGAGAGATCACCTGCACGATCAGTGCGGCAAGATACCCTATGCTGACACCATATGATGAGATTTGTGTCGAAAGCCGCATCTCCCGGGACGTCTTGGCGGGGGGTTTTGAAGCAGGTACAGTATCCTCCTCAGATGTCAAGAGGGCCGCTGTAGGATCGGCAACGTCCTCTACTGATGGCTCAGTACGTTCTTCAATATCCTGTAGCTCGTTGCGGTCAGCTTTTGTACTCTCATCATTGGTCTGCGTTAGATACAATAGTGATGAAGGAAAGCGATGCCGGACGACCAGTGTATCCCTGCTACCCAACACAACTAATAATATGCATATGAAGGCTTCGACTTACAGCTTGGCCTGCCTCATCCGGAAATGTCTTCTCGTCGCTTAGTGATGGATGGTGCCGTACGAGTAGTGGCAGCATGGAATTCAAGAGCACGAAGCTCGCTCCAAAACAGACGTTTCCAACGATCGCACAAAGACTGCCCAGAACGTAGACGTTGGGCGTGACGGGCAGAAACAGCATTGTCGCCACGGCCCCGGTGATGGCGAATCCCAGGAGAAGTGACTTCCGGTAGCGTCCATGGTCTGCGGCTCCGCTCATCGTCACGACCACCAGAGCTTGCAGCAGGACGCTGATGGAGAAAGTATACATGGCGAAACTAGCAGTGTTGAGCTCCGTGCCCAGAAATTGAAACACACATTGAGTTCCATGGTCCACGTGGTTGTCACGAGAAGCCGGAGAACCCAAACGCGCTGGTATGCAAGGTTTGCTGTGGTCGTCCGCAAGCACTGCGGTACTGGATTGTCGGGCCAGGTCCTCCAAGATCATAGGGATGAAGGCGCCCAAGCCGCAAACCACGAACACTTCGCCAGCGAAAGAGTATGCATAGAAGCCGAACAGCTCCTTCCTCGAGGTTGGCCGGGTGTCCTCGCCATCGTAGGATGAAGTAACGCCAGAAGGACCCATTGTCAGGCAGGGCGTATTCAGGATGTGCCCGCCATGGGCTGTACAGCAGCTGTGTGGAACAGCCGGACAGGATTGTTGGTCGGAATCAATGCGGCGGCGAAGGATGGTGGAAGTAATGTGGCAGCTGATTAGCGCGCATGTGATGCCGGTCCAGGCTTGCGGCGGAAACACAATCTCGGCCCGCCTCGTGGCGTTTTGGCGGGTACTGTACTGTATCAATCTTACGCACGCGAACACTTCAAGTTCCGTCGAACATGCCCAGTTTCAGAGACATCAGACATGTTGTTCTATAGTCTGGACGTGATGCATCGTGCACAGTGCACCTATACATAGGAGCGTCCAGGCGCACATAGGTTCCGCATCGTCAATCGCTGGAGCTCGAGGCTCGCAATCAGTGCTGGCACCATACATTGGGCAGGACATGGTTGTGATTGCGTGGTTGTTACTTACTGTACGTGTGTGACGTGCTTGTGGATGCGCCCAGTGGACATGATATGTCGGTTTCGGGAGTCTCAGATGTGCAGATCTGGACGCATGTTCAGGACGTCACGTGCAAACATCACGAGCATCAATGAGGCGACCTCCAAAGTAATCAGTCACTCAAGGACCATATGAACCCACGCATCACAAGACTACATGTGTCCTTCTAGGCACAAGGACTCTACATAGTGATCCTGCAATCGAAGTCATTTCACCCAGGTACCAGTCGACCTGAATCAGCCTTAGAACTGCTATACCACGCTAGTGCGCTTCGAGAACCGTGGTCCCTCTTCCTTCTCTATGTCCGCTCGATCAATACACCACCCATCCTCGACCTGCGACATACTCTAGCGACCACCACCTCTCAATACCACTCAATCTCTACCGCGCGTTTCCCACTCGAGGCTTTCTTGTCACTACTCGACTCCCACCCTCGAAGCTCGGCGTTTGTACCGTACCACCTTACATATCCCAGGACAACAGCCCGTATATCCGTTGCGATCGAGATCACAACAGGACGAATTGCCGACGTAATTGGTGTTTCTTACCAGCTGGCTCTACGGTGCACTTCTATCTGCTAGTGCTGGTAACTTTCACGACCTCGCGCATCGCTCCTGTTTGGCGCGCCGCACAAGAGCCCAATCCTCGTCGCCATAGATGAGCAGATCTTCCACGCCAGACAAAGCATGACCTGAACGGAGGCATCTGTGAAGATAGAGTCAACAATCAGACCCGACGCAGGTCGCGCTGTGGAGGTGTTGGGGAGCGGTGGGCCGCCGGAAAGTGGCATAGGCAACGGAGATGGTGAGATGCCCGGCAGGATCGTCATGGACCAGCAGGGTGCGCCCTACGCTGGCGATGTGAAGAAAGAGCCTGGCCATTCCGATAAGGGCGGTGATAGCTTCTCCATGGATGCTGCGGATACAAAAAGCAGATTGCCTGCGGTTACGATCAATGGCTTCGATGACCATGGCCAGGACGTCAAACCCTCGAACGGATTATTGGGTGAATCGGTCACCAACGGCAAGCACAACAAGGCGCATGAAATCTTCTGGAAGCTGGGGAATGCGCCTACTTTGGACCAATCGTGGAGAACGAGCGATGCCAACAAGCCACTGGGCAAGCTCATTGCGCGTCTTGCGCAACAATGTTACGCAGATCTCCATCAGACTCTCGAGGAGATGAACAACCTTGGATCAGTGGAGTCGACGACACAACCTGCGACGGCAAGTAACGCGCAGGATCAATCAGAAATCAGCTTGGCCAAGAAGCAAAAACTGTTAGAGTTCGCGGGCGAGCAGCGAGATAGGTTCATCAAGACACTGATCCTGTCAAGCTGGGGTCGCGACGAAGAAGACATTGCAAAGCTCATTGACCTTAAAGTATGGCTTGATCGACAGAGAGATGCGCATGCACATACTGCGCAGGACATTGGGCAGATCAAAATTGATTCGATTCCCATGAAAACACCCAACCCGAATATTGATCATGCTCTGGAACTGCTAGCTACCGGTAAAGCATCGTGGATTCCCGATCTCGGCTACTTACAGGTCGACAAGCTGAGCGCAAAACAACTGCTCAAGACGTTACGAAACATGAACGTTGCGCTTGCGACTCGACTCAATTTACACGATGAGTTGCCAACTCATATGCAAAGGTTCTCAATCGCCGATGGTCGAGCGACGTTCACTGTTCCTGGAGAATTTGAGGTGGATCTTGCAGTAGCCGATGAAGACCCCAGTAGCCCATTCTTCTTCATCGATACCAGATTTCTCTTCTCGCCGTCCACAAATGATCTCCGGGATCAGCTGCGTGGACCAGTGGAATTCCAAATTAATGCGGTTCTTGCTAATAAGGGTCTTGCGGGTTGCTATGATTTACTGCATAACTTCGTGCTCACTGCGAAAATTCGGACGCTACTCGTTCAAGCAGAAAAGCTCAAGAACGACAAATGGTTTGACTGCATACGAATTGAGAACCATCGACGGATCATCACAATTCAGTACTGGACCAATGTACCAGGCCCAAAAAGTTGGCTCGAATTTGGTGTTGCCAGCGGAGTCGTCCCAGGCCGACGTTACAGAGGACCACCAACACCTTGCATGTCCGTCAAATGGATTCGAGCTGGAGTTGAAGTGGCTGTTGACAACATAGCCTTTAACTGGATTCAGCTCGATGTCGAGAAGTGTTTACTCAGTGTGATTGCCGAACATGCAAAACATATCCTTCAGACGACCAAGAACCGGCTCGACACATTTGTACCAGCAGTTTCAGTATTAGAGACCGAGCTGCAGGATCGAAGAGAGCAGGCTGGTACAAGCAGTCTTGTCGTCAACTTGCCTGGTCTGCGAGCACCTTTGAATGTGTTTGTTGAATCGATAACTGGGAAATACACCATAACGCCTAGTTCGCTACAAGCGCTCAATACAGCAAGCTATCTTAACAACAACATTTCTGCCGACTTAGCAGCTGTGATGGTCTCCTTAGCTTGCGCAACGCTTCGGACACAATTTGATAAGTTGGCTGTGCCGCTTGACTGGTTGCCGGCGCGGGAGGTGGATCTCAACAACCAAATGCTTTCCGGTCTCTTGAAGGTCGATGTACGGAAACACCGCACCGTTCGCTGCAATCAAAGTTGGGATCGCGAATGGATCTTACTTATCTCCTTCGGTCTTGATGGTATCTCATGGTGGATCGTGAATGTTGACGCCAAGTCAATTGGTGCAGGAAATGGGAAGCCGGTAGTATTGAAGACATTTTTACGCATACCCACGAATGAGGCGCACGGCAAAGCACTCCCGTTGTCGCGCACATCACTTCTGCGAATCGAAAAGCAAGCGGCTGCTCATATCTTCGATACAGTACTTGGGAGATCTCTGATCGAAAACAAGATTCCTCACTCATCTGAGAAACTTCTGCTAACAGCGTCTAGTCGCCGCACTCAGCCTCGACTCACTGCCACCATGCTGCCAATGTTCATGCGCTTATCGGCCATGATGCAAAACAAGCATAAGAAGACCGCCAAGCCGTGGGCTGTCGATATCGTACGTGTGAGCTATCAGGGACTCGACCTGCGAGGACATGTGGCTGGCACATTGTCTACAATGCATTTCGATGTCCGTCTATCTTTATTGCCGGGCAAGATGAAGCATTTGCAACAACACTTGAGTCGCAAGCCTAGATCAGATATCGCTATCAACGCGACAGGAGGTCTGGCTATTCGAATGAGTGTCCCCTTTGGACAGTCGGCACTGCCAGAAATTCGTGCGCACCTACAGAGGATCGAAGCTCTGGACGCTTATGTGGCCTCTCTTGTACAACATCGCTTCACATGTCCGACGGTCACTCTGACAAAGCTAGCTTTCCAGTACTCCTCATCACCACTGTTGAGTGCAGAAATTTTGTTTCGGAAGGACCGTCCAGCAATACTCAAACTGGAGCCTCGCGACAGCAATCCACATCTACGAATTCGAGGCATGCTTGAGAAAGCTTTGAACGACAAAGCCGAGGGTGCATTTCATATGTTCACCAGTATTCTGGTACTTTCGCTGCCGTTGCTGCAGACCATCGACAAACTTCTCGTCGCCGACGTCAAAGCGCCGTCTCTCAGAGTGCACGTTCGCTCTTCCACGTGGTACAGTCTGCAGTACCAGTCACCCTTGCAGGTCTGCGCATTTTCCGTTCGAGCACGCACCAGCACTCAACAAAACAAAAAGGTTGTCCGCTGGCATGTGACGGGGGCCCAGACTGGATCGTCCAGCACACCCATCTCGCAGGATCTGAGTAATGCGCTTAAGGAGTTGTGGCAGCGCAAAGACGACCACACCTTTGGCTGGGTCAAGGGTCTCGTGACAGACGCTTCAGGGATCAGCGCTGTTCTGGAAGATCTTGATGCGATCATGCATCGCTTCCCGGCTGTCGTCGCTACTGCACCAGCTAAGAGCTCCGCAACACCGGCAGCAAAGGTTAAACAGGAACCAGAGTTCATCACGATTGATTAGAAATTGGCAGTGGCGGCTTGCCTGGCACGGCCGTCTTCGCCCGCATGCGTATCTGTGTTTAGCGCGGCGTTCAAAGGGGAAAGGGGATTGTTCTTGGATCACCGTTGATCATCTCGTGGGTCCGTGGGGGCCTTCGATCGTTATGCTTTGTCTGTTTTGCGTTTTATCGTTTCGTTACATACCAAGAGAATGCCTTGTGGAGACGGCTCGCGCCAGATCGCGAAGAAGCGATGGGTTGAGGGGGTGCGTCAGGACAGTTCAGGTTTCGTGTTTTTAATGATCATATCATACGATAGGTCTTCCTGGACAAACCAGAAGAAACCCATCTGTTGTATTCTAATACATGATATCTAGTTGCCTCTACCATGTTCCTTCGCTGTTCGTGCCTATGATCTCCCTAATTTATATCTGCCCCCTTCGATCCTCGAGGGTAGTATCATGGCGCCTTGATCGATCACATGCCAACCTGATGTTGCTGCAACGCGGCCCCTTTCCCTGCCCCTCGTCCTCCTCCTCTTCCTCGTCTTCGCCCTCTGCTCCGCGCCCCCACACCTACGTGTGAAGAAAAATCTCACGCGTCTTGTCATCGCTCGTCGCGTTGCGAATTCTTCACCTTCACCTCAAACGCGCTTTTTCCTTCGTAATTTCACGTTGACTCGACTTCACACGTCTTTCTCTTCGACTTGCCAGCCTTCCTCCGACGTCCAGCGCTTCTCCATCTTGCAGAGCTGTCCTGTCTTGCAGAGCTCCTTTACGACTTGCCAGGTGTCTTCAACCTGCAATCGCTTTTTCGACTTGACAGGCGTCTTCGGCTCGTAAAGTTTCTCCAGCCTGCAGCATCTCTTCGACTCGCAAAGGCTTATCAGACTTGCAATCGCCTCTCGAATTGCACAGCTTCTCTGACTTTGCCATCCTTCTCTAACCTGCAGCACTTCTTGACTTGCAGAGCTTCTTTCAAGCAAACGCCTCTTCGACCTGCAAACGCATCTTTACCTTGCAGAGATTCTTCGATCTGCACCACTCTCCAAGCTGATACGCCTTGGTTCCGTCCCATCTCTCAACGGACTCCTCACGTCCTTTTCTAGCCATCATCTTCGAGCCATCAACTCCGAGTCATCAGCTTCGACAAAAGGCTCAGGCAACCTGATCTTGCTTACCCTCCAAACTCATCGTCTTATAAACCTCTCCACGCCGGAGAGAGCAACACATCCAAGCTTGCCTTTTTCCGCTCTGCCATAAGACGCAGCATATCTCTCGAGTCCTCGACCATCAGAATCATGAACGACGGACCTCCCAACCCCTACGCACTTCGCGGCGAACCTGGCTACGTGTCTCCAGTTCCATTCATCGCAACAGACTGTAACTCTCTCCATCCACCTCTTTCTTATAGCGGAATGCTGACCACTGCATACATGTCCAGATCAGCCGATGAGACTCGACCGCCCTTACCATCCTCCAGCACAACTTCGTCCACAGCAGCAGGATTATCTCCCAGTAGTCGGACCAGTCCTTACAGGCTTCCAGTACCCTAACGGCAACGGTTTCCCGGTTCCGTGGCCAGTGCCTGAGCGCTTCAACCCTTTCCACGTTCAAAACGCGCCAGCTCCCCTCACGCCAATTGCCCCGCCAGGCTTGCCTGGTCCAGTGGGTATCGCTCTACCAGGTCCCGGGATCTTTCCTCCTGGTTACGCAGCAATGAGAGCAACAGAGCCGTTGGCAGCCTCGGACCGCAACCCGCCACATCTTGCGCCCAGGCGTGGAACCGAGGAAGCATTTTCTAAGCCAGCGACCAGCCTCAGGCAAGAGGAAGTGGATTCGAGATGGCAGGAAGAAATGCTTCGGCGATTTCCTCAATTCGAGCATGAGCTTCCCTTCCGCCCGCTACCCTTCCAGCAGCAGTGGCAGCAAATCGATCGCGCTGACCGCCGGAGTCGATCCCCGGTGCTGCGCGTGCGTGACAACTACCGGCCCGACTACCGCGAGCGAGGCCCCATCGAGGCAGAGAACGAACCCGGCGAGCTGGAGACGTACATCCTGCCCTGGCATGACGGCGACATGGCGATCGACGGCTTCCGCGCCACGACTCGCCATGGCCAGTTGTACATCCGGGGCGGGATGTTCGACATGGTCTTCCACAACGGCGGAGCCTTCAACACGAGCGCGGTGAGGGATGGCAAGGAGGTTCGGCTGCACATCACAGTGCAGCAGCGCCGCAGGCACTGCGGATGCAGGTAAGTTTCCCCATCGTGACAATCGTGAGCGGCGGCAGCGGCGGCAGCAGCATGGGAATGGGCAACGGCGTTGGGGATTGGAGCTTGCGGCTAGATAGTCCGGAGCAATGTGATTTTGTCAGTGTTTTGGTTGGTTAACACTACCTGGTCACTTCTCTGCCTCATCATCGATGTGTAATGTGGTGGTCGTGCTATTGCAGCAAATATCGCAGAACGTGAATGAGACACTAACTTGCGGCACCTCATCCTTTCTCGAACAATCGACGGGCTCGGATCCCCAGAATATCGAGCTTCATCTAGCATTCAAACAAATCCACGTACATTGCCTGCTTGGCTGTCTCTCTGAGTGGACGTGAAAATCAGAGCTGTTGTCCGGTCACGCTCCTCATGGTCAGTGTACTCTGCAAGGGATGAGACCATGCACACGTATTGCCCTGGCCCGGTTTGTATTGAATTCTATGGATCATTCTCGCTCACTGCATCGCTACGACAGATCTCTCTATCCGCAAGCACGCGGTTCGCCTTCTCATCTCTGAGCGCCTCAATATCGGTCTGGTGGAGATGACCCATGGTGGCCTCCCGTTGACGCATGAACCACTGGATCCGCTCATCTCGCGCCTTCATACCCGAAGTCTCTTGGCGAACCCTTCTCAGCTCCTTGGCCGCGCGATCATGGACGATGTCCCGCTGCTCCACGAAATACGTTCCGGCATCCTGAGCTCTGTTGTAGTTCGCTGATCCACCCAGGAAAGCCATTACGGCTACAAGAGCGATGAAATGCGAGTTGCGCAGGTACAAGGGTGACTGTGGCGCATCGTATTTGCCATTAGGATCGGCATCTCGCGCTCGACGAGCATAAAACCGCTCCCAGTCTTCCCAAGTAGCATTCGCAAATATAGGGTCGTTCGGATCACTCCAGCTTTGACTGAAAGGTCCGGCCTTGCCGCTACTGTGGCTGTCACGCATGACTCCGTCTGACCGGCCATTCCATCCTGCGCCAAAGCGATCATACGCGGTGCGCTTCACTGGATCGGAAAGAATCCCATGAGCTGCAACGATCAACCTATAGCGTTCGTTTCTGACCTTCGATGAGACATGGCACCCCTCGTGGCTGTTGAGATCAGGGTGATACAGCTTGACGAGCTCATAGTAGCGTGCCTTGCTATACTCGGCATTCTGCTTCATAGCAAAGATCTCATATGGCGATGGATGTTCGCCTGCCTTTGGCTGAGGCCAGACATGGCTCCGCGGTCTCCCATTATGGGTTCGTGGAGACCCATCATCATTCGCAATACTGGCATATGGTCTGCAATGCTGTCGCGTGCTTTCCGACGATGACGTCGACGATCCTGCGGCGATGGAGAATGGATGCAAAGAAGAGTGAGTGGCCTTGAAAATGCTAGGATACCTGAGGGGCATGACCGAAATGCGTCGACAGACTGGAGCACATTGTCTCCCTTGCTTTCCAGATGATGGATGTTGTACTTTGGGCGATGTCTGATAATGTGCGGTTTGCGATTGTAAGAGTTCGATTGCGGGGATGGACATGAGCCTGAGGCTTTTGGATGGTATCACGTGGAGACGTGTCATTAGCGCATCTCCAATGCGAACTTCACTTTCATAGCCCAGAAATCGCGACAAAGATTGCAGAAAAGGGCCGCATCAACAATGTGATAATGCTACATTTTGCCGAAGACTCGGGCCTGGTTTACAAAGAGATAGTAGTAAGCGGGGCCAAGCACAAATGCCGCAACTTTTCGCCTTCTCAATGTCGCGGTCAGAAACCGAGATGTGTTCCGCCAGTGCAAGGCACCAACTCGCTTCAGAAGACAGCGATGCGGACCATTCTCTGCAATCTCGAGCGAATGGATGATGCTTCGATGAGCACCCTCCCTCGTCATGTTGTGCAGCAGATCTGGCATGCTGTGAATGATGCTGAGCTCAAGAGCCTACAGGCCTGGAAACTGTTCACGCGTACCGAAATTGCTGATGCGAGCTTGACCCACATATGGAGAACAGGCTGCGAAAGATGTGACATATTACCACAAGCAATCGATGCATGCAACAATTCTTCTGGAGCATGGCTGACAAGACTCACAATACAGAATCATATTCTAAGCTCAACGGCTCTGATATACATATCTCGCTTGAAGAACCTACAAGCTCTTCATATTGATTCCTCTACCTCGCGCACATATGGCTCATCCAGCTTGCTTAGCGACCGAGTGATCCGGACGTGGTCGGAGGAAGTGGAGGAGCACGCTACATTCCAGCATTTGCAGGTAATCATGCTCCGTGGCCAGCCCAAGGTCACTGAGTGGGCGCTGTACTATCTCGGTGCCTTCCCGACGTTGTACACGATATGCCTTGCGGAATGTGGGCTTCCGGTCAGCCACAGCTCTAACACAGCAAAGCATGTGCACGGATGGTCTGAGCGATCACAAGCCGTGTGTAGCAATAATGGTCCGCAGAAGACACTGGACGACAGTGAAGCCAACGCCGTGACAACGTCAATGAGTTCAGCCGGGGGACTGTCCAGCATCGGTCCAAAAGGTGGTCTAGCGTCTCAAATGAGCTGGTCGGATCTTGTTCATGCCTTCATGACAAGTGGAGGCCGCATGCCGAGTTCCAAGAGTACTGGAACACCAGTGCTTGATCTTCGCGTAGGGCAATGCGTGCAGAGTACCTCGGAACCTATTTCATTCGCTTGTTTCGAGCGAGAACAGACATTCGATTCTACGCAGAGTCCACCATTGAGTCTGAGGACCACCTGTCCAACGACAACTAACGAGCAATCCAAAAGACGGAAAGTCAGAGACGGCAAGGCCATGGCGCTCGACAAGATGCTGTTTGATGTATGATGATGAATCATGAGTCGGCAGGAGCGAGGCTCTACACCCTCGCTGATTTGATTGCATGCTCAGCAGCGCAAAGAGGCTGAACGCTCCTAGCAAGGAACAGGCATTGTGTTGAAACGCATGGCGTCCCGAGTCAGTGAAAGTGATACCTCGGGGTACACACAACAGAATCATGCTTCCTCCTGCAAAAATTGAGCACCCCTGCACCTCAAGCATACCGCGCTTACAGATCTCGTTGGTAAAAATGTTGAACCAGCCGAGATCATATCTTGGTGAGAGCAAGCCTCCGTCCCGTCATGGCTTATTCATGCTCCATGGGATGCATGTACATCCCGATATGGCCGGACTCGCGTCCGACTGGTCCCCACAATCGGGTTGCCCACGGAGCAATCTGCAGAGATGTACAAGGTTCAGATCGATCTGCGCGGTGGCCAGATCTGTTGTCCGGGAACAATCCTTGCAAACTTCAATCTTCGTGTACCTCGACTGCCTCGATTACAAGATTGTAGTCTGATTATTACCGTTCCGTGCCGTGTGGGATCGGTATCAATGCATAACGAAGAGGTACGAGATCGTCCAAAGTCCTCAACGCACAGTAATCCCCGAAGCTGCTTCCAACCCCAACAACACACTATGGACATGTATTAATGAGATCATGACTCGTCGTGGTCGTACATCCACAGCGCAATCATTATCAAGCGATGACCCTGCGGAAACCCAAATGCATGTCACCACCGTTGAGCTGCACACCATCCAGTCCTGCTGATCTTCGTGATAATGTCACTCCCAACGTGGCCATTCGCTACTGGCGCAGCAAGGCCGAGTCGAAGCAGATAGCGCCACTTCCAGTATGCATCCGGTCCTACCTTCGCGCATGCTCTTGATCGGAGCAAGCCTCTCGGCCTTTTCCTAATTGCAAAGGCGGTGACGGCTCGAAAAATGAATGATGATATTGACAGAGAAGAGCACATGCAAACGGACTTTCACATGCAACCACGGCACATAAGCTTGTGTTTGCCATGCTCACGTCGCCTATAGAGCTTCTCAATGGTCGGAACGACTTCCGAGTACGCGCAGTGTCGATGATTCATGACCAAATGAGCTCCGGTCTCGAGAAATGTGCCTGAGGCTGCAACCAGTCCATTGACAATGTCACGTGCTCAACTATTTGATAATTCGCATGGGACATGCTCGAGCAGTACACAAATGGAACCGTCGGCAAGACAATTTCTCGAGGTCGAGTACTAACTTATGCCAGCAGAACACGGCATCGATCGACGGTTCGGGAGGAACAACTTCGTGCTCAAATGGAAGCTGAAGCATACGACTGCGTGTATTCCATATGCAGCCTCGCACAGTTGAAGCAGATACCCATCTACCTTGATCACATACCCTTGGGTCCAGGATACATGCTCGGTGTCGATGCTCCGACAAGATCGACGTATGCATCTCTTACATCACGCAGTATTTCGTATACGCAACGCAGTATAGCCATGCCCAAGCGTGAAATTATGAATCGTGAGGTTTCATATTTTTTTTTCATGATATCTAGAAGATCTGGTGTATCTGATAGGGGTTCCAGGCGTTGTTTTCATTATTTACATGCATGCGGCACCGTCAATGCCGATAACCTTGCCGTTGACCCACTCGCCATCCTGCGAGGCGAGGAAGCAGACGACGCGTGCAATATCGATGGGCTGGCCGACACGGTTCATTGGGGACCAGGTCTTGGCGTACTGTGAAGAGAATATCTATTAGCAGGTGTTTTCACGTCGAATGGGAGGAGAATCCTCGAGACCCTCCAGGCTTTGCTAGTAGACTTACCTCGTCGACCTCGTCATCGCTGAGGTTCTCGCCGTTGGGAATGTACTCGCGGCAAACGGCGTGGTACATGTCGGTCTTGATGCCACCAGGAGCGACAGCGTTGACAGTGATCTTCTTGTCACCACAGTCAATGGCCATGCAGCGAACAAAGGTCTCGATGGCACCCTTGGAGCCCGAGTACACGGTGTGCTTGGGCACGCCCTTGGCCTGTCCAGTGATGGAGCCCATGAGGATGATGCGGCCACCCACGGAGAGGTGCTTGTATGCCTCACGTGCAACGAAGAACTGGCCACGGGTGTTGATGCGGAACACGCGGTCGAACTCCTCCTCGGTCACATCCTTGAGGTGGCCGAACGACACGACACCGGAGTTGGAGCAGACAATGTCGAGCTTGCCGAAGTGCTCGACAGCCTGAGACATGAGCTTGGTGGTTTGGGCGACATCACCAACGTCGGCCTTGATGGCAATGGCATCACCGCCCTTGGACTTGATGCTCTCGACGATCTTGTTGGCGGCATCGGCGGAGTTGGCGTAGTTCACGACAACCTTGGCACCACGGGCAGCGAGCTCAGTGGCCATGGCCGCACCAATGCCACGGCCGGAACCAGTGACGAGGGCAACCTTGCCATCCAGGCGGGAGGTCTCGACAGCTTGAGGAGCAGACATGATGTGTAGTGTTTGTTGGATGAGGGGTTGAGGAGTGATTGAAAGGGTTGTTGCGGTGGAGTTGGTGAGTTGAATGGATTGAAAGAGAAGTAAGAGAACAACAATGGTGGTGGGGGGAGTGGAGGGGAGGTAAATAAATCGGCTCACCGCCGCCGCGCCCCTCTCTGCCCCTGCAGCGCCATGATCAACCAAAGAATACTACTCTTGTGGCTGCTAAATCGAAGCCTCCGATGCTGACCAGACCGACACGATTCGCCCAGCACACGTCTGGTTCCACTTTTCAGCAATGACCGAGTGTGTACTGCGAGACGCCAGCGCCGCCGAACGCTCAATGAGCCACATTTGTTGCTGTTCGTTGCCGTCCACAACCAATTCCAACGTGGATAGCGATGCAGCTCGGCATTGAGAGTTGCAGCGAAAGAGCGAGCGGATCGTCTGTGCGCGGTGTGGGCGTGAAAAGTAGCTCCAATCGCCGCCCCGCCAGGGTCTACTACTCTACTTCTCGCTGTAGTCCCTGAGCGGAATTACGATTGCTACCTTATTTCTGGCCGCAGCCACGACGAAAATATACTTCCAGGCACCATTTATAGCCGTCCGAGCCATCTCTACTTGCTCTTGGCACGTCCGATCGACTTCATCATTTCGCCCATCTGTTCCCCACCACCCGGAATATGGAACGGCGACTTGCCGAGCCAGCAATTACTACTGACTCTGTCGGCATCATCACAGCATTCTTCTGGAAGCCTTGTGTGTCACAGTGTTGCTTGTTGGCACGAATCTCGCAGTTGGACCTACTGGCAGTACAACCATTATACGTTCATGTTCTCAAGCAGAGTTCTGTAGAATATCCAGTCAGCCGCAGCTGATTGTTAAAGCGCGAGGTTGATCACCTCTGCAAGCTCGACTAGGGCAATGATAAGCTTGCCAACACCTCGACGACGTCCTCTCAGATACCATGAAGCACTGTGTACCAGAGGAGGAATCGCTCGCAAGCCATGACAAGATCTGCTCTCTAGGTCGATCGTGCATGCAACACCTCACATTCTCACACCCATGCCTATACCGGGTACAAGCCCCAACAGACCGGACAATTATATGTTATCTCCGGACCTGTTGCGCATCGCTCCAAGGTCGAAAGCTACGAGCCTAAGACTGGCTCCATCCCTCGTCAACAATTGACCTAGTATATCTGAGACATACCGTTTGCCCGCCACGTGAGATCGTCAGCCTCGCCTCGTGTATTGGCTCTAAAAATACTGCATCTCGTATGTGATCACCCTGCAGCGGTTCTCGTACCTCACTTGTCTACGATACGGATTGCTCAGCGGACTTATGGTCTCCTCTCACGACAAGCTGACTCGCTGTAGCGCGAAAATAAGAGCTGTTCTTAGGCAATTCAACTTCAACTGGGCATGGGTCAAAAAGACATCCTCGCCACGGCATTATGGTGGATATTGTGTACTACGTGTTCGCATATCCAGCGCCGATTATCTATCGACACTCCCACTTTGCGCCGCATTTTCCGTATCAGAAGGCCCGTCGCCAAAATATTCGTTATCCCAAACCCCACATTGCAAGAACCCCGGTGTATAGATATATTTCCTTCGCAGCAGAAAGCCTAGTGTTCGCCCAAAGTCCTAACGTGTATAGAATTAATTTACGTACAGTTTGTTCATGATTCATACTCTCCGCGACGCCAGAAACAAAACCATGTCAAAACGCAGATGTTGATCTTGTATATCGACCACTGTGATCTCTTTCGAGACAAGGTCGAGGTTCGAGGAAGAAAGAAGTAAAGCAGGGATACCGCCATCGGGATATGTTTGCTGTGGGAAAGCGCCGGAAGAGGCCGACCTCCCGAGAAGAAGAAGAGGTGCTAGTATGTCTTGTATGAAATCGATGTGAGCTTGTAGATGCTCATGCCGACGTTTATGATGAGTCCATGGTGAGTTGAAGTGGGGTTGACCATGGATGTACATGTACAGATAGCTGACTGCGACACATCATCGCGTCATCCTGATCAGATGTGCAGCTGACCGCTCCGAGATCAGAGGACTTGTGGATACGCCGTGTCGTGGCTCTTATGTGCGATGATAAACTGTTCAGTCCTGAGCAGCATCAAGTTCGAGCCAGATATTCCAGCTTCGCACGGATGCCGCCGGAGAAGCGCGTGGAGATGCCTTCGTCGATGAGCTCGATGCAGTGCTGCAGCACCTTGAAGGAGTGGTCGATGTTCATCTGCGATCCGTCGCGGCGAGTGACGCACGGCACGCCTTCGTGCTTGTTCAAATATCGCACGATGAGCGGGTGGTCCGCGGGGAGGGCATCGATCGCAAACGACGGTCCTGCCACCGGATACATGCCGCCGTTGTTGCTCGGCGGCGACACCTCTTTCGACACCAGACTGTCCGCCCACAGGATCAGGCCGGCACGATAGATCGCGCCCGCCCACCATGGCGGCCGTACCCCGCGAGGCATCGACTGCACCAGGCGCAGGACCTGACCACAGTGGAAGATGGCCTCCTCCGGCGCGTGCAGACAGCGCTGGTGGGCCCAGATCAGCTGGGTGTAGGAACCGTCAAAGTTCTCGCGGCGAGCCAGACGCTCGACTTCCGAAAAGGTCGTCACAGAGTTCAAGCTGATGAGGTGGAACATGATCAGATTCGTCTGCATCATAGCGCACGTCGGGTTGGCCTTCAGGTATCGCTCGGCGAGGATGAACCATCGCTGACACAGCGACATGACCTCGTCGAAGCGTGCGCGTGTAGACGCCGCAGACATGGCTCGTCCGGACGATGGGCTGATGGGAGGGGCATCTGAGAAGCAGCCCAGTAATTGACGGTACTGGCAGACTTGCGATTGGAGAGGATGCAGCAGCAATCGCAGATGCATGGGGGTCATCTCGATCTTCCGCGCCGTCACCTCGTCATTAAGGAAGTGGCGGAAGAGCTCGCGCAGAGACAGTGGACGGGCTCCAGAACCGAGAGATGAGAACCCGCCCCCAAACTCATGCACTTGCTCAAAGGTCGACGACCATTCCGCCGCCGTTCTTGCTTTCCATAGCCGATCGGTGTCGGGCATTGGGACGCAGAACTCCGTAACGGAGAACAGAGGCGCAGTGTCGTGGAAGAGCGCCAGGTCTTGGTCGGCCATGACCCATGAGTAGATGAGCCTGCTTGTACTCTCGTTCTGGATCCACTCATTCCACAAGAGCTCGGTATTGGGTATCTGGTCACGCACAGGTGCCACAGCAGGACGATTGTCTAGCACACCAGAATGTCTAAGCATGGCGAAATACATGCCACGCTGACCCATTGCGATATCCATCTGCCACTTATCTCCGCTCCAAGCCGCTTGGACTGTGAAAAGCAAGGCCGCATGCAGCACAATCGGATCACCCGACATGATGATGTCCTTTTCAATCAAGTCAAAGAGGGAGATGCGACAGGCCTCAGCAAACCCAGCAGTCAGCATACACGCTTCTCGCGATGGCACACCGGTCGCTCCCTGTGCAATCATCATCAGTACTAGCAAGCTCGCCGCGCGGTCATTATAGCAGTGCATCAGCTCGTTGGCGTCAAGCACCCCTCTCGAGGTGAGTGGAAAGTAGCGCTCGAAGGAGTTGGCATATGAGCGCAGGAAGAACTCAAGCACGCGTGCAGGCGGTAGGAGGACGAAGTTGAAGCCGCTATGCGAGTTCGGGGTGTGAAGGCCGGTGGCGGGAAGCTGCGTGGGTGACGACTGACGATGAATCTCGAGGGCTTTGTACAGGAAAGACTGGGTGATGGCGAGGAGTTTGTCACGAGTGCTTTCATGCAGCTGCATCACCGTTAGGCAATCGTCGCCGGCCAGATCGTTCTCTTCCCATTGAGGTGTCCAAGTACTCCAGCCTTCGTGGTTGCGCAGTGTCTGCTCCAGCAGCTCCAGATTCAAGCGCGCCGTTTTGGGGCAAGCTGAAGATGGAATGATTGGTGTGCACCGGAAAACACTCCAGGAATCTTGCGCCGCGATGATTGGCCCGACATCTTGATTGAGATTAGCTTTGGACATTACAGATCTGTTGCGGTGAAAGCCTGCAGCAGAGCCGCCAAACTCTCCATCCGAAGAAGCCCGCTCGATGGTCGGAGATTCAATGGGCGTGATTAGAGATGTGATCCCGTTGACCATGTCAGGCAATACAGGGCCTGGATATGTCATTGGGTGTGGCACATGCATAATGCTAGGATCGAAGGTCACGTCTGTATTCATGATCAAGCTGGGCTGGACGACGTTGTCATAGCCGACCGGCATGTGCATCTGTGTCCAATCGAGCATGAATCTTGGATTCGGCTCAGAGTCGGAGTCGTCCGCGGTCGTCCTTTGGAAGTCACCATATGCAGATACCGGTGTTGTTTGAGGGAGATTGCCGGGCGTCTGAGTGCAAGGACTGGAAGGATTTGGTCTGGTTGTTGGTCCAGATGGAGGTTGCTCCAGAAATTCTGACGCTGCGACATCAACAATCGGCGTGATTTGCGGTTGAATCTGCTGTTCTTCGTTCGTCTTATTCGGCATTGCCGACTTCAGTGGCTTGGGCTGCGGCGGACTGCTCGAGGTCGTGGTATCCGCCAACGCAGGGTGGATATACGGCGGCACTGCAACCGCACCTTCCAACGGTATACCCACACGCTGAGCATTCTTGGTAGATCTCCGGGTCGGCCGGAGGGTACACTTCAAGTTACGACCGGCGCATCGACTGCATGGGAACTTCTTGTCGCACTTGGTCTTGGTCTTGGCACAGTTACTGCAAGCTATGGGTGTTCGCCCAGCTGACTTGGGGATCATGCCATTGACCGCTGGAATGGGCTCTTGATTCTCATTCTTCCCATGGACAGTGTAATGCCGTTGGAGGAGGTCTCTGTGAGGAGGCACGCCAAAGGTCAGCCCTCTATCAGACATGGGAACGATCAATCGATCACTCGATCAGGTAGACCCACCTTCTCGCGAAGGACATATGACAGGTGAAACATTTGAACGGTTTGACATTGGTATCTGTCGATATAGCAAGTCAGCGAACGCAATGTTCTGCCTGGGCTTGGACACTGTGTCCAGTCGTTGCAACATACGGGTAAGGATATGTCGTTCGAGGTGTTCATCACGCGTGAAGGACTGGCCGCAATATGTGCAGAAAACCATCTTCAATGGCGTCGAAACAGCTGTTAAGACAAATAACGATTAATTCCCTGTCGACCACAAGTAGCTGCGGCGAGGACGAGGCAGTAAGCGGTCAAGATGATACGAAAGTGATTAGATTCAAGCTCGAGCAAAGCGGCGCTTGGACTGGAGGAAGCTGTAGCTTGGGCGTAGGTCATAAGCGAGTGTGAAGCAGCATGCGGGCATGAGCAAGGCTGTCGCAATCCAAGTGAGCGTATGATGAAAGCAGGATTAGGTAGTTTTGAAATTGACGCTCATATCGAGGTCGCGGCAAGTAAGCTCTCCCTCTCCCTCTCACTCTCTCAGCCGCAGATCCATGCGCGAGAACGAATGATGATGGAGACGATTGCATAGCGTCTGGCTGCACTAGTTCGTGATTCTGCCATTCTGCCATACCTTAGAGATACAGTACCACCCCCCTGGTCGCGCGGACTAAGACCCGGGGCTAAGATCGACAAAGACGACTGGGACGGGCAGTAAAACGCCCGAAGAGAACCCTGTCGGCGCTGCATGCAGCATGCAGCATGCGCCCACATATTTTATTTATCTCGCAGCCCGCGACCGTTCTGGAGGTACTGTAGACTAATGATGAGCTGCGCCGGATCCGGCCCAAACCCAACTTGTACTTGAGTACTACCGGCTATAATACTGTCCATCATCACTTACTGGATATACAGTACCGCGCTCCCCGTGTACGTATCTGGGCGATCGAGCGGCCGCAATGATGACGAAAGTGTTGATCGATGAAGTGGCCCGTGATTCCCCGGCTCAATCTCGTCCTCTCTGTCAATGCTGACCGCTGGGGCGTAAACCGTCGAGGGTGACCTGAAGACGACTGGTGTCCTACGCGCCACATGGAGGGAGCGGCAATGATGATAACATCACGTCCGTCCTTCATATTAAGTCTATTGCGTCCCGTGGTTCTGGATCGTAGTGGCAGAGCTAGCGGCGCGTTGATGAAGCGTAATAGTTCTGGCCATCTTTGCTGCTCCTGCGCTTGCTAGATAACAATGCACGACTTGAAGCACGCTCAACGTAGACCTCACGCTTATGCATGCTTGCTGCATTTGCTCGGGCATGTGCGACTGGGCAGGAATTGAGCTTGGATCCTTCCACTGGCTTGGCGGTATCTGCGCCTAAATGAAACGGACCCTTGTGCCAGGGAGGTCAGCATTCTCGCCCCCGCCTGAGGGCTGGGCGGTAAACCACAGGAATGGATTGAAGACGACATAGGATCATTGTTTCACCCCACATCGTGCAATCTCGTTGCCGTTCACCATCCGACGAGGTGCGAGAGCTCCCCGCCATGGCCCGCATTCTTGTCGAGCTTTGATACAGGATTCCCGGCCGGGCCATCCCAACATTGAACGGCACGGTACTGCTTCCGTGCCTGGCTTGTGTATACGTACTGGCATATCTGCCGGTGGGGATGAAGTCACAGCGATGTGTTGCCGTTCTTTCGATGTATAATGTCTCCTCCGAGGTACAAGGCCTTGGGGAAACGTGTGTGTACGTACATGGCGTGACTCTCAGCCAGCCTCGCAACAGACTGCTGAGTACCACTGAGATAGAGTACATCACGCTTTGGCGACGTGATGAGGCTGCAGGAAATTGACGTCGCTTATCAAAACAGCCAGGGAGCGTCAACCTAAACGGTTCCATGTTGGCTGGCTGAATCCGCCGATCAAGTTCGGCCGGCTCGTGGCAACAGACAATACGCCCAGAGTACTTCCTTGGCATGCTTGCGGTCACTTCGAGCCTTGTGTTTTGACTGGTCAATCAGCAACTTTTATCGAGCACGAAGAGTGCTATTAACTGTTTCGATCGGGACAAGCAAAACACCTTCGCGTCGAGTACGGCATGGCCAACACTGCTGAGATACTGTAACCGGGTCTGCCGCAACATCCATGTTGATTGCATCGAAAGTCACTGTGACCGTTCGGAAGTGACTCCGAAGCTCTCTGTCGTTGGCCGTGTCCTTCTCAATTTGCTACGGGTGACTCTCAACGTCACGGCAGTGCTGAAATGGAGTCCATGTGAGCGCGATGTCATGAGGGGTCGCTGTTGTTGTCAACCACTAGCCGTGACTACTCGAACGATGGACTGCGTGTGTGTTTAGCTTCCAACTAGAACCTCCACGTACATACCAATGCGTCTATCCCACTGCACCATAGGCATGAAATAAATAGAATCAAGGGTCCTACTCGCCAAGCCAAGAGAGGGTGTGTACAATCATGTAGATATTGTCCCAAAGCGTACCTTAAGGTTACCTAAATGTTCGCGTAAAAGATGGACACCTTATTATTCATGACGCCAAATCCTCTACACGCCTCAACTTTCCCAACAAACCTTGCAGCACCGCAACCCCAAACATCCTGTACCCCAGACCATCACGAGTCTTATCAAGAAGCACATGCTAGAAGAATCGTGATGATACTGCTCCATTGAGATACAGTCCAGTGGTCTGATCCCAGCAGATCATCGCCATCCTGCAGCTACGTGTGGAATACAGGTATTTCAGCCGAGCATTGCCCAGGATTTGCTCCACGAACCATTGCAAGGTTCAGGGTTTGGAGATGCGTCTGCAGTACCGCATATTGCATGGGCCAAGCTTACGCCAGTACTTGTACTTTGTGCATCCCCCTACAGGCTGAGATCGACAACGTCCTGCATACACTTGCATGAAGCAGAACATCACGGTTACCATCCCACTGAAGGTAATGCCCTCAACGCTGGCGAATCTCGATAAAACCAATCCTTGCGTACTGGTGCGCGGGATAATGTACAATCCTAGACACTCCAGACGACATCTTGCAAGGCCCCAATGCGAGCGCAACGTTCGCCCAAAGTGACGAACCCTTGCAAGACATCCCTGCCCTGATGAGGGTAACTGGGCCTTTGAAAAGGCAGACACCAGACACTCCGAAGAGTGCATGAGTGGATGCGGAAGCAGGGGACGTCTTGCTTGGCGATGCGAACGAGATCGTATTCTCCGCCTGCCAGCAGGGTGTGAACAATGAGCCCACGAGCATGGCGTTCATCGCAATCAGCCGGTCAAGCTGATGTGTGACGCCACAAACAGGCTTGTATTCGAGGCTCTGTCGAGATCATCATACATTTTGAGTGCTCCTTTTGCCAGCCGCTCCACCTGGCTGTCCATGGCGATGGGCTGCCAAGATTGATGCTGCTGGCCTCTAGCCTCCATGCGAGAAAGCTAGCAGCGGACAAATGAACCCACCAAGTAAGCCCTGAGCTCTGGGCGCACTGTACGCCAATCTATTATCGTAAACTAACATTCGAGATGTCAGACCACGCAGTTCGACAAGCACGTGGGCGAACGCTGAGTCTATTCTCCTGTCTATTTTCCTATTCGGTCTACAGCTCACATGTCAGAAGCAACCCTTACTAGCTGCATGTGTTGGGCGAGTGAGTTCTTCAACCTATGCACGTAGAGATGTGCTCACAAGCTAATCCAACGAGCTTCGCGGGTCCAGCTCTGCTTTCATTAAGTAGCTTACCTACCAACGTTTTTCTGCGCCAGCTATCCTAATTCTGCTCAACCGCATGCATGAATCTAGACGCATACGCGCGAGCGAACCCTGCTTGTGGTGCAGAGCGAAACATTCCATATCACACCATCTGCATGTCTTGTCCAATGAGGCGGAGATCTCTGTCAGGAGGGTCATCGACACGCTGGCAGCTACTACATGACATTCACCTGCCCCCTCCATTGTAGCATTTTCGTTGACGGAGAGTGGCGGTAAGCCCGAATGGCCAGCAATATGAGGTAACCTTCAAGAATGCACATGACAGATCCTTAATGATCATGTGGTCGTTTCACATGTGAAGACGACGGTCTCTGCCTTTCCCTCGTATCTCCTCAAAAGTACGAATCCGTGGCATCCGACATCGCGTTTGGAAATGATGCATGGAACTTGCCGAGAGGGGAGGACATGACTTATGCTATGAACTTGGACTACGTATTACCAGAACAGGTCGATAGGTCCCTGATCATTGACGAGTTGGCAAGTCGTATTACCTAGGTCTAACGGCTGGGTGGACTCGGCCTGTATATCCGAGAAGAGCTCGTCCCAAGCAATTTGATCAAGTTCACCGCTGAGGTACACTTGGTCGAATGCTGTTGCACTCATGTCCAGCAGATCTCCTGCAAACTTCGATGTGGTCGATGCTGACTCTGTTTCGCTTGTGGTCTCAGGATAGCTAGACTCGTAGGGTGTGGTATGCAAAGATTCCTTGGAAATGCCCACGATGTCCTGACCCCGACTCCACTGCTCCCGAATTTGGCATGCGCGTAAGTACAATCGCATCAAAGCCTGCCAGAGTAGTTCCCACTGCCTCGGAATGCTGCTGTTCGACCTCCGAAACTTCTGCTGCATTGAACGGCTTTCTAGGTCGGCGACAACAGCTTCCAGCACCACCCAAGCACGCTCGACTTTCGCGGTATCACTAGGTTTATGTTGGCAAAAGTAGAGCAGCATGTACGCCATGGCATGCCACTGCGTGTACCTTTTGCATCGGAAGAACAACCGGAGAGGCGTAAGTCTGTCTGGAAGCTGGTGTGCACACTCGAGGACCTGTGCGTTACACACCAAGAGCTCTTCTTCGATGTCTTCACCACATAAGACTAGGTTGTCGGTCCGACGGCACACACTCAATGCCAATTTCCAGAGATTGGCAACAATGAGTTTGGTGCCAAGGTAGCAGAGACGATGGAGATCTTGGGACAGATCCAGATAGGAGAGGTAGGTGTTCTCGTACCGAGCGGTTTGTTGTCGCACCAGGTCATCCACTTCTGCACGAGTGAAATGTGTGCTCTGCTTTGAACCTGATTGAAGCTTCAATTGCGTCTGTACCATCTCGAGCTTGATCATGCTCATTGTCATTTCCGTGAACTCGTCTTTGCTCGCCACAAGGCCTCTGTTGGAATTGATAGCGAGGTCAGCATCGTTGATATGCAGAGGGAGTCGCGTATCCATGGTGGGCGACAGATGATTGTCGAGTCCGCAGTTCTCAGCGATTCGATTGTCTATCAGGCATAGTGTCCACCACAACCGGCGTCGAAGCTCTGCATCAGCCTGGTTTACAGCAAAACATCCGCTGTCACGGTGCAATCCCATTGCTTGGGCAATACCAACAGCTATGCCACTCAGCATCCAGGTAGATCGTGCGCCGCCTCCAGGGTGACATACCTACCCAGATTAGACAAAAAGAAACTCCCAGTTCAGTTCAAACTCACCAGAACAAGAATGATTGCCTGGAGTACCGTGACCTCTTGAGTTGTCATCCAGCATGCTTCGGACAGAGCTTGATATACCCCGTAGTGTAACTTAGCGAGTACCACTCTCTTCTTTTCTTTTAAGAGCGTCAGACACGATTCTTCGGGCATGACAGTACATGCTGTAAGAAATAGAGCAAACAGCAATGCACTAGAAGAGGCATTGAGCTGCTTCGTGTCCCTCATAGCTTCGTCCACGAGCACTTGCATTGCTGGTTTGTACGTGATTTTCACCATGATATCAACATTCTCGACGTAGAATGACCACAGTACGCTAATTGCTTCTGGGGATGGAAAGTACGTCTGGAAGTGCTGCATCGTACCCGGCATATGGTGTGTAAGTAGAGCATCGATCAACTTATGGCGGGCAGGTACATGGATTGGCTCTTCGCTTGGCGCTGAATCACCGGAAGGGTTGCTAAAAGCAGATTCCGAGTTCGTTTGACCAGCTACGATTCGCTCAAAGTTCGCGACCTGCTCAAGTCAGAGTAGATCCATACGGAAGAGCTCCAACAGGAGTACTGTTATCAATAGCCGAATGCTGCGAACACTTACTTCTCTCGCCTTGCAAGGATTGATGTAATGCGATCTGTCACCATCTGAGAAGAGTCTACCGTGGGCGAACCCAGTGGATGACAATACTGTTGAAAAGATCCCATCTTGTACCTCACCAGGAACCAGAAAATCAACAGAATCAGCTTCGAACTCGTGTGCATCATCCTCCAACAGCTCGGCAACAGAATGGAGGATCACTGCGTGGTCACTCCTCTTGGGATCTGCAGCTGTATGTTCCTCGGAGGTCGATACCAATGTGTCGTGTCTATCCAGGCGAGCAGCGGCTGGTAGCAGGATTGCAGCTCTGGGGAAAGGTTGTATATTCCTACGGCCGCGTCGAGCAGAGTACATGCAGGTCATACCAGCCTTTCGGCAGTGGGAGCAGCCTGTCAATAGGTGGTCACATTTCACCTTGCGAGCGCGACATCTCACACAAGCGTATTGATGACGGTCGATCAAAGGTGACTGCTGCTCTGAGCGGACATTTAGGCGGGCCAGTGCTGTCATTGCGCTCCGCAGTGATATAACAAAGACGGCGACGATGACAGGGAGAAGACAAAATCATGGGACCTTGACGGAAGTCCGAAGCAGTCTCATGTCTCGTGGCGTGAGGGAGGATGCTGGAAGAATCAATGATGCGCAGACCGATCTCCGAAGTGTGAGCCATTCAACAAGTCAGTTCCTCTGACAAAGCTTCTCACGGATCATGATAAAACAAATTAGTGTCGATGTAATTGTCGCTCCGAATCAGAACATCGGACATTTCTAGCACTGTGATTGGTTGCAAAGTCCATCCAACGACTTCGTCTCTCGATCATTCCGCCATAGCCGCAATGTCCGCACGCTTTTTCCAGCTGCCTTGTTCGGCAGATCATGGAACACTTCCAACTATCAGTCGCATGAGAGAACATAGGGTCTTCCTGGCGTAGTGATATATCCTGAAATCGGGCAACAGAAGCGCAATGAGCAGATGTTTGGCGCAGACCTCGAATGTTGATTTGCGCGAGCCGCTGTTGATTGACACCGTAAGTTTTCTCGAGCTCGTATGGCGATTTGGAGACCGCTGTGATCTGTCTCGTTCTACTGACAAGCTGTTCTGCGATGTGGGTTTTGTGATGAGCGTGTCTCTCAGGTGATCCTACGATCTTAATGATCATCATTCGTGCAAGCGCTTCGCTTCCATGACCTCTTCGCACTTCTTGAACACATCAAAACTGCCATCGTGTAAGATACTGCACTTCCGGATCGAATATGACGCACTCACCTGTAGTCGTGGATAGCTCGCTCAGGCATGCTGGTAGGCAAATCTGCGAGACTTTCAATGGGAGCCACTACCTATGCCAGGATGTTTTCGAAGAATTTATACATACCTGAGCCTGGTGGATCCGCGTACTGACGAAGTCTGTCTTGAATCTCACTCTCCCTTCCTGCTCGTACGCTCGAGAGGATCTGCACTCTCGCCGCGCGCGCCTGTCGAGCTCGCTGGAATAGGCGTAAGCGCGGTGCGATCATGTCGGGGGTTTTGGCACCACGAAGCATGTACGCTAGTGCAGCAGCATCCTCCATGGCTGCATTCGAGCCTTGGCCGCCAAATGGCAACATCTGGAAAGAGGTTAGCGATGGATAAGTACTTTCAAACCATCGTCACAACGCTACCGGATGTGCTGCGTCTCCGATCAGTACAATACGGTCATTCACCCAATTGTTCAGTGGCTCATGGGCATGAAGAGGCCAACATTTTGCATGCTGGGACTTCCTGCTCGTATGGTCAGGCAAGGTCATGTATGTCGTGAGATGATAGTAGGGGGCCTCACTTGATCACATTACGAATGTCATCGTTGAAGTGACTGAATTCGTCGAGCATGACATTTTTTATGGCTGCGAGAAGTCAGCATAAGTGCGTCGGAATGTCAGACGGGCGGATCCATCACTTTCGGAAGTGTCATCGGCGATCTCTCTGGTAGGATGTATCCCGACGACGTTGATGGTGTTACCACTTTCAGCATGTCAGCAAAATTAGTGTAAGTGATGCATTATGGCACAGGTACGTACTCGCGACATGGATAGTACACGATATGTCGTTCTTTGGTTACCGCGGTCACATCTGCCAGCAGTGTGGACTGGCAACCGGTCTTTCTGAGTCTGTGCAGCAGTGGATCGCCACTCTCAAGACTGTCCAGCTCGAACAAGAATCGAAAGGCACTTAGTCCAGTATGCGATGCTGACAATTCTTGATCATGCGTAACGACCTTTCTGAGCACGGAGTGAAGTCCGTCAGCTGCAACGACTAGATCTGCAGTGTGTTTCGAGCCGTTCCTTAGGTAGATGGTACCCTGTGGCGAGGCTGCCCCAACCTCCGATGCGAGATGTATCACCACAGGCACACCAGACTCACTCTCGGCAGTGGCCAGGCGCCACAGCTCATTGTGGAGATCTACGCGATGGATGGACCACAACGCGGCACCGAATCTTTGCTCGTATGCGCCAGTGTCGATGCCCGTGATAAAATCGCCAGTATCACCTCGAATCACGTTCCATTTCTGTAGCTTCACAGCTCTGGCCTTGGAGAATTGGAAGCCCAGCTGTGCTAGGATTCTGGCGCCGTTCGGCGACACTGCCAGAGCAGCCCCTATCTCGGCGGCGAATCTAGATTTCTCGAAGATCTGCGATGATTCTGTTAATGTGCGAACAGGTACTGTTCCTTGGATAGACTGACCTCAACGCGGTGTCCAGCACCACGTAATGCAATGGCTGTCGTCAGCCCGGCGATGCCCGCTCCGACAATAATGATATGAAGAGGCATATTTCATCCAGCTCGTATGGTGTTTCAATGCGCAGCTACGTTGTGGCAAGAGGTGTAGTTTTGCTGTATTATTCGGTATGGATCGTATGAAACCCAAGGTTGAGCTTGGAGGGTTGCGTGCACGTTGATCACTAGGTAGAATTCGGTTGACGAACTTCACCATCTCTGCTTATTGAGATATCCTTGCCTGTAGGCATTTGAGCCATCAGCCTTGTAGGACGACGGGTGTCTGCTCTTGGTCTACTGTATTGTCGCATCTCGACTGTATCACATCCTGACGCCTGGTGCGCCGAGCAAGATCGATTTCGATGATTCACAATACAAGGTCGCAGTGGCAGTTCGCAGAGTCAACACATCGACCTGACAATCAACGAGATTACCTAGGACAAAGCTCTCAGTTCGCTGAGAACAGTCGCATTTGAGGTTTCACGGGTCATGAGGTGAGGTGTGATGTATGTGGAGAATGTAACTTGACGTTTACGTTGGTAGAGTCGCATACACGTCCCCTGTCCAACTGCTGTAATATATCATCACTCCCCCCTCGATGCGCCGCAGCTGCCGAGCACGATCCTGCGACCAAGCACTTCGGGTTCTGACGATACCATAAAGGTGCCAAGCTCCCTCGGCTTCCGGTATGGTCTGTAACCGGCAAACATACGAGAAATGACCAATGGTCATTACAGCTGCATCCTCTGGATACCTCGATACATATGTAGATAGGGAGAGGTCCAAGTCGACCTTTAGTCCGGAACACATTGCATCCGGGTTCCGCCCAGGGCTAGACGACATCTGCTTTTTCAATTTAGGAATCTTGATTACCCTAAAGCGGCAATCACACCGCGGTTGCGCAAGTGTGCAGTAGATGAACGTTTGTGTTGCGCACTGGGGCCAGGGCGGGTATGATAGGACATGTCAGATGTGGTGAGCAAGAGTCTCGGTATCGCGACGCCTTGTGCACAGGCAAGATACGCTACCAGGGGAAGCACGAGGAGACAAAAGTGTAGAAAAGGAGGCGAAGCCGTTGCCAAGAAGAGCACTCTTCCGGCATGCGATCCCGGGCCTGTACAGAGTCTGGCTAACGCAAGCGGGTGGAGAAAATAGGATAAGATAGTAGTGGCTTTGGGCGTAGCGTGCTGGCATCTCCTCCGGTGGCTTGCGCAGGACGTAGGGAACACTGGAAAGCAAGCCTCTGCTTTCGCCATGAGCCCGGGAATTTTGCACTTGGGGCGTCGTGAACAGGGTCCTTGGAGTAGCGGCGTTGCGATAAAGGGGATGAGCCAGACATTATGCGCGAAAGCGATCTAGCTCATACGAGGTACAATTCTTCGAATGGCGATTGGAGGGTGGGACTCGGCCTTGTTGAAGAAACACATGCAGTGATAATGCACCAGCATGCAGCGGCAGTTTAGTAAGAAGTCCAGCGCACAAGAGAATTGAAGTCGGACGAAAACGGGTATTGCAGCTCACACAAGTCATATCGTCATCAAGTGACATGATTAAGGGTGAAGTCCGTAGTCCTCCACACGACCGAATCTCTGCAGTGACAATTTGCCGCGTTAATTATTCTGGCCGATTCTCCCATGTGATCCTGCGAGCGTCTACTGGATCAACGGAACCCGAAGGTCATCTTAGTCTCGATCATAACCGAGAAATGATTGCCAAGGTTGAAGCTAGGGCGAAGCTAAAATGTCGATGATGGTCAATGACAGATAATCGTGATCAAGTGTTCTAGGCATTGGAAAGCTCAAACAGCACAATACTCATAATGGTTGAATGGGCTAGGGGTACGGCGTTTCTTGAGTCGGAGATGTGTACTGATAGGGTGTTCGAACGGGACAGAAGGAATACCGAAGGATGGAATCGCACCGAGAACAAGACAGTTGAGAGTCGCCAATAACGTCCAGCCGTTTGTTGAGAGGTCGCGTGCCCCATTGGCAGCACGGAAGATATCTTCCATGTGAACAGGAAATAAGCATGTGATGAAGCACGCGAAAGAACATTGTATCGCTTGGCAGACTGCCCACCCGGTCGTATCGTATGTCCACTGGGATGCGTATCATATTCATACGGTGAACATGGATCTCAAAGTTGTGGATGATACAGGCGACGTCCAATGTGATCGCCGAAGCTCTAATCTGCTGGACAACACATCATGCAAGTTGTTAGTCCAAGCATTGCCTATAATCTGCAAACCATTGTGTGTTCGAGCAGATGATAGGCTCCATGCAATCTTGCGAGCTCCGTAGCGACTAGGTAGGATGCAAAGAAGTGTAGATCAACTGGGTAAATACAGCCGGCCGGCACTGCAGGATGTCGTGCGAATCATTAGTGGGCCAAGTGCATAGAGTTTTGTTCCGAATGCCATACAACAAGTGAATCATCAGCCTGCGGACTTCACGCCTTGCGGCTCCACCATAGGTTACAGGCCACAGACTTGCTTCGGAGCTGATAATGGCTATGATGGCTACAGTTGATGTCTATGCCTTCCGTTTAATGATTTGCCGAAAGTCCAACTTTGTTGGCCTATCGACCTCCAGCATTTGGCATGTGAAGATCCGAGAGAAGCTGTCTGAGACCATTGTACTGAGCACCGCATGCACTACGTCGCTACCGGTCATGCAATGACAATAGCAATGCCGCGACAGGTTTATACCTCGATGTGTTGCCAATCCAAGGATGACCAAGTGGTGAGCGAAATTCCAAGACGTGCATTCTATCGAGCAAATCTCGGAAACGAGCATTTACCAATACCTATCGACCATCAATGTTCGATATCTTGTAGCGGTTACATTACCGGTCCTGAGCATTCGAGATGTAGCGCATAGGTCTTTGTCACGACTGACATATGTGAATGCATAATCGAGTGCTTCGATGCATCGTAAGCAGCTCTAGCCGCGGGATAAAGACGTTCATGGATGTGATCCAGACATGAAGCATGGCTCCCTGCACCTCATCCCTATGCGGGAGAAGAAGTGCAACACAATCCATCATATGCAGGCTAATCTAGCGAGTGCGTACAGATGGATGGAACGGCTCTGTATGCAAGCTGAGCTGGTCTTCCAAGCAAAGCATAGATGTAGCACCATGTAAGCGTGCAGTCAGGCCACCCACTGCTCAACAAGTGGATCGCAGCCCAGCTGGTGACAGGCGAAGCTGAGATGCATGGAGCCTCACATGCTACCGCGTGGGATTCATGCGATTATAGAAGCAAATACGAGCCAAGAGCCCACGATGCTGCGCAACGATCAGTGAAAGTTCCAGCTATATCCATTTCTGTATTGCCATGAAGCCTTGCGTTAGCAGCGTGCCCCGCTTTATTTTTACACACAAGCTCGCAGGGTTTCATCATTGCGCAGCAGATAGTCGCGGTCCCGAGGTCACAAATAACCATCCACAGGCGCGCCATGCTACCTTACCAATGGACGATACCAGATTCTAGGGATGTCAACCGATGGGTGAACAAACGAGCTACTTCTCATGTCACATTCAATCCTGGTGTTGCGTCGTACCGGTCAGAACGAGGTTGGCCGCGATCCGATCAGCGGTGTGTCGTGCGACGGAGATGCGGGAGCGTTATGGTTTCACGGCTATGCCACATGGCAGGATTTCCTCGAAACTTCCCTCAGCTGGCGCCGAGCCCCGGGCTGATAGAGGCGCAAGCGACCTCGCCTACAAACCTGGTCAGTTGGGCTGGATAGCTCCTTGATCTCTCATGTGTTGAGACTGCTGAGTGCAGAGCTGCAGCACACCAAGAATTGGAGCAAACTCGAAGGAAATGCCAAGGCCGGAGCAGCTGAGCTTCCGCCATTTTCCCCAAACGACGATCATTGATGCTTGTGAATTCATGTATCCATGTAGTCGGGTGACCAAGCGACGATCACTTTCATGCGGGCTCCAAAGACTGGATCAGCGACTGGCGACTGGAGCGCAGCGTCGCCAGGGAAGACCGGCACAGCGCGAGTAGCTTCGGAGTTGGTAATGCTACAGGGCCTGAGGCCGTTGAGGTCCATGATGATTCATGAATGCATGAGAAGCCGGCGTGGATGTTTGTATGCAGCCGCACGGCGTAGAGGCAGTGCGTGTAAAGCCACGATAACAACAATCAGACGGCACGTGCAATCAGAGGTGCCGTAGCGGACAAGACGACAAGGGATGCAGTTACAAGCAGAAATAGAGTATTGTTTCTCGCCCGATCGGGAGTTTGGTTGGTCCACTAGTGGGCTGGGGGATCCGATCTTGGGGGCGCGCCTGGAAGAATCCTTCCACAGCACCTCGTCTCACTCAGGACCCGCCGAACGACAACCCAACCAGGACGCTGCTCACAGAGGTCTGGAGCACTGGATGCCAGCTGGAAGATGTCAGGAAAAAGATCCATGAGAATGCCGGGGCAAAGTTCATGAAGATCTCCATACCTTCATTGTAAGGCTACGGCTATTCTCTGCAAAACTGTTCCGGAGCACCCACACAGCAGATTGATAGCCACCGCCGTCTCCGCGCTAGCATGCCGCTGAACCCTATCAATAGATCACGAATACTTCGTATACACTATGTTCACGGTAGCACTGCTCGGCCTCGTACTGCTGACTGCACAACCAGGATGTCACGGCTTCAGCTACTGCTGCAGAGCCTTGAGAACGTAGCCTGTTCACCGAGAACATCGTGCGAACCATCGGAATTCTGGTTATTGTCTCGTACGTCGTGTGTGGAATGTTGCCTCCTGTTCCTGGGCTTGCCGAGTGGTGGCCGCCCTGCATGCCCGAAGGTCACAATTAGCAGTCCGGGCGGGTCGAGCTAGTACATCTGCCAGAGAAGGAAGAGAGATTGAACGTTGGCTCCTTTTGGCATCGCTCTCTAGCTCACCAAGCACTGACGACTGCGGCGGCAGCGCTGAGATTGACCATCCGTTTCTCTCGCTTGGTCTGAGCGCCACCGCCCGCTACGCTTCAAATCACAGTTTCCGTGGCAGTAGAGCCCCCCTGGTCTAACAATGGAAACGCGAGCTGATACATAACGCTGCATGACGCCGACCGTAGGTGCTATCTTTTCCTACTCTCCTCTTCTCTTACACCTCCTATCTCTCTCTCATACCACTTGCTTTCAGACAGTCTAGCCACCTGCCTGAGCATTCTTTGTTTCTCTTAGCATTTTCCTCTCCGTCTACTGCGCAGTCCGATTTGGAGATTCCTCTGATTCCTCCGCGAATTCAGCATCCCTGTACTCTATTTCGTCGACGCATATCTGTCCTGCTTGTCGAGCATCACTAAGAAACCAGCATCTTTCGTGTCTAGCCATCACGGTCGTGTTCGAGTTCTCAGTCTAATTCCAACCGATTTCCAACCAGCATTCTTCGAGAGTGAGCGATCTGGGAATCTTATCCAGTAAAGACACATCTTAGCATCCGATAATCAGCCTTCGAGCGCACTTTCACTCGCCATGGCAAACGTCCTTCTTTTCGGCGATCAGACCGCCGAGCAATATCAGTTGCTACACAAAATCGTCCTTCGCAAAGACAATGCTCTCGTGCTCAAATTCGTCGAGCGCGCCTCGGTCGCTCTCCGAGAGGAGGTCCGATTACTACCACGAAGCCAACGAGACTTGATTCCCGATTTCCTCACGGTGAACGATTTGATCGAAGCCTACTACCAGACCAGCGACAAGGTCCCAATGCTCGAGTCCGCACTGGTGACTATCGCTCACCTCGGACACTACATTGGTTATTTCTCCGACAACCCGTCCGAATTGCCCGCCACCAACCACACCCGCGCCCTCGGACTCTGCACGGGCATGCTCGCTGCTTCTGCCATCGTTTCTGCCAAGTCTCTGGACGAACTGACGGTTCTGGGCATCGACTACATCCGCATTGCATTCCGATCCGGCGCCGTGGTGGACAATGTGCGTACTGCACTTTCCCAGGTTGGCGAAGAGAAGAGCTCTTGGGCGTCGATTGTTTCAGGCACCAGCGAGCAGGCCGCTCGGGACGCTCTTGCTGAGTTCCATAAAGAGAAGGGTATACCCCAGAGCAGCCAGGCATACATTTCCGCTGTCTCGGTCATGGCATTGACGATCTCTGGTCCTCCAACCACCCTCAAGCGTCTGTTTGAGGAGTCGCCAGTCTTGTCGAAGAGCAACCGTGTGCCAATTCCTGTGTTTGGTCCTTACCACGCTGGACACCTCTACAGCGAGGTCGACCTTGACCGCATTCTGGAAGGCACTGTGGATACACTCAAGCAGCTCAAGCCAGCTTCAATTGTGCACTCCTCGGCCACCGGAAAGGTGATCGTTGCGGAGAACACTTTCGAGCTTACCAAGGCCGCATTGGTGGAAATGCTCCAGAAGCCTGTGCGCTGGGACCACCTGCTCAATGAGGTTGTCGCCCAGATCACGACCAACACTAAGGCTGGTGTCAAGATCTACGGTCTTGGTGTGAGCAACGTCGTCAACAGCTTGGTTTCTGCCCTCAAGGCTGGCGGCCAAGCTGAAATCCAGGCCATCGACCACTCTTCGTGGGCTGATGCTCCCGAGATTACCAACGGTCGCACCCAGAATGACAAGATCGCGATTGTCGGTCTGGCTGGTCGCTACCCCAACGCCGCAAACACCGAGAAACTGTGGGACCTTCTCATGAAGGGCCTGGATGTCCACCGCAGAATCCCGGCGGATCGTTTCGATGCTGACACTCACGTCGATCCATCCGGAAAGGGCAAGAACAAGTCGCACACTCCATACGGCTGCTTCATCGATGAGCCGGGTCTTTTCGATCCGCGTTTCTTCAACATGTCTCCTCGTGAAGCTGCTCAGACTGACCCTATGGGTCGTTTGGCGCTGGTGACTGCTTACGAAGCACTGGAGATGTCTGGTTACGTTCCAAACCGCACTCCGTCCACTAAGCTTCACCGCATTGGTACTTTCTACGGTCAGACTTCCGATGATTGGCGTGAGATCAACGCTGCCCAGAATGTGGACACCTACTACATTACTGGTGGTGTACGTGCGTTCGCACCGGGACGCATTAACTACTATTTTAAATTCTCTGGTCCATCGTACTCGGTCGATACCGCTTGTTCTTCGTCGCTCGCGGCCATTCAGCTTGCTTGCACTTCGCTGTGGGCTGGTGACTGTGACACTGCTTGCGCTGGTGGTCTCAATGTGTTGACCAACCCTGACATTTTCTCCGGTCTCTCCAAGGGTCAATTCTTGTCCAAGACTGGTTCTTGCAAGACCTACGACAACAATGCCGATGGATACTGCCGTGGTGACTCCTGCGGCACTGTCATCTTGAAGCGTTACGAGGATGCTATCGCTGACAAGGACAACATCCTTGGCTGCATTCTTGGTGCTGCTACCAACCACTCTGCTGAGGCCGTCTCCATCACTCACCCACACGCTGGTGCGCAGGAGTTCTTGTACAAGAAAGTCCTCGCCAATGCCGGCGTTGATGCCCACGAGATCAGCTACGTGGAGATGCACGGTACCGGTACTCAGGCTGGTGACGGAATCGAGATGACTTCCGTCACGAACGTCTTCGCTCCCCGCCACCGCCAGCGCCGAGCTGAGCAGCCTGTGCACCTTGGTGCCATCAAGGCCAACATTGGTCACGCTGAGGCCGCATCTGGTCTCAACTCTGTGTCCAAGGTCTTGCTGATGATGAAGCACAACAAGATTCCGGCTAACGTTGGTATCAAGGGCGAGATCAACAAGACTTTCCCTGCTGACTTGAAGGATCGTTGCGTCAACATTCCAGTCAAGGAAGTGGCATGGCCTCGTGATGGTGCAAAGAAGCGCAAGGTCTTCTTGAACAACTTCTCCGCCGCTGGTGGTAACACTGCTCTTCTTATGGAGGATGGTCCTCTTCGTGAGGCGCCCACTGCGGTCGACCCTCGCAGCACTGTCCCAATCACCGTGACTGCCCGATCCATCGCTTCGCTCAAGCGCAACATCGCCAACATCCAGCAGTACCTTGCCGAGCACCCAGAGACTACCCTCACTTCTCTGTCTTACACCACCACTGCCCGTCGTATCCAGCACAACTACCGTGTCTGCTTCCCACTTGATCAGATCAGCAAGGCTAGCGCTGCGCTCGAGGCTCAAGTCAAAGAGTCCTACAGCCCGGTCGCTATGGTCTCCACCAAGGTTGCCTTCTGCTTCACTGGCCAGGGTTCGCAGTACACTGGCCTCGGCCAGAAGCTCTACCAAGACTTGAAGTCGTTCCGCGACGACATCAACCAGCTTGATGGTCTGGCTCGCATCCAGGGTCTGCCCTCCTTCTTGGAGCTGCTCGATGGTACCGATGTCCAGACTCTGTCTCCTGTCAAGGTTCAGCTCGGCATGGCTTGTATCCAGGTTGCCCTTGCACGCATGTGGGCATCTTGGGGTATCACTCCCACTGCTGTCATCGGCCACAGCTTGGGCGAGTACGCCGCTCTTCACGTCGCTGGTGTCATCTCGGCCTCGGACATGGTCCTCCTTGTCGGTCGCCGTGCTGAGCTTCTTGTCCGTGACTGCACTCCCCACACTCACGGTATGCTTGCTGTGAAGGGCAGTGCCGAAGCCATCCGCACTGCTCTTGGCAGCAAGATGACTGAGATTGCCTGCATCAACGGCCCAGAGGAGACTGTCCTTTGCGGCAGTGGTGAGATCGTTGGTGCTGCCAACGAGACCTTGACCCAGAAGAACTTCAAGGCCACCAAGCTGAACGTGCCATTCGCCTTCCACTCTGCCCAGGTCGACCCGATCCTTGACCAGTTCAAGGCCATCGCATCTTCCGTCACTTTCAACAAGCCTTCCGTGCCTGTTTTGTCTCCTCTCGAGGGCGAGATCATCCGCGAAGCTGGTATTATCAACCCTGACTACCTCGCTCGTCACGCTCGCGAGACCGTCAACTTCTGGACTGCTCTTACCACTGGCCAGAAGGAGAAGGTCTTCGATGAGAAGACTGCATGGCTCGAGGTTGGCGCTCACCCCGTCTGCTCTGGCATGGTGAAGGCCTCTGTCGGCACCACCGTGACTGCGCCATCTCTCCGACGCGGAGAGGACGCCTGGAAGACCATTGCCACCAGCTTGTGCGCTCTGTCCACTGCCGGTGTGTACATCAACTTCGACGAGTACCACCGCGAGTTCAATGATGCCCAGGAGCTGCTCGAGCTGCCAACTTACAGCTTCGACAACAAGAAGTACTGGCTCGACTACACCAACGACTGGACTCTTACCAAGGGTGAGGCACCTAAGGTGATCGAGAGAATCGTCGAGAGGGAGGGCACTGCTGTTGCCGCCGCACCTGCTATTGAGGCACCTGCCAAGCGCATCTCCACTTCCTGCCAGCGGGTTGTGTCTGAGGAATACGACGGCAACAATGCCAAGGTCGTCATCCGCAGCAGTCTTGCTGACAGCAAGCTCTACCCAGTCGTCTGTGGTCACATGGTCAACAACGCTGCTCTGTGCCCGTCATCTCTGTACGCCGACATGGCTTGCACTGTAGCCGACTACATCTACAAGGAGATGCGTCCAGGCACCGAGGTTCCCGGCTACAACGTCTGCAACATGGAGGTCCCCAAGCCTCTCATTGCCCAGATTCCTCAGCCACCGCAGGGTCAGCACATCGAGATGGAGGCCGTGGCCAACCTCGACACTGGTATCTTGAAGCTCAACTTCCGCAGCGTCCAACCAGACGGCAAGAAGATCCAGGATCACGCTCACTGCATCGTCCGATACGAGGACAAGGCTGCCTGGGCCGAGGAATGGTCGCGCTACAACTACATGGTCAAGGCCCAAATGGAGATCCTCAACTCCAAGACCAACACCGGCGCTGCCCACAAGGTCCAGCGTGGTATGGCCTACAAGCTGTTCAAGGCTCTGGTGAACTACAACGACAAGTACCGTGCCATGGCTGAGGTCGTCCTTGATGGCGCCAACACCGAGGCATCTGCCACTCTTGACTTCCCCACCAAGCCAGAGGATGGTGACTTCTACTGCGCTCCTTACCACATTGACGGTGCCTGCCACATTTCTGGTTTCATCGTCAACGCATCGGATCTCCTCGACTCGGAGCAGAACGTCTACGTCTCACACGGCTGGGGCGCCATGAAGTTCTCCAAGCCTCTTGTCGCTGGCATGAAGCTCAAGAACTACGTCCGCATGCAGCCACAACCCGGCAACATTTCCAAGGGTGATGTCTACATCATGGAGGGCGATGATATCATTGCTGTCTGCGAAGGTATCAAGTTCCAGCAGATCCCACGTCGTGTCCTCAACACGTTCTTGCCACCGAACAAGAGCGCTACCACCTTCGCCGCTGCTCCTGTCTCTGCGCCAAAGGCTGTGTCCCGCCCAGCTGTGGTCGCTGCAAGCCCAGTGACCGCTCGCCCAGCTGTGCGCGCACCACCAACTCCAGTCAACTTCACTCCTGCTCCTATCGCCAAACCGGTGCCAGCACCCAAGGCTGCCCCTAAGAAGGCCTCGGCTGCCAAGAAGCAGGCAGGTGGTCTTACCAGCAAAGTCATGAAGATCCTCGCCAAGGAGACTGAGGTCGATGAGTCGGAGTTGGTTGACGACGCTCACTTCGAGAACCTAGGTGTTGACTCTCTTCTTTCACTCACAATTTCAGCTATCTTCCGTGAAGAGCTCGAGATGGAGATCAGCTCTTCTCTCTTCACCGACTACCCAACTGTTGGTGACATGAAGAAGTACTTCGCTCAATTGGACGGCCAATCTGGTGCTGCCGAGGAGGAGGACTCAGACGAAGACTCCATCCCTGCAACTGACCTTGCCACTCCTCAGGAGCAGCTTTCCACACCTGCAAGCTCTGCACCCAGCGCAGCACCCAGCGATGCCGGAAAGGATTCGCCTACCCAGGAAAGCCTCCCAGAGATTGGTGATGTCAGCCTTGCACGTCACATCGTTGCCCAAGAAATGGGTGTCGATATCTCTGAGGTTACCGATGATGCCGACCTCGCCGAGATGGGTATGGACTCGCTCATGAGCTTGACCATCCTTGGTGAGCTTCGTGAGAAGACCGGCATTGATCTCCCGTCCACATTCCTGACCACGAACCCCACCATCCGGGATATTGAGGATGCCCTTGGTATGCGCCCAAAGCCGAAAGCGTCTGCGCCAAAGGCTGCTGCTCCCACTTCCGCACCCAAGGCTGAGTTCAAGAAAACTGACATGAACGAGGTCAGCGCTAGGTTGACAGCGCTCAACAAAACCGACATCTCGTCCTACCCGCCTGCCACATCTGTCCTGCTCCAAGGCAACGCCAAGACCGCCTCCAAGAAGATCTTCTTCCTCCCTGATGGTTCCGGCTCTGCGACCAGCTACGTCAGCATCCCCAACATCGGCCCCGATACTGCTTGCTACGGACTCAACTGCCCGTTCATGAAGGATCCAGCGAAGTGGGAGTGTGGTATCGAGGTTGTGTCTCTCCTCTACCTTGCAGAGATCAAGCGCCGTCAACCCAAGGGCCCATACAGCCTCGGTGGTTGGTCTGCTGGTGGTGTGATCGCGTACGCCGTGGCCCAGGCTCTTCTGGCTGCTGGTGAGACGGTCTCCAAGCTCCTCCTTCTTGACTCTCCATGCCCCGTCAACCTTGACCCACTCCCTGTCCGCCTGCACGTCTTCTTCAACGAGATTGGTCTTCTCGGCACAGGCGACCCCTCCAAGACTCCCAAGTGGCTGCTCCCGCATTTCTCCGCCGCCATTCGCTCACTATCAGACTACGACCCGAAGCCAACTCTTCGACCCATCCCAACCTACGCCATCTGGTGTCGTGAAGGTGTGGCCGGTAACCCCGGTGACCCCCGCCCCCCACCCGCTGAGGAGGAGGACCCGGCTCCCATGAAGTGGCTGCTCAACCACCGCACCGACTTCTCCGACAATGGTTGGGCGCAGCTCTGCGGCTCCGAGAACATGAAGTTCGGCGTCATGGGCGGCCACCACTTCAGCATGATGAAGGAGCCCCACGCCGCGGATCTTGGCAACCTGATCCGCGAGGGAATGAAGTGGAACCCGTGAACGACGCCGGCACCTGCATCTGCTTTCCTTGCATGTCCTTTTCTGCCGATACCCCTATTTCGTAACGCTTTCGCACCGCTTGCTTCGTCGAGCTGCTACGGTCGCCTTGGGCTGAGGATGATCCGTGGCGGCTCCCGACGCTCCGGCGTGAGCACGTTAGACACGAACGACACGACTCTGCAGCGTTTCCGCTTCTGATTGGGTTTCACGAGATCTGGGAGAGATCTTACCTTGGCCGGTCTGGATCCTCGACCTTTTCTCTTGCCCTGTTCACGGCTGGAATATGCTATCAAAAGTCTTTGTCGACTCACATACTATTAATATTTGGGTGGAGTCATGAAAACCTTCTCGCAGGGGAAAGCTCGCATGGCATGTTCTTCCACATCATTTGGGGTTCCGTTCTGTTTGTATTAGCATTGCTTGGACACGTGGTCTCTCATTTCTTGCTTTTTGTTCGCAAGGGAAAGCGCAGCGCATTTTGACTTTTGATTGCTTGGGTCTGATATTTGTTCCGGGGGGATGTTGGTCAAACAACACACAATATAGAAAGTTCTCCAAATGGGGAAGGGAATGGGGGATATGGTTGGAGAGGTTGCAAAACACACATCATGTCGACTCTGGTTTATGTAGTAACATTCTCTTGAGAAAGTCCAATCCTTCCGCAGATACATTAATTTATTGCTTGTTCTAGAATATGACGTTTTTGGCTCATGGATTGTGCGTGATTCATGTCATGCTATTAGTGGTGTACGTGTCTCGCTTGGTAGAAGATCGCTATGCGCAGGCTCATCGTCTGAATTATAGGCTCTGTCCAAGGGATGCCGTGTACATAGACGTGACACTGGAACACTGTTGAGGCTGACAATGGACATCACTGTCGAGGATATCCTGGCTTGGTAGGGCAAATCTTTCCCAACTGGCCAAGCGCCTCTACTACGAAACTACGCAAAGCCACAGTTTGACATCCATCAGCCATCTGGCCGGACAGAGGTCCCGTCGCCAGCCTGGCCGTCTTCCTCGCCTCGCTCCTTCCGCCGCTGGCCGACATCCCAGTTGTATACACGCGCGGTCGCCACCTCCATAGTCTTGACGGGTAAATTCGTTAGCTGGACTATAGCCATGAGAGAAAATCATGAACAGAAAGAACGGAGATATTTCAGCTTACCGTGATCTGTTCACGCAAAAACTCCAGATCCTCCTCGCAGTTGGCCAGCGACGCCTGGGCCGCGGCGAGTTTGTCGGAGAGGAGAGTCTTGGCTTCGCCCATCGGGTAGGCGAGCATGACATTCGCCTGGAGTGAAGAACAGATGTTAGCAGACGGGCTCGTCGTCGTCGCAGAGTTGAAATGAGAGAACGTACCCCGAGCCAAAGGTATACTTCCTCTGTTTTTGCCACGCTGGCTTTTGCATAAAGCGTGTCGTTCAACTCGAACGTGGCTTCGAGTGGTTCTGCATCGTCCTAAGGTCCGAAAATATCGAAGTCAGTAATCACTGCATCGGAAGCTGGAGTATGTCAAATCGATACCGGACGAGTTGCCAGGAAGCGCACAGTGTCTAGAGTCTTCTGCATGTCCGGAATCTTGTCCTTGAGACCGGCTGCTCGTCGTTGGGTGTTGACTTCCATGAATTGATATTTTCTGCGTAAGGAGCACAGTCAGGAGGGTTTCCCATTACGAACACCAGCCAGATCGTTGATTAACGACGAGACCCGCCAATTTAGACGTACGAGATCATCTCCTGGAACTTCTTGAGAGCGCTCTCGACATCGGCGCGGGTGGTGACATAGTCCTCGACCTTTACAAATGGGGCATAAGGTATGCCTCGCGGATTGGTAGGCGCATCCTTGCTGGCCGGGTCGTTGCTACAAGTCTAAGATTCAGCGATTGCAGTTGTGGCGATATGCAGACTCACAGCTGCGAGGGGTCTTGGTCAAGCTCACCTGGCCTTCTCAACTTCCGCCATATGTGTTTCTCACGTGTGTAAAAGCTTAGGTCCGTGGTATTCGGCCCCCACGTCTGTTCTCTTGAAAACGAGAAAGTGGTGCGCACCCCCACCAAAAATGCGGTCGGCGGGCTGCTAAGGAGCAGACTGGCAGAGCCTCGCCGTCCTGGCGGCGATATCTCAAGCTTGAGGCTACTGCACCGAGATATTGTTTGCAGGTCAGACTATCGTACACGAAATTGATGGATGTCATCGCGATCCCGGCTACACATTGTCACTGCGTACATTGGTTTGATGGGCTGATGAGGACTGTACCGGTGCCTCAGAACTCGATTTGCGTGCATCCTCCCGCAGTAGTGTCAGTCTATCCGCTCCAATTATTGTATCTACATAGGTATGGCTGTTGCTAATGTTTACAGGGCGGATCACTGAACCATCGCAAGACCGTCATCGTCGACTCTATCACAAATTGCTACGATCTAACGCACAGCGTCATGGATGGTATTCTGACTCCAACGTCCCTGAGGTCCAGACACACTTTTGATAGCACGGGGCTCACATGGGCTCGCACGGTGGACGACGCATGGTCGCCAGCCTACCTGACACTTGACGGTGGGGGCGCCAGATCCTACTCCAGTCTACTAATCCTCAAGGCTCTTATGCACGAGATCTGGATGTGGGAATGTCGCATGGCCGACGACGATGACGAGGAAGCGAACGGAATTCCAGAGCTTGATGATCCATGGGAGACTAGAAATCAACATGAGCCGAGACAAGTTCCAGCAGAGAAAGATCTATTGCCTTGCCACTACTTTAACTATTTCTACGGCACATCAAGCGGCGGATTGATTGCCATATTTCTTGGACGTCTTCGGATGAACATCGACGAGGCTATCCAGAGCTTTGTTGAGATCGCACACGCCATGTCCTGTTCCCCGCTTCGCTCATACAATCCATACAGCGCAAAGAGTCGATATAAAGCAGTCAAAGGATGTATTGACAAGCTGCTGTGTCGTAGAGCTGTAGAGACTGACATGTTCGTTGATACCACTTGGAACTTTCCGGAGGTGGAACGGCCATTCCCTATAGACGTCAGACAGCCACGAAGAGCCCAGACGTGCTGTCTAGTAGCAGACACAGATCAAAGAGTCCTGGATGTAACGCTTTTGCGTTCATTCCCACACTACTATTCAGAACCTGCACCTTGGCTCACACGGTATAATGAAGGCTCTGTGGTCATGACCATTAGCCAGGTTCTGCAGGCTATATCCTCGGTGTCATTTAGCTTCAGGTCGGCACAAATGATCGACCGTGAAAGGTCTCGGAGTTTCAAAGATGGGGGTATCAGGGAAAACAATCCATCCGGTGCCGCTCTGTCCGAATTTCACTCACTTTATGGCGATGCAATAGAGGGTTCTGCTGTCATGCTCTCTGTTGGCACTGGTAGTCGTAAAAATCACGAGGTCCAGCGGGGTCTTGCCCGGCGCCCATTAATCGCAACAATTTCTCCTGCCTTACAGCCCTTTATGCACCAGACAAAAGGCATCCACGAACAGGTTGGGTACGCGAATGGAGATCGCCAGCATCGACAAATGCGCGATTATGCTCGTGGAGAGAATACCTGGTACAGACGTCTCGATGTCGACGCCTCATACGACATGAATACAGTCGCCACTGACGAATGGGTGACCGGCGACTCAGCTACTGAACGACCCGCGTGGACAGCATCTAGAATCGAGGTTGTCACGAAAAACTACCTCAATCGCGACTTCAATGAACTTTTCGATACCTCTGACAGCCCTCGAGCTTCTTTACGACAGGTTGCCCAGAAGCTGGTCCTTCAACGGCGCGCCCGAGAACAAGCCGGGGGTCTACGTTGGGATGTATTCGTTGGCAATGTGAACATGCTTTAGAGTAAGTCGCAGTCTTACAATCCTCGGAATTTGTCGATGAGTGCCCTCAAATGTGATTTTTTCAGGCCCGGCGATGCTTCCCGGCCTCGCCCTTGCTGTCCGGGCATTGCATGCGGGGGTCGTAGAGTATTTTCCTGCGCTGGAGGCATCGCATGTGGAAGCTGAGACGCACCATTTTGCTGCATCAAGGCACGCTTCACCACATCAAGGTCTCGGCGAATCTGCAATCCAAAGGTCTCCACCTCATCACCCTTTATTTGATCGCGCAAGTGGGCATAATACTCAGCCTGATCAGACATGAACTCAAACGCTCGCATCTCATCGTCAAGACCAGTTTGCACGTCTACAACTTTGGCCTGCGCGACAAACAAATGCGCTAGCATTTCTTCGGGATCGAATCCTGACCCGATTTTGTCGTGCAGAAAACGCTGCATATCAGAGGTGTCGAGGAAATCGCGCACTGAACGGTGGAGGAAGTCAACTCGGTATCGCCTGAGAGGTTCCCAGATGTTGTCAGTGTTGTAGGTCACGACTTTCATCAAGCCTCTGCACCAGCTACTGATCTTGATGGTGACGTCTTCCTTGTATCGCCGTATCTCTAATCTAGACAGCGGTTCCACTTCAATCCTAGGGAGGAACCACGGATTGTTGTAATCGTCGTACAGGTATGCGTATGTCATTATGGGCAACGGGTCCTTCGCTCGATGCGCGAGCATCAGCGACCTAGCCGTGCATCCTTGATACACCGGCTCTACCGAATCGAGGATGTGTGCAAAGAATTCTTTGAGCGTTCTTGGTAGCTGGTCCAGGCGTCTCCGAAGCGTCAAATAGTCATCATCGTTGTTCAGTCCACTCATTAGCTCCCAAACGACGAGGTGCACCCACAAAAACACTCCAGCGGCACGACGGCGAATCTCGTCTGCCAAATCAGCCGCTCGAGCGTCTCGCTGTGTCAGCACTTTGAAACGTCGATCAGACTCCAATTTCCCACGAACAAACCGATCTATGTCCTGCCCGTTCAGCTCCTGAAGTGCGAACGTAGGACACCCAGTGTCACCAAACGCTTTGCTGAACACAGGATATGGCCGGCTCGAAACACAGAACTTCACATGTGGCATTGCGGAATACTGCTGGACGAGCTCTGTGATCAGAGAAAAATGGTCCTCGGCAAACTCATCCAAGCCATCGAGGAAGAAGCAAAACGCCTCGGACGCTGCATTCTTGGTAATAACACTATGGAGAGTGTTCTTGAGCTCGTCTTCAGTCCATGGTCGTGGTAACCGACGAGACACCCACGATTGATCATCCCATCTCTCAGGGCATGCACTTTGCACAAGGTTCAAGTTCTCGCGGAGGATCTGATAGACCAGCCCTTGCAGCAATCCACGGTAGGATTTCTGGAGTGCGGTACCAGTGCCCCAAAAGAAGTGTTTCGACACCACCAAGTTCTTCCCATCAGACCAGGGTCTCAAAAGTTCAGTAGTCTTTACGTCTTGAAACTGTGTAATGAGCTTCATCAGCGTGGACTTGCCCGATCCTGGATTTCCGCTGATCCAAAATGTGCCAGAGCCACTTTGTAGCCACTTGGCGAAAGGAGAGCCTGAAGGGTCGAAAATCCAAGTATATGTATCGGCAAACGCATTTGTAATTTCGAGTTCGCGATGGGGCATTTCACGGAAAGTGAGACTTTCAAGGATCGGCAGCTGTCTCACCAACGGCCCAGTTTCCTGTGCAAGTTGGCCTAGGCGATCTGCCCATGGCGCTACAAAGTTCCAACACGCGGGGGCTGTAGCCGATAGTATTGCTGAGTAGTCGAGGGGCTGATCGCGCAGTATCGTTGCAACGTCGGTAGGATCCAACCCAACTTTGGCGAGATCTGTGAGTAGCGTGTCGCGCGCAATAGAGATGTCTTGCTTCGTACTTGATGCGGATACCTGGGCAAGCATCCTCAGAAGCGCTGCATATTGCGCACCTGGCTGTAGGAGTGTAGGCTGTTCCTTGACCTTGCCCTGCTCAATCAACCTACGTATCCCTACCATTTGATCGAACAATTCATTCTTGGAATCCATCTCCGCTTTGACTTGATGTTGTAATGTGGTCAATGTTGCTTGGTTCTGGAGCTCGAGGTCCTTGCACCTCTCGTTGACCTCTGTAAGTAACGACCCGAAAGTCCTTTGTGAGTTACTGAGAAAGACACCATCAGTGAATGCTCTGATAAGCTCCAACATGATCTATAATGTACTTTACCTAAGCATACCAAGAAGTTGGAGCGAGACCTCGCTCTTGATCGCATCAAGTCTCTTCTGCAGAGACTTCACTTTGCCATCATTCCACTTCGCTAATACCGCCTGCCGAACAGCAGACCATGATCGATGTAGCTGCGTCCCTTTCAGCGACACAAGAAGGTCAATAAGTTCCTGTGACAGGAGCAGGCACCTCCTCGCCAACTCCTGCAGATTCGCCTCATCCGGCGTATTCGATCCATTCGCCGCCTGCGAGCTCACAATATTCGAGGCCAGGAATTTTGTGTGCGTCGTAAGAGCTTCAATCTCCAGATTATCTTCTGTCGCACTTTCTGTCGAGCGGTAAATCTCCAATCCGGTCCCGACGAGCTTGGCCCCGAAGTCGACGAACTGCACGACGGCGGCCGCGATGCTGAGGGCAGACAGAGGGTCCATCGTGGAGCTCTGCACTGTCCCTTCAATTTATTTTACGCAGAAAACATCACTCCTAAAACTCCAACAAGCGGACGCGAGTCTTTGAGGAGCGGCTGTACATTAAGTGAGGTGCTGGAACGCGGGGACAGGCGAGAAATGCGTACAATAGGGCCAAGCCTCCTGCGCCTCTGCCACCAAACTACTGTTGCCCGCATGGCCAGAACATCATTTCTGCCTGTCGTGGCTGTGTACATATGCTGACCGATAGACCTACGCAATGGTTGTCGAACACCTGGGTCACGTTCCATGGTCACAGAAGCTGCGATGACATGGCAAAGCGCGTGGGAAGTTGACCTGTACCATGGAAAGTAGGATATTATTACAGCGCTCGTTGAGCAAGATTCTAGCTAGATCTATTCAGGGTATCCGATCTCTATCGATCTAAAACAGTAAATTTTGTTGACTCCGTCATGTATCTTCGTAAGAAAAAGAAGGAGCAACAGAAGTCTATACCTGCGAACCATTCTTCTTGAGTGCTTTGGCGTCCTTCTCCGCCTTTCGCTGCGCCGCGTATTCCTCTTCGGCCGCCAGTCCGGTCTTCGCGACCGTGTGCTCCGAGCTCAGGGTCACTTGTCGGATGAAGAGGGCGGCGATGAGTCCTGCCGCGGCGAAGCAGGTGTACATGATCCACGCCGGCTGTAGTGCTTTCGCGTAGATCTCGTGGACCAGGTCGCGTTGAGTGCTGGGAAGACTGTCGATGATCTGGGTGTTGGAACCAGCGGTAGCGCCGCCGACTTGAGCTGCTAGGCTTGGTCCTAGAGCGGCGACGAGTTGAGGCTGGGATGAAACCAGCTGGTTCTGGTAGACGACTTGCCCGACAATGACGCCAATGGCGGTGGCGAGTGTCCGCAGGAAGTTGAAGGTCGCTGTTGCGGTGGCGACATCGGATTGTGCAATCTGGGCAGTAAGAGCCACGAGCGGCCCTTGGAAGATTGGACCCGTGCCAATACCGGCGATGATTTGGTAGATGATCAACTTAGCCCAGCCAGAATGGGCGTCAAGGTCGATGAAAAGTCCAAAGCCCAGAACCATCAGCGTCCAGCCGACGAGGATTGGCGGACGGTAAGATCCAGTGATGCCGATGAAGGCGCCAGTGGCCATGGCTGAGAATCCAAGACCCAATGCAATTGGTAGGATGTAAACACCAGAGAGCAGTGGGGTGGCGGAGCGAACACTTTGGAAGAAGAGCGGAAGGTAGTAGAACGGTCCGATGAAGGCCAAGCCGTGAAAGAACGCCGAGATGAGGGCGGCGCTGTTTGAGCGAGTCTTGAAGATCCTCAATGGGATGACCGGGTACTTTGCGAACTTCCATTCAATGAAGACAAAAGCAAAGCAGAGGACGATGCCAAAGACCAAAAGGCAGATGACAGTGGCGGATCCCCAGGGGAAAGTGACGCCACCGTACTGCAATCCGAACAGGAACAGAAGAGTGCCACCGACGATGGTGAAAGTGCCGGCCCAGTCGATTGCACGAAGTCCGGCAAGGATGGGTGTACGAGGAGTCTCGACCTTAAGGAACAGGAGGATGATGATGAAGGCAAGACCGTCTAAGGGGAGGTTGATATAGAAGCACCTTTATTGTGGATGTTAGTATAGGACTGCTCAGACGATCATGTCGAGAGTGCGAACATACCATCTCCAAGAGACCTTTTCAGTAAAAGCTCCACCGATGATAGGACCTACGGCGCAAGCGAACGCCCAAGTACCACCAATGATGCCGAGATATGATCCACGAGTACGCATGGAGAACAGATCGCAGATGAGGACATCCACAATGACGAGAAGTCCACCGCCACCAATGCCCTGGATAGCACGAGCAGTAATCAGCATGCCAATGTTGATTGACAAGGCTGCAACCAGGCTGCCCACGAAGAAGACGAAGTTGGCGAGGAGCAGAATTGGCTTGCGACCAAAGATGTCTGAGATTTTACCCCATACTGGAGTCGAGGCTGCACTGGCTAGGAGATACGCTGATCCGATCCAAGTGTATCCGGCTGATGAGTGGAAGTGTTCTGCGATGGTTGGAAGTGCCGTGGTGATGATGGTCACATCAAGTGCACTGAGCTGTGTCAAGTGTTAGCATGGGCATGGGAAGTGACATTGGATGTCGTTTTTGCATACGAAAACTGCTAGCTACGGCCAATGTTAGCTTGAATTCATCAACGCTCTGCATTTGATATCGTCTTACTGAAAGCGCAACCATGATAAGGGCGACAACTCCTTTGTGGGCCTCATCAAGGGCACCCTTCTCTTCTGAGATGGACGAGTCATGACTGGCTGGTTCTGCGATATTGTTGTTATCGCTGTCGAGTGCATCGGCGTGCTTCTCCTCGCTGGTGGTCGACATGGCTGTTAAATCAACAAGATATCTTTGCTCTGATAGTGCTGAATTGGATACTTGTGTTGTATTACATCAAACACATCTGATTGTATTCACCTGCTGCGTCATGAGCAGATGGAACGATACTTATAATATCAACAATCGAAGGTGCAGAACCAGTGACGCCTAGACCGGACTCTGCGGTCCTTGCTGCGGCTGAATTATCCTGCCGATTCCCAAACCCCGAAATGCCGACATGACTTTTGGTTGCTGGTAGGTTTGGCTTAGAGGCACGTTGGTAGGTATTATTATCGTGTCAATCTTGCTTTCCTTACCAATCGTGGATGAACGGACTACGCCTGTTCCTCCGAGTCGCAGTTTCGGGATGACCTTGCGCTGCTTACTATACTTCGGATGCGCATCTCGCTCGGGAGCCTTTCACTAGAGGGCGCGAATCCTCCATCGTTTCTGAGTAAGCTGGTGACCCATGCATTGTGGTTTCGCCATGCAGTCGCTCCTACAAGGGAAGTTCACCGCTTCTCATTCCTACTGCACATGGACATGTGGTCCTATATCAGCCACGGGATAATTAAGAAAATAAAGGTGAGGATTAGGTTGAGGAAATGATGATGCGGATCGGCAAGCAGGTAGCCACGTGCGCGGGCCCGTTATCTCCATGTGGGATGTTGACAAGTAGGTACTGTACATATTTCGTCAGCACTGTCTTGTCACTGCAGGTACATGATCTAGAAGCCCGGGTTTTGGAGCTGTGACGTCTGTATCTGTTCATGACCACCTGAGGAGCGCGCAAACGATAGTCCACCGACATCATGGCTTCCCAAGCTCATTGTGCATACTGCTTCGAAATCCTTGCGGCACGCTTCGAGCATCGTCAACCCCTCGGCTTAGCACAAGTTCAGGCGCTTTGGGACGAGTATCACGCGAGCAATGGTGCGGCAGAAAGAAAGCTGGATGCTGGAGGTGACCAGGCGATAGAGACAGTGGGCATCGACAAAGCACTGCAGTCGGCCCAAGACTCAAGCCCTCTTAGTCGAAGTCGTGATCCCAGCGCTGCCAGCTCGAGTAGTTCCACACCAGGCAGTGGCCAAGAGAGCTCCGTATCTGGGTCCGCGGCCTCATCACGCTCGTCGCTGGTTTCGACAGAAGGACAAGCAAAAGCTGGGGAAGACTACCCATTATTCGTGACGTGGAACACCGTATCAAAACATGGAGAGAAGATGCTGCGCGGTTGTATAGGGACATTTGAAGCAAGCGAACTCGAAGGAAGCTTGAGAGAATATGCTAAGATCAGGTGAACTTCCCCTCAACTCACCTTCGTCTTCTCCCTCTTTGTACGGTAAGAGAAAGGGCAGCTTTGCACAAGTGCTGACAGAATGGTCTCTTCACAGCGCATTTCACGACACAAGATTCTCGCCCATCCCTGCCTCCCTGCTACCTTCTCTAAGTGCACATGTAACCCTACTCACAAACTTCTCCACTCCGACTCGAGATCCCCTCGATTGGACGATCGGTACTCATGGAATCCGTATCTCATTCACTTATCGTGGCCGTAAGTACGGGTCAACATACCTGCCTGATGTGGCAAAGGAGCAAGGGTGGACCAAGGAGGAAGCCCTTCATTCGCTCATGAGGAAAGCTGGCTGGAATGGTAGTAGCAGCGCCTGGCAGAAGGCCTGGCAGGAGGGTAAGGGTGAATTGGTGAGGTATGAAGGGAAACAGGTTGGTCTAGAATATAGGGAATGGAAGGAGTGGAGAGATTGGGTGGGCGAATGAATAACAGGATACGTGGACGAAATTATTTGTGCTAATAGAAGAGAAACACGTGCCTTTCAGCATCTTCAAGTATCTCATACCTCGTCGTACCAACTTCGTCATGTATTTGGGATGGAAGTAGATTGGTGCCTCAGGCATTCAACCCTTATCACGATATCGCGCCTTTCCTAATTTGGCTGCTTGGTGAATTTCACGAGCGCGTTTCGTGAAGCTCCAGATTTTTTGGAGAAGTAGAGACGACCACATAATACTCACTTTAGAACCCTTTCTCAATTGCAATACGAATAGAACCTCAAGAAGCTTTCCAACGGATCAAACCTACAATCCATCGAAGCAAACCAAGCATGTCGTACGGCGGGCAAACCCCGACCATCATTGTGCTCAAGGAGGGTTAGTCAGGCAGATCCCAAACAAACAAGACGATTGATATGTTGTTGTGATTACTGACAGGCTTATGCAGGAACCGACCAGTCGCAAGGAAAAGGCCAGATCGTCTCAAACATAAACGCCTGTTTGGCTGTACAGTCCACGATCAAAAGCACACTAGGACCTTACGGCGGCGACCTCCTCCTCGTGGACGAGAATGGCAAGCAGACAATTACGAACGACGGCGCGACTGTTATGAAGCTCCTCGATATCGTCCACCCTGCGGCTCGCATTCTCACCGACATCGCGCGCTCTCAAGATGCGGAGGTTGGAGACGGTACGACCTCTGTGGTCGTGCTGGCCGGAGAGGTCCTGAAGGAGATTAAAGAGTTCGTGGAGCAGGGCGTGAGCAGTCAGACAATCATGAAGGGATTAAGACGAGCGAGCTTGATGGCAGTGCAGAAGATCAAGGAGATTGCTGTCAACACAAGCGAAGGGAACCAAAGAGAGACTTTGAGGAAGTTGGCTGCAACAGCGATGAGCAGCAAGCTCATACACAGAAACGCGGACTTCTTCACAAAGAGTGCGTATTACTATTATATTCTGGGGACTGTTGACTAGACTTTGCTGACATGAACTGCAGTGGTCGTGGACGCTGTCTTGACGCTGGATCAGGATGATCTCAACCAGAAGCTGATTGGCATAAAAAAGATTACTGGTGGCGCACTTCAAGATTCGCTATTCGTCAACGGTGTGGCTTTCAAGAAGACCTTTTCATATGCTGGATTTGAGCAACAACCCAAGTCATTCAAAGACCCATCCATTGTCTGCTTGAACGTGGAACTGGAATTGAAGAGCGAGAAGGACAACGCAGAAGTGCGCGTCGAACAAGTTTCAGAGTACCAGGCAATCGTCGATGCGGAATGGCGCATCATTTACGACAAGATGGAGGCACTATCGAAGACCGGAGCCAAGGTTGTTCTCTCTAAACTACCTATTGGAGATCTCGCAACTCAATATTTCGCCGACCGAGACATCTTCTGCGCAGGTCGTGTTGAGTCTGCAGATCTCGAGCGTGTATGTCAAGCGACGGGCGCAAGCATACAATCAACCTGTTCCGATATCCAACCGAAGCATCTTGGTACCTGCGCAGTATTCGAGGAGCGACAAATCGGTGGCGAGCGATTCAACTTCTTCGAGGGTTGCCCCGAAGCAAAAACCTGCACGCTTGTGCTTAGAGGCGGCGCTGAACAATTCATCGCAGAGGTGGAGCGAAGTCTTCATGATGCCATCATGATTGTCAAGCGTGCTATCAAGAACACAACCATTGTCGCTGGTGGCGGCGCTTGTGAAATGGAAGTCTCTGCTTACCTGCATAAGTTCGCAGACAAGAATGTGCCACACAAGCAACAAGCAATAATTAAGGCCTTTGCAAAAGCTTTGGAGGTGATCCCGCGTCAGCTTTGCGACAATGCCGGTTTTGATGCTACAGATATCCTCAACCGCCTTCGTGTGGAGCACCGAAGAGGTCAAACATGGGCCGGAGTAGACTTCGATAACGAAGGCGTGAGGAACAACCTTGAAGCTTTCGTGTGGGAGCCAGCCTTGGTCAAAGTGAACGCCATCCAAGCAGCAGTGGAAGCGAGCTGTCTCATCCTTTCCGTGGACGAAACGATCAAGAACCAGGAAAGCCAGCAACCGCAGGCGCCCCAAAGAGGTCTTCCTCCTGGAGCAGCGCAGCGAGCCATGAGAGGTAGGGGTCGGGGAATGCCACGCAGGTAAAAAGCTGGGCAAGCGTCACGGCATTAGCATGTATTCTAGTACGCCGCTGCAGGTATAGTCAGAGGCTGCAAGCCCACGCATACCACAATATCACGCCCAGAATCACGATCATGTCCGTCCATGAACTCGCCTCCCCCGTGCAGTATTGGCCTGAACATGTGACCGATTTATCGCTCAATATCGCACGGTTGTCATCCACCAGTCACTCATGCTCGTCATCTCGACCCGTTCTATCTATGCCATCACTAATTCTCTCATCTATATCAACTAGCACTATCACAAAGCTATCACTTTGACTCCCCCATGTTCGCAATAACTAGTCAGCCCTCCATTCTCGTCAAGCGTGACTAACTCGTCAGTGCTGTTTCAAGAGCACCTCAGCCCAACGCTATGGCTACTACATTCTCTTTGTGACCAGGAATAGGCGAGACTGCATGATCGATCCCTGTACCGCAAGCCTATCAATTCGATGCATCTACAACGGATACTTACAGACCATGCAGATTGGCTGACAGGCACGAGGTGTTGGCCCTAATGCCCAAGGCCTTCACAATGCTTGTGTTACCCTTGTGTCCAGCACATGGATTGCGACATTTGTGTCAAGAAGACTCGTAGAAGCTGGCGGAAACTCATTTGGTAGCCGGTCCACGCTGCATTACATGTGTGGAAGCAAACAAGCATAGTAGAACTCTGTTGAGATCCACATGGCTTTTGCTCATCGACTGTGCAATATAGATGTTGACATGACTTCAGATACTGTCGTCTACCATCCCGGCACGTTGGTGCGCCCGTAATGCTACCTGTGGTGCATCTACTTCTCGTCCGTCGGGGCGCTGCTCGTTTAAGCACTCGGACTCTCAGCGCAGACTTGCCTTCTCCCGACCACGGCCTGAAGATGTCAGAGTCCAGACAAGGTCACTGCATTGGTAGAGTCACATCCCGTTCTCGTACCATGTTCACCGCCACCCTCCGATACGACGAGTTGCATATAAGCAATTCCATTTCTCGGAGCAGGCGCAGAATGGCGACATGTACTGATGCTAATTCCTTCCGTTACTGTCATGCGGCAGAACTGAATGATGCTTCTTGTTCTCCTTCTGGTGGTTTTACTGCTCGTTTATGTCTCGTGCAGATTCGTGCAGACGTACCGCATAGCGTATTGCTCGCCACTGGCGGGAATTCCCAATGCTGGAAGACTGGCGTCGTTGTCTTGCCTGCTTTGGATGTTTCCACAGGAATACTGTGGGACTTTAACCCTCAAGCTGCCACACTTACATGAGAAGCTAGGTAAGACCTACCTGTCCATTTGAACTATCCGAGCGCTGACGATGATTGTCCAGGGCCTTTGGTCAGAATCGGCCCAAACACGGTATCGTTCTACTCCATCGACATATACGACATCGTTTATGCAGTCGGCAGTCGGTATCGCAGAGACCCGCAGATGTATGGCGGCTTCGTCCAAGGCTGTCCAGCGCTTTTCTCGATCACGTATGTCTTTATCACGAGTACGGAGCATGGCGCAGACTTACCGAACGCAGAGACAAAGAAGAGCACACTCGACGTCGGAGGATGATGGGCCAATTGTTCCATCGAAGTACAATGGACAACCTGCGCGCTCTGATGCTCAACGAGATCCATCATTTCATCACCGTAATGAAGGAGCGGAAAAGCCCGCTTATCAATGCCAGCACGGCTTGTCGCTCTTTCGAGGCAGACATTATCTGTAGGTGTGTTCGGCGTCTGTCGATCGTGGTGAGAAGTTTTGACCCGAAATCTTCTACAGCACGTTTCAGCTTCGGGATCCCAATAGGAGCGGTGTCTTCTTGGGCCAATGGCCAATCTCTGGGCATGGTCTCGGCGAACGATAGGAAGGCAATATGGATGCCATTAGTAAATCTCTCTTGCGGCAGCATCCCAGCATATCGACTAATGCAAAGCAGTATGCTCATCTGCCGGGACTGGTCATACTATGGGACCTAATCGAACAGGTAGCATTCAGATTGATCGGTTGGAGGACACAGTACTCGATATCCCTGGAAGATTGGGCCTCGGTATGTACACGAACTGCCGCACTTACCACAACGATGCTGACTTGTTTGCAGTGGGCAAGAACTGCTTATACGCAAGCCATGCACGCGCAGAAACAAGTGCGAAATGTGCCGAACTTCCTCCACAGTCTGGTCAATGCTGGTCTGGCTCCAGAGACTGCGCTTTCGGAAGCTCGAGAAAATATTGGTCCCGGCACTGATACGACTTCATCCACTCTAGCACATATCCTGTTCGCGTTATCGGAAAATTTGTGGTTCCAGCAAAGGCTGCGAGAAGAGCTTTGCAATCTTGGCTGGCCCACCGACATGACGAGCCTCGAGTCCGGACCCAAGCTCACAGCTTGTATCAAAGAGGGAATCCGATGGTCAGGCACGGCGTCAGCTATGCTACCGAGAGTGGTGCCTTCAGAAGGTGTGATATTCGAAGGCCACTTCCTGCCTGGCGGAGTAGGTTTCAGCATCATTCTCCTGAAAAAAAACAAAATTAGACGCTGACTCTGGCGCTCTCCAGAAGATCATCGCCTCCTCACCAACATGGTATCTCCGTGACCCAAAGGCTTTTCCGAATCCATTGTACTTCGATCCATACCGGTGGCTGACCGCCGACGGCTCATCACTCAGCAGGGACAGCGTCCTGCGGGATCGATACTACATACCATTCTCCAAGGGTTCGAATTTCTGTACTGGAAGCCAGTAAGTATCAGCGTTGATGCCCCAACAAGCAAAAGGCGACTGACATAGAATGATGTGTTCTCCAGTTACGCTTGCTACGAGCTTTACCTTGCTCTCTCGCAGATCCTGAAGCACTTTCATATTGGGCATCCGCAGTCCACGGCGACGGAGAAAATTCCAGGTAAGAGTGAAGTTCAGTTGACTCCAGTGATCCTGCCTTGTAGACGAGAATGGATAGCAGCACTTCCGATCGAGGCGTTGATGGTCACACTCGAGCCTCGGAAGAGCGTGTAACTCTTCGCTCACCAAAGTCGCATGCTGGCCGATGAGACTTTGTAGCGCAATTGTGAGATATCAATTCACTGAACATGCTTCTTCCATTGACCCAAGCCGGCTTTGTCCCGATATCGCGGTCCTGTACATACCTCAAGCCGCTACCGTATGCAATGCTGTCGTTACAATGCATTTCCAATCTGGTCTCAGGCACCCAACGATACTTTTGGATTGTGTGAGTACAGAAGACTAATATTAAATGGTTGTTGAGACTGTGATTTCGGTTCTTACTCGACAAGTTGAGCAGAGCCAAGTGTGTTTGAGCGAGCAATGGTCGATGACGTCTTTCCCTCTCCATCCAGCACAGCAAACAATGAAGTGTTATTGCTAATCTAGTACCTGATCACGCCATCATCTTTTGTAGTCTCAATCAGTGTGAGGTAGGTAATAAGGAGATGTCCTTATTTGCCACTACTGGTTGACCTTCTTCTTCTTCGAAGATCTGACGGCACAATTGCAGTCGTCACAGCCGTACTAAACTCAAGTGATCATCCAACGTAGCACACGGACAATCTCCCAGAGCAATTTCAGCTTTGAACAGCAACAACATGCCGAACGCTCTGATCGTTGGCGCCACTCGCGGACTTGGATTTGAGCTTGCTAAGTACTACCAAGGACTCGGATACAAGGTGACCGGCACCGCAAGATCATCAAGCCCCAAAGATGCTCCTCAAGACATCAGCTGGATTTCGGCTGTCGACGTCAGCGAGGAGTCGGCAGGAAAGACGATCGTGGAAGGTCTGAAAGGCACCGAGCAAGACGTTGTCATTCTCACCGCTGGTTTCTTTGGAAAGGAAAGCTTCGATGAGCCAGATTACGCCGCCGAGGTTAAGATGTACAAAACGTCAGCAATCGCACCAGTGTTCATCGCTCATGCTCTCGCCAAGGCGGGCATACTGAAGGAAGGCAATCAAGGCGAGACTGGAAGCAAGTTCATCATCGTCTCGTCAGAGTCTGGCAGTATCACCCTCAGACACGAATCGGAGGGAGGTGGCATGTTTGCCCACCACGCGTCCAAGGCAGCTTCCAACATGGTCGGAAAGCTGCTTTCTCTCGATCTCAAACCCAAGAATATCGCGGTCGGTATTGTCCATCCGGGTTTCATGCGGACGGAAATGACGGCGAGCGTCGGGTTTGATCAGTTCTGGGACGAGGGAGGAGCCGTCACGCCTGATGTGGCGGCAAAGTCACTGGCAGATTGGGTGGAAAAGGACTTCGACATAAAGAAGACTGGGGAATATTGGGCTCCGCGTGGTCCAGGAGATATCGGTACCGCAGAGCCAGTGTTGGGCCCGAAAAGTCAGCTCTCGACCCCCTTACATTTGCCATGGTGAAGGGCGTTGGGACTGATTGTCATACGTACATGATGTATCGGAGGGCACGAAGCAAACGAATTGGAGATCTTGCAAGTACATGTCTATGGAAAAGCCGCCTACATAGGACGAAATGGTAAGCGAATATGCGTCACTATGAACATGTCACTTTCATGTGATTCAAGCCCAAGATGAAATGCTTCAAGCTGGTATACCACATGCGCTTGCTGTAGAAATTATGCTCGGCTTCGTTGCTCCTCCTTCTCATCTTGCAACCGCATCCGCGTCATCCATCCTGCCTTCCATCTTCACGTGTACACGTGAGACCGTCTTCGATCCCATCTTTCTGGAGGGTCTTAATCTGCCTGCATGTGTGGTCCAGTGCAGGCGAGACTCAGCTTATTGACGAAGACATGGCGGAGGTAAATCAGTGGCTGCGCATGATACAGCCAGCTCGAGCACGCACTCCGGCCATAGAGCAGCAAGAGCATGATGAACCCTTGACAAGCAACTCCAACATACCCAAACGTGGTCTTCGGCCAAAGATCTCATCGTACTTCAACCTTCATGCGGACGCCGGTCAGCTCAAGCATGAAACATCAATTGACAAAGACCCCTTACGTGATAGTCAATGGCCGCACGTTGACACATCTACGTTACCAAGAGCCGAAGGTCTTGTTGAGACTGTCATGTGCCGGCTGATCTCATCTCCTTACCAATCTCTTGGGATCGACATGAATGGACCTCTACTTCAGATCTGCGAAGCATACCGCAGCCTTTGTGATCGTGAGGCGAATCTACGCCAGCAGCTCCAAATCCAGATAGAGAGCCATCATGCCGCGGCATTGAAAATGCAGCAAATTCAGAATCGATGGAATGAGGAGAGGCAGGACTACCGAGCGGAGGTGAAACGTCTTGAGCTACTCCTAGCCAAAGGTAAGCGAGGTCTTGCAGAAGTAACGCTTGCGAGGAAAGATAGTCTGCTTTGGCAGAGAAAACGTAATGAGCCGCGCCCCAACAGCAAAGGCACGACCAATGATGGCCTCCAGACAATCTTCGAGGTGCTGGAAAGGGCTCGCCATGGTCAAGAGCAGGCATTCAACTCACAGCGAGCAACCTTTCGACCCAGGGCTGCTTCACCGTCCGCACACATGAGATGTATCTCCCAGCAATTGATCTCAAAGAAATCCATGACTAGTGTCCACGCTGATCTACCGTTCGGATCTCCTCCAGAGATGGTACCGAGCACACTGGCGGAAGCATCAATGCTTGAAGAACAGATCATCCTTGCTGAAGAGATCAGACAAGACGTGCACCACTCTGATATGGAGGAGTCTGAGTGTAATGCCAGTCTTTCGGAGGATACCTTTTCGACTTTCAGTGCTGCCGATGATGTCGCCATCAACGTGATCACCTTCGACCCACTGCAAGAGAACGTCGAAGGAGAATGGGAAGACTATGCGGCTCTCCAACGTGTTGCAAACATGCTCGTACAACGTCGTGACGCCAGTCCTGCAAGCGTAGTTCAAAAGCTTGTCAAGATGATGGACAGACCTACAGGCGATACCAAGGGGCATGCTGAACTCACCTCCAATCTGTCAGCAGCATTAGCACCTACTTCGGACGCGGTCGCCTCGAACAGCAGACTCGCACCTGTCGTCAAGGCCACGGTTCGTTCTGAACAGAATCTCGTGCTGCCCCCAAGAAGTACAAGTTTGCCACATGCTGTAGGACACCCGTCCATAATTGAGGTAACTCCCACGGATTGTAAAGCGGTGGCGAATGCTCAACGAACTCCATCCATCATGGCGAAAGCCTCAGGTTTCTTTCAGAAGTTCAGACCTCTTCTACATGGAGACATCCCCCGCGTACAAAATCGGAGATTCTCATTCGAGGCCGGAGACGATGTCATGGCTCTTTCCTCGTATCAGGAAGATGTAGCCCCGGTGCCAGGTTTGCGCAAGAGTGTCTCGCTGCTTTCAGTATCGACCAAGTCATATGGGACAATGACTCCGACGAGCGCCTTGACGTTACAACACGCGGTGACAGTCCCTGGGCCACTCACAAAGCCTCACAGCACGTTGGCGTTTTGCTCCGATGCTTCTAACCAGGACGAAGGAAGCGCACGGGAAGATTTTCATTCCTGTCTCCTCACCGCCATCAAGCACGACCAAGAAATCTTGCGCAAAACTGGCTCTAGATGCACTTCTTTGAGTTATTCATCCCACGCCGATCAGCCTGTCCACGTCGTTGAGGCATCACCAGCGCTTATCGGCTTAACACCAGCAGGGAATAGGCCCAGGTGCGGCCATTCAGAAGCAATACCAGACGACTGCACGTCGGCATCAGCCACGACGGTTGGAGGATCACTGATCGAAACGTCTGCCACCAGCCACGCGTCGGACCACCGTGCTAATGAAACTTCCGGCACTTCTAATGGTTGTGCCACAGCCGAAGCTCAGCCTATCAGACGCTCGAGCGGGATGGAATTCCATCCCCGGTAATCTCGACGCTCGCATTTGATTGCAAGGACGACTACATACGGGAGACCAGGCCTGATACTGCCAACCGCGAGGAGCCAGACGTTCGGTGGTGCGGATCTGAGCAAGGCGCCGCGATCAATGCCGCCCGTTCGCCAATGACGGCAGAAGGTCATTTTGTCGCATATCGTATGTCGTCCAAGCGCCAAACCACATGTGACGCGATTTTTCTGATTAAAGGACGACAACTCTGCTTGCCGTGCGAGCCACAGCTTACAGGGTCACGCCTCACGCCCAGATGATGAAGTGTGGCGAATGAGCACTTGCCACATGTGCCTCACGTGCATTAGCTTGCTTCATCCTCCGCCCGTTCCATTTCGCTTGGTGCTTGTCCTTCCATCTATTCGTGTCGAGTGTACAGTATACTGTGTCGCAAGCGGGGTGGCTTGAACGAGCGATCGATCGAACCCTTTCACCACATATTGTCGATTTTTTCTCACGTGTGAATGGTTGACTGTATGTAGGCATCTCTGCGCACAAACAACAATGTCACTCTATCCCTCTCATTCCTTCGCGCAGTCGCATGATGAAACATGCTGTGGTCCTATGGTTGATATAGTACCTACTGTGGTCGATGACGGACCGTCAACGTGGCAGGCTATAGTCCTACTATCGCGTATAGATCTCGTTTCCGTCGTGGAATTTAGATGCACTCAGCATGAGGATGGACCGACTGCTTTAGACTGCTGTGAAAACCATGATGAGAGCAACGATGAAGGGACGACTACACCGTCCATTCACCCGCCCGTCTGTCCAGCGAACCCTTGTGAGAAAGCCCCCGCTTGCTGAAACAGAATCACATGGCTCCGGCGTCTCCAAGTGACACACGCGTGGAAGAGACCTGGAGCCAAGAGGAAAAAGGGTATCGGTATAACATGACATGGCATAACATAGGCGCAGGGCATGGCATAGCATGGCATGGCATGGCATCTTCCGTGCCTTTGTACATATCATCAGTAGGCCAGCAGCGAACGTGCCAGCGGTCCCTATCCCGTGCCGTTTGTCGTCTTTGGAGAGGGGCACCTGTGGTGTATGTGCGCATGTACCTCCCTTATTGTGGTACGGGACGGCTACGTGGAGCTGTGCTGTTCTGTGCTATGCTGTGACATGTGTCAGGGACGGGATGACGGGTGGAGCTTGAGAGATTGTGAGAAGTGCGAGGATGAATATTGGCAGGTTGCCGAGATTCGCGGTCTTCTGGAGTCTCGATAAATTGTTCATCGTTTCTTATCAGATTGATGACTTTATTTCCAGCCCGCGGAACTCTGTTGCTCGCGCTGTCATTCTTTGTGTCCAGCACTCATTTACATGACTCGCGGCGGCACATGCGCGTTGGGCCAGAATTGCAAAGTGGAGCCCCTGGTCGGGTCTCGACATGTGATGTGCCGTTTATTGCTGGGATTCGCACCCAGGCCCTTCGCTCATATCGCAACGACGGACATGGGTGCGGTGGGGAAGAAACGTGTTGAGGCGCAGTCAACGTCGATCGTGGAGGCCAGATAGGCAGCCACACACATGAACGACGGTTTTGTGGTATCGATCGGCAATGGGTGGAGAACATCCTTACCTACTTAGATGGATGAAGTAGAGGTCTGGAAGATCGCGTAGGGAAGACGCAGACGATGGTCCGGCCGGGATAGCCGTTGGACAAGGATGAGTGGGGGCATCGATGTGCCGATGAGGGACCAGGCAAGGAAGAAGAGGCAAAAGACGTGTTTTTCTGGATGAGACTCATGGTGATCGACAAAGTTGTGGCTTGTTGTGTGTAGGCAGTAGGTTTCGAGTGGACGGTATGTTATCATGGGTGAAGCGATGATATGTGACAGCAGAGGTGGAAGCTAGGGATGCGATGTGCTGCGCCACACCGCCACAGGTGAGGTGGAACCGTGGGACTGTGGGACGCTGATGCGGCACCGGTTCGCTGTAGCTCGGGCCGATGTGTACATGTATGAGGCACTCGATACACCAAGGTGGTACTTGGTTGTTCTATCGCGATCGACGAGGTGCACATCTCACCGCTTGTGGGAGCGTGTCCTGTGGTTGACTGGCTCATTCCATGCATTATGTCGTATTTGATGTCCAATTTGGCGGATGAATTACCATTCGTGCCCAACACATAGTCTCTATTGATGAACGTAAGCGAGTCGTGTGGTAGATCGAAGGTACAATACAGCGAGGAACGCCACAACATCATGCACACGGCAGCACATCATGACTCGAGCGTGAGCCACGCAAGTCACCACGTGTCGCGCCACACTGGCTGAGAAGGGACGAGGTTCTGTGGCTGGTCGTGGGTCTGGTGTTTCGAAAGCCTGCAGCTCTAGAAGACATGGGCATGCTCATTGGCGGTGGCTTTACCGCCTGTAGGGAACAGACCAACGGCGATACAGACCACGGGTAGAAGAGATCAGTGATGTCTGCCGAGATCATCGATTTCTGCCGGGAGGTCAACATGTTTGATAGATTCTTCCGGTCGGTGTCGCTGTCGTAGGCGAGCGTCCATCGATGTGATCGAGCGTACGTCTCCCATCATCGGCGCGTATTACGTGAAGATGAGCCACACTGCATTAGATCGCCCGGCCGGGCGCATCAGCTGGTACATTGTGAATCTGTCGTGATCAAGGACTGATCGCATAGGAACTTTCCTACGAAGTCAGGCCGGGAGGTGGAGACTCGCTCGGTAATGAGTCAATGATAGTAGGGCATGTTGGATTGCGATTGAAAGCGCGCGGTTGGCGTGCTGAAAAGGCTGCCCAGATGTGGGACATGGTGCCGCTGCTATATGGAGCTGACGGGGGTGAGATGGACGGACAGAAATAGATAACTCTCCTATTCTGCACAACGATGTGACTGACCCAGTCGACCGGACATTATGTCTGATGTGATGCAGGCGATCGAATACGAAGACAACACGAGAGGACGAACTGCCCAATATTGCTGGTGCAGGCATGAATAGACACGAAGATGCTCGGGTGAACTGGACAGTCAGGTGCGGTCCCTGCGCTCGGAAGAGAGGACGGAAGAGGTAAGCCACACCGTTGTTGTGACGCCACACGCACGACGCTAGCCGCGCAACTCTCTTTGCCCGTTTTGACGACTAGCGTGCGATCTGAAGGCCCTGGGGAGGAGATTCCGAGACACACGTCGACTGTCTGCTGCCATCGCGGCGCTACTGTTTTTGTTCCACCGTTGCTCAAGCCTAGATCCGTGCTCTAGAACGGATGATCACCATCGAGCTCGTTTGCTGCGACATTGGAGGTTTCATTAGCAAAGGTATAATGTAGATTTGTCACGGAGAATGTTATTGTATTGTCGAGCAGGCCCCAGGTGAACGCCATTCGAAGCGCGCATCAGATTGGTGTAATGTAGGCACGTCAGGATCATCGCCCCCGTAGAACAAACCGAAGCAAAAGAAAGCCCACCCGGGGCAATGTTCAGCATGTGCAGAGCTTGGCATGCAGGCAGAGTGGAACAGGACATGCAGTTTGTACAAGCCCACATATGTATGTACATGTACATGTAATTAGTACGCGATTAGGCTCGATGCAACGGCCGAGCTGTGGCTAGAGCAGAGTGGAGCTAGCGGTCTAGGGCCGGACTTCAGCCCTTCCGAGTCAAAGTCTGGAGCGAGTCGAATTTCGGGAGACGACTCGTGCACCGCTCGACGTATATCCTACGTGTACTGGTGGACTGTATCAGCGATGCGGTATAGCCAGCGACCCACTATGCTCCCCTTGCCTGGTTGGGACCCACCGCGATGGCCGGCATTGACTGGCTGGGTTTATCTACCCTCCAATCTGCCCAGGCGCGCGACCCGCCGCATCGCCAAGCGAGCATCCTGCACCATGCATGCAGTCCCTGGTCGCAGGCAACGTCAACCACAGTGGCTGTGCAGTGTGGCGTTACACCTGTGGCGGTGCGATCTGGTCGTCCCTCCATTGCGCGTCCAGCAGAACGTGGGCAGTTGGAGCTCTCTCTCTTGCAATGCGGCAGCACTCGAACCGATCAGACCACCACGCCGACTGGCTGCACCTGTCGTCGGCCATATCGTTAACCGGTCGCACACGCAGCAGGGTCCCGCGTTGGGTGACGAGCACGAGAGATGCTGGTGCCCCGAAGAACATTGGCGGGATCGGTCTGAGGACAGGGGTCTCACGGTCCCCCCGGCCAGCAATCAATCCCTCATTGCAGCGCTGTCCAGCAGAATCTTCTGCCACTTTCGTTGTTTATGCCGTACGGTACAGTGCAGTCCCGGAGTAAGTCTATGTCGAGTGAGATGAGACGGGACACCCTGCTGCCGTCACGTCACGTCACGCCCACATTGTGAAAAAGGCCTGCCTGCGCCTCTCATCCTCCTCTCATCTCGTCTCATCTCGGCCCTCATATCTCACCTTACGGTACGCAGCGGGTCCGGCACCGACCAGCATCGCACCAGCATCGCACTACTTAGCCTCGACCTCGCCCTCAGCCACAGCTCGTCCGTCCGTCCACCTCCACACTTGCACATCCCGTTTAATCTGCCTGCTGCACCTTGTTTCACCACCGACCTCCACTACCACCTCCCCGACCACCACTCCCGCCGTCCGAGCATTCTTTTGACTCTTTCGTCGTCGTCGTCGTCGTTGTCGTGATTATCAACGTCGTCGTCGTCGAGTCTGCTCTGGTCTATCCTTCCATCTTCATGCTCTGGAGATTGTCAGTCGCCGTCTACCCCAGACGCTCATCAACAACGCTGCGTCGACAATTATGTTCCAGCGACGGTACGTCTGCTTTGCCTCAACTCAAAATTCGTCCAGCCTCAAATTCTTCCTCGCGCCACACGTTGGCTGTGTTCGCGCTTCCACCACTGAACTTTGAACGAGCCATCTGCATCTACGCCTCATCATCAATTCAAACACTGACGAGCCATCTGTTGCGTCGCATTTAGATTGTCGCGGAAGCCCAGCGATGCCCTCTACAAGGACTTCAAGGCCAACTTCGCCCACCTGAATCAGCCCGCCATTACCTCCAGCACCGTCGCCAATGGCAGCACCTCGCTCGCGGACGCGCACGACATTTCGCTCAACTCACAGTATGTATTATTTAATTTCCCATCCGCACATGTGCATTGCATGGATAGAGATCTACGCTGCATCGATGCGATCGCATTCAACAAAAACATGACTGATGGCATTCATTCCAGATCTCTCGAAGCTCACACGCAACACGACATCAAAGATGCGAGCTCAACACCACGCGCCAACCAGGATCTATGGGGCTTTCAAAGCTCCGGATTGACCCCAAATCTCATGGACCCAAACAGTCACAGCTTCAGCATGTTTACCAATTCCATGCCAGGCTACTACACGCCCACCCCGGGCGGGACCAACACCCTCTTTCACTCGCAGGCGGGCGACCTGCACACCCCGACTCTCGGTATGGGCTTGAGCACTCCACTGTCACTTCCAAATTCTGAGTCGGCGTTGCATGTAGGTCAACAAGGCACCGTCTTCCACGGATTCCACCCACATCTTGCACAGCATATGCCGCAAGCAGGGTTTGCGAACGTCAGCCCATTCCAGATGCAGCAGCAACAATCGTTCCCGCCGCACCATTTCACGAATCAGCATTCGTTCGATCCCATGGAAGGACCGCTGGGAGATTCCCCGGTCGACGACATGCATATGGATCTTCCCATGCAGCAACAACGATCGCATCACCCGTCCGAAGTCATGTTCCACTCCCAGCGGCTGCACAACTCCGTGCCGTCGCTGCAAAATCATCCGTCCGGCGAACAGCAAGTACAGCGCGATCTGCGAGCGCGAGCCGATGCTAACAGACTGCTCAGCTTTCGCTACCACGTCACTCTCAACGCGCCCACCGCCATGATCAAGCATTCCGAGGAGATCCCCATCACCTATCTCAACAAAGGGCAGGCCTACACCCTCAATGTGGTCGACACTCGCAACCAGCAGCCTGGGTCGCATGTGCGATATCGCACTTTCGTCCGTGTGTCGTTCGAGGACGAGCAGCAACGCGAAAAGCCTGCGGCGTGCTGGCAGCTCTGGAAGGAGGGTCGCGGCACCAACGAAGCGCACCAGCGAGGTGGGCGTCTGCAAGCGGTCGAGTATGTCGAATCCGGCCAAACTTCTGGCGTCGAAGATCCTAGCAAGCCGCGCGTCGAACTGGAAAGCGCATCCTTTGATGGATTTTGCGTGACCTGGACCCCAGCAGCTGGAGCTGTCGAGTGCCCAATTTCTGTCCGGTTCAACTTCTTGTCCACCGACTTCAGCCACTCCAAAGGCGTCAAAGGTATTCCCGTCCGACTGTGCACCAAGACTGAACTGCTCTCGGATTCGTCTTCACGAGGGATTCCGTCAGGAGCGCCAGAGGTCTGCTATTGCAAAGTCAAACTCTTCCGCGATCATGGTGCGGAGCGGAAACTGTCCAATGACGTCGCACACGTCAAGAAGACTATTGACAAGCTCAACCAGCAGATCGCACAGATCGAATCGGGGATGAGGGACTCTGGCAAGCGAAAGAGGGGTCCCATGTCGAAAGCGGGTCAGGACGAGCGACCAGGCAAGATGGCCAAGCACCACAGGCGGACCTGGTCCATGTCTTCCATCACGTCCAATACCGCCCGAGGAAGTGCGGAAGAAGACCTGCATACGAAGTTGAGCAACCTCCAGGACATGTTCACCTCCACCAAGCCGGCCAGCATTCTCTATCTTCGAGGCGCGGAGCAAGATGATCCAGACCTGCATCCGGTCAAGATTTTGGGCGACCTGACTGTGCTGGCGCGCGCAGATTCTGGCGAGACCTCAGGCGAGATCTGGGATCGCGGCGCCGATGATCAACTATCCTCCAGCGCCTCGCCCACCGCCAGTGTCAAGTCCTCACCAGGGAGTCGTCGGGTGTCCACGCTTCAACAACCCACACCGATCGATGGCCCGTCAAGACAGAACTCGAACGAATTCCGAACGCAACTCCCCAAGTTCCCCGCCGATCGCGATCCCTCGCAACCGACCCAGCTTGAGACACCGCCCGAACAGCACGCAGTCAAAGTCAAATCCCGCACGCCCGAATCTGGAGCTGGTTCAGGCTGGATCGAAGCTGTTGGTGTTGATGCCTCTTACCAGGCACCTCCTCCTCGCTCAGCCAAACCTGTGGCGTGCTTCTACATCCAGCCTCGCCTCGCGCATCGGTCGTCGAACGACAACTACCACCGTGCGATCTATCTGATGCAGCGCTCCCTGAAGGATTTCGTCCAGGCTGTCGCAACGAAATGCGACATCGATGCAAGCAAAGTTGTTCGTACCGTCCGCGTCAACCAGAAAGACGTCCACATCCTATTCGATGACGAATGTATCCGTGAACTCCCTGAAGGACAAGATATGACAGTCGAAATCCACGAGACCGGATCCAGTACCGCGACACCCAAAGCGGGAAAGGAATGGGACGTGGCCTTTACTGACATGGCCGGTGATGACGACGATCTCCCTACTATCGAAGAGGAGGAGAGCGGGATTGCGTACGAGCTCAAGCTCCTGTTTTGATTAAAGAGATGGATCTCATGGAGGGTCTGGCAACTTTTGTCTGGATTGGTACACACATCCCCTCCGCGCGCGCTCCACGCGCCCATATGGCATCTACAATGTCTAATAATACATCCTCACGACGACGACCCAAGGACACGATGACGAAACCCACGCAGCGAACACATACGAGATACATATGACGATCAAACCCCCACTCGCTCAACCGGTGCTCTTCCAACCGGATTTTACTCCTCCGCCACTGCACTGTGCCATTTACGCCACAGTATGCGTGCTACCGTGCGAGGAAAAATAGATCGAAAAGTAGGGGGGCTGGCCCACCGACGACGACGACGCATGATAACGACGACGACGACGATGAAACACCATGATGGTCATCCACTGCAACCAACATATCATTGTTGCTGCTGCTACTACTACTATTATTACTGCTACTATTACCCGAGCCTCAGAATGCGCATACCAAACCTGTTCTCACACTACTTGTTTCTCGCCCTTTGCGATATTTTCTTTCTACGGAGTCATCTTGGGTGCCCTGAACAGAACAGAACATTTCTGTTACCAGGGCATGATGTGTCTTCTTTTCTCATACAAACGATACCCTCTTGCCTTTGTCTGTCAAGGATTCCTCCTGTTTTGATGGGGTGGGAACTGGTGGACTGGCGGGCTTTTTTGTGCTGGTTTGTTGGACTTTGTACGGAAGTGATGGAGGAGGTGGAGGAGGAGCAGGGAGATGATGGGAATGACATGGATCAGATCCTGAGATAGGGGGAGGAGAAAATGGCGATAATTCTGGAATGAGAAACATTACCCTTACCTGACCTGAGCTCTGTGCCATTGATCTAACACCCATTCTCCATTTTCTTTCTGTCAATGATGTCCGTACGTCCTCACGAGTAGTCCATCCGACTCACTCGCTCGCCACTTTTCTGCTCTGCCCCGCCACACCACGTCGCCACACCTCTACCCTGCACCCTCTGCTTCACCACCTGCATGTTGCATGTGCATATATGCTTGCATGCATACATGTATACATCCATCCCGCCATGCTAGCCTGCCGTACACTTACAGCACAGTACAGTCCAGTCCAGTCCCACGCTCCGACCCACGCCGTGAAAATGTGAAGCTGTGGCTCAACAGCAGAGGCTACCTGCGCCGGCTGGGCTGGATCGATGGCTCTGAGCTCCTCACAAGGTCGATCTCGATTATACATGTAGATGGCGTATGTCACGTACAGTACGTATGTACCATACCTTACCTTATGGTTCTAATGGAACGAAAGTGACATAGGGGGCCAGGAGGGGCAGGCATGGCATGTACTGTACCCGCGTGTACTGGACGCGTGACGAGATGGCATGACCGCGCGCGTGGTGGAGAGAGCTCCAGCGGGACGTTGGGGCCCTGCGTCTGCTGCTTTTGCTGCTGTTGCTGCGACTATAGCTGTAGGGTTTGTCCCTCTCTATATATACATAATGTGTACTTACATGACCTTTCCATAGCTACATGGGTAGCTACTACTGACGAGTTCGGTGGATTTGTTGGTAGGTAATGTAGATGTCGCTTCCACGAGTTGGCTTTACGTACAGCTTGAGCGTTTCGAGATAGGTACGTGACATAAAAGTACCTATCTTCAAGTATATACATATACATAAGGTACATACATGTAAATATACTGTAGTCGAAGCACTGCGCCACAACTACACTCCTCCCTCAGCCATATCTCTCTCTTCTCTCTTCTAGCCTCCCGCCGCCACAGCTACCCATGCATTCTCTCCCGTCGCACTGCATCCCGCTCCGTCGTGGCGTATGTACAGCATTACGCCCCCTTTCTCACCTCAAATCTGCTAGCTCGAGGTTTGCCGATCGTTCGCTCTAGACCACGCCCGCGACGAACGAAGCCAGCTAGTACATACATATTATAGAACCGTTGCAGGACAAGGATCTGGTTCGTCGATGAGGTTGTGAGATCGCAAGGGGCCTGATCTCAGGTAGCTTTATGGACTACACTCCGCGGACGTTGGAAGCTGTGTCGTTCGTTGCGAGTTTCACCAGAACGGGTGGGGCATCGTGGGACTCGTGGATGGGATCGCGGTGGATCTTGCTTAGTGATATGATTACGCTTGCGCCACGGATGTTTGTTGCTGTTGTGGCTGAGGAGGGATCTGGACTGGACTTCCATGTTGATCGACGATGGGGATTGCATTTTAGTGATGTGCTGCGACGTGATGATGTGCGATAGCCTAGGTGAGTAAGTGGGCTAAACGGAGGACGTGTTGCATTTTTAGATCAGTGCTCTGTAAAGTATCGCTTTATCTCAGCCGACAGAACCAAGCAGACATCTCGACTGCTGAGAGTAGGTAGCAAAGCTGCACAATGGAGCTGAACTGCTGCAGCTCTCAAGTAAACAAGAGTCTGCCATTTTATAGCCCTAGTACTTTGGATGACAGGTCCAGCCCAAGGTAGACTACCAAGCTCTTCTTCGGTCCCATGGCTAAATATGAAAAGCCTTCCACGATTTGCGTCCGGAAAAGTGAGCCTCACAGATAAAATGCAACGAGGCATTACATCCTCCCTACATGACCCAGTAGCAACGTATGGCAAGATTCCTCAGCAGGAGTTCTGTCCATCGAGGCTTGCTTATACATCGACGTGTCACTGTAGGCGAATACTGTCGTCTGACACTTAATGAACCCTCGAATGATCGATACTTGACAGCTCCTGAGGCAGCATGGGGTTCACCTGACCAAAATGGAACATCCTATAATCTGCTGGAAAGGGACCATTTCAACGGAGCATGACTGCACTGCAGATTCTACGTTGCGAACCACTACTAAGACGACACGAATCCTTGCAGCACTGCTCGAAAAGCGTCAGCATTGTCCATCACGTCCGAACTCATTCAGCCGTGTTAGCATCTTGCTCAGCCTGTATCTTGTGGATCAGACCGACGACTGCGACCCCAAAATCGTGACAGTCGAGCTCGTACGCCAACCAGACGACCTCGCCCAGATCGACGGGTTTATCGGCAAGACTGGGCGGCATGCGGGTTGGCGGCACCAAAGACTGTTGCAATGCGAAGGACTGCAGGTTCGCGCGAGAACTTGCTAAGGTCCTGGCCACGGACCGCGCTTTTGCTGCCTGCTGTGCTTCAGCCCGAGTCAGTTCAACGGGCAGGTCAGCACTGCCTGTCGCTGTTGCAGCGGCGGCTGGCAGCGCGGCCAAATCGCTGTGGCGATCCTCATCGGCCCGGTCATGCGAGGGCCGCATTACGTACGAGGAGGGCAGGGGCGAATTCTTAAAGTTCTCGAACGCTTCTCGAGCCTCAGCGATCTCCTGCTCGGTGGGAGGTCGGTCATCATGTGTGTGTTCCGGCAAAATCCACTTGTAAGCGTGCAGCTTTAGCGCGGACAGATCTCCAGTGTGCAGCCAGTGGATGAAGTACTGTGCCGCCACGGCACGCAGGTCTCGAAAGACGAAGCGATGCGCCAGCGCTTCGCTCGTCTTTGCAGCATACGCCTCGGCGAAGTAGTTGGCCGACTCGACTAACAAACTCTTCTCGACCGTGAACTCGGTCTGCTGGGCACCGACGACAAGGGTGACATCATGGTCGAAGAACTTTGAAGCTGGGATGGGTTGCTGAATTGGCCCCTTATAGGCAGGACCATCGTCTTTCCTCTTCAGCATTTTCGCGTTTGCTGTGTCGAAGTGGTGGATCCAGGTCTACGGTTGTTATATATACTGCTTCGATCGCGGCAGTGAATGCAAATGCGGCTACTGTTGTGATAGACGTATTTGTGCCTTTACAGCTTTTGCACTGAGGCTGTCGACATGATACTCGTCGTTCATTCCACCACGAACGTAGTCCTGTCAGAGTCAGTCGCCAAGCACAACGAGAAGCCATTGAAGCAGCATTGGTGTGGCATATGTGTACTACCTGCTAGACACGCGTGGATTGGATGCTACCAGAGTGACACTTCTCTCATCAATGTTGAACTTGCAGGCATGAATCATGAACATATTCGGGGTATCTGGTAACCACAGGACCAAACTCCTTGCTAAACTCAATAACCATTCCACCCTTCTTCACGAAGGATCATTCATCAAGCGTAGATCTTCAGGCACTTGTACTCATCATGCGTGGCCTTGCAGACTACACTGCAGGTCATTATGCCACACTTGGAGCACTTGACCCGACCCCAGTATCCGCAGGTTTCGCAAAATTGCCGTGGAGGGGGCGCGCTAGGTGGTGGAGGCGCTGAGCGAGCTTGATTGAAAGATAGTGCGGGAGTGTTGAGCAGCGCCTCCATCTCAGCAGCAGTAGGCGGCCTTGGTACAGTAGAGCCATCTTCGAAAACCTCGTCATCAACCTCCATAGCATCGGCTTGAGGAGTTGGTGGTGGAGGCATACTCGAGGCAGTAGGTGCAGGACTACCACTCACGGTCCTCTCCTCCTGAGCCTTCCTTCGTGCAATCGGCGTCTTGCTCGGTCGTGTCAACAGCGAAGTTGTACCCTGTACTGCTTCTGCATCGCCATCTCGCCTGCCCGTTCTCGTAATTTCTGCCTCCTCATCATCCAGATAATGCGCAAAGGTCTTGCCCGAGTTCAGAATCTTTTTTGTTTGCGTAGTCTTGCCCGACCTAGCTGCCGCTCCTCCGCCCTGATTCTTCGGCAGTGGGATTTGCACATCCTTCGAATTGTCATTGTTCAGCTCTCGGATCTTTCTCTCGATATCACGTTGTCGTCGAGCGGACTGTGCTTCTTTCTGGGCATCTGTCTGTCCGCCTTGAGTCCTTGCACGCTTGCGATTGGATGTTCCCCAGTTCTTCGAAGGATCGTCAAGGGCAGGTCCGGATACTGCAACATATGCGAATCCTGGAGCTCGTCGTGATTGTGTGATTGGCAGTTCTTCAATGTGCGGCGTACGGAAGCGCAAGGATCCATACGACATTGCTTCTACAGGACTGTACACAAATGCTCGAGAGGGTGTTTGTACGAAAGTGATGTCTCTAGCAATTTTGAGATGAAGTGCTACGCGTAGCAGCATGTTACGCACGTGAAAGACCAAGATGACGCACAGGTCAAACGTGGGGAGTTTTGTACTGTATCCTTTCCTTCTATTATCCTACAGCAACCCACCGATATCCATCTTAGAAGATCATTCTTCCGAATGCCTTCATGGAGTTAAAGTAATGTCAAAAACTTGATCGCGCTGCGGAGAAGAAGTCAGAAGCTTGTATGCCTGAGGGAGTGGCAGTTTGCGAAGACCTTATTAGTCGGAAACTCTTCCAATGCGTCCCCGAGTAGAGCTTGAGACAGGACAACTTCTCCTCTCACGTCCATCAGACTAATATCAAGCACTGCACGGCAATGCCGGCGAACGGACGGCTGCCACCGTTTGCATTGTGGTTATTGCCGGGCATTGTCAAAGTCCGCTGAGACAACATCGATTACAGTCCCGAGGCATCCCCATCTGCCCGGATCCCTCGTATGCATCACGCTGAGTGGAGGTGACAAACGTCACAACGTAGAGCGGGGTGTGGGCATCGTTTGCTTACGTCCTCAGTTATATCTAGGTAAGTGAACGTACCCTCAAGCAGTGCCCGTTCTCCGTATGTTATCTCTCCCGATCCGCCATCAACAACTCCATCCTCACTCAAAAGCCATGTCACGCGCACGCCGTATGACCTTGCCCTCTATCCATGGCAGAGAAGATCCCATATACAAGCCAGCCACCAAGCCATGCTCGGATCCGGGACACTCTGCTGCGTTCATATTCGTACATGGCTTAGGCGATGACGCTCAGGGGTTGGAAAGTGAGTACCATTGCAGGAAATCTGGGAAGAGGGCAGCAGTTGACAGGATCGCAGACGTGGCGGACCAGTTCCAGAACAACGACAAGCTCTCATGGATGAACTGGATCATTCCAAACGCCAAAGAGAACCGCGATGCGATGACCACGGCATGGTATCGTCCTTCGTCTTTGAGTCCCTTTCCACCGTCTCGACCAGAACTAGAGGAGGAGGAAGATGAGGAGGGCATGCTAGAAACGGTCGCGTATCTCGAAACCTTGATCGATGCGTGCGTCAACAAAGGCATCCCACCACAACGGATCGTGCTCGGGGGCTTTAGTCAAGGCTGTGCGATGAGCTTGCTCACCGATCTGGTGTCATCAAAGTACAGTGGAAAATTAGCTGGCATAGTTGGTCTGATGGGCTATCTGCCGCTAGGGTCGAAGGGTAGGATACAGCAACTTCGAGCGCAGGCTGGGCTGCAACCAACGGTGGGTGAGGTGTCAATGTTCTTGGCTCGCGGGAAGAAGGACCAATTGATCCCGACAAGAGTATGGAATCAGGCGTTGAAGGGTCTGGCAGAGCTAGGCCTGAACGATGGGGCCATGGAGGTGCATGAATATGAAGGATTGGGTCATTCCCTGAGCGGTCCGCTTATGCTTGACATGTGCATCTGGTTGGAGAGAGTTGTGCCCAAGCTGGAAGACTAGCAACGATTTGCCTGCGAGGTAAGATCATGTCCGGCTTGAATAGGCCGGCTCGCCTGAGCACCAATGTAGTGTACAAGCTTGATTACCACGTGTCCGCCCTCGTGCTGTGGTAGCAGTCCACGACATGAACGTGCCGAAGCGTAAGTCGACTTCACTTTCATGACCTTCACTCTCATTATCCAGGCAACACCACGATTGACTGCGAGGTCCCGTATCCACCACAACTTACTACATCCCCCCGTTCGCACATCATGGCGCCCAAGAAAGAAGGTAAGGAAGAAAAGGAAGCGAAGCTCAACGCTGATCAGTCCGCTGCTCTGATTCTCGACTACCTGCGCAAACAGAACCGGCCTTACAGCGCCACAGACATCAGCTCCAACCTGCGCAACCGCGTGACCAAGACCGCTGCGGCCAAGCTGCTGAAGGATATGCATGAGCGCAAAGACATCGAAGGCCGTGCAGCAGGGAAACAGATAGTGTACCACGCCATTCAGGTAATCTCATCTTATCCCACGTCCCGTCTTGCTTACGATTAGAAGCCTGTACGAGGAGAAGACTTCCCCTCTGACATGTGCTCCCTCTTTTACTCATAGGACGAAGCCGACGAGGTTAGCCCCGAGGACCTGCAAGCTATGGCTACCAAGACCACGCAGCTCAAGGAACAGATCAACGCATTGAAGGCCGAGGAGAAGGAGCTACGGCTGCGACTGCGAGACGACGCGGCGCAGGTGCCGCTACCACAGCTTCGCGCTGCTGTGAGCGCGCTCGAGCTGGAGAAAGCATCGGTGGAGCGGCGCCTGGCGGGGCTGAAGGAGGGGAGTCTGGTGCCTGTCAATGCAGAGGAGCGAGAACGCGTGCAGGCGGAGTATAAGAGGTGGAGCAAGGTGGCAGGAGAGAGGAGGAAGATCCGTAAGTTGATGTGGGAGACGATTGCGGACGCGTTGGAGAAGAATCAAGCAGAGGAGTTGATGGAAAAGCTTGGGATTGAGCTGTGACGGGAGCAGAAAATGTACGGGACGACCGCTTGTCAGAGTCGTTGGGATGGAAGAATGGCTTTAATCTCCGTGAGCTGTTGGCGGTGACTGAGCTGTAGCTTTAAAGATGTGGCGTGGATGAGTCGAGAGGCTAGCTGAGCAGTAAGAGGGATTGAGCAATGTACAGAGATGAAGAGAAGAAGCAGGATCAGGTCTCGTGACAGCAAACGTAAGATTATTACCGTCGCGATATTACTAAGGGTATCTCTGTTTCGCGTTCCGTAAAGCAATAAAGCACATGGCATCTGCCAGGCTGTCTCCCAAGTCGATATTGACTCATCCCCAGTCGATGCGCCTTGTTCGTACATGGCATGCGATCGGGCGATGTCAAGCACTTGTCTAGTTGGAGACCTGAACCTTGTGGTCAGCGGAGGTCGGCGAAGCTTGCGATTTCATTCGCACACGTACCTTGGTTGGGACCTTCTTGCCAGTCGTCTTCTCGAACCAGCCGCGAAGCTTGTCGGTCTGCATGTCTCTTCATCAGCTCTTGTTCTGATCCATGCCTGACGGCTTGAGGTGGATCGTGACTCTCTTACAAACTTCTCGTTGGTGCCGCGCATCTTGTTCGAGTCGATGTTGTGACCGCTCTTCTTGCCGATCATCTGCTCCGCCTTGTCGACGGCCTCTGCGCGTGTTGTGGTCAGCAGGTCGCATCTCTCAACAGAATTTGCGGTGACTGATTGCACGCACTGTCAAGGTAGTCCTCGTTGCCGGCCGCTGGCTGGCCTGCGGGTGCTCCTGGGGCAGACATATTTGCGAATTTGAAAGAGTAGTTCTAAACGTGTGAACACCGGTGGTCCTGTGAGGTTGCGATGATTGTTTGCGACTAGGTGGGAACGAGAAGAACATCATACCGTGGCTTAGTATAAGTTCTGCGATAAATTAGCTTGAGCTTGGACCGCGATAGACGACGTCGTGCTGCAGCAACGGGTAAGCACGATGATTGGCCGACCAGTGTCACATGCAACTGTCGATTGGTGATATGATACGACGCACCCATGCACGAATTCCTTCTGTGCATGAGCTTGCTCAGCGTTAGCATAAGCCTAAAGCGTTCAGATAGCTGTTATCGGGCAAGTTGGTATCGAGGCAAGTTCTGTCTTACAGTCAAAGATATTTGTCCATGATTGGCGTACATACCTAGTTGGCCACCACTACGTCGCAAACGGAGTGAGACCCACTGACCACTAATTGACCGCTCAAATGGCTGGTACGATTTGCATATTTGACAGTCTAGCGCAAAAGGCGGGATATGCATCTCGATGGCCGAGAACTACGGTCGGTCAGCTGTGCGTACATTTGCATACCGATCTGCTACATGGAAGTCGATATATGTTGTGTGACTGGCTCACTGGATGTACATGTACGTCTCATGTTGAGGTGCTTCAACTCGAGGTAAGCAAAGGTCGACTGTGGCACTGTCGATGCACGTGACGACCCTTCCCTGCTATGTTGGCTGTGACTAGGAGACGAGCAGCTTAGCAAAAGTGTATACGTGTAGGTAGACGCTCTGAAGTCGCTCGAATAAGCGTGACGAAAGTATTAGATATGATACCGAGCCAGCGTACACAGTACAGACTAGACTTGGTTGCATGGCAAGCATGGCAGTTCTAGCAGACTCGTTCGATGCTTTACTGCTAGGTCAGACTCATACACTTTGCACACAACAGGAGTCCGACCTGCAGAGCAAATGGCTGGGTTGTACCCACGATTTCATGCACAAACGCCGACAGATTCAACAGCGTCCGTGTTTGGTAATATGATGGGTTCAAATTCAATCTTGGCACGTTGAAATATTCCTTCAGTCACCATTGCCATTGAAAGGCGGGCGGCGCTGTACACACATATGCCTTCGAGGGTTGGGATCAGATCGCATCGCCCAAGTGCAACGATCGGGGGAACGGAGGGGTGAGGTGATGGAAGAACGCAGATGCTCCATGGATCAGGGTCGGGAAAGTTTTTGGCGCGTATGCTCAATGTTTTATGTGATGTTGTCACAACTACAGAGCCGAGTGTGTAACACCACGGCATGCCTGTGGAAAAACGCCGTGATCGTATCCCGCTGCCACATTGTGAACTCCACGCCTGTAGCCGTTATTTCGAAGCGTTCAAATCGCCTATGCCGCATCCCGCTTGCCCTCCTTGACCTCCTTCTAGGTGGTTGTCAGCGCTCCGCCATTCTGCTTTTATGATGTATCCTGGTTTTTACGTACCAACGCCCTCATTGTGCCGTGAAGAGCATGTCTGTGGTTTCTTCGGAACTTGGGGTCGGTACCCTTAAGCGAAGGGTATCTGTGGGTCTTGGGCTTCTTGATACTGTATTGTACATCGTTCATCAGTCTCGATCCTCCAAATTCCTGCATCTTCTGTCTCCCCATCCCATGCTTCTCGCGTTGCTGATTACTGAATGGGTGGGTGGATGATCGGAAACGTACCCGTTGCGGTGCGCCTTCTTCGACTGGTTATGCTGAGACGAGTTCTTTGATTCTGTAGAGCGTTAGCACAAAATTGATTGCACACGTAGTACCCAAGATGTACATACTGGCCATTGCGACAGTATTTGAGGCGATGTATGCGTTGGTATCTGCAATTCCTGCGCTTCTTCAAACTGTAGTCACTAATTCTCGATGTGGGTGCCGGGGTAACTTCGGAAGAGTGCATGCCAAGGCTGGAATGGTTCATGCCTTAAGGCAACCACGATCCGCCAGGAAATTCTTTGGAGAAAGTCAAGGGAGCTCAATAAGCGTGGAGTACCAACTTCAAGTATGGGTATTCCACAAACAGACGCCATGAATGGACTGCCCACCGGTGGTAAACGCAAAAGGTCTGACTCGAAGAACCCACTATCTGTTAAGAAACAGAAGCTCTTAGAAACACGAAAATTGCTTCCGATATGGACTCGTCAGCAAGATATCCGCAATGCCTTGAAGAATAATAACGTCCTAGTACTCTCCGGAGAGACAGGTTCTGGAAAGTCGACTCAGGTTCCCCAGTTCCTCTTAGACGAGTCATGGTGTCGAGCAGGCAAGATCGCAGTGACGCAGCCAAGGAGAGTCGCGGCCATTTCTCTTGCACGTCGAGTGGCCGAGGAGATGGGCTCTCCTTTAGGATCTTCATCACCTGCCAGTAGAGTGGGCTACAGTGTACGGTTTGACGACAACACATCTCCATCGACGAGAATAAAGTTCTTAACCGAGGGAATGCTGCTTCAGGAAATGCTGAGGGATGCAACTCTTGGTCAATACAGCTGCATTGTTGTAGACGAAGTTCATGAGAGAAGTGTCAATGTAGATCTGATATTGGGATTTTTGCACGGGCTACTCAACGGAGGCAGACGAAAGAGACCACTCAAAGTCGTGATCATGAGTGCCACTGCGGACGTCGAAGGGATCGCACGATTCTTTGCAAGAAAACCTAGCAAGCAACCGGATAGCTCCAATCTCTCGAACGGTGCAGAGGAGAAGGCTGCAAGAGACGATCATGCCGAGGACGTAGACTCTTGGAACGGCTTGTCTGACGACGAACAAGAACAGACTCCGGCACAGAACGAGGTGTCAACCTGCCATGTAGAAGGTCGCCAATATCCAGTCAAGATACATTACCTTGACACGCCCACCGACGATATCATCGAAGCTGCTCTCCAGCGAATCTTTCAGATACATTGTAAAGAACCAATGCCTGGCGATCTCCTGGTCTTCATGACGGGACAAGAAACTATACAGAGTCTACAGAAACTAGTCGAGGAATATGCTCAAAATCTCACACATGAGTTTCCAAAGATGCTTGTTCTTCCTCTCTTCGCCGCTTTACCTCAAGCAGCACAACAACGAATCTTCCAGCCAGCACCTCCAAATACGCGAAAGGTAATACTCTCGACCAACATTGCGGAGACGTCCGTTACAGTACCTGGTGTACGATTTGTAGTTGACACTGGCAAAGCCAAGGTCAAGCAATTTCGCAATCGACTCGGTCTTGACTCCTTACTGGTGAAACAAATATCAAAGTCGTCCTCTGACCAGCGAAAGGGTCGTGCGGGACGTGAATCTGCCGGTCAATGTTATCGGCTGTACACTGAAGCTGGATATGACTCCATGGACAAAGAGAACACACCGGAGATCCTTCGTGGTGATCTTAGCGCTGCTCTTCTAACGATGAAAGCTCGAGGTGTGGATGATATCATGAGCTTTGGGTTTCTGACTGCGCCACCTCGCGAAGCTATGGAGAAAGCGCTGCTTCAGCTCCTGCAGCTTGGTGCCCTCGACCCCGAAAACGGCCGTATAAGCTCGGTCGGCCGACAGATATCGCGACTGCCCTTAACGCCCGCCCTTGGTAGAGTCATTATCGAGGCAGCTAAACCAGACTCTGACGTTCTGCTACTGGTGATCGACATTGTAGCATGTCTCAGCGTCGAGAATATATTTCTCAATGTCGACACCGAGGAAGTGCTGGAACAGGCTCAAATTGCACGCTCACAGCTGCTACGAAGACAAGGTGACCACCTAACTCTACTCGCAGCCGTACAAGCATATGCCGCTGAAATTTCAGACCGACGACGATGGGCAGAGGATCATTTGATCAGCCATAGGGCGATGCAGAGCGTGATGGATGTCCGGAAACAACTCATTGCACAGTGTAAACAAGCCAAGCTCCTGCCTCCTGGTCCTGATGACAAGACCGGAGAGACTGTGGCTGTGAGTGAGGAGGCGCAAGAGAAGATTCTGAAGTGCTTCCTGAGGGGCTTCAGCAATAACGTGGCCCGACTGTGTCCTGATGGTAGCTACAAGACATTCATTGGGAACCAGACCGTCACGATCCATCCTAGTAGCGTCCTGTTTGGGCGAAAAGTGGAAGCCATCTTGTACGATGAGTTTGTCTTCACGAACAAAGCCTACGCCAGAAGGGTGAGCATGGTGCAGATACGGTGGCTGGAGGAAGTACTTGGCTAGACTCATACATCCCATAGATAGAATTGTCTATAATGTATATTGTGCTATCTGCAGAATACTGGGTAGTGTCATTCACATTTCATCTTCTTCTGCCTGCGCCTCCTCCGCCGCCACCTTCTCCACCGCCGCGATCTGCAAGACTGACTACTTCCCCGATACCTGCCGCCTCCTGCTCGTCTTCCAGAGCTTGTATCTCCTCCCTTACATTCCACCACTTGCTCTCTGCCGCTTCGAAAGCTTGCTTTCGAATCTCTTTAATCCCCGTGTTCTCTACCGTCACGCCTCGTTTGTACTTCATAGCTTCCAGCACAGTATCTTGCCACTCATTGGAAGTTCGGGCGAAAAAGTCGCGCAGTGACTCGAAGGGGCGAGGATGCGGTAGCTTATCCTGCGGCTCAGCAGGCTCCTCCTGATCAGCCTCGACCTCAGCCTCGATGAGTGGTGTAGCATCTGTAGCAATAGACGTCGCTGGAGTGCCAGGTACGTCGTCTTCGAGGTCTTCTTCAGAAGCAGAGCCATCTTCGTCGTCATCTTCTTCGTCTTCTTCGTCACTCTCTTCATCGTCACTACCTTGCCAGTCTTGAATCTCGCGCTTGAAGACCTCCTTTACACCGTCCAATTTGCCGAGGTCAATGGCCCACATCTCATCAAACGTATACTCCCGGTCGCCTTTCTCGAATGTGCCTCCGAATATGTACAGGGTATCTTCTTGCACGGCACATGCAGCATTGAATCGCGGATGAGGATATTCCCAAAGGGTAGGCTTTTCTACCTGCTCGGTCTGGTCCTCATCATCTTGCAGAGGTAATGTCGATGTGTCCGTCATTGCGACGTCTTCGATAGATCCTCTATTCTCGATCAAAGCAAGATTCCGTAGTAGCTCTTCTTCGTCAGCTTTACCTCGACCGCGTCTGTTCCTTTCTGCAGGCCCAGTCCGTTTTTGTGAGGTCCGAGGTCGACGAAGCGCTAGAGAAAAGAACCGATTACGGTCAATGGTGTAGGCGTGAAGCTGGTTGAAGAACTCGCTGTCGATGCCTTCCTCACTCTCCTCGACATCATGCACGCCACCGAAGCATATGCCACGGCCTTTATGATGCGCCATAGTCACACCTGCACGAGCAGGTTGTGGTGTGTTTACTGGACGCTTACGACGCTCCCATCTAACTGTCGGTAACGTATTCGCAGAAGCGTCTGCAGGCGGTGGAGTGATGCGAAGAAACCAAGTATCTTGATGAATGACAGGCTTCATTGTTACTCTCGAGCTCGTCCGACCACCTTTAGTAGCTTTAGAAGTTGTGTTGACCTTCACGCGAGAATAGCCGCCATACAGCACCGCTCCTGATTCATGAGGGAGCAGCGAGAATGAGGATCTCGCATCCGGCTTGCCAGAAGCAGGAGGTAGCACAGGTGAGTGCCAGCTGAACTTTTGTGTATCGTAAAGCCACACATCTTGGAGATACTTTGTCTGTTGGCTCGTGTCCTGGAACCCGCCAAATAGCACAATATATTGTCTCCAGTATGTCATGCGGTGGCCACTCCTTGCAGGGGGTCCATTTTTCCCTTCGATCTTCGTCCACTCTCTAGAACTTGGCTCAAGACGCCAAAAATCATTATAGTGGTAGAAGGTGCCCTGCTTAGGACTTGAGAACTCCCCTCCGAAAAGATAAATGCCACCTCCATTGCCACCTTGGCACATTGCATGTCCACTGCGAGGCAACGGTGAATTAGGAGATTGGACCTTTCGCCACGTATCTGAGTTGGCTTTATATACGTAGAGGTCGTTAAAGAAGGTGGCCACGGCACCATTGAAGTATTCTCCGCCAAAGAGGAAGAGCTCGCTGCTGTTGCTAGGAGAAGGGACGAGTGTAGCAGATGCTCTAGGAGATGGCGGGCTGGACGTTGATTCTGTAACTTTAAGATACTGTTCTTGCTGTTTCTGGTACTCCGCAAGAATTTGATCTAGATCTGCATCGTCGGCATCACTGTCATCGTCGTCCTTCCTTTTGCCCTGCTTCTTGGTGGCTTTCTTTTCTTTCTTCTCGACTTTGGCTGCAACTCTGGCTTTTTTCTCCGCCTTCTTCTTTTTGGCGTCTTTGGCCATGTTTGATTATTTTCGCTGCGATGACTCGATATCAAACACCAGCATAAGGAGGGCAATAACTCAAGGCATGTGTTCTGTGTCAGGAAATACAGTAGTGGGTGCAGAAGTTGCAGTGGCGTCACAAGCACTTCGGTCACAAGTCTGTGTGCATCTGCTGGGGCTGCTTTTTACCTCGATTGCTTGTACATATGCCCATCAAACATTACCGTACATGAATCAGACCAACGCGAGTTTCGCAAGAAGCCAGAGCATGCGATAAGCACTTCCTCTAAGCTCTTGAAAATTTCAAAGACGTCGTGCAAAGACTTGGAATGTTGAATATTCAGCTTCTATCTGAAAAGCCAGATCGTACACATCTCTAGTAATCCATCATAGACCGCACTCCATGTCCTTGCCGAGAGTCATGAGTAAGGTGGCGCCGGCGAAGATCGTGAGCCAGCGATCATATCAAGCGAGTGGCCGCCTGAATGTAACAGAACACTGGTTCGATGTGCCCAAGGACTATTCAAGGCCCAATGCTGGCACCATACGGATCTTTGCACGGAGTGTGAAGAAGCACGACAACGCCATCGTGCCCGAATCCACCAAAACTTCAGGTCAATTGCCATGGATGTGCTTCCTCCAGGGCGGCCCAGGACTTCCATGTCGGCCACCTCAGCAGACGGCAATCACCCAGATCGTGCTGGATCGTGGCTACCAGCTACTCTTGATGGACCCCAGAGGCACAGGCTTAAGCTCTCCGATAACTGCCTCAACCCTACAGATGCGCGGCTACAACGATGTACAAGCGCAATACCTGAAGCTCTATCGTGCAGACAGCATCGTCCGTGATTGCGAAGCCATCCGCCAGGCACTTACAGCGGACGATCCACCAGAGAAGCAGAAGTGGAGCATAATGGGCCAGTCCTTTGGCGGCTTCTGCTCCGTAACTTATCTGTCCTTCTACCCAGATGGATTGCGGGAGAGTTTCCTTTTCGGTGGCCTCCAACCACTCGTGAAGTCGCCGGACGAGGTGTATCGTCGTCTCTTACCTCGTGTTGCCGAGCGCAACAATGCTTACTATCGCAAGTTTCCTGAAGACATCGCACGTGTCAAGACCATCCTGCACTATCTACAGCGCTTTGGTGATGGCAAAATCAAGCTTCCATCCGAAGGGCGGCTCACACGTCGCCGCTTCCGGCAAATCGGCATCATGTTTCTTGAACATGGCGGCCTTGACAAAGTGCACGACATCGTGCTCCAGGCCAACTTCGATATTGAGGCTTTCGGACACCTCACGCGGCCAACACTTGCAGCCATCGACCAGACCTCTGGCTTCGACGAAAACATACTCTACGCGATCATGCACGAACCCATCTATTGTGATGGCACCGCGCCGAACTGGTCCGCTGAGCGAGTCATACGGGAGTTCCCAGAGTTTGCGCTGGAGAAGGCGCCAGGTGACGAGAGTCCGGTCTATTTCACGGGCGAAATGATCTTTCCCAGCATGTTCGAGGACTACCCAGAACTGGCCAAGGTGCAAGATGTCGCAGAGATGGTAGCGCAAGATTCAGATTGGCCTGCGCTCTTTGATAAACAGCAGCTGGCCAAGAACGAGGTGCCTGTGTATGCAGTGAGCTACATAGATGACATGTGTGTGGACTTCGGACTTGGCAGTGAAACAGCCAAGGCGATCAAGGGCTGCAAAATGTTCGCAACGAACGCAATGCTTCACGACGCGATACGAAGCAGGACAGACGAGATGATGAGACAGGCATTTGCCTTGAGGGATGATGTGTTGGACTGAAGTGGCTATGGAAGCCCCTCAATACACGATCTGACCAGAAGACTTAAAGAATGCTGCTTCTATGCACAGATCGTGGCTATCTCTGGAAGTTGCCTCAAGTAGGACCTTTCGTTTTTGATCGAGCTTGAGTCGGGCGGCACAATGGAGTGTGAGTGCACCGCCAGTCTCCGTCTTCAGCTCTAGGTAGAAGCGGCGCCACCCTTGTGGCCAGCCTCCTTAGCAGCCTCAGATCCGGGCAAAAAGGTTCCATCAGCACGTCGACCCGTGCCCTGGGTAGACTAGTCGCGAGTCAGCCTCGAAGGTTCTTTGAACACTTTCTCCCTGATCAAAACCAGTACTTACCTTCTCTACCTTACCGTCATTGTCGTGCGAGTGAAGTCCTCCAAGATGCCCAGCCTCCTTAGCAGCCTCGGATCCCTTGGTGAAAGTCCCATCTGGGTTGCGACCTGGCTGAGCTGCGGTCTCCTGCTAGATTGGAGTCAGTACTGGTATACAGCTTGGGGTGGAGCCCGACGCTCCAATGTCAAAGAAAGCTTGGTGTATCCTTTTCCACACTGCTGCTATACGTAGGATGAAAAGCGCCTGGTCTCCTCGATTACACCCTGATCTTGTGCTGGGGAGACGGCCACTTGGGCAGGACAACACTGTACTTGGCTCTCAGCCCAAGTGAAAACTAAGGGACATACCTCTCCACCGCCGTGAGACGCCTTGCCGCCCTTGCTGGCAATAGCTTTGACCTCTTCGGTGGGGCGGTTGGCAAAGTTGCCGGGGTTGGTGTTTCCTTGAGGGCCAGACATGTTTGAGATGTTCGACTTGGTGGTATGTAGTGGGTTGGTTGTGGAATGTGATCGACCTCACTTGGTGGTGGTTTCAACATAGTTTATATGCTCTTCAGATGTTTGCTACACGTGATAAATGCTAGGCAACCAGTGGCCCCTTTGTGGACTCCCTTGCATGTGAGACCAGGCAGGGTGCAGTACTTGCATGTTGAGCAGCAAGCAATTCATGGAAACAATGGTATAGACATTGTGAGGCAAAACACTTACATGCCTGAGGAACAATATCAAGAACGATGATCGGTACCCCTTTTAGCGACAAAATCAGGCGTCAACGCTACGTTCTTTCCACAACCCCGACAGTATAGTCTTTTGTTTGTTTGGCCGCCTAGGTTGTACACTTTAGCGCTTGTTTGCCTGTTCTTGTGGTTCTTTTGGCGTGGCTGTTGAAGTGGCAAACTGCGGAGTGGCATATTCCAGCTTGTGCAGTGGCGAAATGGCCTTCTCTTTACGAGCCTCCTCTGCGGAAACTTATATAACGTACGGCCACTTGTTACTTTATATCCCAAGTGCTGCTTGAGATGGGACTGATGGTTAAATACCGAATGAATCCTCTTATGGTCTATTGCTGTCTACTGTATCTGAGAAAATCATCCTACCTTATTACCATTTCGGCGGGACGCGTAAGTCCCTTCTTACCGCGCAAATGGGTCCGACATCTCATGCACGATAATCGTTACAACTCAGTCGGTGCATCCAGACTGGAATGCTTGTTTGCAATGCAGTTGAGGAGGACAATGAGGATAGCGGCAACAACTTGAATTATGAAACCTGGATCCCGCGATGAAGTCAGCGCGCGTGCCTGAAACGCTAAGGTTAGAACAACCGCGCGCATGTGCTTGCCTAGCTATTGTCATGTGAACATTGAAGTAAGGTAATGCCTATTCACCTTTATTGCTCTTTTCTTCATTTCTATACTTCTGCCAGGTCCATCCCTATATACACACCAACTCCATGCCGCTGAGAGTCAACCCTGCTGGGAACTGCATGATCCCAACCTAGCTGCGTTGCCTACACTTATCACCTCCGCCATACAGGTATGGCCTTTCGTCCTCTGGAAGGGCCAGCAAAGACCGCGCCGAAAATCTACCAAGATTTCCTCGTCTTCGATCCCGCCAATACCACCACTGGCAACGTCCTTGCTCACCACCCACCGCCGGTAGGCGAAGGCCCGCCGCTCGCACCACATCTCAGCAGCTGCAGACATGACTACACCAGCAAACCTGCCCAGAGCAGGCAGCCGCCGCTGGATTCAAGAGCCGACCATACAACCCAGTTCAAGCTGGCCATGGCGTGTAAAAGGTGTAGAATGCATGCGGATATCCATATGAATTATACTGGATCGACCGACGTGTGTCCAAACTCGGACTGGCCATTACATACCTTCCAACGACTACCAGGGCAAGATATTACATTGAATACGCGCATAAGATACGCATGGAAATGTTCTGCCCCACAATGTCAGGCCGTTTTACACATCAGCTATCGGCAGCCGAGACTCACTCCTCCAGACGTCGATCTACTCGTCAACCCCGAGGGACTCAAGAGACGCTACGAATACATTGTGAAGCAGGATCCGTCGAGAGAAGGCCTACGGCAGGCCACCCCTATGGAGACTCTGACCAGATTACGGAAATATGTGCTGGATTCTCTGTCACCAACACACACCAAGCGCTCATTCCCGGCGAATAACAAACGCTTCATGGAATCATGCGGTTGGATGGGTGAGGATTGTAAGGTGTTATTGGAGCGATTGGGCTTCAAATACGCGGTACAGTTGAACCATACGATGTACGCACAAGACTTATGCTCATACCGCGAACAGGCAGAAATGTGGGATCTACCAACAACTGAAGCCACCGAGGATTTATTCCAAGCAGACGGTAGCTCTCAACGCGAGCTACTAGAAGACGTTGATTTCGAATTGCTTGCATTAATGTATAAACAGGCAGCAGAGAATGGGTTTGTAATGCCTAATAGCGCAGAAGTGTGGAGTTCCGCAAACCACGACATTGAGCGCATACTTGCGGCGCAAGGATGTAAGATGGTCCTATCTATGGGACAGTCACGTGTATGCTAATGAGGCGAAACAGACCCGCGGTGTTTGCCAGCGAGACGGTCAGGGGTATCAAATGATGTTCTGCCGTACGACCCTCTCCCTCCTGGGTGGCCGAGATCACAGCACTAACACTTCGTCTAGATATTTTGCAAGCCTCGGTATACTCGCAGATTTTGCAGACAAGCTCATTATATTCGCTTTTGAGCGTCAATTTGACCTGGATCCTTCATTACAGCCCTACTACTTTGAGTGCCTTCAAGTGCTCGCAGATGCACGTGCAACTGAAGAATTGCAACTTAAAGTTGCCACGATGCACTCGCAAGATATGGTCAGCCGCCGTGACATCAATCGAGCATATAAGCTGCTTCATATTCCTGAACCTGCTCGTCAGCAATCTGACGATCGCATCTTGGGCTGTTTTCAAGCAATGTTGGGAGACTTGAGTCCAAATGCAGCTGAAGAAGCAAAGCAGGCACTGTGGAAGATAGGAGCAAGCAGGGGTAGTCAAAAGTTGATCAGAGCATCGCGGCAGGCTCTGGAGACATATGACGATGCTTTGACCTGGCTGGGCAATGGGCTAAGCAAAGAATCACCGGACGATGCCATTATTGCGGTGGCTGCAGTCAGAGTAAGTGTACTCCTTCTCGACATGCAATCAATCTTTATTCTCAATAAGAAACAATTCTGACCTGTGCTCTTAGAATGCTGAGAGTTCAGCAAACCAAGAAATTGGTCGACAAGCCGTGACGGTGATTGCAAACGCTCGAAATAGCCACTATCTGAAGAGCTACTTGGCTGGAAATGCTGAAGCGAACTCGATGAGCGTTGACGAAGCACTACGCCATCTGAACATTACCGATTCTGTGAGAAGCCTAAATCCGGAACTCTTAGCCATCGTATTCTCAAACGCGAGAGAGGACAGGCCCGGTGACATTACAGAGAGAGCCATAAAGACTATCGAAGCGGCATTGGCGGGCGGATTCACGTCTGACAGGCCTCCGCCTGAGACATGGCCGGTTGGTCTTACGAGCCACGGCAACACCTGCTACTTGAACAGTCTTCTGCAGTATTACTTTAGCATCGAGCCATTTCGACGGATTGTGCTCGATTTCGACAATCACAAATTTACAGGCCAAGAACTTGCGAAACGGCACCGAGTCAACGGAGTATATCTGAAATCTGCAGAGGTCCGCAGCGGGCAAGAGTATGCGGAATACCTTAAAGCACTGTTCGAACGCATGATCAAAGATCCAGGCTTCAGCGTCAAGCCTGAGAACGACCTCATCAAGCGAACATTCTTAGATCTAGCAGATTATCATCTTCTTGACGAGACAGCCGATGCCACACATGACAGCGACAAGCCGAATGCCAATGATGCCACAATAGAGCACAAAAACGGCGATGTAAACATGATAAATGCGGAAACGCCACTCACACCCCCACCTTCTCCAGGTCGTGAGCCGCAGAAGGACGATCTGGAAGATGGTCCATCTCTCCCACAACAAGCTACAGATTTGGCTACTGACAAAAAAGCGGAGAAGCTGGCTCTAGCAGACGAAAGAGTCAGGAATCAACAAGACGTTAATGATGTCCTTGACAAGGTCATGACCCGTCTACGCGCTGGTATTGAACCAACAGGGGTTGACCAGGTGGACGAGGAGCAAGTAGACGACCTCAGGGATATTTTCCTGATTGGAATGGCGGAAAGCGAGGATGTTCCCGGTTCCAAAACGTCCAAAGCCAAGAAGCTGTCAGATATCCACATCCAACTTCAGGTTCCGACCGAGGATACCGATCTGTACGCAGCACTTGATCGCTACTTCGACCTGCAAGCCGATGTTGGTGACAAGGATACATATAAGAGCATCTCCAGATTGCCTTCCGTGTTCCAGGTTGCCATCCCAAGAAGCTTCCGCGATGAACAGGGGAACAACCAGAAGGCGGAACAACTGGTCAAACTCGAAGACGAATTATACCTTGATCGCTACGCCGACGACTCGCACCCCAGTGTTCTAGATCGACGAAGGGATTGCTGGAACGTCCGCCGACAGATCCAGCGCCTCAAGGACGAAAAGCAAGCCCTTGTTCAGACCTCTGTTGGTCTTGACGCTCCTGATGCCCTAGCTGAGACCGCCAAGTATCTCCAGCAAAATGTGCAGGAAGCTAATCAGACGCTTGGTGACATTGAGGTTGGCGCTATCGCGGTCCCTTCTCAACTACCTGAGATCCTGCTATCGGATTCCGCACAACTTCTCGAGCGACATACTGCTATTGACAAGGAAACGAACGGTCTGGAACAGAAGCTTCAGGGTCGGTTCGACGACCTCAGGAGCCTGAAATACCGCCTGGCTGCGGTTTTCATGCATCAAGGTGGTGGTGGCGGCGGTCATTATTGGATCTATATCCATGACTTTGCAAATGATACTTGGCGTAAATACAACGATGAGACGGTCGAAGCAGTCACCGACCTACAAGACATCTACACATCCAGACCCGGCAAGCGGATCCCTACACCGACTTACGCAGTATATGTGAAGGATGAAATCAAGGACAGAGTGTTCCAGCCTGTATGTCGCCAGCTCGAATCATCAGCTGAGGCGGCGCAGAAGGTAGCATCCCAGACAAGTGACGTGGACATGAAAGATATGGTCAACTCCCAGGATGTTGGGGGACACGAGACTCTGCGAGGCGACTGGGATGTGCCCCGGTCAGACACTCAGCATAAATGGTAGGAACAGCCGCATGATCTCGTTGACGATGAATACATGATCGATCCCAGCCTGTACTGGCATGACAGCCTCTCATCTGCTAGCCAATGCATTGATGACGCGGAACGTGTTGCAACACCGCCTCGGATAGGCAAGCGGATTTGCAGCAACACGCCACTAGAAGGCTCTGAGGCCCGGTCCCAACACTTCAGAGACGTGGTGTGGAGATAAATGAGGTGTGCCGCCTTGTTCGTCCAAGCTGGCAGAGAGATGACCGACCAGGCACGGTAGTGGCGATACGACACTTCATGGATCTTACTTCAACACACTACAATACGATACATTACGGAAATGCGGTAGTACGCAACGGGCGATAGCAGTAGTTGTACATATCGAACAACCATGTCCAAAGTCTGGCGTATCTTTCATCTCTGACTGTCCACGAGAAGGCTGTATGATTCGACTACAGGCGTAATACTCAGCGTATGTCCTGGTAATTGTCTTCAGGGATTTGTTGTCGTCTTCAGGTGAAAGGAGAAGGAAGTCTATGTAACACAAATCTGAGCTAGGTTTTGAAGACACTTTGATGCTAAGATCACGGTATATAAACCTCTTCAGCTTCCCTTTACCTACCCGTGGACAGTCTCCTCTGCTACCAAAGACACCACAACTTAAGTCTTTCATCGAAGTCATTGGCGGTCGTGCTCAGAGCGTCTTGAACTCCCGCTAACAGCAACGTCAAATCTCAACCACAACGATGCTCTTCCTACCGACTCTCGTCCTTGCTCTCCTCCCCATAGTCCTGGCTCTCGACAACCCAGCTCCACCTAAAGTCCTGCCCCCAGTGCCAGCGCCTCACATCCCCATCTCCCTTACGCTATATCGCTTCAACCACCAGCGCTGCTTGCACTCGATGCAAACGACGCCCGAGATCGACGGCGCCTCGATGCCATGGACAGTCACGGAGGGTCAGTGCTACAGCGCCATGGAGCGCGGCGAGGGCTTCTTGAGCTTCCTGGTCGGCTTCATCCCGCCGTATCCCAACGCCACCTTCACCGACTGGGGCAACTGCACGGCCATGGTGTTCACGGATCCGAACTGTGACACAGGCGGGTCGCACGATCCAGCGAACGACTGGCAGACGGTCAAGCGCGGGAAGCGCACGTATTGGGCCGCGGGCGATATGCAGACGCGCATCGGGTGTCAGAGGAAGTTTGGGCTGAAGGGGAAGTATGCGGGGGCGTTCCGCTTCACTTGTACGGGGCGGAAGAAGGGGGTTTGAGCTTCTGCAGCACCGTGGAAGGCAAGAGCGAGACGCAGTAGCAGTTGGACAGGTATTTTGTAGGGAAAATATCGAATTAAGATTGTATGTCTGTCGTTATGAAGAACATTCCTATTGGTACATGATAGCTAGCCCGTTGTGGAGATTTTCGTCTTCCGGGGTTGTACATTTTTCCCATCCAGGCCAGCATCAGCATTCGCATCGTCCATGCCATCGTGGAAAGGCCACCACGTCTCGAAGGTTCGTCACTCCGCCCAGATAGCAGAGCAGGCGATCGAAGCCCAGGCCAAAGCCACCATGAGGCACGCTACCGTACTTTCGTAGATCTTGATACCATTCCAGGTTTTCTCCCGCAACGCCTCGTGTGTGCATATTCTCGACAAGTGCTTCATGGCGGAACTCACGCATCGAGCCCCCGACCAGCTCACACAAGTCTGGCACGAGAAGATCAAAGCAAGCAGCTGTTTCCGCGTCGCCTTTACTGTTGAGCGTCGAGGTTGAAGGAGGCATATAGAAGGGTTTCTGGTGTCGGGGATAGTCGGTCACGAATACTGGCTTCCCCTGCCCGATTGCTGATGCGAGATAACGCTCGTGTTCTGCTTGGAGACCATCCTCGTCGCGGGGCTCGAAAACAAACGAGGTCTTTCCCTCGGAAGCCGCTTGGCGTAACACATTCATCGCATCGTAGTATGTAATGCGCGGCCAACTTGTAGCTGACATGCCCTGCCACCGCTGCTGTAAAGTCTCGGCACTGACGAGCCGCTCGGCTTCTTCGTTCTCCGGATCTGCTGGCAGTTGTTTGGCCTTTAAAAGCTCCGATCCGATCCTTGAGCCTTGAAGATTAGTGGCAACAGTTCTCAGCATGTTTTCGACAACATCCATGACTTCCGCCATGTCTTCCACGAAGCACATTTCTGCTTCCAGCATGTAGAACTCGCTCAAATGACGTGGTGTGTCGCTCTTCTCGGCTCGGAACGTGGGCGACAGCGTCCAGACTCTACTTACTGCTTGAGCTAGAGCCTCAAGGTGAAGTTGCGCAGACACAGTAAGATACTTTGGGGTACGAAAGAAGTGCTCCACCTGCGCTTCAGCTTCAGGCTTGTTATGCTGTAGGGCACTTTGTGCGGCATTCGAAGAGACTGTAAAGACCTCTCCCGCACCCTCACAATCTGACGATGTAATGATGGGTGTGTGAGTCTGTAGGAAGTCTTGTGCATCGAAAAAGTTGGTAATGCTTGTAATGACTTGAGATCTCAGTTTCAGCAACAAAGCATTGACTGGTATACGTGGGCGTAGATGCGGTATAGTCCGGAGATATTCAGGGGTTTGATACTTGGGCTGAACAGGACTGCTTTCAGCATCGTTGTCTCCCAGCACTCTGACGCTTGCCACTTGAAGCTCGTGGCTTTGCTTGCTCCCGACAGATGGCCGCCATGTTCCAGTGAGCTTGACGGCTGAGCCAGTAGAGATCCTAGGAAATCGGATCAGAAAAGATCATGGCGTGTCCTCGATATCTGAAACGTACTCGGCCACTTGTTCAGGTTTCAAGACTGCCTGCAAAGGCTGTGTGGTGGACCCATCCCCCAGCACTGCAAAGGCAATCCGTTTCTGTTTCCTCACCGAGCGGATCCAACCATTCACTTCCACATTCTCGACATCTCCATCCCTCTGGAGAAGTGCTGCGATGTTGGTGCTGTCGTTCTGGGCACGTGTTGTAGTGAACGATCGTCTAGGTACAGCAGTAGGCTCAAGACATCGGAAAGCACGCGCACATCGCCTCATTGCCTGTCGAATTCCCGTCTTGAATTGCGTCCCATAAAGAAAGGTAGGTTGAACCACTACGATCTTCACAGCCTTTCTGACCGATGGCTTCAGATGATCGTCTTACAAAACCTGTCACCTGTCACGGTCGGTCACTCTCGGTTTCTGAGTGTTGTTGGCGTGGTATCGCGACTTGTGGCGCAGACAGGGCGAAACGAAAGTCCGAGCCACAATGGTGACCCAACGCCAATACGTCACACGATCCTCGGAGCGCACAGCCCGCCAGTCTCTCCCATGCATGGCACATGGTGAGCAGCATCTAACAATCGTTCTTTACACACAATCTCTATGATTGACGAACACTATACCAGCCCAGAACTCCGGCTCCAGCACAACGATGATGCGCAAGGCAAATGCCACGTCGTCAATGCAAAAGACCTATGACGAGTGTTATCTGATATGCTCAACCGCAATCTACTTCGAGGGTCAGGTGCGTCACGCGAGGAAAAAGAGCTCTCCATTCACCTTGCCTATAGCGAGAACTAACAACGATTAGAACAATGAGGCCGAAGCGTTACGAGCATGGCGGAATGCGCTGGACCAGATCTACTACCACAATGCATACAAATTACCCTCCAGCTACATCGCGCGGACAGAAACGGAAAAGGCGTTACAGGACTCACTACGGTCAATGGAGTTGCAATGTAAAGAGCGGGTAGATCTACTGGAAGCTCTCAGAAAGAGTCGTGAGGAGGCGGAGGAGGAGGCAAAAGAGAATGGTCGCGAAACACCTTCAAAGGTCCGAGAATCTAATGGCCCTGTGCTCAGCAAGCAGAACCCTTCCAGCAGCCCTGGTTGGCTAGGGTCCAATACCGTACGACAAACCAGCTATACAGACCTACCGCGTCCACCGCCTGTGCCAGAGAGACGCCCTGCGCAACAGAAGCGGCCATCTCATCTTGCTGCCAAAAGTACCGATAAGGAAGTTCCCCGAGCCATGAGTATGCAGTCGAATGCTTCCATACATCTTGCACCACCATCCAGCAAGACACCACCTCGCGCTCGTACCCCTAGTCCGGAGAAGAAAGCAGGTGGCATGTTGCGTACCCTCCGATCAAATCCGAAAGATCGGACCAGCTCTGGCAAAATCGCTACGACGCTACGAACGCGACCTTTGCCTGCAGCAGCAAAGGCTGCCTCACAAGTATGGAGTGGGCAGCAACGACCAAGCCTTGGAGGTGTCACATCATCAAGTGGTACTACCACACCTGTGGCCTCGGCTACAACATGGGATCCCTACACGAGAACTTTGGTCCGGGAGCAGCGCGCTCAGCAAGACAGACGCGCCTCAGACCAAGTCCTTGTTCGACCGCCAAGTCCGACGGATTTCATCAAGCCTCGAACCAGTTTTGACTCTCAGCCTCAGAATTTGCCACCGTATCCCGAAGTATCGCCGTACGACTGGCCTGGTTTCTCGCAAAGCAACGATTCTGTAGATGCTGCTAGGTTCTCACAACCACCACCTCCACCTCCACCTCCACCTCACCGAGCCCCATCATCACAAGCGCTGCCGTCGGAAGCTTCAAGGCCCGCTGCATCCTCACTCTCAGCTATGGGACCACCGAGCTCAATATCCTACATGAAAGAATATCCCAACCATCCTCCAGCCAAACCACCGAAACCAGCCAGTCATACAACAACGAAAATAGACTCGACTCCAACTTCTTCTCGGACGAACGGTGTAGCCAATACATCACCAGGAATCCCACGTAAAGCAGTAGGCAGAGCGGTAGGTGTTGTCAGTGCTATTGCTGAAAGGCAAAAGCTAGACAATGTACAGTCTCAGCTCAGCAGTCGAGTCAAGCAGGGGCACAAAGTAAATCCAATCGACATCCCTAGCAGTCCAGAAGTCATGACAAAGAAAACGGCGAAAAGGAAGGTAGAGTCGAAGGCAGTCCCTGCGGCAATCACTCCACCAAGCACTGATGATTCACCCGACTCCGATCAACCCGATACACCTACCGAACAACAAGTTTCTGATGCTCGTATACAAGAGCTGATGAAAAACCTGCCTCGAGGCGTTGACGAAACCGCTGCGAAACAGATTTTCAATGAAATCGTTGTTCAGGGTGACGAGGTACATTGGGACGACGTAGCAGGCCTGGAAATCGCCAAGAGTGCTCTCAAAGAAACAGTGGTCTATCCGTTTCTTCGTCCTGATCTGTTCATGGGCTTGCGCGAACCGGCTCGTGGTATGCTTCTCTTTGGTCCTCCAGGCACTGGCAAGACCATGCTCGCCCGTGCGGTCGCCACCGAAAGTAAAAGCGTATTCTTTGCCATATCCGCCAGCAGTCTCACGAGCAAATTCTTAGGCGAAAGTGAAAAGCTTGTACGAGCTCTTTTCGCTATTGCCAAGGCTCTTGCTCCAAGCATAATCTTCGTTGACGAGATTGATTCTCTCCTAGGCGCCCGTGGTGGCGGCTCCGAACACGAAGCAACTCGTCGCATCAAGACCGAGTTTCTCATAGGCTGGTCCGACCTACAGAAGGCCGCTGCTGGTCGTGAGGAAAAGGATAAGGACAAAGGTGACGCGACCCGTGTCCTCGTTCTCGCCGCCACCAACCTGCCTTGGGCCATCGATGAAGCCGCCCGCCGCCGCTTCGTCCGTCGACAATACATCCCGCTTCCCGAGGACTGGGTGCGCGAGAAGCAACTCCGCACCCTCCTTGCTTCACAGAAACACAACCTCCGCGACCGCGAACTCAAACAGCTCGTAAGGCTCACCGATGGATACTCTGGATCGGACATCACCGCGCTTGCCAAAGATGCCGCCATGGGCCCGCTGCGGTCGCTTGGTGAGAGACTGCTGCACATGAGTCCCGAGGATATTCGCGGAATCGGCATGCAGGATTTCGAAGCGAGTCTAGTCAACATCCGACCCAGCGTCAGCAAGGCCGGGTTGAAGGAGTTTGAGGACTGGGCGAAGGAGTTTGGCGAGCGCGGTGGCTGAAGACTGTATTGCGGGACTGCGGATCATTGTGGCAAGGCTCAGGGACAATACATGTATATAGAAACAGGATACAAGACTCATGAGTTGTACGTCGTTTTGAACTGAACTGTACTGTATGCAAGTAGTGCATTCTCTGCTTGTTAATCGTTAAACAGTGATATAGAAGAGCACTGATGGGAATCTGATACATCCCTCGATCAAGGGCATTTGATCACGAGTATTATATTCGCAGACATGGAGAATGTATACATAGTCGTGAAGGACATTCTCCCTGCTATCCAACAATGACACTACGAACAAGAGAAGTAAAGATCTCCCGGGCTACCAGAGCCGGTGAGCCTTGGGTAGAACCATTTTTATAGAGGTCGTGTTTCCGCATGGAAGACTGAATCAAATCGTCTCACCGTTTTATTCCCAGCTCACAGAAGAGGTTCTGCTTGGTGAGCGCTCTCTTGCCGATCTCTGGGAGTTCTTGATGAGACGTATGAGCGGGGCGGCAATAGTTTAGTCTTGATTATTGGGCCACCACACTCTGGACCGTGGGAGCGAAAGGTGTGGTGTGCACTTTTCCACGTCCATGCTCCACCCAGCTTCATGCGCGCTTCCGCACTGTACCATCTTTCATGGTATGCGCCAAAAGTCCATCTCGGCGCAAAGCGCAGAGGCTGGACGGAGGAATTTTGTGCAATACACTGATTTCTTGCCACATAATTCCAGGATATTTCTGGTGAGTGACCAGAATGTGGAATCGCGTCCCTGGTCTGTACGGGTAAGTACCACAGCGTGTAGGTAAGCCGTGGTCATGCAACGTTCACTCGTCCTTTCAACGCAGACTATGCGCCTCAGCGTACTCTCTTAGGCTCATCCGGCGGTCTGTGATGTCCCGCGACTTTCGGTGCGCAGCTGCGCTGTATGTTGTATGACTTATGACGGCACGACTGTCGTCACGCGTCTACTGCTCTTCAAGCTGCTGTTTTGGAAGCCATGCCACTCATCTCAAATGACTCTGTGCCGCCTCTGCCGAGCTCCGCTCTCTCCACCGCTTGGTGTTCTGCCATCAATGCAGCCGCCTCCGGAGGGTGTCCATTCCCAGCTTCCGCGTTTGTAGTCTTTGCCTTGTTACCGCCAAACATCATCGGCTGCAGCTCGCGCCATTGGCAAGCCCACATACCAAGCGAAGTCATGAGAGCTGCTGAACAGGCTTGAACCAGCCACCAGTAGAGCGTATTAGGAATCGCGCGTGTGTATCCAATAGTGACGAGAAGGTTGATGAAGTGGATCGTAAGCGCGAAATCGAGGACAAGTTTAGAGCGTGCGATCAAGAGAAGAATAGGTATTACACTATGAGCTAGATATTAGCACCAGGCACTTGCGATGGAAGAGGTGTGACAGTGTGGAACGTACGTTATCAGACTATCCAGCATCCAACAAAGTCCTAGTGTCCAGCCGGTAGTGACATCGCTGCGTAGACTGTGCCAGTCCAGGAAAAGGCTCGCATTAGGGTGTTGGCCAGCAACAAATGTAGTGAAGACAATAAGGACGATGGCAACGCCATAATATGAAAGTTGAAGGAGAGCGATTTGTGTAAGGATGCGCAAAGGCGCGAGGTCTGCAAGAGCGCCTGGTCGCGGAGCACGGCGTCGTCGCGCCATGGTGAGAACAAGAGTTGTGTAAGAGGATCACTATGACTATCGCAAACCCAAACTGATAGTCATGACTTGGGTATCCTTTAGAAGATGTAGAATGCCTGGACACGTAGAGGATTAGCAGGGCTGTCTTACAACAATTAATATGTACGAACAAGGGACGTCGAAGCTCTGACGTTTTCGGAAAGCTCTAACCGAAGCGGAAGACTTGAGGTTCGTCGCCCGGAGTGCACCACCACCACCAAGCTGCTCCATTCCAGCACCGTCGTGCATTGCCTACACACCTCACTCGCCATGGCTCACAACACGCAGGAGCAGCAGGAGGTGCTCTACCAGCCCCAGGACGCCATTGGAGGCGCTGTCAAGGCCACCTTGATGACGGGTACCGCCGGTCTCTTCGTTTCCACCATCCAGAACACGCTCACCAAGCAGAATGTCGGCGCGTTCGGTGTGTTCACTCGGAGTGGTAGCACTGTCGCAGTGTTCGGTGAGTGGAAAGCCGTGAGGGATAGAGAAAGCAAGATCAGGGTCTGACACGGGATACACAGCGGCCATGGGCGGAGTCTACCAGTTCACCAAGGATTGTTCCGCCAACCTACGCGAGAAGGACGACGCATTGAACTCGTCATTGGGAGGATTCTTCGCAGGCACAATGATGGGACTAAGATGTATGACCTGTACATACCACGCATGGCAGAGACCCGAAACTAACAAGCTCGGACAGTCCGCTCGATGCCAGGAGTGTTTGGATACGGTACCGCCTTAGCCGCCATCCTGGGCGCATTCTCCTTCACTGGTGGAAAGTTGATGGGAGCAAAGAAAGACAGGGATCATGATGAAGTCGCACGGAAAATGGAGTTGAGGAAGAACAGGAGACGCCCATTGGAGGAGACTGTCAACGAGCTGGGCGAAGGTCGAGGTGAGACTTATGTTCAAGACTACCCACGTCCTACTGTTTTCCACAGACCGAGTGTGCTAACATGTTTCTGTGCTCATAGGCGTCTACGCCCCAGGCTACGAGGAGAGGAGAGCACAGCGCATCAAGGAGGCATACAACATCGACGTCCCACCGTCATCACGCATGGCCTCCTGATTCTTAGACCCTGTAACATACCTTATGTACATATCTCCAACTTTGTTCGATCAACTGCGTTTCAAATGCCTCAGACTTTGCCCATGAAATCGCAGGACAGCCCTGCTATCTTGCTCATCCGGCCATATGTTCGTGCAACGGGTCAACAACAACGTTAAGATGAGACAGAACATTCCCATCTGTCATCTGGCATTTGTTCAACTTAGATTGCAGGTTCTTTTGACTCACTCCACGACTTGTGTCTGTGAACATGGTGTAGTGTGGTTAGTCATCAGCTGAAGGAAGGTTTACACTTTTTGGAGCACTACGAGTGGTCATGGTATTAGGCGACTCTGTCGCACCATGCTATCATTAGAATTGGGGAATCCGCTGTTCAACAGATGCAGCAGATTCTTGCTTCCGTGTATCAATTCCAGGCCGACTCTGTCTTAATGGCGAAGACAAAGCTGATTTTACCATGTTCTATCGCTTTGCGGCCGCGCCTACAAAAGCACGTCGGGAGATCAGCGTACCCGGCAACAGCAAGTCCAACTCCAACTCCAACCTCAGTACAGTCTACCCTGCCAAGCGGCAAAGGACTGGCAGAGCTTGTGACCGCTGTCGCTTGCATCGTATAAAATGCGGCGAGCAGAAGCCATGTGCACATTGTGTGGGGCACAATGCAGAGTGTATCACCTCGCACGTTCCAGCGCGCACAGTTCCAGTGAGCTACCAACGAAACACATCATCCTTGTCATCCGCCAGTGTTCCAACACCCACCGAAAGATTAATGCATGATCCCAAGGACCTGGATAGTAACCGCTCGGGACACCACGGCCATAATGATGCCTCTGTTACCCCCAGAGATCTGAACAATGTGTATCAATTCTACCTTCCCTCGAGCGCGAGCAACCAGCAAGGGAGCCTGCAGACAGGGGAGCCTTTGCCTGGTGATGCACTCAGAGAGCACAGCAAGACTGTGCCTCGTAGTCAAGAATTTGACCCTTCCAGGCAACCAACCATCTTACCACTCCTCGGCCTCGATGCCTGCCTTTCTGCTCAACTTCCCCACTCAGCAACACCTTCGGGTGAGCATCTTCCTGATCCTACCGCACTTCCACCGAGCCAGCGGAGGTACTATTTGCGCTTCTTCTGGGACTTCTGTAACCCGTTTCTACAGATCATAAGTGTTTCAGAATTCGCCGAGCTGGAAGCATCCATATCCGATGAGTCTTCTCCGCGGACTGCCCTTGTCGACTCCATGATCGCCCTAGGCATGCAGCATAGTAACGCCACTGGCCTCGCAGGGCGTGTATTAGGTCTCAAGCAACTGAGCCCTCGGCAGACTAGCCTCGATCTCAATTCGCACGATGTTGGTTGGCCAGGCTTCGAATTCTTTCATCGCTGTCGCGAACAAATGAGGATGGACAACGAGTTGTCCTTGGATGTCCTTCGAAGCCATGCATTAATGGTCTTATATCTTATGAAGGGCAATGCTCTCCGCGATGCGTATAATCTGCTTGGTATCACGGTTCGCAAGGCTTATATTGCCAAGCTTCATAGACTGCCGGCGGCCAGCCTACCTGACGCGGAGAGGAAGGCACGCGTTGGGCTATGGTGGATGCTGTTTTCCATGGATCTACAGTGCTCGCTGCAACTCGAACTGCCCGCTGCTTGTCAGAAAGGTCTCGTGAAATGTCCTCTCCCTAGGGAAGATTCCCTCTCTCGCAATACCGCCCTGGATAGTCATCATGTACGTGGCGAGGAGAACATGAACGCCTCCAAGTATCCCACTCAGCTTGCATTGCTTGCCATCGTCGTGACTGACATCAGCGACTATGCCTCTACTGTTGACCTCGCGGATGGCAATGGCAACAGCCCTGCTACTATTGAGCAATATGCACTCGACCTCTCGTCCGCTCTTGGGAGTCTGGAAGTTTGGCACAAGCAACTACCGTCGGAGCTCCTGTTAACACCCTCAGAAACCGACCCAGAAAATTTCGAGAAGCGCGATTTCTATATCAACCTGGCCCAGCCCAGCTGGTTGCAGCGGCAAAGCGTGCTTTTAGAATTACATTACCACAACACCTACACGCTCATTCAGCGCCCTTTCATCCGTCTGCGCCACTTGCACGGTCATACTATTTCTGGTGAGGTCGATTCAGTGCGTTCTGAGCACCCCCAGATCGAGTTACACGTCGTAAGCGCTCTCCGCCATGCGACAACCATTGTCGACATCGTATTTATGGTATCCTCAACGTCCGATCTCCTTTATGGCTGGTCAGAAGTCTTACAGGCACTCTGGAATGCAACGCTCACAATCATTGCGTATATCTATTCTGGTTCACAAAGCACCATAAATCCACAAGCACTCGAATGCCTGACGCGTGCCCTAACAATTTTCCAATCCTTCTCCCCCACCTGCCCCAGTGCCCTTGCCGCAAGGGACATTATTCAGTCGCTAGACGCCAGTCTACAGCAGAAGATGTCGCACAGCTTCGGTGCGACTGTTACGGATGAGTCTATTGACTGGAATCTATTCACATCGCTCCTCGAGGATCAGCAGGCATCTTACGCTGAGCTTGATGGCCTTGCCTTGTCTCCGGACCTTTACAGTGATATCGAATTTCTGGCTTCTATAGCGTCAAACTCACACGCTGATGCCGTTGCCTTTTCTGATGCGACCGCCATACATTCAGGCCGACAATGAAATCATGCTTGACTCAGGCCTATTGTTACCACGTTCCCTCAAGGAACATGCTGATTTGCAACAGCAAGCACACTATACTAGGCTCGCATGGTATGGGCCGATCTTAGTCGTGAACTTACGCTATATCCATTGCTAGAAATTGGGAGAAAAGCTCATTGTCATTCCTGGTTTGCTATGTACTGGGTATCAGATAAAAACCTGAGGTATTGGCTTATTGACCTGAAAGCTTAGACTACTGGACCGATAGATGGTGTCCTAAGGACTAGGACATGGACGGACCAGTTCAAGCTGGTCACTCACTCGTGCCATTGTCCTTTTCCTTATTCACTCCCTCCTCTTGGCTCGAAGTTTTGCTGGCTGCCCGGTCACCACTACCCTTTTCTTCATCACCTGGTGGATGGTGTGCTTCATTTGACGCGGCGAATTTGGACTTGGACCTGATTGCTGCACCGTATCTGTAGAAAACGAACGGTATGGGCATCAGCAGCACTCCCACTCCACCAATGAACGAGCCAGCCCCGCCAACTCCAAGCGCATCGAACATGTATTGCGTGAACAGAGGCGACGCTGCTGCACAGGCAGAGCGTAGGACTGTGTTTGCTGCTACTGCAGATGCAGCGTACATCAAGTAAGAGTCGATGATGTAGTTGATAAAGACAACAAAGATCAGCAGGATTGACATGGCGAGGAAGGTGCCTGCCACGGTTGGCACAGCCCAATGTATGGAGTTGTACTCCGCAGTCCATGCGAACCAAAATATCGTCACAGCAAACATGACCCCCCCAACCATAGCACCAGGTAGGCGATCTTCTGGGACTGATTTGTGGCTGGGGTTGCCATGCTTTTTCTGCCACTGACTACTGACGAATAACGCTATGCCGCCCAGACATGCGCCGACGACAGTTCCAATCAGCGGGAGCTCCCCGACGCCTGCGTTCCAACTACGCTTCTGCTGGAACACGATGGGATAAATGCTGAATAGCATGTATAACAAGGTGTAGACGACAGCGTAATAGATGGCGACAAAGAAGCTGATTGGATCGATCAGTAGTCTCCATGGTCTAGTTAATGCAACCTTGAATATGCCACCTAGCGATCGTTTTGACGCTTCAACAGGAGCTTTGATGTGTTCGTTACCGGGTATTTTCCGCAGGCGGCGGGCCTTGTCACGTAAGACCATCATTGGGAGCGTCTCAGGAAGACTTAGGAGAAGGAGCTCTGTGCTGGCCGCCATCCAGAGAAGGACATAAAAGGTCCAACGCCATGTCTCCTTCAGCTGGAGGAACCCACTGACGACTGGTCCAAGAGCAGGCCCAACGAATGTCATCGTAGCGAACAAGATCATGGCATTGCCACGCTCTACGGGACCCCAGATATCGGCGAGGATGCCAGGAGCATTCGTTAAGGCCGCACTAGCAGCTGTACCGGTGATGAAACGACCGACCAACAGGCCACCAAAGTTTGGCGTGAAGGCACAGAGGAAGCCGAAGGCGAAGTACAGAGTGAAAGAAACGTGAAAGATCCAGCGCCGTCCATACCACTCAGACAATGGGGCCCAGAACAACGGGCCGGCGATGTAACCACAGAGGAAGAGTGTGGTGACCAGCCCAGCAGCTTCAACTGAAACGTGCAAGTCCTCGCTGATCCCTTGGAACGTACCAGAGGGTGCGGACGAGGAGAATGTTGCGTTCATGACGAGCGAGATGGCGACGGCCGTTATGTAGCACTTGCGTCCGAACGAGTAGTTCTTTGGATCGTCCAGATCATCTGGTGCAAACTTGAGGTGACCATCGTCATCGAAATGGACTTCTTCTGCTGTCACCTCAGAGAGATGGTGGCTGGACGACGTATGAAAACGCTTGAAGATGTTCATTGCTTGTGTTGGCCGGATGAAAGTCACAACCGCACAATTGAACCCGGTTTGAGCTCAAGAAACATGTTCAGGGGGCTCCCAGGCATCTTACATACATGACTTACATTTCGCGTCCGAAATACTGCTTGGTCAAGCAGAATTCGTCATGGGAAAGGTGAGCCACCAAAACGTTCATCCATATACATTCCGGGATCCACATTACCGCATCCGGCAATAAAATTTCCCGATTAGGTTAGCAAGGCCTATCCGATGTCAACGACGGAGCATTTATATGTCTGCGATCACTGACGTATCTGCAGTTCCACGATGAAGTGCTTCGGTCTTGCTCCGCCAGTAGTTGGGGCGACTTGCATATATAGTAGAATCTCCTCAGGTCTGAGCTCCAAAGATCGATTCTTTGACACCAAGACACGACTTTATCTCCATAGCCTGACCATGGCATCTCCCACTGTTACAATGAGCTTCACAGAGGCGACCTCGAAACGCCGCTCTATTCGTGCCCTCGAAGCCAAGACGACGGTCCCAGACTCCACAATCGTTGAGCTGGCCAAGGCGGCCATACTCAATGTACCATCTGCTTTCGACAATCAGTCAAGCCGGTTGTCTATTCTCCTCAACGACGACCACAAGAAGCTCTGGTCCATCACCGCCGATACTTTGGCGGCGAAGATTGGTCAGCAGCGTTGGGAGGAAGGCACCAAGGACAGAATCGCCAACTTTGCCAATGCTTACGGCACCATCCTCTTCTGGGATGACCAAACATGTGCCGCTGAGATGAAGGAGCACGCACCCGACATTTACAAGGATAAGACGGATGAGTGGGTGCAGCAGAGCAGTGGTATGCACCAATACTACATGTGGACTGCTCTCGAGGCTCTTGGGCTCGGTGCCAACTTGCAACACTACAACCCCTTGATCGATGCCGAAGTGCAGAAGACATGGAGTGTACCTTCGCAATGGAAGCTCAAAGCGCAGATGGTGTTTGGAGTGCCCAAGGAGGGCAGCGCCCCGGGCGAAAAGCGACAAAAGCTTCCTGTGGAGCAGAGACTGCAGGTGTTTGGAGCGAGTGCAAAGATGTAAGCTCAAGTTGGCATGTTGCCCTATGCACCCGCATTAGAGACAAGTGTAGCACAGGTAGAGCAAGGTTCTCGATGTCGGAGATGGGCATTACAGTTGGGGCATGGAGTATGCTGGTGTTAGAGATGAGTTCAAGGAGCAATCACAACTTCGTATCACTGCATCCTGTCTCCCGCGTGGTATGATAGTAGCATTCGATGCGTATTTCACCGCAAATTGCGATATTGGACAGTGACATGACCCAGCACTGGCTGAGGACACTTACAATCATGAACTTCACATGTGCTCTTCCACTATGCCTGGACGGCACAGCCTCATATGGCTGACGGGGGTGTTGCAATGGTGCAAGGATAGGAACCACATTGCAGTAGCAAAGACGAGCCTTGCGAGGCTTCAAGTTCCAATACACTGTTACATGATCCTGAAGGTTTGCAAACGGCAAATCATTCCACTCTCCCGGGGCGATATGAATCAAAGTACAGAAGCGTGTGTAACATGAGGTGAAGTGTAGAGGAATGGGGGTCCAGATCTTTGATAGGGCAAGATGCACGTCATGAAATCCATCCGCAAGCCCAGCACGCGCATCATCGCGTGACAAGCGGAGCGCCAGCGGGCGGGGCTTCTGTGTATGCAACTAACAAGTAGATTCTTTCCTTTTCCCCAAGTGCCGGGTTATCTTGTGTGAATATGGTCTCCCTTACGAGACACCATTATCTGCAGCATCCGAACTGGATCGTCCTGCAGCTGCCAGACAGTACAGATCGTCGTCTGCCCTTCGTGTCGCGTGCTGCACGACGCCTATATGGAACGAAGGCCGTGCCCGCAGACTTGAGCACCGTCGATCACCATGGATGAAGCACAACCTGCGCCGACGCAGCAGAAGAAGGCTCCATCCCCAGCGCCAAGCGAGAAGTTCTTCCGCTTCTTCCAGAACGAGCTCACTGGTGTGTCCTCGTCGCCGAAGCTGTCTCTTCGCATCTGTTGATAGGTCTTCTGCATAGACATACAAGCCGACATCACGCGACTGTCCTCGCATTCGCCGAGCGGCGGAGAGCGCAACGATGCTATCGATCACATCCTGGCCTCGATCGCACGTCTCGGCACCGAAGTTAACAATGCCTCATCCTACCTTCCCGCCTATGACCAACGCACATACAACGAGGCAGTCAAGGCATTGGGGGCCAAGTTAACCGAAGCGCGGGAGAAGTTTGCGCCGAGACAAAAGTTCAGCTTTAAGAGTAAGGGTCGTGGCACCGGAGCTGGGTTGGGAAGTGTGCTTGGGCCGGCGGGGAAGAACGAGAGTGCTATAAGTCTTGGGGATGCAGTGGTGCTTGCGGATGAGCGGAGGAAACGCGTGCCCGGTCTTGGAGTTGGAAGTGAAGCAAGCTCATCGATCACGACACCTCTGGAGACACCTAGTTCTGCACCGGAGAACAACCCGATCGCGTCTGTAGACCAGGTGATGTCGCCTAGCCTCAACAATTCCACCACACCAGATGTGAATACCGAGGGAACCGGCCAGGTCCGCCGACCATCCTTCTCACATTCGTCCTCGATTGCAATCTCGAACCACACAGGTCTATTTATTGCACTTCCTCGTGTGGCCTCCCACGCCACCTCGTCCGGCACATTGACGCACCTAGACCGATGCGTGGTCGACCTCAGCGAGCCTTCTAGCGTACATCCGTTCGCTGGCCTTACGTTGAAGAACATCTCAAACTCGATCGTCTTATGTGGTCGTGTCGACGGCGCCGCTCACCTGACGAGCCTACGAAACTGCCTCATTGTGGTACGTAGTCGTCAGGTCCGGATGCATGAAAGCACTGCATGCGATATCTACCTGGCGACATCAAGCCGACCGATCATTGAGGATTGCCATGCGGTGCGATTTGGTCCTCTGCCAGGGGTATACAGGGGCGATCTGACAGAGGAGGCCGAGCACGGCAGTTGGAAGGACGTGGATGATTTCAAGTGGCTGAAGAAGGAGCCAAGTCCGAATTGGAGGGTCTTGGAGAAGGAGGAGAGGTTAGAAGAAGAAGCTTGGGACCAAGTGCGAGGAACGGGTCTGGAGGATGTTCTGGGCAGGCTGGGTCTACCGGATGGTGTACCTCCTGCTCATGACGATGGTGGTGGTGGTAACGGTGGAGGGAACACACTGTAAAGCTCCAACCTGGTCTCGTGACCAAGCAAGCGATGAGTCCAGTTCTCTGCATTATGCATTGTCACAATTGCGCGTCAACGTTACACCAATTTTGCGGATCCGGCACGGCGACACGCTACGCTTTATAAGATACACAACAGCTCAGAGGCTGATGTTACGCCATACAGACAACAGTGTGACAATAATAATGCATCGTGTGCTGTTGTAGGTGTATCTCCGGAGATGCGGAAATGGGAGAATTTAGCTCGAACATTGACAGTCCAGAATCGCGCAGATCTCATGCTGCACATCTTCTTTTTACCCTCGGGACAGCGATGATCGGCGGCTAGGGATGATCTGCTGCAGGAGGGTGGGCGACAGGGAGACGAAGGATGAGAAATACCAAGAAAGTATAAGGATTGTGAGTAGGAGCTGGGATTTTATTGTATATTGCGTTGTCAAGTGAAGTCTCGTGTACACGGCATGTTTGTGCGTGGTATGGTAATGCAAGAAGGATGATGATATAGACTGTCATGTCAGGTACTTGTACTACAGTATATACATCCAGGTCAGTTTCCATCCATACAATTGCTGCTGTCAAGCATCTAGATTATGCAATATACAGTGTGCGTGATGGTGTAGAAACATGTAGTTGACAATGCATACAGATGTGTGTTTGTGTGTGTGTGTGGCTGGAATGTCATTGATGCGGTCAAGCTTTGACACCATTCCCGGACCTCGTCTATCGCTACCGCAGACAAAGAATCGATGAAGCAAAGTAGACACACAACCGTTGACCTGACCTGCACTCTACCGACCTCTCCTCGTCTACTTCTCTCCTTCACCATCGTCAACAACGATCTTCTCAACATCCTCATCCTCTAGGCCGACGCGCTCGCACACGCTAGGTCTCTCGGACATCCGCTCATCGAGCTCGGAGATCTCGCCATCTGATAAAATCTCGCCCCCAAGATCATCACACCCTCCACCCTCCGCCATTGAAATCGAGCGGCTCCAACACGGCGCACACGCGCCTTCGTTTCCTTCGAATCGATCTCACTACCTGATCTGCCTCCCGTTGTCACATACGTCGCACGCAGCTCTTGCATATACATGTCCACTGTCGGTTCGTCAGCGACTGTGGATTCGATCGTAGCCCAGCCGGGGCGAGGCATGGCGGCACACGACAAGGTCGTTTTGGGCGCGGCGGCTGCAGTAGACGAGGATGAATATGAGTATGTGTTGGAGCATCAGATACGTGTTGTATGTTGTTCGAACAATTACTGATACTGGTGGTCCTGTAGCTACGAATCCCTCCCGCCGAACTTTTCTCTGGCGGCCAACATGGCGGCCGGCGCATTCGCTGGTATTGCGGTGAGCCCTCTCCGCGCAGTGAAGGAGGATTGTGGAGCCAGGACGCTGATTCGGAATAGGAACATTCGGTGATGTACCCCATCGATCTTCTCAAGGTATGTTTGGAATCCCACGCATTGCAGGGCGATCAACTAGGACAACGAAAGCTGACATGCCTGTGTATCAGACTCGAATGCAAGTGGTCAATCCTACGCCAGCAGCGATATACACCGGTCTTGGTAATGCTATCGCGACCATCTCACGAGCTGAGGGATACATGGGACTGTGGAGAGGCTTGTCCAGTGTAGTAGTGGGTGCTGGTAAGGAGAATCATTACGAGAAATCGATCGCGAACACAAGCTAATAGAACGCGCTCCTCAGGTCCCGCGCACGCTGTCTACTTCGCCACCTACGAGATCGTGAAGCAGGCCATGGGCGGGAATGCCTCTGGTCACCACCCACTCGCAGCAGGTTAGAGACTCTTGGTGACATCTACGACGAAACCAGCTGACATCCGATAACAGCCACGAGCGGTGCATGTGCAACAATCGCCAGTGATGCATTCATGAACCCATTCGATGTCATCAAGCAACGCATGCAGGTCCACGGATCAACATACACCTCCCTCACCGACTGCGCACGAACTGTTTTCCGCAACGAAGGTCTACGTGCCTTTTACGTCTCCTACCCTACCACTCTCGCCATGACTGTGCCCTTTACCGCGCTCCAATTTACCGCGTACGAATCCCTGACGAAAGCTATCCAACGGAGAAGGCAGCTAGGCTACGACCCTCTCTCACATTGTGTGGCTGGTGGTGTGGCAGGAGGATTTGCCGCTGCGGCGACCACGCCCTTGGACGTGATCAAGACGCTCCTTCAAACACGTGGAACATCGACCGAAGCGGAGATCCGACATGCAAGAGGCCTGTGGGAGGCAGCAGGGATTATCTGGCGAAGAGAAGGTACAAAAGGTTTCTTCCGCGGCATGAAGGCGCGTGTCGTGACAGCGGCGCCTAGCACCGCCATCTGTTGGTCAGCGTACGAGGTGGCCAAAGCTTACTTCATCCGGGTGGAGAACGAGAAATAGACGAGCAGTTGGGAACCATCGCATCTTGCATAGCGGTGTCGGCGTTCAGAAGGGAGGCAACCCTTCATCACTTGTGTTTTCCCGCGCTCTTCTTCGCCACGCGTCACGGCCTTTCTGCTCCGGAAAGCATGGTGCTGTGCAGTTTCTCGCAATCTCTTCGGCTTCCACCTACCTCCCATCCACGCGACACAACCGAAGATAACATCAAAGTCCTTTTTGGGATACACCAACACCCCGGCTGACTTCCGGCACCGCAACCTTCCTCCCTGATCACCGTCGAGTGGAGCTGCGAGAGAGTGCCGAGATGCTGCACGCGACAGCTGTGATCAACCACGAACCCACCATCCATCGAGCCCGAACCCTTCTTGTACATATCTTGGGGCCTCTTCCATGAGGCAGGCTGGCTGGGCGAGAATCTAGAAACTCGGGAAGTAGCAAGGCGCAACGCAGCGATGGCTGGTATCGAAAGGTAGCCATGGGCAGACTGCCCAAACCCAGATACAGTACAAAATCGGATACCTTATACATAATCTTCTCAACCGCGTCGATGTCTTCCTCTTCGTCCTTCGTGTTGTCTGTTCGTGGCCTTTGCCTGCTAGATCCATGATCGTCGTTTCTGACGAGGGACCATGTATATGTATGTATTGCCAATGGAAGACTTTGGGCATGTACTCGTAGTAGTATCCGGCTTGGTTGACTATCAAATGGAGTGATTCGACCGGTATCATGAACATGTTACTGTATTGTCCATGTGGTGTTGCAGTAGGATAGATGCTCAGACCTTCAAAGTATTACTTATTTCCAGCCATCAACCACACGACCCACTCGTTGTCTCGAACAGAAGTCGATTGCAGAACCCACGAACCTCTATTCCTGACCATTCAACCGGCGATCATAAATCTACAACGCAGATATGTCAGAGGAGCATATACACTTGCCTGGTACGCGTACTAGACGTTGTCGTAGAGGGATAATCAGAGTTGATCGTTGCGGAACCCCAAGTAAGCTGAACCCTAGGGTAAGCACACTGCGCGTTGGAAGTGGTACAACCCTAAGGACGCGCCTGTTTCTAGAGGATGAAAACCACATGCACGTCTACATAACGATGATTGGGGATCACATCACTTCGCCTGGCACGAATATACATAACGTGAAAGCATGACTATAGCGTGAAAGCACGGGTTGGAACAAATGTTCGATTCAAGCGCTTTTGCGATGCGATGTGGTACGATGCGTTCCAAATGCGTTGCGAGATGGCGCAAAGCGTGGACGCGTCGCAGGTCTATAAGTCTCTCTAAGCCATCACCGTACACAACGTGACGAGAGGTAATCATCACTCATCCCAAGCCAGCCTTACCACTTCGCATGACCTGCGCGACAGGTACTAACATGCCCTCGCCGTCCTTGCCCAGCGCCATGCCCTTGGACCAGCCCATTTTCTCCATGAGCTTGTGTCCGAAGCTCTCCTTGCCAATCTCCGCAGCATTCGCGCCGACGATTTCGCCATTGCGCAGACCCGTCGCCGCGCTGCTGAAGCCGCCGCCTTGACCGCCGCGCGGAGACTTGAATTTGTTTCCCTTGCCTCCTCCGCCGAAGCTCTTACCTTTGCCGGTGACCTTGAGGAAGCCACGCTCGCTGGCAGCCATGACGCGGTTGAAATGGTGCTCGGAGTATTCGATGGTCAGTGAGGTCTTGTAAATGACGGGGAAACGCTTCTTGCCCGCGCCGACGGACTTGGAGTTGAGGTTGAAGGCAGATGCGATTTCGTGCAGTGACTTCCGATCTTTCTTATCCATCGGAGGGAACGGACGAGATTGCTGGCCATCGTCCTGCAAGAAGATGCGAAGCTCGTCACCGACCTGTCGCATGGTCATGCCTTGCAGATACTTCATGCTGAGATCGGCTTTGCCTTTCTTGCCCGACGATCCCAGCATACCCTCAGCACGCATCTGTTCGCGAAGTGCCTTCTTCTCACGTTTCTTTAAGCGATCATTCTCCCATGCGTCGAGCGTGTTTTCTCTCATCTCATCGTCTGAGATGGCCTCCAGCTCTGGTGGAAGCTTGCCCTTGCGACCCTTTTTGGTGGGACGCAGCGATGGTCGGTCGAAATCCATGATATCAAAGCCGGCATCTCCGTACTGATCGACAGTATCTGCGAGCGCAGTCGCATCGGGGAAAGTGAATTCACCTTTTCTGCGACGACTACAAGGCTTTGCAGCACGGCGAGCAGACGAGCCTGCGAGTTGAGAGAAAGCAGCACGTGCTGCATCCAAATCTCCGAACCCCTCTACATCAGATGCGAAGAGTCCATCATCGATGATGAGATCCTCACAATCGATACCCAGCTCTTGTTGCTTGGTGAATAATCTTGCCAGCTGCTCATCGGTCATCTGGTCGACGCGACGCTGGCGCAAGTCTTCCTCATCTTCCCATTGCTCTTTCAACGTATAATCCAATGCATCCTCCAGCTCAGAGGAGTCCATCTCCGATAGACTCATTGCATCTTCATCTTCGTCGTCATCGTCCAAGATCTGATCGACATCCTCGTCGATCTCATCGGAATCAGATGAACTCGCAGCCTCCCATTCGTCGTCAGAGGTAAGTTTCTTACTTAAGACCTCATCTTCTGCGATTTCTTTCCCATCCACTACAAGAGATGGTCCGGCAAGGAACTCTGACCGCGAAAGGCGTGCGAGGATGTCCCGACTTTGTTCGTCCTCATCTTCAGCGTCAAGCTGGGCAGCCAAATTGGACATGTAGTCGTCGTACGCCGCCTCAGCGTCACTGTCATCATCGTCGTCCCCTAAACCGCCAGCAGCTGCTGCTCGGAGGATCTTGTTATGCTTCTTCCGGCCTCGTTTGCCTCTTCGATCTGCCTTGGCTGACAGCGATCCAGGCGACAGCTTCTTCTCAGCTTTCTTCTCACTCTTTCGCCGTTTCAATTCTGCCTGCAATGAAGCGATCGTCTCTTCGGCTTCAGTAGTATCTTTGCTCTTCAATTCTGGTGTTGTTTTGGGAGCTTCCTCCCACAGCATTGGTCCTGCAGGGCCAGCTGCGTGTATCTCTGGATCAGGCACTTTGCCCTTTCTCCAGTGCGGGTATGAAGGCGCAGGTTCCCACACTTGCTCTGATTTGGGTACTTCAGCTAGGATTAACCGGAAGGTAGATCGTGACGTATTCGGTGGAGGTTCCTGGATAGTGGGTGCTTCAAGGGCGGCGAGGAGGTCATCGGTGATGTGCGCGGACGCCTTCGACATTGCAGGTTGCTTCTCACGGGAACGTGTAGACTGTGAGACAGGCGGATCGTCGACAACTTTGGGTCGGCTGCTTCGGCCATGGAATACAACTTCCTCGCTTGAGTCGGACCGTGCAGGTGAAGGTGCCCGCATGCGAGGCTGTGAGATCTGGGACGAGCTCAACAGAGAGACGTCACCAACAGTATCCAGCACAAAAAGAGGTTCTGGCTGATCAGCTTCACCGGTCTGCTTATCCATCTTGTCATTCTGTGAGGTCACTTCCATCTGATCAGCAACTGGCGACTCTTCATTGCTTCGAAGATGCATGTGTGTATTGAATTCTTCACTGAGACCAATCTTTTGCTCCGACTCGGATGAGGCCTGTTCAATCTTCGTGGGCGTGTTCGTCCCTGCGCTAACGAAAGCAATGTTCTGGTGGCGGAGCTTCACTTGTGAAGCAAATGGCGACGTCGCGGAGGCACTCGTGTTCTGCGTGAAGCCCTTGAAAGCTTTATGCGGGGTACTGCTGCCTCCCAGCGCCTTCCCCTTGGGTAGAGGACCGTCTGACCATGAATCTTCATAGTCATAGCTTTGAGCAGTCTTTGCCTTGTATGCTTTATCCTTAAGTCCAGCCCGACCCTGAGCCTTTTTCTTCTTGCCCATCGTAGGCGTCCCAGGTCTTAATGGGCCAGTTGACACGTGCAGAAAGGATGTCACAGCATGTGACTCGACGATGTGATGGAGATCGGAATGTCAAATGTTCGGGAGCTGCACCACACGCAGGTGTGAGTATTACGCAAATAAGAATAGATGTAGTCATGACTGCAAACCAATAAGACCCTGGACGATGAGGTCAATCAATCCATGATGCGGCTGAACTCTCTTTTCTTATCTTATCGCTGCGTCCGCGGGGCCTGCATGATGCTCCGGACCGTGTGACTGTCCAAGCTGCAGCACAACACCACAGCTCGCTGAGACATCACCACCTGTGCACCCACTTCACCTCTCACTCGTTCTCGGGGAACAGCTTCATACCGTTCCTCCAACTACCTACGCCTGCCTCTGCCACCACCGCTGCCCGTCTGCTTGCTGCTGCCTCATGTCTCAAGCTCTCTAACCCTCCTCCAGGCTACAAGCAGTGTCAGCCTAAGCTTACTTATCAAATCGCTCGACCCTGTTCGCAACATCGTTCGGCCTCGTCTGCCCATATGACTTCCCTCCCTCCACGATGAACAACAACGACCTGTCTCGCATCAGTAAAAGAGTCGTCTCCTACTTCTGGGATCCCTTGCCGCGGAACGATGACCCCTCCACGATATGGTGTCTTGGCCGATCCTATGACTCCCGGTACAAAAGAGATGCGAGCGAGGCAAGACAGACGGGAATCTCTCCATCAGCGGTCTCTGATTCGGAGCAGTCTCACGCCGATTCTGCAGTGGTCACTCAAGCCGAGACAGTAACGAAACAAGATGAGAAAGGGTCTGAGCCTGTCGAAGCCCCAGCAAAAGGACAGGCAGATCTTACCAGATCAGAGGAAGAGGCACTTGGATGGCCACCTGAGTTTCTCGACGATCTGGAGTCTCGGTTATGGCTCACCTACCGCAACAACTTCGCCCCTATAGCGAAGTCTAGCGACCCTGCGGCAAGCTCTGCTATGTCATTCTCGACCAAGCTTCGCAACTTAGCAAATCAAGGAGGCTTCTCATCAGATACAGGTTGGGGCTGCATGATCAGGAGTGGACAAAGCTTGCTAGCAAATACAATGTCCACACTTCAGCTAGGTCGTGATTGGAGGAAAGGGTCGAAGGAGGACGAACACAAGAAGTTGCTAGCTCTTTTCGCAGATGATCCCGAGGCGCCATTCTCAGTACACAAATTCGTGGAGCATGGAGCACAAGCATGTGGCAAACATCCGGGAGAGTGGTTTGGTCCAAGTGCCACAGCTCGATGCTTACAGTAAGTGATCGGTGTGTCTGAAGCTGCTTTGACTCTAACGACCATTCAGGGCACTCACGGATAAATATCATGACGCTGGACTGCGTGTATACGCAAGACCTGACGACGGCGATATCTACGTCGATTCACTGGTAGCCACTGCCAGCGCCAAAGACGCCAACGACGAGTTCCAACCCACGTTGATCGTACTTGGTGTACGTCTCGGCATCGATCGCATCACACCCATCTACCACGCTGCCCTGACTGCCGCACTGGAACTTCCTCAGTCCGTCGGCATCGCTGGCGGTCGCCCAAGCAGTAGCCACTACTTCATCGGTCACCAAGCAGACCAGTTCTTCTACCTCGACCCTCACTCCACACGACCCATGCTGCCACGTGAACCCACGGCAGAGGACATCGAGACCTGCCATACTCGGCGGGTCCGCCGCATCAAGCTTACAGAAATGGATCCTTCCATGTTACTCGGCTTTCTGGTACGAAGTAAGCAGGACTTTGACGATTGGCGCCGTGCCATCGAAGCGATTCCAGGCAAGGCCATCCTACATATCCATGACAAAGAGCCCAAGTACACGACTGGTGTTGAGCGGCCTGGAGCTGTGGACGAGGTCGAGACGTGGGACGAGACGGGCGACGAGGACAGTTGAAAGCGGAGCTGTTGCCTGGTCGGGATTTACAGATGCTCGTTGTAAGAGGTAATGCATTGCATGCGCAGTTGTATAGCAGCTGCTTTCTGCGGCCATATTTGCCGCTCTCCTTCTGCCAATTCAGGTGAGCTGGATCAGAACGCTGTGTACATGGGTTGCGGCCTCACACTTGCATAGATCTTGCATGTCACGTAGACACCCTCTCAGACGAGCCAAGATTAGTCTCATTGCCCTACATGAATGTCGCACAGTCCTAAGCCTCTTTATACCTTCATCCGCACTTCCACACTGTCTGTTTCCCAAACATATCCTGCCCACGTGCTCACTCCCTCGCATGCAGCATGGGTGGGAGAATCCGAGCTGCTCGCCCCGAAACGCGAAATCGCCGCGCTTGCCCGAACGGGACGAGGATCAAAACAACAACTCCTCTGATTGTTTGGGATCACGCATACAAACTAGGATTGCAGGAATGGCATCTATTTGATGGTTTGAATGTTCAAGAGTACTGCAGTCAAGTCAAGACATGTCAAGTATGAGAAGATGAGAAAGTGGAAAGCATGTAGAGTAGTTTCAATCATCATTGCATTCGTCTCCAGCAGGAAACGCCAGAGACGTCTGCTGCTGCGTCATCTGCATCCGCTACTGATACAGATCTCATCCTCTTTCTGGTTGCAGCTTCTTCTGCCTCCTGCCACGCGCCATGTGAGTTTCCTCGCCTTGTGGTATCCATCTTGGGAAGCAGGACTCGAGACGTGAAAATGAAAAGAGGAATAGAACAATGAAAAACAGCACAAGCCCCATTTGAATGCCCGATCCGCGATGTACCGCGCGATCAATCCATCAAAGTTTGATAACGCCCGTAAAACCCATCCCCCTTCGTGAGAACACCCAAGCAACAAGAGATAAACCGACGCGTTTACTTGGTGGAAGAAGAGTACTTGGTGACGGCCTTGGTGCCTTCCGAGACGGCGTGCTTGGCCAGCTCACCGGGGAGGATGAGTCGGACTGACGTCTGGATCTCGCGGGATGAGATGGTCGACTTCTTGTTGTAGGCGGCGAGCTTGGATGCCTCGGTTGCGACGCGCTCGAAGATGTCGTTGACGAACGAGTTCAGGATGGACATGGCACGGTTGGAGATACCGGTGTCTGGGTGAACCTGCTTGAGGACTGGAGGTGGGAGATTCGAGTCAGTGAATGAACGTGACCAGATGGGACGAGTGAGATGGGATCAGGCTTACCCTTGTAGATGTACGAGGAGTAGGTCTCCTTGCGCGTCTTGGTGCGCTTCTTCTTGTCACCTGATGGGGCGGCGGTCTTCTTGCCAGCCTCCTTCTTCTCGGCGGGAGCTTTGCCAGCTGGGGCCTTGCCACCAGTGGTTGGGGTCTGAATGCGCTGTCAGTGGATTGCGACGCGATTTGCGCGTGTGGAAACAAGTGAATTCGTACCTTCTGAGCTGCCTTGGGTGCCATTTGTGCGGTTTGGAAAGCGGATTTGATTTGGTGGATGGGTTCTGGTGATGGAACTTGATGGATGGCTTGCGATGGATGGATGCGTGGGTGTGGATGAAGGAGGAAGAGAGAGATCGAGAGCAAAGGTGAGGTGACGGCGACGCTGGGGTTTAAGAAGTCGCCCGCCGCCCCGCGCACCCGCTTCTAATCAACAACTTTGCGACGCAGCTGTCGAGCGCGCGTGGGTGCACGCTAGCCCCGATGCGGCCGGCTCACAACATCCGCACGTGACGCCACCGCCGACGCATCTTGTTGATTACAGCGTCGGCGTCGCCCCGCGTCCGTGTTTAAGTACTCGCCCTTCGCACCTCATCGTCGTTCCCTCTCCCCTTCTTTCTCCTCGCCATCCAACGTCAACAGCCATCCATCGTCCAACAGCTTCCACCGCCTTCACCACATCACTTTCACCTTTCCAACCTCACCAACCCCATCCAAATCCATCAAAATGACTGGCGGCAAATCCGGAGGCAAGGCCAGCGGTGCCAAATCTTCTGCGCAATCGTAAGTCTTTGCATTCGCGCGTTCATGTTCTGTCTTGTTCATTTCCGGTCTCATTTGGACCTGGTTTGGACTCAAACATGACGCGTCTGTCACTTCATTTCGAATTGAAATCACATTCTAACTTCATCTCCAATAGGCGTTCATCCAAGGCTGGTCTCGCATTCCCAGTCGGTCGTGTCCACCGTCTCTTGAGGAAGGGCAACTACGCTCAGCGTGTCGGTGCTGGTGAGTCACATCTACTAGGCAATCGCAATTCGATTCAGATCACTCCAGACTGACATTCATCTTCTCAGGTGCTCCCGTCTACCTCGCAGCCGTCCTTGAGTACCTCGCTGCTGAGATCCTCGAGTTGGCCGGTAACGCCGCTCGTGACAACAAGAAGACCCGTATCATTCCTCGCCACCTTCAGCTCGCCATCCGCAACGACGAGGAGTTGAACAAGCTTCTCGGACACGTCACCATCGCACAAGGTGGTGTCCTGCCCAACATCCACCAGAGTAAGCTCCATCCCATCCAATCAATTCCAAGCACAGCAGCAACTAACATCCGTTTCTCAGACCTTCTCCCCAAGAAGACCACCACCACCAAGGGTGGCAAGGGTGGCCCCAGCCAGGAGCTGTAGATGCAGTCTACACTTCCTTTCGAGCAATTTTCACACACTCTGGGTTCTGGCGTCTGACGGGGTTGTTGCGCGATGATAACGGGCTCATCTGCAGCAGGGCATGAGCACTGGATTCATCATGGGGGTGTTCTTTTTCCACAAAGAACCTGCTTTTTGTCGTTCATACTCTTTTTTCCACGAGTATTGTTTTCTGATCCATGAAGAAAGCTGTACCAATACAGGCGCGTGAGGATGGGCGACTGCGGTCGAGCCATCAAACGACGCGCTGCTAGATGCAGGCTTATGATGATAACCAAATTCCAAAGAAAGCTTTCTGACCAGAAATCTACTTCTCAAGTCTTCGTTTGATGTTTGTTCTCCACGTACATGTATTCATTCTGCGATCCTTGACGAGCATGAATCGCGGTTTTCCTGATTTTGCAATCACCTGCCATGGAATCCGACAAACGCTGGCATTGCGAATAGCGCTTTCCAAGACATCGACATGTAAGACGCTCCAACAGCAGAATCGCGATGAAATAAACTGTAGTAGTACCCGGCCGGGCGAGGCTGAGTTGCAAAAGTGGCTAATGAACATGTAGGGTATGGAGTGATTGGGAATGGGCCGTTTCGTGAGCACATTGAAGATATTATGCCTCTCATCTATGTGACACGTTCGAGTAGCAGTCATGTTCGGTGAGAAAATGTAGGTAGTTGATGATTTGTACAGAACAACGCGCAGCAAATAACAACAACAAAGTTCGCCGGGGATGCAATAACCACCTCACAAAGACAATGTCTCCAGCCCTTCGCGTGGCTTCCACACAGCTTTCACTCAGACCCTTCTCCCTAACTTCGACACACTTCTATGACAGGAGCATCAGGGTAGGGTCTTCGATCATCTGCTTGATCTTGACGAGGAATGTGACGGCCTCCCGTCCGTCAAGGAGTCTGTGATCGTAGGTGAGAGCGAGGTACATCATGGGCCGGATCTCGACTTTGCCGTTGATTGCGACGGGCTTCTCGTTGATGGCGTGGAGACCCAGGACGGCAGTTTGTGGGAGGTTGATGATTGGAGTGCCCATGAGAGAACCGAAGACACCGCCGTTGGAGATGGTGAAGGTGCCGCCAGCCATGTCCTCAATGGTAAGCTTATTGTCGCGTGCCTGTAGATAAATGTATTAGCGATATCCCTCAATGCGCCTGACGAACGACCATGACACATACCTTCTTGCCAAGCTCAGCAATAGCACTCTCAATTCCGATCATGTCCAGGCCCTCAGCGTTGCGGACCACAGGTGTCACAAGACCCTTCTCGGTGGCAACAGCAACACTGATGTCCACGTAGTCACGGTAAACAATGGTATCTCCTCCTCCTGGTCCCTCAATGCTGGCGTTCACAGCTGGAATGTCCTTCATCGCGAGCACGGCAGCTTTGGAGAATGCGCTCATGAATCCAAGCTTAACTCCAGTCTTCTTGAGGATGTCATCCTTGTACTTCTTGCGCAGGTTCATGAGGGCAGACATGTCTACCTCGTTGAACGTTGTGAGAGAAGCGGCGGTGTTCTGCGATTGCTTGAGACGCTCGGCGATCCTCAGGCGCATGCGGTTCATCTTCACTCTTCGCTCCTCTCGGTTGCCGAATGGCGACTCAGTCTTTGGCTGCGAGTCCTTGGCTGCAGGCTTCGATTCTTCCTTAGCTTTGGGCGGCGCTGGCTTAGACTCCTCCTTTTGCTTCGGAGGTTCTGGCTTTGATTCCTGTTTCGGCGGCTCTGGTTTTGACTCTTGCTTTGACTCTGACTTTGACGCCTCTTTTCCACCATCAGGCTGAGAAGAGGTCTCTTGTGCATCTGACGCAGGAGATTTTGGCTCGTCCTTTGCCTTTGCCGATGACTCGCCAGGTGAACCTCCCAGTTCAAGCTTGACCAAGTCCTGTCCGACTGTAACAGTGTCCTCCTCCTTCGCCAGGAACTCCTTGATTGTGCCAGCAGCTGGTGCATTCACTGCAACATCGATCTTGTCCGTCTCAATCGTTGCGATTTCCTCGTCCAGCTCGACATAGTCACCCACTTGTTTTGAGAACTGCTTTAGGGTGCCTTCGGAGATCGACTCTGCCATCTCGGGCACCTTGACGATCTGCTCCTCTGTGATATTTGTCAATGTCCACCATTCACAATACTAGACTCTTCTGCTTCCTTACCATGCAGGCGGCTGGATAAGCTGAAGTGGCGTGTTTGGAGGTCAAGCGTGGTTTTCCTGAAACTTCGTCAGTCGCCGCTTGCTGTGTCACGGATCCCTCCGGGGACACGGCTTACGATGAATATGAAGCACCAAGCTTCGAGGTTGGTAGGCGGGTCGTGTAGGAGAGACACCGAATGCTGGATGAGCTACGAAGAAGAGCTCTTGATGTGGTGGGAGTCTGGCGGAGTAGCCGGGCAGGCTGTTGCACAGCAAGCCTTCGCAGGCATTGTGAGCTCGACATGGCTGTCCAACAACCAGATATGCGATACTGACTCCCAGAACTGAACTGGGAAGCTCAGAGGTACGACAGAAGGAATTAGAGATGGAGAAAAGTTTTGTTTAGGCGGATGACAGTAAGCAAGTAAGGTATCCGGTGCTGTTTGCCAGGTGTGCTGCGCAATGCGCAACTTCTGGGAGGAAGTGCACGGACGTCTTTGCGGCATGATGAAGCGAACAGCGGCATACCCGACCACATCGCATCCAGCCCTGCGAGGAACATATCGACTTGCATATTCACGACTGCCCGAGACGAGTCGGAGCAGAGATCCAGACTCCTGCTGCTTGTGCTTCACACGAGCACTACTCTCGCCATCATGGCCGCCAATCCACAAGTCCTGTGAGCAAAGCACCCATTGGCAGTTCCGTCTGTCCGAAGACTACGACCTACTGACATCTGCTCAGCAAGCTCTATCGCCGGTCCCTCAAGCTCGCACTCGACTGGGCCGTCCACCGCTACCTATGGCGAGGACAGGCGGTCTACCTCCGATCCCTCTTCGAAGCAAACCGCAACGTGACCCAGCCCAGACAACAAAAAGTATGCCAGGCCCACGGATAACAGGTCGCAAGACCAATACATAAGCAAAGAGCAATGGCTGATGCAGCAAGCAGGAGATCATTCAGCAAGCAGAAGAGCTGTTGGAGAAGTGGAAGCACCCGGATCCTTACAGAGCACCTACGGCTCCTGGTGGCAGCAAATACGAGCGTAATTTGCCAGCACCCTACACTGCGCGTGAGTGTGTTATTGTGCTCTCCCCTACAAACATGGCTGACTCATTCGGTAGCACCGCCCCATATGCCACACTTGTGAGCGCGATTAGAGGCATAAGGCGTTTGGCTTTGTACATAGGTGTAGACATATTCTACAGACAATGCATTTTCTTGACGTTACACCAGAAAGACGTGCGTTTCTTGCACACATTGTATGTACACTACTGATTCTACAGCCTCGGTCGAGCGAGCTCTGGGTGTTCTTGCTCCTTGACTCTCTGCAATACCCATGCTCGCAACGTGGCTACCAGTCCTTCAATCTCCTTGAGCGTGTTTCCAGCATGCAAGCACACTCTGATCCTTTCAGTACCAATTGGCACGGTTGGCGGGACGATTCCACGAACCACAAATCCATTCCGTTGACAATGCGCTGCCAGAGCTTTGGGCTCGGACGTCAGCACCGCAAAGATCGAGGATTGTGGGCATGCACTAGCTACTGACAGCAGTGCTGCATTCTGAACCGAAAGCTGCAGCGAGTTGTGCAGATCGAGTAATCGTACATGGAGGGACTTGATCAGCATCTGCAGTCTCTGCGCCAATGGGTCCGCCCTTCCAGCCATTAGGAAGTTGTACGATGCCCTAATGGCAGCAAGCGCGGGATATGACATGAATGTGGTGTAGATCATTGGGCGAGCGTAGTTGATCAGGTACTGGCGGATCATTGGGCTGCTCAGCAGAATCGCTCCGTTCGCCGCCAATGCCTTGCCAAACGTGTGTAACCGAACAGTCACTTCGTCCTCCATGCCCAGCTCACACACCAATCCTCTACCTTGTGATCCAAAGATCCCCGTAGAGTGTGCCTCATCTACGATGAGATGTCCGTTGCCGGCGGGAAGGATGCTCTTGATTGTCCGAGATATCGCTCGTAAGGGCGCTACATCGCCGTCCATCGAGTATACGGTCTCGACCGCGACAAAGACATTCCTGTGACCGCTGCGTATCGCCTCGTCGCCGGTGACGAGACCCTGCAATAATTGACGCAGTGCACAGACATCGTTATGCGCGAATGCTACACATTTCCCGGCGCGAGATAGCTTCATCCCATCATGTACGCTCGCATGAATGAACTCATCGTACACAATCACGTCGCCCGGCTGTGGTAGACACGAGAACAGGCCAACATTGGCATCGAAGCCCGAATTGCATAGCAGACCTGCTGGTGCGCCATGGAATACGGCAAGGTCATGTTCCAGTCGCTCGGCATATGCTGAATTCCCGTCAAGTAACCTTGACCCTCCTGATCCTAGGTAGCGAATTGACGGGTCATTCTGAAGTTCTTCTAGAAAATCCCGTCGTAGTTCGGGAGATGTGGCGAGAGACAGGAAGTCGTTGGAGGAGAAATCCGCAGAGGTGGGGTGGTTGATGCTCAGCTGGCGGAACGTGGCATTGGCTTTCCGAGCTGAGAAGGAGTGGTCGATGGATTGCTCAAGAGAGTTAACGCTCGGTTTTCCATGCTTCATGCTTGTTGCAATGGATTCAAATCTCTCTGGATGATATTCGCTGTTGTCTGGCCTTGCAAGGGTACAATAGACGCAATCTTGTGCTCAATCTTCGTCTACCTATCGACCAATGGCTGTTGGGGTATTCTAGAGTTGTCTGTGAGCGCCCGCATCTCGAAAGTTTGGCCCACCGAGTCAATGCCGGGGCGAGTCTGGCCGACCTCGGGTTGGTACCTTGCATGAGGTAGAATTACACTAACAATATACATTTGCGCCTTCGAGACTCCGACATTCAGATAGGAAGGAAGTCACAGCAGTTGTGCTTGGCCTCAAAACGGAGTCTGGGTCCCTGTCGCGATGCGTCAAGTTGGATCTGTCTTGTGGCCAAAGCTACGAGTTTTACAGATCTATGGAGCCAATACCGGAGTCGGGAAGACCATCTTTTCATCCATTCTTTGTCGAGCATTCCAGAAAAGGTCACCACTACGAGCCGTACGATATCTCAAACCGGTCTCGACTGGACCATTGAACGAGGCTGATGATAGGTATGTTTTCTGCTTGCTGGGATTTGTGAGAGCTGTGCGTGGAGTAGCTTGCTAGGGTTGAGCTTCGTTAGGGTTGTGCTATGAACGGCAAACTCTACCAACAACGAATGTGACCACAACATGTAATAATGCTAGTCAATTAGGCACGTGGCGACATTGTATGATGGAGACGTTACGGCGAATTGTTTGTATCAATTTGACGAGGCTGTGAGCCCGCACATCGCAGCGCGATCATCTCAAAGGGTATCTTGATATAATTCCTTCCAATTGCATATGCCATTCACTAATCTTAGACAGCCCATTGACGATAAAAGCATCGTCACTGCAGTCCACGACGAGCTAAGAAGATACGCCGAACATGGAGACGAAGTGGCCATTGTCGAGACTGCGGGAGGAGTCCTCTCACCAGCACCGTCAGGAACCTCACAGGCAGATCTCTACAGACCATTAGACCTACCAGTCTTCTTGGTCGGTGATCATCAACTCGGCGGCATAGGGACAACGATTTCTGCCTGGGAATCACTGCAATTGCGAGGCTACAAGGTGCGACAGGTCGCTCTGTTCTCGGAAGATCGATACGACAATCATAGCTATCTGAAAGACTACTTCCGCGATCGTGGTGTGGATACCCTCTCGATACCACCGCCTCCCGAGAGAAACCTCGACGCAGCAAAGGATGTCGTGGCCATGCAGAAATACTACCAAAGCTCAAGCAAATTGACAGGCATTGCGCAGTTTGCGGACAGGTTCTTCGAAGCGCATCAAACCCAGATCGATGAGCTACGAGGCATGCCCGAAGCGACGGATAGTGCAATCTGGCACCCATTCATGCAACACCGCGAGCGATCCAAGGATACCATCGTGGTGATGGACTCGGCATACGGCGACTATTTCCAGACCTACACTACCAAGCAAGACCCGACGACAACCCTCCAGCCCAACGAACCTGTCCTGAAGCCCGCCTTTGACGGCTCGGCATCTTGGTGGACCCAGGGCTTTGGACATGGCAACCCACGCCTTGCCCTTGCGGCTGCTCACGCGGCAGGCCGGTACGGGCATGTCATGTTTGCTGGTGCCGTGCATCGACCTGCGCTGAACCTGGCGCACACATTACTCCAGGAGTCGAATAATGCACGGCTGGCCAAAGTGTTCTACACCGACAATGGCAGCACAGGCATGGAAGTGGCGGTCAAGATGGCGTTACGAGCGGCTGCGCTTCGCAATGAATGGTCTGCGGACGACAACATCGAGATCCTGGGGTTGAAGGGTAGCTATCACGGCGACACGATCGGCACCATGGAATGTTCGGAGCCGAGCATCTTCAACAAGAAAGTCGAGTGGTATCGCGGTCGTGGACACTGGCTAGATTTTCCCACAGTCCAGATGAGGAAAGGAGAGTGGGTGATCGATGTGCCGAGCGAGTTTAACGGCGAAGTCACTGGTACGCGGACCTTCAAGTGCCTGGATGAGGTCTTTGATGCCGACAAGAGAGCAGAAGATCTGGCGCGTTACACGAGTTATTGCAAGAAAACGCTTGCAGACCTGACCGCGGAAGGACACAAATTCGGTGCTCTGATCATGGAGCCTGTCCTGCTGGGTGCCGGAGGCATGCTGTTCGCTGACCCTCTCTTCCAGCGCGCGCTTGTCGAAGCTGTTCGCGGATCGGCACAACAGAGCGACAATGCCCTCGATTGGTCTGGCATGCCAGTGATCTTTGACGAAGTCTTCACCGGCCTGTACCGTCTTGGAGAGTTCAGCGCGGCTAACTTCCTCGGGGTCAAACCAGACATCGTGGTCAACGCTAAATTGCTCACAGGAGGTCTGCTGCCCCTCTGCACGACGACAGCCAGCCAAGCCATATTCGATGCCTTTCTCAGCGACGACAAGAGTGATGCGCTGCTGCACGGGCACAGCTACACGGCTCATGCGGTCGGCTGTGCGGTGGCGGAGGAGAGCCTGAGCATGATGGCCGAGCTGACCGAGACGGGTGCGTGGAACGACTTCCGGACTGATTGGCGGCACAGCAGCACGTCCTCAGCCCCACAAATCGCTTGGAGCATGTGGTCCAGAGATTTCGTGACGGAGATCTCCCACCGTGCAAACGTCGACTATGTCTTTGCTCTAGGAACGGTGCTGGTCATCTCGCTCAAGGATCCCGCGGGCGCAAGCTATGCCTCGACGGCCGCAACAGGTTTGCGTGACAAGATGCTCGCGGGTGAGGGCGAATGGATTATCCACTCCCGCGTGCTAGGAAATGTCCTCTACCTCATGGCAGCGCTGACCACAACCCCGGACACCTTGAACGGCGTTCAGGCCAAAGTACTCTCAGCACTGTAGATAGCAGAACACCTCACCAAACTTCATCTCCTTGTCCAGCTGACAGGCATAGCCTGAGCCTTATCATTTCATACTGCTATGCCCTCCTCTCTCGCTATACGTAAAACTTCTTTCACAATCGGATCAATGTCTGTTTTCTTCAACGGCACTCGATGCGTCCCGTCCCATTCCACCAACGTGGCCGTGTCCGAGTCATGATACTGCTTCAGCATCTTCCGATGTAAATGCAGCCCAGCATCATTCAATCCATGCACATGAATCGTGGGAATCCGCAGGACATGCTCGCTCTCCCCATCAAACACGAAACCCTCGCTGATCGCGCCTGCGTCCACGCATGCCGGACCCTTGCTGAGCTCGCTCAAGCTCACCAGCGGACACCGGCCAGCCAGCAGGACGCCAAACTTGTACGCGGTGTCCGCCTTGCCCTCGCGCTCGAGCCGGATCTGCTGCTCGTACAGCAGACTAGCCGCGAGCTTCGCGCCCTGCGAGAATCCCAGCAGGCCCACCCATTCCCCCGTCCCTGGATCGTCGCGCTTACACGTTGCCAGCGCGTACTGCACCTCCTCGATCGCGGACTCGTCGTCGATGGCTGGATGTTCGGGCAGCCAGCGCAGCCAGCGCCGGAACGGGCCCCAGTCTTCGTACACGGGCACGATGCCAGGCCCTGCGGCACAGTAGAAGGGTGCGTCGGCGAAGACCAGGCGGAATTGCGGTAGGTGCTTGATCAGCGAGCGGGCTTGCGCGCGGAAGACTTCGGCGTTGACGCCGCCGCCGTGCAGGCAGAGGATGCGGGGGAGGTGAAGGGTGGGGTCGGGGGCGGTATCGGCCATGGCGGTGGAAGGGTATCGTGATGTATTAATCTAGATGAGGTTGTGGTGGATATGATAGACCTGCTTATTACTGACAGTGTGTAGGTGGCCCAGGTATACAGTCTCGAAGGGGTAAGAAGAGCAACAGGCCTGACAGTACGCGGACAAAGAATGAGTAGTGAGAAACCACAATGTTGCTACCTTACCGCAGTGAGGCTGGATGAATACAGATGTAAGAAACTCCATTCATGATAGACATCATTCACCAGAATAAAAATAGTCCTCGTTCATGTAAGCTTTGAAAGGAAGCTCGGGATAGAGCGGCGCGATGTACGCGAAGGGAAGTGAACTTTGACTAGCTGTGATCCACTGTGAGATAAAACGACCAAAGTCTTTGCATGAGTAGGGACCGGAGTCTCGGACTGGAGCCTGGGATCAAGTAGTAAGTCAAGTGTTCATCATCTACGTACATGAGCATGTATGACTACTCTGTACATATATGTGGTATTGTCAAGAGGTACGATGTCGTGTTAGCCCTATATCCCAAGAACCACGTGATACACCTTATCGATACAGCTTGGATTCATGTCGTTGGGGCGACACCGATTCAAGCATCAAGCTACACTCCATTCAACATACTTGTGACATGTATGCCACCCAGTCCACGCATCCCGCTTCCACCATCCTATATGTGAGGCTCACTGGGATCAATGTAGCAAGACCAGGCCATGTGATGCGCTCCACGCTCTGTGCTTACTCTTCCAGGGAGACAAGACAGACTCGAGTGGATGGTTGACCTGTATCGCTCAGTCAGCCATACACGACTCCGTGGAAATGTGCTTATGGTAAGCAGATGTTGTATTCTGACGCAGACAAGCATGGTGAAGATACTGAAGACAAGTCCAACCTGTGCTTTCCCATCTCTTATTTCTTGATATCTTGCTTCGTGCCTCTCACTTCTCTTTCCACCCTCTTCACTCTCACACAGGCACTCCCAACTTCGATCGGTTCAGAGATCAAGCCGAAACATCTTCTGTGACACGCTACGACTACTTCGACGCTACTGGCCAAGGCTCCTTCGAATCAGTGCTGCAATGGAGCAGATGGCAGAGATCTACGCAGAGTACGATGTGGCTTGTCAACTACTCGGCGAGGTGACGGCGCTGTACATGGTCTGTATCGTTTTCACGTTCTTGACTGGTGGAATTTTCCTCCTCAAGATCCGTAAGCCGACACGTTTGTTACGGTATTGCGTAGCTGCCACCGCTGTGTTCGGCGTGCAGGTCATGACTACATGGATGTCCATGTCCATGTGGTTCGCCCACGACCCAACCTTACCCATCGAGGCTGTGATGCGACGCTGCGCGGCCGAACAGCCTTATACTTACAGTACGACCTCCTGCGCCATCAAATCGACGTACACCAAAGCAATGGAGCTCCACGAGCGAACAGCAGACTGGTCTCATCTGTACCGCGGCCACAGCAAGAAGGCTGGTGCTTACATTCTTCTCACCGCTTTCCTCTTCCTGCTGTGCAGTTGCTTCATGATGATGGCATCAGATCTGTCTGAGCCAGAGGATTGCAGACCTGCGCGCAAGTACGAGGAGCACGATGCAGGTTTCCCAGATCTCGAGGCTGCACTGCTTGACTGAAGCGACGTCCAGCTTCTGCAAAGATGGCGGAGGATCAATCCTGAACATTACCGGCATTATCGGCTCGACCATACAATACGAAGTTTGGATCAGTAACTCGCCGGAGACATATCACTGTCGTCGCGTCGTCTCCGTCGTCGGAGGAGAAAAAGGTTGGATCGAGCGAGATAGGTGAAGGAGCGAGGTGCTATGCTGGGGACCATCAACTTTTTATACCACAGTGGCCTCTGTATGTAGCAGCGTCAACAACATTCACTCCCTTCAGACTCAATACCTATTCGTGACAAGCGAAGTGCTGTACAGCATTGTAGTAGATTTAGTAGTTTAGGTGAGTGAGTCGCAAGATCCGAATAATCTCCTGCGCCAGAACACCCGAGCCACATTGCCGGCCGGGGATTGACTCCACTTTCTGACCCTCTTCAATGCACCCACGCAGAGGGACTGGATGTAGAGCCACCCAGTGACGTGAATGCCTATAAAGCATACATATGTACATGTATCTGCAGGTCACAAAAATGATCTGCTGCAAGGTTGTGTCTTGTGCGTAGCTGCACGCCTTGTGTTCTTCTCCAACAATCGAATTCCGGTTGCCCTACTTCCTACATGTGAATGAAGCCGAACACCGTACACAACTAAGATCACCACATCGGGGATATCGCCTGCCATATTCTCTTGCCTATAGATTACGGCAAGGACGAATCATCTTGACTGTCCTCCGCCAGAACAAGAACAGAAACAGCCACAACAGAAACGGCCGCAACACGAACATGGCGCCCACCTACAACATTGATCCGAAGCGGAAATACAGCATCGCGGTCGTCGGGGGCGGAATAGGCGGACTATGTACGGCCATTGGACTGCTTCATCAGGGGGTGCCGGTGCAGATCTATGAAGGTAAGTTTTTCATAGCCCAATTCAGCTGCCAGCTACGCAGGGAAGGATGATCACGGCTAGGATGAGCTGACACTGCATTCGTAGCGGCATCCGCCTTCGCAGAAATTGGAGCTGGTGTGTCGATTGGGGTCAACTCAGCCCGAGCCATGAAGCTCATTGATCCGGCCATTCACAAAGGCTACCTCAGCTGCATGACGAACAACGGATCGCCGTCGAAGAAGAACTCGTGGTTCTCTTTTCGCAAAGGCGAGGACTTGACCAATGCCACGGGCACACACCTCATGGATCAATGGTGCGAGACCGGTCAAGCTTCGGTCCATCGTGCGCGATTCCTTGACGAGCTCGTCAAGCTGGTGCCGGACAATGTGGCGCATTTCGGGAAGAAGCTGGCTTCAATCACAGAGGAGCCCGATCACGTTGTGCTGCACTTCGTTGACGGGACCAGTGCGACACACAGCGCGGCCATTGGCTGTGACGGCATCAAGAGCAAGACCCGCGAGATCGTGCTCGGCGCCGACCATCCCGCCGCGCATGCTGTGTTCAGTGGGAAGTACGCTTATCGTGGACTCATTCCTATGCAAGATGCCGTGGACCTGATGGGCGACGAGCTCGCACGCAACGCCCAGCTGTTCCTCGGACATGGGGCACATATCCTCACCTTTCCGATCGAGCACGGCAAGACGATGAATGTGGTCGCATTCTCAACCAAGGAAGATGGCAAATGGGAGGACCCGCAATGGGTCAAGCCGATGGACCACGCCGCAATGGAAGCAGACTTCACCGGCTGGGTGCAGGCGACGAAGCAGATCCTATCACTCATGCAGAAGCCCGACGTCTGGGCACTCTTCCAGCACAACCCGGCCCCAACATATGTTCGTGGCCGCATCTGTCTGCTAGGCGATGCCGCCCATGCGAGCACGCCGCACAACGGAGCGGGTGCCGGCCAGGCGATCGAGGACGCCCTGATCATGTCGAGGTTGCTGGCTTTGGTGTACGAGCCCCGGGACATCACCAAGGCGTTCACGGTGTTTGACCAGCAGCGTCGGCCGCGTACGCAGGAGCATGTCCGACGGTCGTGGGAGGCTGGTCAGCTTTATGAGTTGCAGGACCCGGAGGCCGGTGATGATTTCGAGAAAGTGATGGAGAAGCTGAAGAGCAAGATGAGCTTCTATTGGGATCGGGATTTGGAGGCGGATGTGGCGGAAGCAGTCGAGCTTTTCAAGAAGCAGTAGAGCGGAGGCTGGGGAGAGTTGAATCGTCTGGCCTTTGGGTCTCCCGTATGCTGCTACTTGATCATCAGATGCATCGTCCATAGATACCTAACATATCTCCTACGCCACGGATCGTCCTGTGCGTTTCCACTTCGAAACGTTGAAGACTCAAGACGCTGCATGTATAGGGCACCCCCATGACTACCTTCTCCATAAATCTGTAGTGCAGACCGGATAGTGTCTGAGTCACCACAAGTAGGGTCAATTACGATACTAACATTGTGACAGTCGGACAGTTGCTGTAGCATCACGCTGCTTTCATGTAGCTCTATAGAAGTGTATTCGTGGTACTGTAAGCAGTACAGTACGTAGTCGCGCTTCGTGCCGGAGCGAAATCATGACGTGCAGCCCGTCCTGCCAGGAACGCGTTTCGCGCGGGTCCACTATCCACAGCCACAGCACGTCCGGCTCTCTGTAGTAAGAGACGGATCCTGGTAGCCTCTTCCTGTGGGTGGGTGCACTGTGGCATCGTCTACTGTCGAGACTGTGTCGAGTGTCTGCATAGCAGTGATTGTGTTGGAGTCGTGCAATGTTTGTGGCTGTATTATTGCACCCTCACAGAACGGAAATTTGCTAAAGATAGTCCCTGTGGACTTGAGTATGTATGGTATTTGTTTATTGTGATCAGACAGTAGTAACTCTCCAGCAACAAAATTGCGGTGCAGGGTAGCCAGCTTCCGTAGTCCGGAGGGCCCAAGAGGTGAGACAGACGGTGACGGCCGCACAGCTCAGAAGTCCGCCCATAGAATGCCGCAGACACATCACCTACAACACCTCAATGCAAAAGAAGAAGCAACCGGAGCGTAGGTGGACTGGTTCAGATCCAGTGAAGCCTTCAGAAGCAGAAATTTTCTTCCTTCTAATGCACGAGTATCCGTGGCTGTCTTGCTCCTCTCTCGTTAGGCCACGGACATTGAATACAGGTACGCGATCGCATAGCGTGCAGGATGCAGACGCGTGTCGGACAGACGTAAGTAGTAGTACGTCCATACCAGCACTAGAGCTATTGAGCAGTACATTCGCCCTGTATAGCAGTCATCTGGCTATTCGTGTTCAGGGCGCCGACCTGGGATCCTTGTCTATCTATTGAAATGTGCTCGTGATGATCGCTGAAAACGGCCAGAGCACCAGGATGAGTTTGGCACAGGCCAGCCAGCGATCGTCCTTGCACACTGTTGGCATCTGCGCTGGGCTGGCAACCATGTCTATCACTCTGTCTACATATCCTTGCTGACGGTGGGCCAGGATGATGAACGATCATTACCTTGTTGGATAAGAGCTCGTGCGACGGCCAGCATGTTGTATTGCTAGGAGGTTATAGTAGAATAGCTGGCGAGATTGGACAGGAGTCTAGACACATATGCTTGCCTCGGCCATGTTTTGGATGTGGAATAGGCGTGCCTTTTGGCTGCCATCCTCCACGGCTCAGATGGCGTCGGACACGGTCGATACCATACTGAACATGATGGCATCGTCGAGCAGTCTGTCGGTAGATCCACCATCATCGTCGTTTCATCGTCGTCTTGGCTCCTTTCCGACCCGTCGTGAAGCGAGAAGAAGTGAAATGATGAAGGTGCAGCAGGATTCTCGATTTGCTGCAGGGGTGAGCCGCTGCCGCCGTGATGCGGGCCAATCAGCGGGCTGTACCTCACATTAGCCTCCGGCTCGCCAACAAACTCTCCTGGGAACGTTTGTCCGACCTAATCTGTCACCCATCGACCCCGTTCGTCTCTCTCTCCCCCGTTGCAACTCCACAGACACTCGTTCACCCAGCGCCTCATTCTTGCTCTTCACGCCTTGGTCTCTCACATCCATCACTGTCTTTACCTTGCCCTTCTGCAATCCACCATCTTCTGCCTTCCATTGGCACTTCTCCGCTTTCACCCTTGCTGCTCTTGATTTTTGCGCTTCTCCCTCCTTTCTGCAGGCCTTGTTTCAGGCCCCTTACCGTCCGACCGACGCTTGACGACACGACCTCTCGCCGATTCTATACGACCGCCTGCCGTGTCACCACCATCGCCAGACACTGCTTCGTCCTATTTCACGGTCACGAAGACGCGTGTTCAGACTTCACGAACGGCGAGCAAGACGTGACGGACAACCGCGGTCGAATCCTCGAACAAGAAACCGACCGGTCGGCAGACAACACCACTCTTGACGTACCAATACAGCCCATTTAATCATACTTGCGCTGCTGGCGGTCGCAAGAAAGTCCCATACAAACGCACGCGGACCTCGACCCTTCGACTGCTCCTCTCCAACGCCTCCTCATCGCTGCAGTCGCACCCTCGGCTGTCCGCGACAGAAAGCTTTGGCAGACATTCGCAACCATGGCCTCCACACGCCGCACGAAGACCCACGTGGTCAATATCCTTTCGATGCTCTCAATACTATCTCTTACTGCCACAACCGACGCACAGAAAATGGTCGCTCTACCACCCCAACGGCGAGAGGCGCGGAGTACAGTCGCTAAGCGAGGCTTGACATACTCAGGCTGCTTCTCGTCATCAACCGGCCTCTCAGACCAGGGTACCTACACATGGCAGACCTCGAGTTACTGTTCCCCGATATGTACAGGCCAGAACCAGGCAGTTCTGGGTCTCAGCGGCGGAAATGATTGTTGGTGTGGTAACTCACTACCACCGGCGGACAGCAAAGTGGATGACTCGTATTGCAACACGCCTTGCACTGGCTATGGCGACGATATGTGTACGTATAACCTTTGTCGGAAATGTGTAGGAAGTGACACTGACATCAGAAATAGGCGGCGGTACAAACTACTGGTCAGTATACCTGACTGGTTCCGGCTCTCTTTCCGGCGGTAGCTCGAGTTCCAGTTCGAGTTCAAGCTCCTCGTCCAGCTCTAGCAGCGACTCATCCTCATCCTCATCCTCATCATCGACTTCCACTTCACCGAACGTTGTGACCAGTGTCGCACCCGGCAAGACTGTTGTCGTGACGGCACCAGCCGCCCAGGTAACAGACCCAGGCACATCGCCGACCGATACATCGAGTGGTGGTAGCAAGTCTAATGTGGCGGGAATCGCCGCTGGTGTGGTTGTTGGTGTGGTACTCGTCATCGCTGGAGTCGTAGCCTTGGTGTTCTGGCTCAAGCAGAAGAGGAGAAAGGCTGCCGAGACTGAGTTCACGCGCACGAACCAAGTCTCCGAGTTCATGAGAGGTGGTCGCGAAAGCAAGTTCCCAAGATCTGGTTACAGCAACATGTCCGACCAACGATTAGACCCTGGCGCTGGTGCACGGCGCAACAGTGTTGGCAGTATCGCCGACAACCAGGACTATTCACGGAAGATTCTCCGAGTAAGTTCACAACGCCTGTTCATGTAATAACATACGACAAACATCTAACATTACCCTCCAGGTGGCCAACCCAGATCACAGCTGATCTCGCTCACCTCCGTCTTCCCCTCACGAACAGGGATTGGCTTCTCCCAGTCAATCTTGAGATGAACGAGTCTTCTTTTCCGCCCCAGCAAACCACATCATGATCAATTTCAAATTCTTCTATCCGCTTTCATCACCTTACCTCGTTACCCTCTTCCATGAAGAAGGGGCGCTGTACCAGGAGAGTGAAAAGCAATTTCCGGCGGAAGTTATTCGAAAGCGACGGAGTCTATTGAAGGAGTAGTAGGGAAGCATTCGGAACAAAGTTGAACCGCATGACCTTTCCCCTACTCCCCTATACCACACTTTCTTGAAACATAGGTATCTTACCTTAGCATATGAGCGTCCAAGGAATCTTCCAACTCAGCTTCCATTGTCCCATGCACGCGTTTCTCGCACGCGTCTCCCAGTCTTCGGACATCTTTCTTCCCCGTGTTGTACTCCTTCTAACCCCGAGTATCCGACTCCCAAATTTCTCACCTGCTTCCATGGCAGGACGTGCAGCCGCTCGTCCCTCGTCCGCCAAACCTGTCTCAACGCGAACATAAGCATTGTATACGGCCACGACATTGCGTCCTCAATGAACGCGGAACGTTTTCAACATCAAGTGCATATTGAGTCTACTTACCTTCTTAACTAAAGTCTTACTATACCTACCCACGAGATCGTACGCCGCTCGTTATGTCCAGACATCAGACTTCGATGCTTCAGGCACGGATACATCAGGCTAAGGCTCCACCTAGTCTTCAGGGAGGCAGTCGACTCCGTCATTGTATCGATTCTTTGCTCTGTCTCGAAGGTGGAGCGGGACCTACACGGAAAAATGGGATAACAAGGTAGGCGGGCAGCATCGTCCACTTCTGGTGTTGGCAAATCAGGTCGACGTGATTTCATTATTAAACTTGGTACTACATATTCGATATATCTTCCTTTGCCAGGAACCAAAGCAGTATGCACCAGCTAACTCGCCAACTCGACCCTCTTCTCCAACACCGCGCGAGCGTCGTGCTCCGTCAGCACCTCGAGCCCGAGCTGCTCGAGCGCCCGACGTGCGCTTTCGTTGTCCATGAACACGAGCCGCTCGACCTCGAAGAGGCCCATGTTGGCAGGCGCTGGACCGGTCTTGGCACCATCATCGTCATTATCGTCGTCGTCCACATCCCATGCGGCCGTGTCGTCGTCTTGCTCAGATGCCGGGTCGACGATGCGGGGAATTTCACCGCGCACGGGCAGCCCGAGGAGGGTGACACCTTCGAGCAGTCGTCGCATTCCCATAGCGGCCTGCCCGTTGCCGACAAAGTGGTCGATTTCGGCGATGATGGCGTGGACGTCGGTAGATAGCTGGCTGGCGCCGACGGTAGAGAAGGACGCGCGAACGAGGACAGAATCCCAGAGGTAAGTCTGGATGACGTGGCAGGCGTGGCGTGCTAGGCGACGCAGAGGTGCGACGCCGACGGCTTTGCCGAGGAAGGTGAAGTACTCCTGGATCAGTCGGAGGGTGGGATCAAGTTCCGCCGAGATAGAGCTGCCAGCCCCTTGAGATGAGATGGATGCCCATGTGTTGATGCGAGCGTAAGAGCGGAGTGTGTCGCGGATATTGTTGGCCAGGGTCTCCATGATGAGTTCTTCCGCACGCATGCGGACGCGACGGTAAGATGTGGCAGTCTCGTCAAACAGCGCTCCTCGATCTTCGCCAAGATCGGCATCCGCAGCTCCCACGGCGGAGCTGGTCTTTTGTTGGATTTCTTGCAGGCTGTTTAGCTTGGAACTTATCCTGTCCCGGCTGCGGGCACGTTCTTGCAGTTCTTCCCACATATCGAGGAAGAAGACATCGTCGCTCCAGTCTCGCATGGCGCGCTCAAGATATTCGGCCGAGCTGAAAACACTACAGAGCCGTTTGAGACCGACCAGTCCTTGCAAGTCAGACTTCTCCTCTTTACTCACACCAGAGATGATATGTGAGCCGACCGCAGTGTAGGCTTGATACTGCTCCAGACTCTTGTGCAAACGCTTGTAGAGCATGTCAAAGATCTCGATCTGGATGTCCATGAGGAAGCGAAGTTTTTGGCTGAAGCTAGCAAGAGGTCGATATCGTTCTGTGACTGTTTCCACCAAGTCATTCACGCGGATGACCATCTTAGTAGGCTTGCTCTCGTCCGATGCTACAAAGTCATAGTCGATATCTCCAGCATCACTGGCTGTAACGATCGCCTGATACCGTGTAAGAGCAAACTCCTTCTCCACCGAGAGCCACTGTGGAAAGTAGTCGAGCGTGTCAAGAAGATAGTAAGCCAATCCGCGCCAAGGTATGGTTGGTCCGACAGGGGTATAGGCGTAGCTTTCCTGTAATGATGTGTCGAACGACATCACTTCATGGACAAGATGGCTCAATAAGTGAGGCTGGCTAACCACACGTGGTGCAAAGTCTGCTAGTTTTCGTTGTAGCATGGGAAGCAAAGCAGAAATAAAAGCCGTGGTGGCATCAATGTAAGCAGGAGTCAATGCTAGGTCGGTGCCTCGATACCGCTGGAGCAACGGAGGCTGGAATGCATCCTGCACAAAATCGGCATAGGTTGTAAGTAAATCACTGGTATGAGCTAGGAAGTATTCCGGCTTATCCAATCGATTGGTGGGTTTATTGCCGGAAAAGTGATAAACAAAGCGTTGCTCCAATGGTTGAACGAGCACTTCGATTGGAAGCAAAACCGGTGGTTCGGTACCTGGAGTATTTTGCGCGAGTTTGTGCTCACGGTCCTCGAGCTCAGGCTTTTGCAGGTCTAGTAAACGGCCAACATTGGTGGACCATTCTTCCTGTAAGCCTACAGGTATGAATTCGTTCGCCTTTGGCCAGAACATCTTGCGCATAGTTCCGTCAAGATCCTTCGCAAAGGAGTCCTGAATGGTCTGACGTAGGTTCTTTACTTCTTTGGCAATGTGGTCCAACAGATGAGGAGCGGCGCCTTCGGCTGCTTCTTGCAGAGGTTGTAAACTGGTCACCAGATGTTGCAGTCTCCGGTATGGCTGGAGGGCAGCATCTGGATCTCCCCTCAACAATTCTATACATTGCTCTTTCAACGTGCCAACCTCTCTCAAGAGCTCGACGTATTCTGCTGCAACGTCCAGCTTCCGCAGCCTCTCCATGCTCGCTTCAAATTTCTCCACAGCTTCATCGCTCGTTTCCGATTGTGTAACGATCAGAAGTCGCGTATCAATGTCATTTTGAGATTGCTGGAACGAGGCGGCTTTATCACGTATGGCTTGCGTGTGCTCCGAAGCCTCTCGCTGAGCATTGGCATGGTCGCGCTTGGCTTCCTCCAATTGCTGTTTCAATAGAGCTTGCTGATTTTGGAGTGCATCGAGGAGAGAGTCAAGGGTCTCGAGATCAGCTGCTGACTGGATCTTGTCGTCCAAATAATCCTGAACACGGGCATCCATGATGGGTGGTGGTATGTACAGCTGTAGAACTTGATAATTGTGTGGAGTGACGTGTGGGGAGCATGGAGTCGGCGATTAATCCCATCACTAATGTGCTTACTACTGCCTGCGGGTCCAATGGCGTCTAAATAGCAAACATTCCATTGTTCAATGTTCACATTGACTGATGCGGTCATTGTCAGAGCGAGTATGAGACGGCATAATTATAGAGGACGACTTTCAATCGTGAGTTCGTCTCCGGCGCAAGCCTATAGATATACTGATTTCATTCGCCGTGCTTTGCACGATCAATCGACGTAGACTAGCCACCCATACCTCTTTTCGAACCATTTCCTAGCCAGTCTCGTGCCCGCCTCTGTTGGATGACTGAACGCCACAACTGCTTTGCTCTTGGTCGAGAGTAGCGCGGTCGATGGACTGCTTACTGTCCGTGCCTTTGGGTCGCTGCTTCTCGAACATCCATCGTCTGTCCTTTGCGCTTTATGAGGTCCATGGAGAAAGTGAACAACAGCTGCATCTAGCAATCTCGTAGCAATATTTCGATGACGATGCACGGGAGCCGTCCATATCCTGGCAACTCCCATAGAAGCCTTTGAAGGTAAATCGGAGACCTGAAGTGGTTGATATTCTAGATCGTTGGTCGATTCCTGCTGCCGGGCTCTAAACGCAGCAAGTGCTGACTTATGCTGCTGTGATTGTGTTGTCCGCCGTGAAGTGTGTGGAAGTGGAGGCTCCAGAACTGCGAACGCTGTCTCAATCCTCTGCACGAGTAGGAATCCAATGCACTTCGAATCGGATACATAGATGTATGCGGAGTATGGAGGTGCAAGGTCTTTGCCGACAGTCGTACCTGTGAGCCAGACTGTCGCTTCCGGCAGGGGAGCTGCGCCAAGTTCTCTCTCCACAATTGATAAGACAGCCTGCGCGTGTCGAATCCGATGTGGTTTGTCGTGACAGTCCACCACACATATTGAGCCATTGTGCTGTGGATGATCCAGAAGCTGAATTGGTCGTGACTTGCGCACAAAGTCTTTACTGACAGTATAGCCTTCATTATTCTGCTTGTGGAATTTGGCATGTAGGCTACGATCCTCGGCTGAGGAAGAGACGTATTCCATGCCGCATGTTTTGCATTTCACCTGGACCTGCTGTCCAAGACTGATTTGCAGTTGGGTGAGCGGTTTTGGACCTGCATTGTGGGCTGTGCTAGCCTTTTTCGCTGGCCGTATGTTCGCAGCGACATCACTGAGCGCCTTTCTTTTGCCGAGAACTGAGAATGCGCTCTTGATCGGCGGTGATGGTAAAACAGCAGGCTTGGGATTATGTTGGCTGTCTGATTGCTGTGTCGCGTGTTGCTCCCACGGAAATCCGGGTGGTGACGAAGGTGGACTCGATGCTCGTTCGATGTTGTCGGAGAATATTACTGGTCCTGGACTGGATGAAGATGTGCTTTCTGAAGAGAGCACCTCGTTGGACCACATCGTAAGGTCGAATGTCTGCATGTATGACCGAGTCGGAAACATGAGGAGACGCGCCTTTGAACGCGTTGTCACTGATAAGATAAGCATCATTGCTTAGAGGTACACTAAGGTGCGCACATACCGACATTAGCATTGGCCAAACCTCTGTACTGATACGATCATTTGACAAACATCTTGAGCTGCAAGGATACAAGCTACCTCTTATCTATTCTGGTGAGTTACCTGCTATGTAAGTGGAAATCTCATGATATGCTGTTTTCCTCAATCCTCGGTCGGTACAATGTGGCGCATTCTTGCAGACGGAGATCTGACCCACCATCCAAAACTGCAGACCGTAGAGATGTCCTAGCACTTCACATGGATCGAAACGCCGCATCTGGTTCAGGATAGACGAAGCAAAAACACAATGGATCATTACCCTCGCCATTCGATCCATGTCACTTCACTTAGTCCTGAAACATTTGCACCATTTGGCGAAGTCATTCAAAACCCCGCCACTCATCTCGGTGTGCCAAATGTCCAAAGGGTAGAGGCGAATCAGGGGTCGGCAACAAAATGGCTCAATGTCACGTCAATGAAAGATCATTATCACCTCGCCGCATCAGGAGAAAAGGCCAATGTGGCGTTCAACATGTTTGTCTGTAAGCCTCGGACGCTGTCCAGGACTGAGGCTGGCCAAGACGTGTTCGAAGTCACGATCTTAGAACGACATCCATACACACCGCAGACCTTCATCCCACTTTCCCTTGACCGAGGCGATCGGAACACTTACTATCTAGTAATTGTCGCGCCTACCCTTCCTGAACATGATCATCAAGTCCAGCTGACTCCTCATGATCGTTCTTCGGACGCTCCACGGAGTCTTTCGAAGGTGGGTAATGAAGCATCGAGTCAGATGAAAGGTAGAGCAGAGCCTAAAGGCAGAGGACCTCCGGATCTCGACAGGATTCAAGCCTTTATTGCGCGGGGAGATCAGTGTGTCACATACGGAGCAGGAATATGGCACGCGCCTATGGTCGTGCTTGGCAAGAAAGCCATTGAGTTTGTTGTGGTACAGCACGCAAACGGAGTCGCCGAGGAGGATTGTCAGGAAGTAAAAATGGAGAGCTTGGAGAAAAAGCAAAGGATTGCCGTGATCATTGATGGGGCTGTCAGCGACAAAGCCGACACAGTAAAAGCAAAGCTGTGAAAGGCCATGGGAATTGTTGGAGGGCGAATCAGAGTGTCTCAACGCGCTGTTTGGGAGCGTAAAACATAATGAAATGAGTATGACCATGTCGACGATCGGAATATGTTCGTTATTTGCCTAATGCTTAGCGTTCTAAGCGAGCTGCTGATAACTATACTGGGCTAAGCATGAATGGTCCTGGTATTCGTTGCAGGAAATAAGCGTGATGTATCTCAACCTTTGTGCTGTTGAGAGAGAATTAAACCTGCTCTGGTATAGTTCTTGTCTTCCAGGCGCAAACAGCACTCATGCTTCGACATTGCTGAGGCTGGCGTTGCTACTGAATGAGGCTACCGCTTCAATTTGTGGTTGGATGCAGTGAGAATGCAATCCAGCTTTAAGTTCCGTCCCCCGAGATTAGTGAATCCCTCGATGCGATGCGAAAATGTCGCAGGGCTGCCGGTCGTAGCAGATGCCCAAGTTGAACAATTCGGACTCAGTGATACTGCTCTTGAGAAGCTGGCAGTGTTGTGTTGCAGGCCACGAAAGTGGACGCTATATTTTGGATTCGTTGCCTACAACACCTTGCGGTTGACAGTCTTCGACCATCGAATCAACGTAGCAACAGGCGAGCGCGTTGGTATTCGATCATGAATGTGTCGTCGTTTTCGCAGGTCATTCATTTTGTGTGATATTGCAATCTCCCGTTCATGATTGTCCAACATTCACATCTATTCATCCCGCATGTTCTTCCTCGATTCCTCCTGTCATCTCCACCTCCTCAACCAGCTCTTTAACCCTCTTACCATTGTCGGTAGTCAAGCCTGCAGCGGCTTCCGCCTCTTTCTGACTATACGGCTGCTCTTTCAAATCCCGTACTCGTCGCTTGTGTGGCTTCCCCTTCTCATGCCTTACAAAGTTTGTCTCGCTCTCGAACCACTTCGCGCAATGCACACAATACCACTGACCAAAGCCTGGGAGGTCTTCTGGCGCATGGAGATCTTTGTGCTGCTGGAGATGCTTTTTGGACGAGAGATCGGCATGAATCTGATCGAGATCACGCGTATGGCGCCGGGTCTTCTTTTTCGAAGCTGTGCCCCGAATCGCTGGCATGTTGAGATCGTTGCTCGTTGATGTGGTGCAAGTGCGACAGTGTCCAAGAAATTTTGTGAGGACTGTACAATGTCACCTTATCGATATGCTTCCGGATGCGGACGGAGCCGTAGCTAGCTCGTTTGATTCCGTTACGATTTCGCATGGCTGGTCGCAACGTGCTGAGATTCAGGTGTCAAAACTGATGCATCGTGTACGTGTCGCACGATGCAGCTTTACTGAATTGAGCGCAACATGTTCCCTCCAAAAGAGCGTGTTCTAAGGATATAATGTGCAAAATAGGCCAAAGTCTTGATTGGCAAATTTGGCCCTACGGCCAATCTATTGTACACAGGTCTAGGGAATGCTGCCCTGCTTGGAGCGACTTGGATGCTCGTTGTCTACCTGCCCTTCTTCACCCAGTCTTCGATTGCTTCTCGCACCCCAGTGACCTTCTCCTCTGCCATAGCCAGACCCATCTGGCTATGTGCGATACCAGTTTGTACGAAATGTCTCACGCCTTGGCTGGCTCTCAGATGGTTGTCCCTGACCACTGGATACTTCTTCTCGAACTCCCAGATGAGGTTTCCTACGTTCTCTGTCGTGCGGGGCACCACATAGTTCGCAGTGGCTACACCTGTTACAATGGGTGTAACGAATCGAATCAAGATATTTCGGTTCCGGCTAATGATACTGCCGGCCATTGCAGCTACGAGCACGTAGATACTTCCTGGCAAGAGCTTCTCGTTGCTCTCCTTGGGAGGAGCCAAGGATGCGATGGTCGATGTGAAGGTGTGTTCTGCAGACATGAAGCGGTCCATTCCAGCATTGACAGCATCTTCCGCGGTCACTGCATATTTGTGCAAGAACAATCGACCGGCTCCGATTTCTTTCGCAAGACGATCAGTAGGTGTCGGCTTTCGTGGCTTGTTAGACTCGGTGTCTTCTTGGGGCTTGGTCGTGATTCCGGAAGCAGGTACGGGGGTTGTCGCGGCTATCTCGCGTACGGACGGCTGGCTTGGCGCATCGTAGATAGGCTTGCGAATACGCTGAGGTGGAGTCAATACTATGCATCAGTAGAATAGGATAGATTGTATCGCGTACTGGTGCTACCTCCTCGGCATACACTGTGCTTTTCGGATAGAGGACGAGTCCGGACGTTAATCCCGCAAGAGGAAGCACATGCTGATTGAGAGTCAATCCTGAAATGCTCAACGTCCATGTTTGAGGTACTCACCTGCCGTAGCAGCGGTGTGAAAGCCATGCGCCCAAAACACAATGGTCAATGGCAATGAAGTTCTCACGTACTGGAGCTTGATTGTGGTCGAAGTTGGTTTGCGGCCCCGGATCCCGGCAAGGGCTAGAACCACAGCATCGGGTCAAAGTTCTTCGTCGGCGATGTCAGCTCACATCTCTGTTGACCTGTACAGTACATTCGGGATTTGAGTGGTCTTTGGTGAAGACGTCCGGCTTGATGGTAAAGCTGCTAGTCTGTGGGACCAGTCCTGCGTGACTTTGTTGTGGTGGTAAGTGAGTTCCCAGGTTGTCTTGGTTGTATGCCAGAGACTTGACGAAGTATGGCGGGCGAAGATATTTGGCCAGGGACTTGGCTAGCATGTTGAGCAACATCTCACAAGAGACAATCCTCTTCCCCGACCACAATCGTACTTCATGTTCAAGAAGGTGTCGCTCGAGGCGTGGACATGTTCCAGATGTCTGCGCCATATACAACAGCAGCGGCAACGAGCTGCACGGCGAAGCCTGACTATCTCGAGCAATGCCAAAGGTGCTGCAGCTGCGGCCCTAAACGGGGAGAGGCTTCATCCTATTACCAAGGCATCACCAAGTGCGGCCTACGATGATGGTACACTACGGCAGATATTCGATTCGCCCAAGTTCTGGAAAGAGTTCTCATCGAGAGCACAATATAAATATGGCAGCAAAAGCGTGGGTCTCTTTCAAAATCCATACCTCGCGAGGCCTGAAGGCTTCTTGGAATACGCAAATGTCACATTGCGCAAATGCCAGAAAATTGTCTCAGCGATCTTGAAGTACAAGGATATCGAAGGGTTGAAGCGGATTGTCCGCGATCTCGATCGTCTCAGTGATTTGCTATGTCGTGTGATCGATATAAGTGACTTTGTGCGTCTGGTCCATCCAGATCCAAAGGTCCAAGCAGGCGCGTCGGAGGCTTGGTCGCTCATGTATGAGTATATGAATGTTCTCAACACTACCACTGGCTTAAACAGTCAGTTGAAACTTGCGATAGCAACACCAGAAGCATACGAGTCGTGGTCTGAGCAGGAGAAGAAGGTCGCACATCTGCTTCTCAAGGACTTTTCCAGATCAGCCATCGATTTTGGAGATGCCGAGCGATACGCATTTGTGAATCTCTCGAATGAGATTGCACAACTTGGAAATGAGTTTCAAGATCGTATGTCACCTCAAGAGATGGAGATGAGATTTCCAAGTAGCAGGCTCAAGGGCATGGATCCTACATTCGTGCGCAAGTTGACCAGATTCGGAACTGTTACCTTACCATCCGTTGGCTTGCCGGCGAACATGGCTTTGAGTAGCGTGGAAGACGAGAATACGAGACGCGAGATTTATATGGTGAACAAGACTTCGGACTCAGCAAATTTGCAGCGCTTGGATCAGATGCTCAAACATCGGGCGGAGCTCGCACAGCTATCGGGGTACGCCAGTTTTGCTCATATGACTTTGGAGGACAAGATGGCTGGTTCGCCTGAAGCAGTCAACACATTTCTGGACGCTGTCGCCGACGCAAATGCACCTCGAGCTCGGAGAGAAGTGCAGGAGCTATTGGACCTCAAAAGAAATGATTTGAGAATAGGTGAATCACAGGCCGAACTGCATGCGTGGGATCGAGACTTCTACGCCGCAAAGAAGAAATCAGAGATGCGATCCAAAGCACGGTCGGCCGATTACCTCAGTGCTTATTTCTCCCTCGGAACGGTCATGCAAGGCATATCCAGGGTTTTGCATAGACTTTATGGCATACGTTTAGTGCCTCGCGAGACCTTGCCAGGAGAAACCGGCAACCCGGACGTACGTCGTCTAGATGTTGTAGATGACGACGAGGGCCACATTGCCACTATGTACTGCGACTTCTTCCAGCGTGCTGGAAAGAGTCCCAATCCGGCACATTACACCCTGCGGTGCTCACGACGGATCAGTGCAGAGGAAGTACAGGAGGCTGCAGTCATTTCATCAGAACCGAATTCGCCCTTCGCAACAGCCCGAGAAGCTGTGAATGATGGTCACGCGACATATCACAATTCTCGAGATGGTGGAGCATTATATCAAGTCCCTATCATCGGAGTTATTTGCGATTACGCGCTACCTTTCACTGGATTCCATGGCAGATCGCGACCTGCGCTGCTCAATTTTCACGAGGTCACTACCCTTTGGCACGAGATGGGGCATGCCGTACACTCAATTTGTGCACGCACCACTTTCCAGAATGTCAGTGGTACCCGCGTTGCAACAGATCTTGCTGAATTGCCCAGCATCTTTATGGAGAGATTTGCCTCTGCTCCAGAAGTACTTGCATTATATGCTCGCCACTGGGAGACAGATGCGCCTCTGGACCCATCTCTAGTTCTGCACCAGACTTCTGCAGATCGCTGCCGGCAAGGCCATGAAATTGAGCACACAATCCTTCATTGCGTGTTTGATCAGCGTTGCCACTCCTCCCGACCTTTGACCTGGCCCGAACAAGGCACTGGGGCTGCGAGCACGAAGATCTGGCATGACGTACATGAGCAGTATTCTTCAGTTCGCGAGCCCAATGGAACGAGCAGTCAAGGGTATTTTGGGCATATTGTCGGATATGGAGCGACCTACTATTCTTATCTCTTCGATCGTGTACTGGCGAACAAGATATGGCGAGACGTCTTCGAACAGGCGCCCAATGGCATCTTGGACCCTGCGGCTGGACACCTATTCCGCGAAGAACTACTGAGACATGGAGGTGCCAAAGACGGATGGCAATGTTTGGCTGGGGTTTTGCAAGACAAAACTGGTGTTCTTGCAGAAGGTGGCAATGCTGCCATGGAAGAGATTGGTAGTTGGGGGGTTCACGATTGATAGACCACCGCAGCAACATGCATATATAGTACGATACGAATCTTCAATCCATGTGTTTCAGCATACCAGCGATACCTGGTGCTTACATGAATGGGCCTGAGTGCACACTGTATGCGTAGATCGAAGTTGACCGCCTTCTGCCGTCCGCTACAGGGAACACTTTCCATTCTCTTCACGTCTACCATCATCAACTTCATGATAACTATCACCAAGAAACAATACGACATCTCGTCTGGAATAAATGTTATGCTAAGAACGAGTCGGTCGTATTGAGAATCCAACCGGGTACGGCTATTCGCGCACGAACCGGAACAACCGAGAAGCGGCTTGAGATTCGCCCGTGTCACGCGTTCCAGCCTTTGTGTAATCGGTGCATCCTCCGCCTAATCATTACTTTTCACACTGTGGGAGACTAATGTCATCCTTCAAATAAGAACGACCTAAACTAGCATCATAACGTACATTCCACAGTTGGTCCGACGACTGGCAAGTTGTCGTGAGGAAGCCTACCACAAGGTCTTTTCGGCCGTAAGGACACTCAACACCACTTCTGGGCGCCTGACTTGACCTGGCATGTACACCGTATCCCACCATAATGGCCGATTCGTGGATGTATCAGGCGTCGCCGGGATCCAATCCTGGGCAAAGCCCGCGAAGGTCGTCAAATGAAGGACAACCCAATCTCTCCGCCTTCCGCGATTCCACCACGGATACAAACAACCACCAAAAGAACCTGCACGTCCGGATTCGCAGAAGGAACCGGATCATCACGTCATGTTTGGAATGTCGTCGCCGGAAGCTGAAATGCGACAAGCAAGCACCATGTACCAATTGCGTGCGGTTCAAGCGAGATTGCTTGTATTTGGCGCCGGCCCTAGATCCGCAGAGTCAACAGAAACTCGCGGATATCAAGGAGAAAATGGGCGCGTTAGAAAAGAACCTGGAGCGTGAAGTGATCAGCAAATCTGCGAAACTGCATCTCGCTGGTAGTCATGTAACCATGCCGAAGAATTCGAATGAAGCCAGCCACACTCATATCTCTCCTGATGACGACGAAGATGGTGGCCTGGCAGCAGAGGACGAGGAAACTCTCGAGCCAACGCCGTTGGCAGCACTCGACAATGTCTATGAGGATGGTGGTGATGACGAGTTGATGGATTTGGGAGTCCAGATGGGCAAGATGCGCATCTCGGAGCGCGTCGGAGGATGGATCAGGCCGAAACTCGTCGATGAACTGAACGACACCTTGAAGGACGTAACAGGGCTGAATCCTGAGTCGATGCCCTCGGACTCTCGAGACAGCAGAAACGAACAAGCAAAGATCCAAGCTTCACCCAAGAGTTACATTGGACCTGGACCGGACTACATCGCACCAGCTGCCAGCTTTTTCTTTCCAGGGACGAATGTAAACACTACCTTGCTGGACTATCTGCCTAGCAAGAACGCAGCCGACCAGTTGATTGCGCAGTACTTCAACGCTGTTCACTACGTTGCACGGATCGTGCATCGGCCAACGCTTGAGGCCCAATATACACTGTTCTGGGGCAGTATTGCTACAGGCAGTGAGCCAGCGCCCTCAATGCAAGCAATCATATTTGCTGCAATGTTCTCCGCCGCTGTGAGTATGGACGATGTGCTCGTAACGCGACAGTTCGGCACTTCCAAAGCATCCTTGATAGACAGCTTGCGCAGTGGCAGCGAGATGGCGCTGGCGAAGGCAAACTTCTTGCGCACCACCAAAGTGGACACCATGCAGGCGTTCGTTATGTATCTGATCCCTCTTGTCAGAGCAGAGGTTTCTCGTGCTCATTCGGCATTGGTAGGTACTGCCATCCGTCTTGCGGAGTGTATGGGCTTGCACAGGGATGGTTCACATTACGGCATGGCACCTGTCGAAACTCACGTTCGCCGCATGATCTGGCATCAGCTCTGCTTTCTAGACATGCGGACTTGTGAAGCAACAGGACCCCGTCCACAGATCCGCAAGGATGATTACGACACTTTATTCCCGCTCAATGTCGATGATGTGGACTTATTGGACCAGAACAATCCTCCAACACGAGACTCGCCCCATTGGACAGACATGACTCTGATGCGGATTCGGGCCGAGTGTATGGATCTTCGTCGAGGTTTATGGTACGATGTGGTACAGGTCGACAGGAAGAAGAAGTCCCTCACATCAGTTCTCGTCAAGATACAGAAGACCCGTCAAGCCATCGAATCACAATTCTTGCCCATGGTCGATCCGACTATACCTTTCCATACCTTTGCCCGGCATGTTATGGCACTTGGTATATTCGGCTGCTTCATTCAGGTTCTTCATCGATACCTCTTCAGTACAACAACTCGCATGCCCGATCGTCTCCGACAGATCCTCATCGAGTCTGGACTAGAGCAAATGGAAAACGCAATCTGCCTGGAGACAAAACACGAGCTCGCACCGTGGGCATGGTACAAAGGTGCATTCAACCAATACCATTCTGCCTTGCTTATGATGGTCGAAGTCTATGCTTACCCAATGAGGAAAGATGCTCCACGAATATGGAAGTGTCTGGACTATATCTTCGATATCCCGGCGCATTTATCACCAAAACAAAAAGCTGAGCTTGTAATTACAGATCTTCGTGATCGGATGGAAGTGTATCATCAGATGCGAAAACTTCGATCAACTACACAGATGGAAGAGCGTGTCAGCTCGCTCAATAAGTCGTCAATCGTTCGAGACAGCAACACCAAAGCAGCTGTGGAGATGATCAACGCGATCTCGAAGCCAGCTAAGGCGTCGTCAAGCAATATAGACTACTCCATGGCGCAAGGTAATTTCAGTCCACCGCCAGCGACAGCAGTGGAGTCTGTGGGAAGCGACCGACAGGGCAGTATGCCTGCTGGAAGTGATACTGTCATGACCATGGAGGATATCGATTGGGTGAGTCAAAACTATATACACAAGGCACTTCTCAATTGTCAATGCCACTTTGCTAATGCTATTTCTTAGGCTGAGTGGGACAAATATTTTCCAATCGAGCAGAATACGGGCGACCTGAACATCCCGGATTTCGATATCGCCGCTTTTACAGGTGGCTTCAATACGCCAACCAACGCGCCAAACCGCAATCCGGCCCAATCATATGTGAGTGCCAATACCGGGATAACCATTCCGTCGGTGCAAGATTTGGCAGGCATGGACTTTGGTTCATCGGCTCAGAACTTCTATGGTCAGACTATCGAAAAGAAGCGCCCGCCTTTCAATCCCGCCTCGTATCAGAGACAGTGAACAATGCGCAAGATACTTTCGCGAAGCTTGAAAGAAACATGCACATCATGACGGGTTCAGTGCATTGCGATACAGCTGAGAACTGGCCACTTCAGCGCACCAGAGCTGCCATGGCCGCTCAGCGAAATTCGACTTCAAACTCCAAGCATCTTTGACTTCCCGGTCGCTTAGAAATTTGATGCTCTCCTGCTTTGCGGGGCCGGTGTTATTAGGACCAGCGCCGAATCGCTCCGCTACCAGACCGACGTTATATGAGCCTTGCATCATCATTGCTGTAGTCTGAATGCGTGCATTCGTGCATGTGAAGATTGCTCGATAGACGGCTTCTTCGATGCTTTCGCCTATGCAGGTGAACCCGTGTCCACGCATTAGGACCACAGGCGACGGAGGGAGATCCGGAGACGGTGCTTGCTGCGACGAGACGAAGCTCTTGAGGAGGTTGGTGGTCTTGGATATTAGACTGGGTGGGTTGAAACCCGCTGCCAACCCAGCTCCAAGATGTTCGTTGCTCACGAGCATTGAATGTGATGTGTCAGACGCCTTATAGTGCAGTGAGATGTCGTAGACTGGACATGCACCACCGACCACACTAGCCATGCTAAGGTCACCATGTCAGTTTCTGCGAGTACACAAGGAGATCTAGCACGTCTACGCAGACGACTCTGCTCGAATTGCTTCTCACAGAGCTACGAAAGGGAGGACGTACTGGAACACCGGCCGCAAAGGTACGGAACTGATACTGAACGGCAACACCGCTTCGTTATGCGCATGCACCACACTATTCACCCCTGGATACATCTTGTATATCTCGCTATGGATGAATCGTTCCAGGTAGCCCTTTTTGCCTTCCCGCTCCACCACCGGACTGGCATCGGATACGCGGTACTCCTCGAGGTCCTCACGACTCGTGACGAGTGCCGGCGCCAGACTTCGAGACAGAAAGAAGGTGTTCGGATCCTGCGGGTTGCGGACGGAGATGTGGCCAAAAGCATCCACGATGGAGTGGTAGTGCAAGATGTGATTCGCCGTGATGAGAGTGCGGAAGAGCTCTTGGCTGGGTGGTTGGGATCCCTCCTGATGAGCTTCTTGACGGTCTTCTGGAGGAGCCATCATGTTATAGCAGACTATGTGCGGCTGGGATGTGAGTATGCTGTTGCTGGTATCGTTCCGCGTGTCCTTGTGATACGTTGCGGTTGAAGTCCAATACAGAGTAACGAGGGCGGCACCTGTTATCCTTCGACTCACTACCTATACAGATGATCTCACACTACAATCTCCGTGTTTATAATTATTCAGAACCCATTTGGTGTCATCCACTGGTAAATATCATTCATGTTCTGTATGCCCTGCATCTTAGCGGGGCATCCATGAGCTCATGGCGTCCGGAAGGAGGGGTCGATCGCATCTCCGTCGACGTCGTTGTGATGAGATCAAATGCCGGACTGTCAACGCTCGACAGACACGATTTATCAGCTCGGGAGCCGGACGAGCAGTCCATTCGGTCACAGTGTAGGCATAAAGTATATATAATACACGCATCGATTGCTCTTCTTCTACCATCCGTTCCTCGAGGATTTTCCATCTTTTGTCAACATCAAGTCATCCCCGGCCTCCTTGAATCACAATGCCTACCACTGAGATCGCTATATTCCCTCTGATCGCTGGAGCGGCGATTGGTGACCCAGACAATGCAGCATCTGTAACATTAAGAGATACTCTCGCCGTGCTATCGCGCCAGGATGGCTTCCAGGACGTCTTCTTCGGCATGCAGGTGGAAAACGCACAGAACTTCGAGCTGGCCGTCGGTAAGCATTCCTGCTGGAGATATCTCATGTCGTAGCACCGAACAGCCATAGCTGACTCGTATACTTCGCAAAGTATGGAACGATATCAAGGACCACCAGAACTTCATCGCCAGCTCCGACTACCCAGGCGTCATGAGGGGTCTCGGCACGCTCGTCACCGCCAAAGGACAGATCCACCACGTCGACTTCAAGCCGGAGGGCGCAGCGCTCAAGACCCTCTCCGCGCCGGTGACAGAGGTCGCGACATTCTACTACGACGGCGCGCCTTCGTCGGACGACGTCGAGAACGCGCGTAAGTTCCTCACCAAGGTCGCTGAGGGTAACGTGGATGGCTATGTCGATGCGGTACTGGGGACGACACATGAAGAGCTGGAGAAGGATGGCACGAAAGGGAAAGCGGTCGTGCTTGCCATTGGCTGGCAGAGCATTGATCTTCATATGCAGTTCCGCGAATCGGCACTGTTCAAGGAGTCGATTGGGCTGCTGCGTGGTAACTCGAAGGGTATTGAGATGCACCATACCGCGTTCTTGAAGTCTCTCGAATGAAGAGAAAAAATAGAGATGTAGAAGCTGTTTTTGGTATATGAAATGACATCGCAAGAAAGACTGGCATCGGAAGTTCGTGGTATTCCATTGTCGTAGAGATATAATAAACACAAACAGGCATACAGGAAGTATCCTCCTTATTCCACCCGGTCCTAGACAAATACAGATGTTGGTAAGAAGGATGGGCAGCCGAGACAACATGTACTGCTATGCATCTCTGCGTACCAAAGACCTTTCCATATCACCATGACTCCGCATAAATCGTTATCATTACAGTGCATGATCGTTCATTCATCCTGCTGACGCCGCCGGTCTTTGAACTTCAGACAATCGTCTGCCATCTTTGCTCCCACGCCGTTTCTCAAGCCATCGCTGGACACGACCGGGTCCTTTCCCCTTGGACGCTGAGCTTTCACCCGTCACGGTCGAATAAGACGGTGGCGCAAGCTGTCCGCTGTACGGTGTATAGGAGGTTCTCATGCCTCCCAGAGCAAGAGAGGCTATACCGCCGACACCACCTGCGCTTATAGCGCCATCGCCGGGACGGACATACTTCTTCTCTTCCGCCCACTCCTTGAATGCCTGAAGCCGTTCTTCGTCGGTCAGGCGCAAGCGCGGGTCTAGCGGCGCCGAGTACTCGGGAGGGTCTCCTTCGACTCTTTGGCTCGTCGAAGTCATCTTTGACGTCCACTGTAAGTGATATCGAGCATTCGAGCAATATGACTTCCGTGCTTCAGACGTTGATGGAAATGTCTGCTGCAGCAAGGTACAGTGATGGCCTGCTGAAGTGGCCCCTCTCCCGACGAGTTATATCTGTGGAGGCGTCACACGGTACGGCCACTTGCTTCTGGAATATAAGTGCTGCTTGGGATAGAACCGATAGCCTGATATTGAACAAAACTTGATGGGATCTATCTCACACAGCTTCAGAATTGAACGCGCATGTCATTCTGCATGTCGATGGCTCCCTGACCTTGTGCTGGGCAGGGGCCATTTGGTCTGGACACCACTGTACGTGTAATCCGTCAACAGTGGCAACAATGAACGCACGTGTTTGGGGCTACAGTCATGGCGTCACTGCAGGGAAGTCCAGCCGACGGCGAGACGTGAGACAGGGAAAAATCACATTCCTTAATACGAATGTATGCATTTGGAATTCTGCTGTACTCGGCTTTAATTCCGATGTACTCATGCTGAATTCTGATGAACTCATCTTTAAAACCAATATACCAAGCAGAAGGGTAGAGTATTGTAATCGGAGGATTAAAGCGATGTGACTTCTCTCTGTCTCTAGCGTGGTGCAGTGGAATCCAGCCACAAACGTGCTAAGACTTCGTTCGTGCTTCCGCCGAGATCGAGGTGCCATGCAGCATTGCAACGTGGGAAGGCTGATGGCGATTAATGGCCAGCATCCCCAATGGCGTCTTCTCGCATGTGCACGCCATGCGTCAGTGCTTGTTCGTGGGTCATAGTCCAGGTCCATGGGACAGGTACCGCAGGCAAGCTCATAAGAAAGCCCAATGCCAACTGTGAGTCTGGTTTGATCGATTTCTTTCTACCACCAAGCCCAAGACAAGATCATTCAACAAGATGTATTCTCCTCTGGCTTCTGCTCTTTTGGCGGCCCTGGCTTTCACCTCCCGGGGATCAGCTCTCAACATCCTTCTCGGGAACGATGATGGCTTTGCAGCGGCCAATGTTCGCGAAACCTATCGTTTGTTGAAGGAGAGTGGACACAATGTCGTCTTGGTTGCAGCCGCCGACAACGAGTCAGGACAAGGTGGACGTGCAGTCTTCACTACCAACAGCTCTCTTGTGGTTGCCTCAGAATACGGCATCATCCCTGCTGGAGCACCATCCTTTGGCAATGATCCAACTGGTATGAAGCCAAAGTTCTACATGCCTTCAATCTGAACGCCACTAACTGAAAACCAGACTCTCAAATCTTCTACTACAATGGCACTCCTGCTGCGTGTGCTTTCGTCGGCATCGACTACGTGGTTCCGACCTTCACCAACTTCAGCCAAATCGATCTCGTCGTGGCTGGTCCTAACTTTGGCAACAACTTGGGTCCTTTCCTCTATACTCTGAGCGGTACTGCTGGTTACACGTACGCCAGCGTGGGCCGTGGAATCCCCGGCATCATCTTCTCTGGTGGTATGTCAGCTGTAAGTATAGATGTGGCGGACCATGCTGACAATGCTCAGGTAACCCGGAGCAGCGTAGCTACCAATGGGTCAACAAGACCACAGCGTCCGGATACCCAGACCCCGCCACCATCCAGGCCCAGCTCGCCGTGAAGGTCGTCAACACGCTCGCCAAAAACACTCCTAAGGGCAAGCCGATTCTCCCTCAAGGATATGGTCTCAGCGTCAACACACCGCTCATCACCTCTCTGACCAACGACTCTTGTGTCAACCCACCATTCGTCCAAACCCGCTTGAACGGCGGCGCCGACTCCGACAAAGCAGTCTACAATGCGACCACGAAGCTCTTCCGATACGCCAACTTCGTGCCCGAAGGTGGCCTCAACACCTACATCAATGGCGACTTTAGCCTTCCGGGTGAGACAACCGTCCTGAGCTCGGGCTGCTACAGCTCGATCTCGGTCTTCACCGTTGACTACGACGCTCCACTCGGCTTGGCTCAGACTGATATCCGCCACCGTCTGAGCTCGTTGGCATCGTCGCATGGCAGCGGTGGACACCACTGGACTGCCTAGATTGGAGGCTGAATGATACATGAGAACAGAGATGCATATATAGACACTGCAACCTGGCACTGCCTGCTCATACTAGACGTATGTCGATCGTTAACCTGGTCATGAGAAGCATGTCCCGCGTCCTTTTACTCTCCTGCCAACGATTGATCATACACATGTTCCTACCTGCTATCCTACAGATGCTGGAACCTCATGCCTTGCTTTGTGTCAAGTACGCAACTTATGGCAGTAATTCATTCTCACGACTTTTGTAACCCTAACAATTCTGACAGCCGCTAGCTGCCGTTACACTGCAACCAATCGTAAGCACTGTACCGCAATGCCTGCCATTCGACGTCACGTCCCATCTCATTCCTCGACCAGGACGTTCTGGCCATTCGAACATTATACTGTACCATTTCAAGAGACATGCTTCTCGAGATTGCAAAGATTCGCATGCCGTCGCCCCCCAGCTGCTGTCCAATGGCTTGACCCGAGGACCAAGTTCTCCCAAAAGCGCACTCGGACACCTGCCGCCACGGGCCTAGTGTGATCGTCACCACTATCTCCAATGCGCGCGACCTTATCGCAGCTGGTCCAGGCTGTGTTGCCCACTAAACTGCTCGTTCCTGCGGACTAGGCATCCTGCGCCGCCAGTAATTAACGACCAGGTCGTATTGCCCGACTTGTTAATTGTGCTCGTATATCGACTGTTCTGGTTAAGGTCAGTCAGCTCACAGATGGGAGCTCGGCGTGGCCGTGCGGTCACATCGTCTCTGGCCGATCCCAATGGCACTTCCATGGCTGCCACTGGCCGGCACACTATGTATGGTGTCCCGGTGTCCGCCCACCGCCACGAACATGCTTAGGGGGCGGATGGGCTTCCGATTAGGTAGGTGACACTATTGGTGACCGGGTTCAGGGACGTAGGTAGGAAGGTAGGTATATACAATCGCTGGCTTGGTCTTCTGTTACCGTGTTTCTACGTTTCTGTTTCTTTCTTCTTACAAGTAAGTATAGCGAAGATGCATTCCGTATTCTTGCTGTCGTTGGTCTCTACGATCGTCACGGCGCGAGTCGTGCCTCGCGACCACATTGTCCATGAAAGGCGTAATGTAGAGCAAGGCACGACATGGGTGAAGCGCGACCGTTTGGCCTCGCACATCAAGCTGCCGGTGAGAATTGGTCTCAAGCAGAATGAAGATGCGCTCGAGCAGGCGGCTGCTTGGCTGATGGAAGCCTCGCACCCAAGCTCGGAGAAGTACGGCCAGCATTGGAGCCAGGAGGACATTGTGGAGGCGTTTCGTCCGGCGACCGAGACGGTGGACGCAGTCATGGCGTGGATCGAGGAGGTGGCCGGTGTGCAGAAGCATCACATCAAGCACACCGAAAACAAAGCTTGGCTGGCCTTCGACGCCACCACGGAGCAACTGGAGAGCTTGACCCATGCCGAGTACCACGAGCATCACCACGAAGCCAGCGGCAGCACGCGCATCAGCTGCGACGAGTACCACATCCCCAAGCACCTCGAGAAGCACATCGACTACATCACCCCAGGCGTCAAAGGCATCAACGTGGCCAGCGACGAACTGCGGAAGCGTAGCGGGCGGCCGTCGTGGAAGCAGCACGGCAAACCGTATGGATGGAAGCCCTCCAAGCACCGGCCCTCGCCACACATGCCGAAGAACGACTCGGAGCTGGCAACGTGCGACATCGCCATCACGCCCGCCTGTCTCCAGGCCTTGTACCGCTTCGAGCCCCTGTCGCCGCACGCCAAGGTGAGCCCGAACAACTCGATGGGCATCTTCGAGGAAGGCGACTTCTACGCCCAGCAGGATCTGAACAGCTTCTTCACCAACTTCACCCGCTACATTCCCAACGGCACGCACCCGATCCTGAAATCCATCGATGGCGGCATGGCTCCCGTCGCCAACCTGGAGGATGCCGGTGGCGAGAGCGACCTAGACTTCGAGCTCGCCATCCCGATCATTTTTCCGCAAACAACGACGTTATATCAGACGGACGACCTCTACTATGCCGAGGGCGGCAATGGGAGCACGTACGGCATCTTCAATACCTTCTTTGACGCCCTGGATGGTTCCTATTGTACATATTCGGTGAGAGCGAAATCCTGACGTCCAGGCTTGTTTTGCGGGTGTAGGGCACTTCTAACGGTTTCTCTAGGCTTATGGTGAGACAGGCAATGACCCTGTGTTGGACCCTACTTACCCCGATCCGAACGGCTACAAGGGCCCCCTGATGTGTGGAGTGTACAAGCCTACCAACGTGATCTCCATCTCGTATGGTGAGCAGGAGTCGGACCTGCCTTATTACTACCAGCGTCGTCAGTGCAACGAGTTCTTGAAGCTCGGTCTGCAGGGCGTCTCGATCTTCGTGGCGAGTGGTGACACTGGCGTAAGTGTTAGACCGAAGTGGGCGGAGATGTGTCTACTGACTCATGAATTTTCAGGTTGGCGGCTACCCTGGTGATGGTTCTTCAAACGGCTGCTTGCGTGGCGGTGAAGTCTTCTCGCCTACGCAACCCAACTCTTGTCCCTGGTAAGTGCCTTGAAGTATGATAGGACTCCATTTCGCAAGGGCTGACATGTCTATCAAGGTTGACCAACGTCGGTGCCACGAAAGTGTACCCGGGAAAGACTGTCTATGACCCTGAAAGTGCGGTAGTCGATACACCCGGACACCCTTACCGGAGCGCTTTCTCCAGCGGTGGCGGATTCTCCAACATCTTCACGGTTCCTGAGTAAGCTTCTGATCTTGCGGTCACTCCCTTGGTTTCTCGCTTACCAAAACCATCACAGTTATCAATCGAAAGCGGTGGCGAAGTACTTCAAGGACTACAACCCACCCTACCCGTACTACTACAACGGCAACTACAGCACGACCGGCGTATACAGCCGCAATGGTCGCGGTATCCCAGATGTTGCAGCGGTGAGTTCAGAATGATGAAGTTGGTTTTACCGGATTCAACCACTGACTGAATCCTACTCGTCTAGAACGGTGACAACATTGCCACCTACAATGGAGGCGCTTTCGGTCTAAGCGGCGGTACGTCCGCCTCCTCGCCAATCTTCGCTGCGCTCATCACGCGCATCAACGAGGAGCGCATCAAGATTGGCAAAGGTCGTGTAGGATTTGTGAACCCCGTACTCTACGAGCACCCGTATGTGCTGAACGACATTGTCAACGGCACGAACCCTGGTTGTGGTACTGACGGTTTCTCGTGTGCCCCTGGCTGGGTGAGTTTCGCCATCTCCTTATCCCTCTGTGCAACCCTGTGATGGAGATGAGAATTGTGCTGATCAAGTCTTTGCTCGTGCAGGATCCCGTCACTGGTCTAGGAACACCGAATTACCCCAAGATGCTCAAGTTGTTCTTGAGCTTGCCTTGAGAGGCAGTCATGCTGGAATGATCCCGAAGATTGATCGTGGCCACATCCCATGAAGAGGGTAGCATTGATGAGCATAGAAAATGTACCATATCATGACCTGAGCATATGTGATCGTTAGAAAGACCACTTACGTTGATCTTGATCCGCCTCGGCTTGAACGGCCTTCGTCCTTGTATAGCCGTTAGAAGTCTAGACTGAAACATACGCACACGCGTCTGCGCAACTTTGTTGGAGAGAAAGAGTAGTGGTCCGGCGAAACTCCGCAATCGGACATGCCGTTCGGATACATTCATCTATTTCCGCTGCAACGTCTGTGTTGTGAACATGTGATTGAGCTTGCCATCAACACTGAACATCTCCAATTTGTGCCTCGACGTGGTGAATGATATACAAATGTCGTCACGGCATAGATTCAACTATTCCCGTTTATGTTGTTTTTGCTCTTATCGCGAGCCGATAAAGCTTCAGTCAAGATCGAGATCTGATTCAGATTGTAGACACGTGAGCGGAACTTCCGGTTAGAAATGCGAACATCTGGCCTGCGAAACGAACTAGAGCTGTAGGGTTTGTATATGCTCGAGGGTAATCGCTGGACGTAAACATCCGGTATCGCACGAATACTGGTCTGCAGACGTTTAGAATTTTTCTGCTGGTTGGCATGTGCGTCGTGTGTCGGAGGATTGCGGGGCGCGACAGTCTGGCTAACGAGACAGCCGTTGGAATCTGTCTTGTGCTTTTGGATTCGTAGTATCATGCAATCAGTGACCTAGGTTACTAGAGATGCATGCAGGCGTGAACATGGAGGAGATGCTGTGTGCTGGACTCGATCTGTCGTCATAGTCGGGTGCGCAAGCGGAGGCGTACAGATAGCAGATATGAATGCGAACATGTTATCGTCTGGGGCGAAGGATGGCCGAAGCGGCGTCGAGATGATGGGCGTGCCAGTAACAGACCATGCGTAGTGATCATCAGTGACTGTAATAATGCTGCCAATGATAATGTTTCTGTAAGATCTAGTCGATGAATGCGATTTTGCTGTTGTCGTGAAACTCGGCTGCTCCTGCTTACTTGGCCGAGGCCGTGATTGGGTGCTGGCAACCGCGGGAACACAGAGCTATACTCTGCCAAAGCTTGTGATGCTCCGCTCGGTTTCTTCCTCTTTACTCTTCCAACCAGCCTCTCTACCTCTTCCTCCCTATCTCATCTTCCTCTGCTGTCTGGCCAGCAGCGACCTCATCTCGAGCGTCACCATCTCCACTCCGACTGTACCGTGAGATTCATTCCACGATGTTGTCTACCCGGACGGCCGCCCGGCAGCTGGTACGCACGCTCTCTGTTGCTTTCTTCCTCATGCCCGAGAAACATACTGACAAGACCTCCTCCAGCCGCGCCTGCTCAGCCGCCGCAACTTCGCCACCGTCAATGACTCCGCCCTGACCAAGAAGGTCGAGATGACCAACTGGGAAAAAGGCCACTACCTCAACTATGCAAAGATGAGCGAAAACCTCGGCATTGTCCGACAAAGGTTGAACCGACCTCTCGCATACGCCGAGAAGATCCTCTACTCACATCTCGACGATCCTCATGGCCAAGAGATCGAGCGTGGCAAGAGCTATCTCCGCCTGAGACCCGACAGAGTGGCCTGCCAGGACGCCACCGCCCAGATGGCCATCCTGCAGTTCATGAGCGCCGGCATGCCCAGCGTGGCCACCCCCTCCACCGTCCACTGTGACCACTTGATTGAGGCTCAAGTGGGTGGTGAGAAGGATTTGGAGCGCGCCAACTCGATCAACAAGGAGGTCTACGACTTCTTGAGCACCTCGTGTGCCAAGTACAACATTGGTTTCTGGAAGCCCGGTTCCGGTATTATCCACCAGATCATCATGGAGAACTACGCTTTCCCCGGTGGTCTGATGATCGGTACTGATTCACACACTCCCAACGCTGGTGGTCTCGGTATGGCCGCTATCGGTGTGGGTGGCGCTGATGCCGTCGATGTCATGGCTGGTCTGCCTTGGGAGTTGAAGGCACCCAAGGTTATTGGTGTCAAGCTTACTGGATCTTTGAACGGATGGGCGACCCCCAAGGGTATGATTGCCGTCCGATTTTGAAGAAAAAAAGAATTCACCTACTGACAATAACCAGATATCATCCTTAAGGTTGCTGGTATCTTGACTGTCAAGGGTGGCACTGGTGCCATTGTTGAGTACCACGGTCCCGGAACCGAGAGCATCTCCGCCACTGGAATGGCTACCATTTGCAACATGGGAGGTACGTTGATGAATCTCCTCTAAACCGGAGGATGTGCGCAAGAATCAATATTTTGAGCTAACACTCAATACAGCTGAAATTGGCGCCACCACCTCTCTTTTCCCCTTCAACGACCGCATGTACGACTTCCTCGTAGCGACCAAGCGCACTGCTATCGGTGACTTTGCTCGCTCATACGCCAAGGAGCTCAAGGAGGATGAGGGTGCACAGTACGACGAGCTGATCGAGATCAACTTGAGCGAGCTCGAGCCCCACATCAACGGTCCTTTCACTCCCGATCTTGCCACTCCTATCAGCAAGTTCAAGGAGGCTGTCAAGGCGAACAAGTGGCCGGAAGAGTTGAAGGTCGGTCTTATCGGCTCTTGCACCAACTCCTCCTACGAGGACATGAGCCGCGCCGCCTCCATTGCACAGGATGCGCTCGACCACGGTATCAAGGCCAAGGCCGTGTTCACCGTCACTCCCGGTTCGGAACAGATTCGCGCGACCATGTACGTTTTGTGGAAACTACTCTACGCTATTGAGATTGCCTGCTAATCTAGATTTGTGTTGCAGTGAGCGCGATGGTCAGCTCAAGACCCTTGAAGACTTCGGCGGCATGGTTCTTGCCAACGCCTGTGGTCCTTGCATTGGTAAATCGCACTGGGCACAATCCCCATCACATACATGTACTGACTATACACGTTTCAGGACAATGGGATCGCCGCGACGTCAAGAAGGGAGAGGCCAACTCCATCATCTCTTCTTACAACCGTAACTTCACCGGTCGTAACGACGCCAACCCCGCCACCCACGCTTTCGTCGCCTCCCCAGATCTCGTTGTCGCCATGACTCTTGCCGGCACTCTTAACTTCAACCCGCTTACCGACACCCTCAAGGACAAGGACGGCAAGGAATTCAAGCTCGCCCCTCCTAGCGGTGAGGGTCTTCCAGCCAACGGCTACGATCCTGGCCAGGACACCTACCAAGCTCCGCCAGAGGACCGCGCCTCTGTCCAAGTGGCTGTCTCGCCATCCTCCGACCGTCTCCAGATCCTCGAGCCATTCAACGCTTGGGATGGCAAGGATGCTCTTGACCTTCCCATCCTGATCAAGGCTCAGGGCAAGACCACCACCGATCACATTTCTATGGCCGGCCCATGGCTCAAGTACCGTGGACATCTCGACAACATCTCCAACAACATGCTTATCGGTGCCATCAACAGCGCCAACGGCGAGGCGAACAAGGTCAAGAACTTCACCACTGGCGAATTCGACGGTGTCCCCAACACCGCTCGTGACTACAAGAAGAAGGGTATCCGATGGGTTGTTATCGGTGACTGGAACTACGGCGAGGGTTCATCCCGTGAGCACGCTGCGCTCGAGCCGAGACATCTTGGTGGACTCGCCATCATCACCCGTTCATTCGCCCGTATCCACGAGACCAACTTGAAGAAGCAGGGTATGCTTCCGTTGACCTTTGCTAACCCAGAGGACTATGACAAGATCAAGCCCGACGACAAAGTCGATCTCCTCTGCACCGAGCTCGCTGTCGGCAAGCCTTTCACCATGCGTGTGCACCCCGCCGATGGCAGCGAGACCTACGAGGTCAAGCTCAACCAGACCTACAACGAGCCACAAATCGAGTGGTTCAAGAACGGATCCGCTCTCAACACCATGGCCAAGCAAAGACAATGAGCGCGTCGAGACGAATCGAAGATATCAGGATGAGGAAAGAGTTGCATGAATGAGCTTGGAGAAGAGCCAACATCATAAGATACCGAGCCTTGTTGGCGGTCTTGGTTCCCGTGTGTGCAATCAAACATGGCGCATCTAGACGAAAGACGAGGATGGCGAGTGTGTGGTTGTGTGTGCATATTAGTTATTGTACTTGATGATGAATTTTCCATACTGGTCGAGTTCACGTGTATAGCAGCGAGAAATGAGCTGAGTGTTTCCCAATCGAGCGTCACACTCTGACCGTCTTTGTTGTACGAGACAGATGTTGATATCACATGGCTGAGATAGCTTCCAGTACAGCATAGGCTTGACCGGACCAAATGCAGGATCTTGCATCCTATGCTGGGGAGAGCGCCGTTTCGGCAACACACCACTGTACATGTAAGCGGCTCACAACCGACACTTCGATCCCTCATCCCGCTACTAGATATAGATGTGAGTGCATAACTTGAGCGCGTAGCGGGGAATTTCGTTCACTGCTGCCCATACACATATATGCCGTCAACACTTCTCAGCCGTTGCGCGCCAGGATCCTTATCCCCATCGAATCAGCTTTTACTCTTTCTGTAGATAAAAGTCTTGACGCAACTTGGCTTTGGAGTTGGGCTGAGAATCCTGGATCCCGGAACTTTAAAGGAACCAGGGTCGGTTGCCTGCAATTCCTTACTATCTTTCCCACCTTTTTACATGACTTCATGTGGGTTTCCCTTTCATCGTTATCATCGACGGCGGGTAAAGTAATGTGTACGGTCGGCCATCCCTGAGGTCTGCTTTCCGTCGTTGATATCATCTCCTGGCATCGTGGAGTCTTCTTGGACTTCATCTCAACATTTACCAAGCCACATCGGGATTGCGGAGCTGGATCTCCAATGGCTGGATCGTGGATTCGTTACAACATCACCCGGCCATATCCATATCGCTGGGTGACGCCGGTGGTGGTGGCTGGACTGCTGGTGTTTCTGGTGCTGTTCTCCATCCTCAATGCCGTGGCCTTAGGATTCGACTATGTCTCGCTCACGACCGCAGATCCCAACGCCACCACCGTGCAAGACTCCTGGTACACCCACTGGCCGAGCTGGGTGAGCTCGAGAGTCCAGCCGATCTGTCAAGACGCCGAGCTGCTTGCCGGCAGCAGATTTGCCACGAACAAGTCCGCGCTCACATACACCATCACGGATGTTTGGCGGGCGAATGACAGCTCGGATATCAATGGTGCGGTGTTGACGGTGCCCTCCTTGATCTACCACAACAACGTCCTGGAGCGCTGCAATGTGTCGTCCGTCGAGATCGACTTCGACTCGTTGAGCCGCACGGCGACCCAGCAGGCTTTCTCGGAATGGGGCGCCGTCGTCCGCTCGTACATTACCTGTACCATGACGGACTTGTCGGCAGGAGTCACTTATGTGAACATGACGCAGGAGTACGACTATGTCCCGGCATCTGCCTCGCTGTCTGACATGTACGAGTTCCTGGGATCGAACTTCTTGACTCGCTCGTTGACGGACAGACCCGGTCTGTATTGGGGCGAGAGTCTCATGTCGATGTACTGGGCTTATACCAGTCAATTGATGGCCAACATCCGCGCCAATCAGACTACGAACAACGAGCCTGGCATCCGCACGGGGACAATCGCCTTCAGGTCCACGAACCCTGCCAGTCCTCCCAATATCACCGACTTTGGGTTTTTCAGCGCAGACTACCGCTTCTTCGTGGACCAGGGACAGCCTGGGAACTACACCCTGATCTCTCCAAGAACCATCCCACAGGAGTATGATATCGGCGCCTTGATCGCCAACGAAGCCTATCCCAACATCTGGCAGCAGGCTGATGTCCTCGCCAAAGCCGCCTACTCCACCGTCCTGACTGACTTGGGTGTGCCCGACTCCGCCAACAGCCCGAACATCATCCAGAACGGCCCTCTGCTCGCCTACTTCACCTCCAACTTCTCCGAGGCTCGCCACAACATCGCTAACGCATATCCGGGTCCTTCGGACGTTCCGTTCTTGTTGGGGCCCCCGCTCGGCACCAGCCCTTCTGTTCTCAGTACCACCTACCTCTGCCAGGTGCCCCACCGCAAGCCTGCCGGCACGCTCTTCGTCCTCGTCCTTGTCGCCGACGTCGTCATGCTGCAAGTTCTCTGGTGGCTCTTCAGCGGCGCCGTTGGCCTCTTCGCCCTGCGCCGACAGCGTGACAGCGACGCTTGTCTCGGCTGCACCACTCGCGTCTCGCCCATGCCGTATGCTCCTGTCGGCGGCGCATCGATACCCCCGGGCGGGCGATATGTCTCGGAAACGTACGATCCGCGGACGCAGCGGGGCGAGGGGGAGGCACCGCGTGGCAGCGAGCTGGAACTTGGCCACCTCCCGCCGCCCAGTATGTCGGTCGATATCTCGCGAGGCCGTAGTGTGGAGCGCAGTTTGAGTCGGGAGCGATTGATCGAGCGCGAGGGATTTTGAGTGTGAAATATAGACAAATCTTTTCTGCTACTTCAAGATACACAGGTTTTTGATTCTGGGATATGTATGTTTAACTTCTATTTACTTGTATGGTGGAATGAGGGAGTGCGGCGATCTGGTGTAGAATACCTCTTATGTTTATTGTTGTCGAGGTAGGATAGTGTATACTCTGCCATTGATGACTATGCTTTACACATCGTCTCCCTTTCCCCATCCATTTCTAATCCCCAGTCAACATCTATGAGATCAGCCTCATCGTGACCTCGACCGTGGCGAACGTCCCCGCACTGACCGGCATCGCCCTCAACAACGTCGGGCCCACGCCCCTCCAGAAGCCCGCCATACCCTCAGCTCGCCAGATCTGCGCGAACGCATCGCGCATGCTGCGATACTGCTGCTTCTCGCCCCACCCGTCCGTCTGCATCTTGGACTTGACGACATCGAACGGATAGCTCGAGATCCACAGCATCTCGCCCGCCAGCCCGCCATACAGCGCGATCTTCCACGTCGGGATCTCCTTGCGCACGATCTGGTTGCGCGCCACGTCCTGCGCCATCAGGTACTCGAACGTCAGGAACCAGAAGCCGTAGGCCTGCGCTTCGCGCAGCAGGGTCACTGAAGTGCCGCGATAGAGCCCCCTCGCGATGCTCGGGCTGCGTGAGAGCTGCCGGATACAGTCGAGAGGCCCGCTGTAGAGACGTGCGGCGCCGTGCGGTTGCGTCTGCAGCCGAATGCGGATGTGCTCGATCGGGGAGGAGAGGATGGTGTTGGCGAGGCCGGCGAAGGCGCCGGCCGCGTAGTATTGGCCATAGGACAGTGCGGGGGGTTCCGAGGCGGTGAGAGTGGTGCTGGCTGGGGCTTTGGAAGCATTCTGAGCTTCAAAGGCGCGCTTGGCGTAGTTGAAGGCGGCGAATTGGACCGAGACGCAGGCTCCAATGCCGATCAGTGGCGTGAGTGTGCCTTTGTAGAAAGCTGGAGCGCCTTCGTTCTTGAGGATCTGAGTTGCGCAGTCCAGGGCTCCGCGGTATTGGGTCGTGGTTTGCAGGCGGACCTTGACAATGTCTGTTCCGAAGGGGAGGAGTGTTAGTCGCCAAGCCTTGACAAACCATTCATGGGGATGAGCTGGGATTTTTACCAAATGGTTGACCTGGGAGACACGTTAGCATGCCATTCGAAATTCATATTCGAACCTGAAATATAGTCTTTTTCTTCCTTGCATTGAGGTCCATTCCATTCGTAGCATTGGAGCGCATGAACTCACCGATAAGCACTTGCGCAACACCACCGACTGCACCAGCAAACAAATCCTTCAACGTCCTCGATACACCAGCATCAGCCTCCTCCAAAGCTTCCGCCATGTTTATCCGGCCAGCAGCTGTCCCCGGCGCCGGACAATTGAACCAAAAAATTACAGAACAGAGCTGTGAGATTGAGCGTGGAATTATTACTTTGCTCACCCAACAGACCGAATGTCAGAATCTACCTAGAGGTTGCTTGCGTCAACGCTAGCGGTTGTAGTTCCCACGCTTGGCAATAATACAGCGATGACTTCTGTTGTCGACAGCAACGACCTGACACCGTGTATATGTTGGTATACTAATGATAATATTGGCTATGACTCTGCAAGAGACACTTGCGATAAGCCACACATACGATCGGGAAATATATGTGATATGAGGTATCTAGGACTCTCACACAGCTTTCGGCGTTACGAAACGCCCTACTTCTTCAGCATTATGTACAAGAATTGCCATCAATCGTGCCATGCTCCTGGCACTTTCGAGTACACTAGACTTCTTCAGCCGAACGAATATGAGCAGTCGAAGTCTCTACACACTTTCGCATGCTCGACCTTGCATCCTGTGGTTGGTATTCTGCGTCCTCCACTATCTCTGCGAGCAAAACTCTCTGCTCTGCTGCGCTGAGGTCACCCAGAGAGCTATCAGTCTCAAGTGCGGTGGACTTCGCAGCATGAGGCCTACGCCTGGTGTTAGGGTATAACTGTTGAGGAGGGTGCAACTCTGTTATGCTCCTTTCCGTCGCGCGACGACTCCACGGCCATCTTGCATGGCATGTCGACGCAGCTACATTTCGGTGATCTGCAATATCATCATGATCGTTGGGCAGACCATGGCCAAGTCGCCCAACCCTTTCCAGTAGTTCTTGAGGCCGCACTCGATGATTCCAGAACATCCAAACAGAACGATCGAGCTCATCGGCGACTGCATCTCCTTCTATTCTTCGCACAAGGCTTAGTATGTAACGAAACTGTTCAGTGGGCACTCGATGTCCTTCGAGCAGATATCGCAAAGCACCAGCATGAAACATAGCCCGTGACATCGTATCTGTGATTGGCGCTCCACGATCACGCAGATAGCGGAAACATGCCCATACTCTCCGGAAAGCCATACGGCATGTCGTTTTCGGTTGATGAGCCCATTTGTGAGCAAGTATATGCACAAGATGAACATGATCTTGTCCCAGCCTGTTATGACGATCTTTTCTGAACTCGAGTGCGACACTGTCGAGTGCTCGCCGTTGTAGTAATTGGAAAATTTCCCGAGGTCCAGCGCCTGCCTGCGCCATCTTCAGAGCAAGCTTTGGGAACCGCGATAGCGAAAGCGTCGAGGCTTGCGTGAAGATGTTCCATGCCACACGTAGTGGTGTAATGTCATCTCCTCCGTCTAAGAAGTAGTCGATCAGATCAGCAGCTTGTGCCTCAGGTATACCAATTTCACGGTGCCTGCGAACGCCCATCACGAAACTTCTGACCCTTCGGGCGGTACCACTTTTGCTACGAATGTCTGATGCTGCACTTAGGATGTCGAAAATGTTCTTGAACACGTCGACATATGGTAAGTTATGGCGTTCCAAAACAACCATAAGATTAACAAGTGGATGATACAATTGACCATCTTCGCAACGTTGAGCCTGTTCTGCCTCGAAATCGGCAAAAATTGTCTTGATATCAAAGGGACGAGGTTCGAGTGAGTTCGGTTTTAACCTCCGAAAGCTGCGCTGTACGGTGATCTCTTGCTGTGTTGTCGATACGAGAACAGGTACCCATACTCGGAGTAGAACACGACTCAGGTCTGGAAGATCGAGTGTGTTCAAGTGAGACGCCAGATGGGAAGGTTGGAGTCGGGTTGCCAACACAGAATATACAGCAGTCCAGACACTGTTGTCATGATGTAGACCTTGCAAGCAGGAACAACTACTTAGAGCATGCAACCATACTCTGATTGTTTCTGTCATTCCATGCGAAGGCTTTGGTAGACAACCTCTTGTCACGGAGCACGCGATATCTTCGAGATTATCAAGCGTGGACGAATCAAGCAGAGCTGAGATGCGAAGCACTCCATTCTTTCCATGTTTGTGCAAGATGTGCCCAATATAACGAGCCGCATCTTCGCAGGCTAGAGCTTCCAGTCTCAGCTTATCATGAAGCACTTGGTCCAAGATTTTCGTGGCTTGCTCATCTACAGATCTTGAATCCAGCCATTGGGCAAGGCGAACAATGTTATGAGCTTGTGGCTCGTCCTGGGAGCTTTGTAGGAATTCGACCAGGGGCTGTATCCCATCACTGTTCACAGTATTGTCCTTTGGTATTGCATTAATTAGACTTTCGAAGCTTCTCTTGCTGAGTTCCACTGTATCCGTGCTCTGCACATCTAGCAGCGCATCGCATAGGACTGGTTGAACATTGTCGCGTTCAGGTAACCACGGCCAGGAAGACACTGGAGGAGGTGCCGGAGGAGGTCCAAACTGGATTCCATTGTACAGGCTAGGAGCTTCCCATTTCCAATTCTGATCGACAGATTTCGAGCTTCGAAACCCAAGCAATGTAGATAAGTCGTAGCCAGACGGTGGCACTAATCCAGCTGCACTTGTCGCGACCATTCCCATACGTCGTCTAGCTAATCGTCGCCGAGCTTCAAGTGGTCCAGGTACATTGCTCCCATACCGCCGCGCAGCGTGAGATACGCGAGCAAAGCGATTGAAGGCATCGTGGAGCAGGTCGTCAGAGATCCAGAGATATGAAAGCGCCTGTGAAGTGGGAGCCGCAGCTCGAGCGTGGCATGGCATCAGCCATACGCTGTCTGCGGGATGAGGTACGTTATGTTCCTGGAGTGATTGGGTTGGTGGTGAAGAGATACCTTGGTTGCAGCTATGTCCAATGTCAAGTTCGCCGCGGGAGTTTGGGCTTGGCGTTTGAAGTCGCATGGAAAGACTCAAGATGCTTGGAGGTCTGCTTAGGTACATCAAACCAATGCAATGATTGTCAGAACGCTGCGGCTACGGCATGGTATGTCAATGGATGGATGAAAACAAATTCGAGGTTGCTAATGATGTTCACCTTCTTCCAGGCCGTTTCGCGCTCCCCAAAACTCCCTGCTCTGTTCGCTCATGGCGCCGCTTTGTCTCCACTGAGCAAGGGCAATCCACGCCGAATCCTTTCGAAGGCACTGGCCATGCCAACCTCACATCTGCGACCGAGAACGATGTCGAAGACCAAGTCAAGAAGGACTGGGAGTTCTTCCAGTTTCAGAAAGCGGCCACAAATCACTTGGGCTCTCAGATAGCACCGCACTACAAACCACGAGATCTTATCGCCAACCCACCTTCTCCCAACGACATCACACTCGAGCTACTCATGGCCTCGCAGACTCATCTCGGTCACCATACTTCTCTTTGGCATCCTGGCAATGCTCGCTACATCTTCGGTATCAGAGGTAGCGAGGATCCGATACACATCATATCACTGGATGTCACCGCAGCACATCTACGACGAGCGTGCAAGATTGTGCAGGGAGTGACAGAACGAGGTGGCTTGGTCCTCTTCGTTGGGTCTCGCGCTGGTCAGGCTCGCGCAGTTGTGAAAGCAGCAGAGATGGCAAAGGGCTGCCACTTATTCACCCGCTGGACACCAGGAAGCATTACGAACGGCCAACAGATTCTTGGGAAGTGCTCAAAGAAGGTGGTAAACGAGCGGGATGAGGAGGTCGCGGGCTTTGAAGAACAACTACATCTAGCTGCTGCCATCAAGCCAGATCTAGTGGTTTGCCTGAACCCACTCGAGAACTATGTTCTCCTCCATGAATGCGGTTTGAACAATATCCCAACTGTTGGAATCATCGACACAGACTGCAACCCAGCATGGGTTACCTATCCTATTCCCGCCAACGACGACAGTCTGCGCAGTGTCTTTGTGATAGCAGGAGCACTGGGTCGGGCTGGGCAGCAAGGTCAGGAGATAAGGCTCGAGAACGCGAAGGCTGGCCACGTTGATTACCGCTTCGAGCATGGCTTGACCGAACCGACGCCAGAAGAGAGGGCAGCATACGAGGCACGGCAGGCACTGAGTACCGCACAAGCGACTAGGTATGATGAGTTTGAGGATGTGGTAGAAGAGGAGCTTGACAACGAGATCTTGGGAGAAGGTATGAGCGCTTTGGAGGAGGACAAGCCATCAGATATCGACCAGTCACTTCTCACCGAGCAGAAGCTGGAATCATGGAAGGAAAGGACAGCAGCAGTTGCAGGTTGGGGTGATGCTTCACAGAGCCAGGCTACAGAACAAAGAGAGGGCGAGCGGGGCACGCTCGAAGAGTCTGGTCTTCAAGCAGAGTATGACTCTGCGCCTGCAACAGAGCAAATCTCACGAGACGTTGCAGAGCAGTCAGTAGCCACATCCCAAAGCTCGGCAGCAGAGTCAGACAACACCCCAACCAGCGTCGAGCAGCAACACCAACCAGATTCGGCTTCAAGTTCGCAATCCAGCACTAACGAAGATGCTGAACGAGCCGCGAGAGAGATGCAACTCCTCGAGCAGATCAAACAAGCCGCCGCGCAGGAGCTTTCCCCACCTTCCGAAGCAATCACAACCACCCACACCCGGCCCCTATCACCCATATCTTCCACCCAGCGCTCTCTCACCGAGCCCTCTGGCAACGTCGAATTCCAAGCCACCACCTCGCTCGAGCAGCGACAACAAGACCCATCCACGTCCGAAGCACAATCTCCAGCCGCCGACGCACCTATCTCCTCACGAGAACAAGAACTTTTCGCGCGCGAGCAAGAGATGCAGCAGCGATGGGAGGAGATGGTCCGTCGTGAACGCGCGCTGCAGGCGGCCGCAGCGCAGAAGAGCGCCCAGCCCGTCGAGCAGCGATCCGTTTCGGAACCGGCAGGGGATGTCGAATTCGAGAGTTCCGCGCCGTCGTCCACGTCGAGCAAGCAAACGAAGGTAAAAGGTGAAGGCGCGACGAAAGAGCGAAAGAAAAAGGGGAAAGCACCGGGAGAGAAGTGATCGTAGTGTATTATATCCCTGCCGCTACTTGGGAGGTGTATAGGAGTGGATGACTGTATTCGTGTACATGTACATTTATTAGATCTGGAAGATGCGGGTATTCATCGCCCTTGTTATATATGACTTCCAAATATTGGCGAAACTTCGCACATTTTATTGCTACAGTCTCCCATGCACCCAGTCGACATCGAGATGTAATGTAGCTTTGTGAGTTCCATTCATGGGAAACGTGTGATACTGTTAAGCGAAGGTAGGACTGCAAGTTGCCATCTACATGGACATTAACCTTGCTTTTAGTACGTAGGATAATAATCCGTATACATTTCATCAAAGACATGAGTCTACACGCCAAAGACGCATTACATGGAGGTTCATGTACAGTTCACTCATGCATTCTGACATTGCTACTGGTGCACTTTGAGATAACAAGCAGGTCAAGACGTGAAGATAGCGTACGTACATGTAGGTCATGTATCTACGACTCGAACCTCCTCAGTTCCTTTTCCTTCCCATTTTCCGTCTTCTTGCTATAGCTACAACCCGGTCATTCGCTCCTGAAGGCCTGCGACCAGCTGGGTTTTCCTGTATTGGTAGAAGGAACATGCTACAGACACCAAGAACCCCTTCTTGAGCGAAGAATCTGCTAGTTTCCCTACATTACCGGTGACGATTGCGCGGTGGGCTGCGTCGTTGCAACTGGGTTGTTTGTAGTATTTCAAGTGGGCGTGGGGAAGTGATGCTGGTTTGCTGCAAGATTGGTCTGAGTTCCGGTATATTGCGCTGTAGGCTTCGCCTTGTGGATCAATTTATTGAGGGAGCTCGAATTCATTTCTTGTTAGACATGCTTTCGTGTCGCAGTAGTGAATTAGGCGGATTGCATGCTATTCTATGTAGGTCTGGAGCCATTCGGTGCGATCAGATGCGAAACTATGCGGGCATGCCGTCTCTATCGAGCTGAAGGCCATTGAATCGTGAGCGAGATCATGCAATACATCGAAGCATGCGATCCAGTCCTCATCTCGCCGTTGACCCCATAACGTGCTGATACGCCTCGGCCGGACGCGCGCTCGCGTTCATTGTCGGCGGACCTCCGAGAGCAATCGCGCCGCCGGTCGGGCCTCCAAGACCTGCGGCTTTGGCACGGGCAAGTTTCTCCATCTCCATGCGTTCCCGATCAGCTTTAGTGATGCGAGGTTTTCGTGGAGCGCCGGTGCCACGACCACGACCTCTCGCGCGGGTGGGTGCGGCATGCAGATCATCGGATGTGTTGGCGGTAGTCGGATTCGTCGCAAGGGCTTTCTTCGCCGCCACAGAGGCGTGCGTTGTGCCGGCAGCAGCGGCGCCACGTGCTCCGCGACCACGGCCACGACCGCGACCTCCACGCGTGGTAGTCGCGGACTCGACTTGTGCATCCTGACCGACGGGCACAAGAGGGCCGGAGTACACGAAGAAGCCATCTTTGGCAACGGCCGCCCGCTCTTGCCAAGCCAGTTCCGTGTCATCGATGAAATCGTCTTCCTTGTCGTACTCCTCGATCTTCTTCCGGCGCTTGCGGACTGGCTTGTTGTCGGGACTGGTGGCACTCTTCTCGTCCTCCATCCCTCCCATTTCGACATTGCTGTCCATTTCGGGCTCCGACATCTCATCCAGCGACATGTCGTCATTGAGTCCATTGTCGAGCTTGTTGGCTTCGGCAGCGACGCGTAAAAGTTCTTCACGATGCGCGGCGACGCGTGGATTGATCGCGTCACGACCGTAACGTTTCAGGATCTCCTGCGCGATGTTGATAGTGTTGCCACCATCTGGGTTGAGAGGAATACGGAAGTCGATATCCACACCTTTGCGTTTGCTATCTCCGTTTGTGGAAGGGCCACCGAAGAGGTCACTGCTCGATAGTAGACCACTACCAGTTCCTTTGGGCGCGGGTGGTGGAGTCGGACGCGCCGCTTTTGGAGTGGGAGCCCCTGATGAGGCGATGGAGGCTACTTTGACCTCAGCGCGTGCAACAGGAGCATCACATGTGAGGTCTATGTCCATGGCGCCGTCGACACTGGGTATATCAGCACGTTTGATAGCTGTCTCTGTGAATGATGGCGAGACTGATGGAGCGACGGGTGGTTGTTGTGAGATCGACGAGAGTGGGAATGTTGTAGGTTGTGGAGGCAAAAGTGTCGGTGTCGAAACCACGGGTTGCTGCATGAGTGGCTGCATGGAATTTACGGTGGTGGGGGCCACCGACTGCAGTGAAGGCGGCGGAACTTGTGGATCGAGCAAACTGGCAAGTGACGGTGATGCTGAAGCACGATTGACATGTGGTGTAGGGGTGACTGATGGTAAGTTTACCGGCCGTGACTGTTGGGCATCGTCGGCTATGGAACGCACAGGATCGTATCCACGAATGGGATCATATTTCCGACCGCTGGAGATGGGTCGGGATAGCGGGGCGCTGGACGGGGGCACTGTCAAGGTGTCGGGGGGAATGAAGCCAGGTCCTACGGAATTTGTAGCAGATTGAGGCCGAAGTGGCGGGACCGCGAATGGCACAGATGATGGTGGGGCAGAGTATGTGCTGACCATCTCGGTGATGGTGGGTTGACGAGAAGTCGACGCAGAATCTTGTGCTGCTTTCGGCTCTGTCTTGACCTTTTTGCGTGAGCCAGGTGCAGGCGCTCCGGATGTTGTGCTGGACGCGGCTGTCTTGTCTTTGGGTTCTCGTGGCTTGCGAGGCTTTCTCTCCTTCGGCTTGCCATCATCGATAGGTTTGCCGTCTGGACCTGAAGCAGTGGCATCTTTCTTCTTGCGTTGTCGCTTCTGCTTTTCAGGCGGTGCAGATGCTGTTGTGTTGTTGTGTGCATTTGATGTAGCAGCATGATCTATATGGCTGTTATGTAGGCCGGGAGTGGCCGCTGCAGCAGGATGGGAATGGGCGTTGGATGCTACACCTTCGCCGAGATGGAATCCGGGGTGTGAAGCGGTTGCAACACGAATATTATCTTCGCTGTTGGGAGATTGTGGGGGCGACAGCGACGACGAGCTGTGAGCGGAAGCAGCATCATCCACATTCATCGGGGGCGGCATTGCGTGGCTGCAATACAATGTGTAGGATGCAGATGCGTTTGCCAAGAAATGGTATAGACGACCAAACGCGGTAACAGGCGACTACCACTTGTTGCTGCAACGCGGGATTCGAAAATGCAGATGCCGAATGGAATTTAGGACTGCCTCGTTGTGAGAATTCGACAAGCGGACAACTGGAAGCAGCACAAGCCGGGGCGAAGATCCGACCAATCCGAATTCGAGAGATCCAAGAACCTCGAAACGTCGCACTAGAGACTCCCTCCCTCTGCATCCAGGCGACGACGACAAGCAACAACACTCGGCCAACACGGCGGCGGCGGATGCTCGAGATCTCTCCTCAGCTTGTTAGACGGACTGTTGAATATCAACTCGTCCGATGCAGGCGGTCAAATGTCGAGATTTGATGGCCAGAAGCAGTCCAGTAATGGCGACGTGATGCATTCAGCACAAATGCGTGCAATAGCGTAGCAAAGTAGGAGAGGAAGGGGAGGGAGAAAGGAAATCGGGAATGCGAAGGGGAATGGAGGGCGATGGGCAAGTTGAAGTAATCAAAGCGGGATTTGCGAGGAAGACCAGACAACGACGACACAACGTTTCTAGCAAGCTCAGCACCGCACAACCCAGCACACATGGCAAAGAACAGCACAGCACAGCACAAGACCCAAGACCAGGACCAGGCCCGAGCCGGCCACTGCGATCTCTCCAAGGCCACAGATCTCTCCTGGACCTGCCACTGCCCCCATTTCTTCTGCACCGAGACATGAGAGACCTTGCCTTGTACCCCGACTAGCCATGCCTCGACAATCATGGGCCTAGCCGACTGCCCTGATCCGGCCTACCGATCTGCGCTTACACGGATTCGTCCTGATGCAGGAGTGATGTTATTCTTGACTGGGAATGGCTTCGAGGTCCATCAGATGTCCTTGGCCTGGTTTTCTGATACTCATGATTGGATATGATCCTATTGCAAAGGTCAGGAGGCTACATGATACAGGCATCTTCTCTATACCTCCACCCGTGCCTGATCTCTCCCGAGCGTGGTAGTCGATGTCATGGGTCTACCTATGGCTTGGCGTGATTGTCTCAGGCTCGTGGCGAAATCTCCGTGCAACGTCATGTGCTCAACGGCGTTCAAGTTGTGACAGCCGGGAATGAGGACGAAAGTACCTGCACGCTTCACCAGATCAATGTGTTTAGGTATCGTGAATGACACTACTGCATATTGTACAAGCTTATAGGTGACATGACCCGAAGCTGATATAGGCGAGCCACCAGCCACACGTGCCCCACTATATTGCCGCGCCTTGCATTAGCGCTAGCGCACTCGGATCGTCAGAAAATCAGTTAGCCTTTCCCGCATCTACCACATGCACTTCTCTGACACGACCTATGATCATGATTCCTGGACAACGTGTCGAGATTGACCTTGGCTCAGATGATGAAGAGCAGCTACCTCCCGAGCCCGTGACCCTCCCTGCGGCGTTTGTTGGAGATGTGCTCGAACGTCAGCCAGCAGCGCCACGCGCGCCAAGTGCGCCGACGCTGAAGAGCAAGAGTGGATTTCCCGAGCACAGGAAAAGAAATGCAGAGAGTAGGTTCAAACGGCAAAAGCCTGGCACTGCGCCGGAAGATCGGAACTCACAAGCAGCTTCTGGCAAAATTGCGCCGGTTGTAGCAGAGACGCCGTCCGTGCAGAACGACATCGTCAGCAGTGGCGATGCGCTATCGTGGGAACAGGATGAGAGGCGGCGTATCGACGAAGAGAACCGACAGAAGCTTGCTGATATGTCCCCGGCTGAGATTGAGGAAGAACGACGGGAGCTGATGGACAGCTTAAGTCCAGCATTTCTCCAGCGTCTCTTGCGAAGGTCGAATATAAACAGCGGCAGCAATGAAGCAGATCTAAGGGCTCAGCCAGAAGAGGTTGCATCTCCCAAAGAAGCCAGCATCAAAACCACGAAATCGGTATCATTTGTTGATCCACCAGAAACCGACGATAAAACGGGGAACACAGACGAGGATGAAGAGGATACACAACCTTCGCAACTGCCTCAAAGCGACGCCCTAACGTCAATTCCATTTCCGGCCGACAGCATACATTTTCCACAACCCCAACAACCTCCAGACTTAGACCCAGCATCTGCCACCTTCTTCGAGGATCTACATACCAAGTACTTCCCGGCTTTGCCATCGGAGCCAGATAAACTTGCCTGGATGCAAGCCTCGAAGGCGAAAGACGACAAGTACAATCCATCATCCGCCGCTCTGACTCCGCAAGACCTTCGATTTGCCTTCACCGGAGAACTCATTCCACCCAAGACTGCCGCGGAGATACCAGTGACCATGGGCCTGCATCATCACGGCGATTCGCCCGATGCCGCAGGCTACACCATCCCCGAGCTTGCCCATCTTTCCCGCTCAGCTTATCCAGCGCAGCGATGCATTGCGTTTCAGACCCTAGGCCGGATATTGTATCGATTGGGCAAAGGTGAGTTCGGCGACTCGGGAGAGCCAGGTGCTGAGCTCGAGGGGGCACAAGACACGTTTGGCGAACTGGCGCGGAGTCTGTGGAGCGTCATAGAGGGCGAGAAGGTGATTGAGACGCTGGTGCTGGAGAGTGAGGGAAAGGGTGTAGACCGTGGAAGACATATTAGCGCCAAAGCGTATGCTACAGAAGCTGTATGGTTGTGGAGGAAAGGTGGTGGGCGGCGGTGGAAAGCAGCGTAAAGCTGTTGCCCAAGAAGTTACGAAGCAGACGGCAAAATCAAACGTCTCCAGAGATGCTCAAGTATCGCCACAGTGCTGCCGGGATCATTACTTGTCCGTTGTATGTATGTAGTTTATATGCATCACGTGACCCTATCTTATCGCAATCTGCATCAGCTCCATCCAAAAAAAAGTTGCTGTTCGCGCAAGCTTAGCTCGATTGAATGGATTTTTTGTGACAAAGTCCTACTGTTATACTATGGCAGTACCGATCGCGAAGAGACGGAAGGTTGAACATGTCTCCTCTTCCGAGAACGACGAAGACGATGCGTCGTTCGCTTCTTTTGAAAATGATGAAGATTCGCACAGCTTGAGTGGAGTCGAGGAAGCTTCTGAGGATTTGAGTGAAGACGAAGATCATGATGAGGAGGACGACGCTTCTTCGATGGCCATAGATGAGGACGGAGAGGAAGAGGAAGAGGAAGAAGAAAATCCACCTCCTACCAAAGTCGCGGTTACCAATGGCAAAACACTACCACCAGCGTCGCAACCTCGCGACGGTCGATCGAAGAGCGCCAAAGCTGCGCAGGAACTCGGCTCTGGCGCCTACTCGGCCAACACGTTCAAGAGCAACATATTCAAGCTACAGGTCGACGAGCTCCTGCTGCAGATCCGGCCACGGCGCGGCAAGCGCGAAGAGACAGCGGAGCAGGCCCTGCACACGCTGAAACAAGCGATCGAGGCGACACCGGCGCGAGCACCGCTGAGCGTAGAAGAGGCGGAGAAAGCGCTGCGTGTGCGCAGCTCGGTGGTGGTGCCGTTCCCTCACCCGCGGCCGCCCAAGGATGCGAAGTATAAGCTGGAATATGCGCGCCCGAGCAAGATCAATGTCGTGGGCAGCCATGCGTTGAAGACGGCAGTGCGGGCGAAGGATGTACTGGAGATCGATATGACGCTGACGATGCCGGCGGCACTGTTTCAGGAGAAGGACTACTTGAACTATCGGTACTTCTACAAGCGCGCGTACTATCTGGCGTGTGTGGCGGCGGAACTGAAGGTTGCGTGCGCGAAGGAGTATGTGTTTGCGTTTGAGAACTTTCGTGGCGATCCGCTGAAACCGGTGTTGGTGGTGACGCCACTGCAGAAAACTGCTGCGACGGGCGATGTCAAGCCAGCGCCGAAATGGCAGATCAATCTCATTCCTTGCATTGGGGCGGAAACTTTCGCCAAGGAGAAGCTCTTGCCCGAGAAGAACTGTGTCAGGTCGGATGCGGATTCGGTCGCGAACGAGCCAACACCAATTTACAATTCATCTCTTCGTGCTGATATGCTTACCAACTCGTATCTTCAGCTTCTTCACACAGCTTCGAAATCATGCTTGGCCTACAATGATGCATGTCTTCTCGGAAATACGTGGCTACGACAGCGCGGCCTCTCATCCCATCTTGCGGCTGGAGGATGTGGTTCGTTCGAATGGTCCGCTTTGATAGCTCTGCTTCTCCAAGGAGGTGGCCCTGGCGGCAAGCCTTTGCTGAGCGAGGGCTACAGTAGCTACCAGCTGTTCAAAGCGACATTACAGCTCCTGGCCATCAAAGACTTTAGTAAACAAGTATTCGCTATTGGAGATGATTCTCATGCTATCAAACCGACAGGCCAAGATAGTCCAGTGGTTTGGGACACTGCTCGAACCCATAATATTCTCTACAAGACATTGCCTTGGGCTTACAAGCTCTTACGACAGGAAGCGAACGTCACGCTGAAGATGCTGGGCGACCAGAACTTCGACAGCTTTGATGCGACATTCATCACCAGATCTGACAATCCACTCTTACGATTTGACTATACGGTTGAGCTTCCTCTCTCCGCTCTGGATGGTGCGAAGACGACGCATGATCATGCTTGGTCAAAGCCCTATTTCAAGTTATACGAGACATGTTTGCAAGGATTAGGTGATCGCATCAAGGAAGTCAGCATGTCATTAGCACGACAAGCATCATGGACAATTAGCGCTACCAGACCTAACAGCGCAGAGACCGATACCGTCGTGGTTGGCTTGGTTGTCAACCCTGACACTGCAAATCGAACAGTAGATCATGGTCCCTCCGCCGAAGCAAAAGCCGAAGCAGCAGCATTCCGCAAGTTCTGGGGTGACAAGGCCGAACTTCGAAGGTTCAAGGATGGTAGTATTCTCGAAAGCTTGATCTGGCAGCCAAGTACCAGCGGGCAGACGGTGATTGAACAGATCTTGCGATACGTGTTAAGCCGTCACTGTGGAGAGCAAACTGGCGAAGCGCTGAGATTTGCTGGAAACGAGTCTGGATCGTTCATAAAGCAGAGCCAGAACGCCGCTGCTTATCAGCCGCTTGCTGAGGCGTACAAGAAACTGGAACATGATATACGCAGTCTTGATGACCTGCCCCTGTCGATCCGTGCGATCATGCCTGCTGATGCCCAGCTTCGCAACACTTCCATAGCCGTGCCGGCTATTGAAAACACCACTGGGCAGCGCCCGGTGCCTGCGGACGTGACTATCCAGTTTGAAGGTTCTGCCCGCTGGCCGGACGATTTGATTGCCATCCAGCGCACCAAGATCGCATTCTTGTTGAAATTTGGCGATCTCCTGGCCGCGAACCGCGAAATCGAAACTCGACTTGGTCTGGAGAACGAGGACAATGAAGTGTTCAATCAAGGATTTTTGGAGATTTCATACAGCTCAGGCGCCACTTTCCGTCTGCGCATCCATCACGAACGCGAGCAGAGCTTATTCGAGCGTCAGCTCAAAGACAAAGCTGCCGGGCCATTAGTTAAGGAAACTGCTGCCAAGGGTTTGGCATTCTATAAGCGTAGCTACATCAAGACTCCAGCACACACTCAAGCGATAGCACGTCTTTGCAGTCGGCATCCTGCCCTCAGTGGATCCATCCGCTTGATGAAGAAGTGGTTTGCTTCCCATCTCCTTGCCAGCCACTTCGAGGAAGAAATCATCGAGCTGTTTGTCGCGCGAACCTTCGTGCAAGCTTACCCGTGGAAGACACCGTCATCTGTACAGACCGGGTTCCTGCGTTCGCTACGCTGGCTCGCTCGTTGGGATTGGAGGGTTGAGCCATTAATCGTCGATCTCAGCGGAAGTAATGACCTTAAAATCGCGGACCGTCAAGCTATTCAGTCCAATTTTGATGCCTGGAGAAAGTTGGATCCTAGCCTCAACCGCGTGGCGGTCTTCACAGCGTCAAACGTCGACCACGATGGCACGACTTGGACGACTGTAAGGCCGGCCAAAGTAGTCGCAGGCCGAATGACAACGCTCGTGAAAGCGGCAGCTACGGAAATTGACGAGAAGAAGCTCAATCTTGAGCCGACATCACTCTTCCACTCACCTCTCAGCGACTACGACTTCGTACTCCATCTCAACATCCCCGAGCGCAAGCCCGGTCAACAGCGATACAAGAATCTGCAGCTCGATGTCGATGATACCCTCGTTGGTCTCGACCTCGCAAGAGAATTCCTGGCCGATCTCGAGCACGTCTATGGCTCCTCGATCTGCTTCTTCTCCGGCGGCACAGAAAAGCCAATCATTGCAGGCTTGTGGAGTCCGCAAACTGCGAAACGGGCTTGGAAAGTCAATTTGAGCTATTCAGTGGTGCCGACCAAGACCGCGGGTGAGGACGATGTACGCGCGGAACTCAACAAGGAGGCTATCCTGGCAGAGATTGGTAGACTGGGTGGGGATCTGGTGAAGAGGATTGAGCTGAACAGGTAATGTTATGCAGCTGTAACATCTATGTACATAAATCAGTGCTTCAGCCAATCCACAGATATATGCTAATGTTCAGTTCGTGCACGTACTGTGTGTAGTATGATTGCGCTTTTGAGTTCAGTATCGGATGGTGCTGCTTAGTAAGGATTGGACCTGCCGGACGCGAACGTCACGTTTGCCTGTGAAGCTCCTACACACATGTGAAGCACCACACGACACTACAAACATTCATCACCCTCATACTTGCCCTTTGCTACGTCGTCCACATCTCAAGACTTTCATACCAGCAATAACCTCAGTCTCAATCCATCATGGCGTCTGCCGATGTGATGAGCCCGTCCGCAACCCCAGCGCCTCACCACCACAAAGCAGCCACCTCAGCACTTTCCAAGATCGACGGGCTAACAGAGTCGGACGATCAATATGCCACATACAAGAAACTGCAACGCCAACTAGAGTACATCAAGCTGCAGGAGGAGTATATCAAGGATGAGCAACGCAGCCTCAAGCGCGAGCTTGTCCGAGCACAAGAAGAGATCAAACGGATACAAAGCGTGCCGCTGGTGATTGGACAGTTTATGGAGGCCATCGACAACAACACAGGCATCGTACAGAGCAGCACGGGAAGCAACTATGTGGTGCGCATCCTGAGCACGTTGGACCGGGAGTTGCTCAAGCCCTCATCCTCGGTGGCGCTTCACAGACACAGCAACAGCTTGGTTGACATCCTACCACCAGAAGCTGACTCCAGTATCGCCATGTTGGGAGCGGATGAGAAGCCCGATGTCACGTATGCGGATGTGGGTGGACTGGATATGCAGAAGCAGGAGATTCGTGAGGCGGTCGAGCTGCCCTTGACACAGTTCGACCTCTACAAGCAGATCGGTATCGATCCTCCTCGAGGTGTGCTTTTGTATGGCCCACCCGGTACAGGAAAGACAATGCTGGTCAAAGCCGTCGCCAATAGCACTACGGCGTCTTTCATCCGAGTGGTCGGTTCGGAGTTTGTGCAGAAGTACCTCGGAGAGGGACCTCGCATGGTTCGCGATGTCTTCCGGATGGCTCGTGAGAACAGTCCAGCCATCATATTCATCGACGAGATTGATGCTATCGCCACCAAGCGTTTCGATGCACAAACTGGTGCCGACCGCGAAGTACAACGTATTCTACTCGAACTCCTCAACCAGATGGACGGCTTCGACCAGACCTCTAATGTGAAAGTCATCATGGCCACAAATCGTGCCGACACTCTGGATCCTGCCTTACTCCGACCTGGACGATTGGATCGTAAGATCGAGTTCCCATCCCTTCGAGACCGCCGCGAGCGACGCTTGATCTTCTCTACCATTGCGTCAAAAATGTCAATGGCCCCGGAAGTGGATCTCGACTCGCTCATCGTGCGTAACGATCCGTTGTCTGGCGCCGTCATCGCAGCTGTGATGCAAGAAGCAGGCCTTCGTGCGGTCCGGAAGAACCGATACAACATCATCCAACAAGATCTGGAGGATGCGTATACAAGCCAAGTCAAGGGAGCAAGCGAGGCGGACAAGTTCGACTTCTACAAGTAGACGGAGATGAGTCGCGTAATGCCAGGATGGATATGTATAACATAGCACACAGCCAATTCTAATGCTGCTACGGTGGTTTACTCTAAGAGCTTTAAAGCATAGCGTGGAGCATTGAGATGGTCTATCAATATCGAAGTCATGTAGCTCAATCCTGCGTATCATACGAAATTGTGCTTCATGCTAAGTTCTACCTGGTTCTACAAATTTGAAGAGTGCTTTTCATGGCCTTCGACTAAGCATAGGTATATGGTTCCGAGGGGCTCTATACGGTCTGCTACCAGTTGTAACAAGAAAATCAATGAAGCAAGTTTATAGTATAGCCGCTTAGCAATGATAATGCCACCAGCCACGAGATACAAGATCCTATACCACGCAGATCGTGGTGTAACGGTTCAGAGTGGTATGTATGGATCGATGGAGAAGTAAGATCCAGATCTCACATCCGCAGATCGACGCTAACCAAACCCAACAAGGGCCAGATCTTGGAGACGGCATTGTTTGCTCGCACATCCTCGGGGATCTTCTCCACGGCCCATCCCAGTTCTCAGGCTTCTTGTCGTTCGGTTCTCTATTTGATCTATAACGTGTCTAATATATCTCCGACACCAATAACCTCCGTTCGAGTCCGCGGAGTCGAGGCCGAACCAGCGATTTCCAACTCGATTTTCTGCTACGCGAGATCGCGCTAAGCGGCGTGCCCAGGTTCCTGCAGATGCCCCAAGCATCATCAACGGCGTCATCATTTTCCGACGTGCGACCGGCCGTCTCGCCAAATCACGATACCGTCGAGGGTCTCTGAGACACGACACGGCTCGCACGCAGAGCTGCTTAGCCGAATTATCTCCCTGCATGTTCTGGGATCGAACTGGAGTTCTTCGTCATTTGTTGTTCGAGTTGCGGCGTTTGTAACCATACAGTTCTTTTTTTTCTTCGGTTGTGAAAAGCGCTTCGTGGACGCTGCCGTGAGCCGTACATAATTTGCACCACCGCAACTTTCACGACTCGTATACATCATGCCCAAGGAGAATAAGAAACGCGGTCGCCGTGGAGGCGAGAAGCGCAAGCAGGATGATCGGGACGAAAACCCTGCCCTTGAAGAGGATCACACGAGCAAGCGACGCAAATCAACCGATGATAATGTACCAGACTCGCAGACAGGGGAAGGTGACGACTACATACCTTTACGACCGGATGCAGACCACACACACTACCAAGAAGATGACGCATATCCACCTGGGCTGGAAAGGCCGTTCTTCGGCATGCTGGATGAGGATGAACAGGAATATTTTCGACATGCCGATACCACACTCGAGGAGAACAGCTTTGCAGATCCCGAGGAGAAGAAGCTGTTCCTGGCCGATGTGTACAAGCAGGCGGAGGGGAAGGAGCTGAAGATCGCGTTAAGTCAGAGCTGTTCGCGGCTGCTGGAGAGACTGATACAGGTCTGGGATGCCGAGCAGCTGAAGGGCCTTTTTGAGAAATTCGCCGGGAAGTACGTGAAGCACTATAGTTGGACTATTCTTCCGTGAGACTTGCATGACTGACCTGTTGTACTTCTAGCTTCATCCATTTGGTCTCACATCGATTTGGCTCACATTGCTGCGAAGCCCTTTTCCTGCGCGCTGGGAACATGGTCACGGAAGAGATGAAGGCTAAGGAAGAGTCAGCCATTACTTTTGAAAGCCTGTTCCTATCTACCTTGGACGAGTTCAGAGACAATCTGGGATACCTGATGACTGACCGGTATGCATCGCACGTACTCCGGATATTGTTGTTGGTGCTGGCCGGCGAGCCTGTAGATCGGAGCTCGACTCAACATCTTCTAAAGAGCAAGAGGAAGGAGAAAGTTAGTGTGGAAGGAGCTGAGGCCAAGGATAAGCCCAAAGAGGAGCGTAGGACCATGCCCAAATCATTTGGAGAAGCGCTTGAGAAGCTTATAAGCGGAAGCGTAGCGGGTCTTGACACGGACAAGCTACGTGCGCTTGCCACACATCCCAATGGCAGTCCAACCCTACAACTTCTGCTGCAACTAGAGCTTTCCCATTTCGGCAAGCAACGTGCCAAGGACGAGACATCGATCATCCGTACTTTACTACCTGATGATCCAATCACCTCCGACTGTGGCAGCGCGCAGTTCATTAGTGGCATTGTATACGACGCGACTGGATCACATCTAGTGGAAAAGATCATCGAGCATGCACCTGGAAAGACATTCAAGAGCCTATACAAGGAGTTCTTCAAAGAGCGCATTGCGTCCTTGTCACGGAACGAGATTGCTCAATATGTCGTCTGCCGGATCCTGGAGCGCTTGAGCAAGGATGACTTGTACGATGCACACGAGATGTTGGTTCCGACGATATCGAACTTGCTGGAGCGCGACCGGACCATCGTGGTACGCACCCTGATCGAGCGATGCGCGGTGCGGAGCATCGATACGCAAGGTGTCGCAATAGCGATCGAGGAAACGTGGAACACACCCAATGGCTTTGACGTTAAAGAACTCATGAAAGTCGAGGGTGCAAATGCAGAAAGTGACGAAAGTCCGCATGACAGCACACAGAGCAGCTCCACTAATCCCGCAGCTCACTTGACACCAAAGGCACTGCAAGCACGGAGAGCTCATTTCAATGTTCTCGCCCAGGCGATGTTGCTGGTTCCAGGCCCGCTCAGCTCCATTGTCCTGGAAGCACTCACCAGACTCGACACTCCGACACTGTTGCGGATCGCTCGTGATTTTATCACATCTCGAACACTGCAACAAGCACTCACCACCCACAATGCCGCCATCATCGAGCGCCGCAAGCTCATTCAGCTTTTCTATGGCAACATTGGAAACATGGCTCTTGACAAAGCGGCATCTCATGTAGTCGATTGCATCTGGCAGGGAACGCATGGACTCGCTTTCATTCGCGAACGCATTGCCGAAGAGCTCGCCGAGAACGAACTCGAGCTTCGCGAGTCCCCCAGCGGACGTGCAGTGTGGAAGAACTGGAAAATGGATATGTACAAGCGACGCCGGCTAGATTGGATCAAGCAGAGCAAGCACAAAGCCAGCGACGACGGATTCCAATCATTCAGCGAGCTAGAAGCCAATAAGCCAGAAGCGGAGCGGAAAACACCACTCGAGAAGGCACGAGAACGACATGCAAAAATGAAGAAGGCGGGTGAGTCCAAGGATAAATCACGACCGGACAGTAGCAGGGCGACCGGAAGTAATCTGGCTGGACCGCCTGCGAATGGTGCCGGAGCGCGCACCGCGACTGCTTCTGGTTGAAGATCTTTCTGCCCATATTGAGCTTAATGCATCTGCGGAACAGGAGTTGGGAATTCATGTTATAGATACTGTAGGTTCACATGTACCTCGCGCCTAAATTGCGAGCTTCCGCCCGAAAGTGGCGAGCTAGAATCTGCCTTTTTTCGTCATTGTTATTTTAATATTGGAGACGGGGGAAAAATTGGGTACCGCTTGAGGTGTAATACTAGAATGGTTGACGACTATTGATTGTGTAAACAACAATTATCCAATTCATGTTTTGCATATTTCTAGTTCTACATCATCCTTAATAATATCTGCTGTATCCCGTTGGCAGGATGGGATCCGTTACACAGACGAACAGCGGCGTCCATGCCGATGACGCACATCTCAATCGAGCAGATGAGGCTGATGAGGTTCGTCCCGATTTATGATCAGACAGCGACGTAGTACAAGATAGACCTTAGCTTACAATTATGTGCCATGTAGCTGCTCACTGCCGTCAAGGCATCGGTCGTGCAATTCATCCGTGCTGCAGACAACGACACACGATGTCATGCGGGACAACCAGACGGAGAGCAAAATCCTAAAACCACTGGTGATGATGAACAACGACCCGCGATACTAGACTACCATCCACCCCAGGATCTCCAAAAATTACTCTCCATCCCGCTGCCCGACGAACCGCAAGGCAAAGATGGCCTGCTGCGCGCCGTCACCGACGTCCTCTCGTACAGTGTCAACACCTGGTCGCAGGGCTTCCTTGACAAGCTGTACGCGGCCACGACGCCCGCCGGGCTCGCGGCCGACCTGCTGCTCAGCGCGCTGAACACCAACGTCCACGTCTACCAGGTCAGCCCCGTGCTCACAGTCGTGGAGAAGCAGACGGCGCGGGCGCTGGCGCGGCTGTTCGGCCTTACGGGCCCGTATGCTGGCGGCGTCAGCCAGCCGGGAGGCAGCGCGGCGAACCTCAGCTCGATCGTGATTGCGCGCAATACGCTGTTCCCGGAGACGAAGACGGATGGCTACGCTGAGAAGCGGATGGTGCTGTTTACGAGCGCTGATGGGCATTATAGCCTCGAGAAGGCGGCGCAGATCATGGGGTTTGGCTCCAAGGCGGTGCGCTCAGTGCCGGTGGACGATCAGGGACGCATGATCCCGGCGCAGCTTGATGCGGCGATTGTGGCTTCGAAGGACGCAGGCGAGACGCCGTTTTATGTCAATGCAACCGCGGGCACGACGGTTCTAGGCTCGTTTGATCCGCTAGATGAGATCGCGGACGTCTGCCAGAAGTACGGACTGTGGATGCATGTGGACGGATCATGGGGTGGGCCGGTGGTGTTCTCGCCAACGCATCGGTATAAACTGCGTGGAGTGGAGCGAGCAGACTCCGTGGCGTTGTGTCCGCATAAGATGCTGGGCGTCCCGTTGACCTGCTCGTTCCTTCTAGGCAAAGACCTGAGGGAGTTCCACAAGGGCATGACGTTGCCGGCAGGCTACCTGTTCCACTCTACTGAGGACGAAGAGCCGAAAGACACCAGCACGCCTAATGCACACCAGGAAGTCCAGTCGGAAAGCCAGTACCGCGAAGTGAACGATCTCGCCGACTTGACACCTCAATGTGGTCGGCGTGGCGACGCCCTCAAGCTCGCTCTAACATGGCTCTATCAAGGAACAGTTGGCTTCGCCAACTACGTCGATCACGCTTTCACCACCGCAGCACATCTCGCATCCCTGCTGGAGTCAAGTCCGGAGTTCAAGTTGGTCTCTACCAACCCTCCGCCCTGCCTGCAGGTATGCTTCTACTACCGCGCGGCAGAGGATAGGAAGGAGAATGGGCGAATCACAGAGCAGATCACGAAACGACTCGTGGCTCGAGGTTTCATGACGGATTATGCCCCCGGTCCTCAAGGCTTGTGCTTTCGTGTTGTCGTTAATGGACAGACGCAGCTCAAGACTGTTGAAGGCCTGGTCCGAGCCATCGCAGAGGAGGGCCGGGGCGTCGTAAAACGGTGAATTTGCATGAAGCAAGGGTGTACAGTAAAGTTTGAGGGCGAAGTATTGCTTGTGCCGCCGCAGATTCTTACTCAGATGCCGTATCTGTCCTGTTGGTTGTGCTATGATGTGACGAAGAGCCACTTTGTTCATACTATACTCCAGTGTAAGTGATTCGACACTTAATGGAGTGTGTTGTTTCCGACGCTACTAGTTCGAGATTGGGCATTTTCGCACTCATCCACGCTCCTAGGCGCAGTGTGTTGCCGTATCGATAGATCCTGGCATGGCAAATTGCATGCAGACGTTTCACATTTCACACCTGCTTGCAGAATACAAGCCGGCATGCATAAGCCGCATGCGCCTTCGTTGCATGCCGCCCACCAACATATGTACATACATACATACATACATAGCCGCACTCACATGTTGGGTCTGCATGTGAATATGTTTCAGCATCCTAGCACGCTACAACAAAGACCAACTGCAGCTCACAAGCATCACCGAAGCATGATAAGCATTGCGCCCCACAAGAAAGCGCTTGCGTGGCCAATCCACGTCAATGCCGCTACCACGCGTCTGGCCCCCGCCATGGGCGGTCCGAGGCAGGTACCTTTACAGGAGTACGCAATCTACGGCAGTTCGTTATCATGCATGACCCCATGCCTCGTCACTGCAGATGCGGATATCATGCAGGTGATGAGGTGTGTCGTTCCTTGCTGCGTACGCATTGTATATAAGGTCCCTGTGCATATTCGAGACGTTCTAGCCATGGAGTTCATTCGGGCACTCTCGAAGCATGGCTGCTTTGACGACACGGCAATGGCGAGCCGTCGGAGCTATGCTGTGTCTGCTGTCCCTACTTGCGTTTCTGGGCATGACACGAGAAGATGGCCGGGTGATCTCACTCTACTCGGCTGCGGACTATGAGGCTTCTATGAGCGACTGGAACGAGGTAGCAGTTCCTGAGCCATTGGCGAAGCCTAGGACATCCTTCCCCTCGTCTGCCTCAACGACCCGTGGACATATCAAGGTGTCGAGCACATTGGTGGAATTGGGCACTACGACGACTGTAGCAACACACTCGACACCGATAGCGCTCACCAAAGCTATCATCATGGGGTACATCGAGAGCGAGGATATCTCATGGGTCGCCGAGAACATGGGTGGCTGGCAGCAAGCGATATATCGTGTCGAGGCTGCCAACGGATCCTCGCCCACGGGACATTCCACCAAAGTCAACAAAGGCCGTGAAGCAATGCCGTACCTCACATATATCATCGACCATTACGACCGGCTTCCTGATGTCATGGCATTCGTCCATCCTCATCGATCAGGCTACCCAGAGGCATGGCATAACGATGTTCCTGGCTACGATGCCGTGACCATGCTCAACCGCCTGCAACTCTCCTATGTGGCAGAGCGTGGCTATGTGAATCTTCGCTGCAATACCGCCGTTGGCTGTCCGGACGAAGTTCGTCCTTGGCGAGAACCCCCGGATCTCGAGAAAAGCCAGGAGCACGCGTTCCCGTACTTCTACAGCGTCTTCTTCGACCGCACGCTGGAGCAGGCACGACAGGAGATCGAAGTCGTGGCTACCGCGTGCTGTGCTCAGTTTGCCGTGTCGCGCAAACAAGTGCACACGCGGCCTAAGGCTCAATATGAGAAGATCCGGCGTATCATCGATACCACGAAGTACGACGATTACACCAGCGGACGGGTCATGGAGTACATGTGGCATATCTTGTTCGGCATGGAGAACGTGCACTGTCCTGATGCCAATGAGTGTTACTGCAATGTCTATGGCTCGTGTTGAACGAAGCTAGATATCGAGATTGTTGAAGACTCGGCCACCCTGAAAAGCCACAACATATGCATTTCTTGGCCAGATGGTAGTTTTCCCGAAGAACACCTCGCAATGGCAGAGTGGATTGTCCTGGGCACAATGTTGGTCTTACGACACTAGTACGATCAAGCTTCCTAGGGATTGGAGCCCATCGTACCCTCTTTGCGATTCGATCACCCAGAATCTAGCGCTATTCCTGAAGAGCCACGCTTTGGTGGTCAGCGCCCAGTCTTCGAAGAGGTCTAAAGTGCCTAAAAAACAGGCAATGCCACAGTGGATCCTACGGAAGGCTAGCCTCGGCACTTGCGCAGTGATAATTGCGTGTCACGTTGGCGAAGTGACAGGGATGAGACTGCGAAGAGCAGCGCCTCAATAGACATAGATATAAATAGTCTCGACACGGCGGCAGTGAACAGCAGCCTAGTCGCAGATTCGAAAGGTGGCGTCGGCCAAAATCGAAGGGTTTCTGTGGATTATGATGAAAAATGACACCTTGAAATCGCCGTCGCAATGAGAACATGGAGGTCCTCGTGATCTTGTGGCTATACGTCTCATAGGCTGTTGAATAAAGCGTTTGTGTTATTGAGATGTGCAGCATGGTATCCCAGGCTATCGCAGCGCCTATGAACACGAGTCCGGACACGAAACTCTAACCACAATTGCGTTAGTCATCCTCAGAACACCGACGAAGTCACCACTAATCCTCCTAATCTTACGTCCACCTCAGATATACATACTAGCATGTTGTCACTTCTTGTATGTGCCTTTTGTAACTACTGCAGCACTCTGCATGTTCGTGGCTTCCCTGGTACTGGTTGCGTCGACTAAGGAGACCGTAGGCTCTGTCCACGTCGCTGCGAAGCATATTGGAGAACTATGTCGGCTCATGCATTGGTTCCTGAGACACGCGATGAGGAATACGAGCATATAACGCTCGCCGCGAAAACTAACTCAGTTACTGCTGACACAGTCTCCATTGCGTCTTGGCAAAGTGTGATGCACACCCCAAGAACGTACATGGGAGACGTGGTAGGCGCAAACCTTCGCTGCAGCCGTTCTGGGACTTTGCCGACTCGTCTTGAAATGTAACATCAGAACGATCGTAATTGCTGGTCGCAGATTCGACATGGGATGAAGGAATGAGTTCATATAATGTTCCATGTACGGAGGTACATGGAGGCTCATCATGATGCCGGAAGCACAAGGATTGTCAGACTTGTCAGCATCCTTGCCAGTGTACACCGGAGCTAAGGCAGTCGGCAGAAATCCGAAGAGGGTCGCGCTCGAAAGGCAGAGTGCGCACACTATGCAGATTCGAATCAATCTGCGGCCTCCTTGAGATTGAGTCCGCAATTCGATGAAACGTTGGTCCACGTGCAAACACGGCGAAAAGTCCGGGATCTCTGCCAACCCACGCCACAAGCGCAGACAACCTTGTACAGCCTGGCCGATAAGTTGATTGGATTGTGGCCAGCGAGAACACGAGCCTGAGATCCTTAGACTGTACTGCGCCGCCATGACCGTAGGCCTATTCAGTCTACCTTCGAGTACAAAGGCTCACCTGTCACTTCCTGTGATGGTGACTGTTTCGTAACATCTCATCATATCTCAATGGCCCCACAGCTCCGGCACCTGACTGCCTTGAGTGTCCTTACTTTCTTGGTCTTGGGCTCGTTCCTGGTTCTTCATTTGCGCCCTGATGTCAGCAGCAAGGTTTTGAACACATCCAGGAAACTGTTCGGCCAAGCCACGCTTATTGAAGATGAGCAAGACGATCTTATTGTGTCTGAATTCAATAATTGGCACACTCAGTCACAATTCAGGCCCGTGAAGCAGGAGGTGACTGGCAAGAGTGTTGAGGAATTGTGCGAATCGTTCCCCGCGCATCTGTTGGAGACCATCCAGCCAGTACTCAGAACTGGACATGGGGTACTTGAAGACCGGATACGGCCTCAGCTGCAAAGTGTTTCTGCTTGCCTCGAGAATCTCCTGATCTTTAGCGACGTGGATGAAGAATTTGACGGCTATCAGATCATCGATGTCATCGCCGACCTACGAAGCGAATTTACCTTCAACAATTCACAACTCCACGACTATCACGTCCAGAAAGATATGGCAGAACAAGGGGTGTTAAAACCTGGCAACCCCGCGCACATCAAAGGCTGGGAGCTCGACAAGTTCAAGTTCTTGCCGCAGATATCACGCGCGTGGCACATGCGACCAGAGAAACGGTGGTACATCTGGTTCGAAGGCGACACTTTTGTGGTCTGGGACAATGTCTTCCGCTTACTGGAGAACTACGACCCCGACCTTCCATGGTATTTTGGTTCCCCTTCGCCTGGGATCGAGGGCTCGTGGATGGCCAATGGTGGGCCCGGGTATGTGCTGTCACGTGAGGCCGTCAGAAGACTTACCGCACACGATTTCGATGCTCATGGTGTCTTTGTGGGCTCGAAGCTGAGCGAAAGATGGGAAGACAAGATCACCCATGACTGCTGCGGAGACTCGGTGCTGGGCTGGGCGGTTCACGAGGATGCCAAAACGAATCTTAGCGGGTTGTGGCCGATGTTCAACCCGCATTCACTTCATGGTGTGCCATTCTCCGATCTATATTGGTGCCAGCCCGTCATCAGCATGCACAAGACCACTACAAAGGACATGTTGGAATTGTGGAGATGGGAACAAAGTCACCGAGAACCGCGACGACCCCTGCTCTACGCCGACCTGGCAAGGTATCTCAACCTGACCGAGGTGACCCGACGGCAAGATTGGCAGAACAGCGATTGGGACGGCTACTCTGCCGAACCCGACAGCCCAGCACACACATCCCTCGAAGCATGTGATACCGCCTGCAAGGCTGACGACCACTGTTTCCAATGGACGTACCACCTGAAGTCCTGCGAGTTCGTCCGGTCCTTCCGGCTCGGTGCGGCAAGAGCTCCGGAGGGGGAGACCTCGCGACCGAACGAAGTCGAAGCGGTGTCGTGGGATGAGGAGGACCGCAGGTTTATCGCGGGGTGGGATGTGGAGAAGATCAAGCGGTGGATGGGCAGCGAAGAGAGAAACTGCAGCACTGTACAATGGGTCCGGCCGAGTGTGGAAAGGATCTTTTGATTTCTTATAATGGTTCTGGGAGGGGGATGGCGGCTGCTTCTGTAGCATGCAAGAGATGTCCATACTTGATCTGTAGTACTTGTTTCCCTTCCGTGATGGTGTAAGATAGCATCAATGGACCACCTGGTCGAGCAGCAGACCAATTGCCCGATCGAGCGACGACAGTAATGATGAGTACTTCAGCTCACCGTGAACCTACAGTCGTTCCATCTCGACGATGCTATAGCAGCTCCGTCTTGTGAGCGTAATGAAAACAAATCAAGCAGATACGTTGAGCGATAGGCGGGAATGCAAGCAATAGACACCTATCTTTGCACTTGCCTATCACGCAACCAGTACAATCCTTGAATGCCTTGTCAAAAAGAGTATAACTGATGATATTAACGGTCTCAACGGCTAACGACGCTCCTTTAACCTCGTATTCAGCCCTCGTGTTCTAGCGAATAGACGCAAGAATGGTAGTTCAAAGCATGAGTCGAAAAGGTAACGGTACAGGCTGACACCGGGTAGGCCATCCTTCGCTTCAGAGCAGCACATCCGTATCATCATCTCTGCGCTCGATCGCGAAGGCCGGATGTATCCATCTATGCCCGTCCCGTGTGCTACCGAAGATCATGACATGGGCGACAAGATGCTGACGCTTTAGCAACCCCAAGTGAGTGCGTTGCGATCATCCTGGCAACTCCATTGCCACAGGAGTGCCCAGGAGTGCCCTTCAATTCATAGCAGATGATACGATGTGCAAGGAGAGTCGACCACGTCTGCTTTGTCTACAGGTGGGTACAAAATTTTGCTGTGCAGATACGTGTGACTGTGGCCAGTATAGAATACCTAACGGCCACGACATGCACTAGAAGAATACTTACCTGAACAAGACTTTGGATTTGGCTCACTTTAGGTTAGGCTCTGGACCGTACCGGAACTACCGCGTCAGGCTGCGTGGCACCAGCATCAACTTCACTTCCCTTTTTGTTGCACAATGCAGTGGCTGACAACAGCAGCGGACAGATTTGTGTTACAACGCGTATCAGGGCCGAAGTCGTGTATAAGGCTACTAGATACAGAGATACTGGCTGGTGAAAGCTGTTTATGTGTTCACCTCATCGCAGAACTCTGATACTGTAGCTTAGCTGATCTGTCCAAGCGCTCACAGGTGAATAGGCCTGAGAGCTAGTCGAAGATGATGATCGAGAAATTGGGCAAACATTGGCTACGGGCGCAGATGTGAGCTCCACTAAGCTCCAAACGCACAGCTGATCACGAAAAGTCTGCCGGACACATGTGAAGCTTTCTATCAGTGGCGAATGGAACGGACTATGCGATTCCTGGTGGATATGAGCAAGGACGTCCGACTGCCACACGAGGTACAAGGACGTCTGGGTAACCAGAAAGAGGACCAGTCGTCACGCAACACGCGGTGACCTTCCGCTGTTCAGGATGGTGACAGATATTGTGTCCTGCCCTCGAGCCAGATGAATGGAACAGGATTTCCTGCACTGGGCGATTGTAGGTATTGTTTCGATACTGTTGTCTGATCTCATGGGAAACGATGGTTTGCAGAACTTGTTCATCCGACAGGTCACATCATGGTCCTGGTGTCTTTGTACGGACCGTTCAATATGGCTGTCCCTGAATAGGATACAACAGTGGGCAATAATGGTTCAAGCTGCCCTTTTCATTAATGTTGGGTTTAGAAAGACTGAATGCTTCATGAACCGACAGATATGGTAGCATTGGGAGAATGTAGTGCTAGCAGCAAATACGTGGATTGTTCAGTACTCTTGCACATATCGCCGGACTTCACAGGATTCAACAAGCAGAAGACGAGATGGAGCATGATTTAGTATGCTAAAGCATAATTGCGATAGCAAAATCGTGAATACATGTAATGTTGAGCTGGGTGGGTATAACATCCATATCGGGCCCTGCGCAACCTACTTGATACAGCAAATCTAGACCTTCGACCTGAACTCTGGCTTCTTCCAAGCATCACTCTTCGTCCCTCCAAGCGCCATCAAGCCTTGTGCTGGTGGCTCCGCATTCAGCAGCAATTGCATCTCAGGATCGCCCTTCGCCATGGCAGACTGATAGCCAGGTCGGGCAGCACAATCCTGCAACCAGCGTAGGATGTTGGGATACTTGGCCAAACTGAGGTTTGGTGGACCAAAATAGCGCTGGGTGGTCAAAGGAAACACGCTCATGATATCGGCTGCAGTGAACTCGTCGCCTGCCAGCCATTTGTTGGACTTGAGCTGCTCGTCGATCAGCTCGAGATTGCTGCGTAAGCGCTGCTCGGAGAAAGCTTTGATCATGTTGCCCTCGGGGAACTCGGCGTGGCTGAGGAACATGGAGGTGACCATGTTGGATTGCAGATTGGCGTTGGAGTAGTGATACCAATAAAGATAGTCGGCGTAATTCTTATGTCCGGGCTTCAGCTGCAATCGACCATTACCATACAACGCAATGATATAGTCGCAGATGGCGCCGCTCTCGCTCAGGCTAAGGGGTGGAGAGAAAGCATCGTCAGTGATGAAGGGCGATTTGCCGGTCTTGTTTCCTGGAACAGCTTCCAGAGATTTGGGTGCAAGTATCGGTTCACGGGTGTGAAGGACAAGTTTGTACTCGAGACCTAGTTCTTCGAGCAGCCAGACGATCCTCTCGGACTGGCTGATGCCCAGGTGGTGTAATGTGATGGTCATGTTAGGTAGCTTGTGCTGTAGAACTATCGCAGTGCAAAAGTTCTGGGCAGTGCCGAGTCGCTTCTTATATCCTTCCCAGATGCGCTCATTCTAGCAGCTTACGTCCGAATCTATTGGTGGCTTCGGATGTTAGATATATGCTTTTAGCCCGACCAAAACTAGGTAGGTATGTAGCTCTATGACCCTGTCCCCGCACTGCAAACATGTCTTTAGCCGCGTCCTTAAAGTTACTACCTATACACGTGTGTACGGTACTCGAACTTCATCGTGGTGCATGCACTACATCGACTTAGGGTCGGTATCGATATCATGGCTGTATGAAGGTATCAGCCATCGAATCTTTCTATTTGGTATTCCAGTCATGTCCATGGAGACCTCCCAGATACGTATTGACGGAAACGTGGTCGGATGTTGAGCCTCATGTAGGTATCTGGCTCCAGGCACGGAACGCGGCATACAGTAGGATCCGATCATCTGATCGCGCGAACCGCGTTGACTCTACAACCACACACAATCTACCTTATGTATCACGTATATTTGGTGCTGCGAATAACCATACTCCGATGCAATTGGTAAGCCGTCAGATATGAGTCAACACGGGAGGATTTCGTGGCTTCGATATTGTCCATTACGCACGTAAGGTACATGCGATTGCTATAGAATCGCGGAAACCGCGGCAGACGACAAGGTTCCCAGTCGATATATGGAAAGGCACACACTATCTTGCAACAAATGTGACTTGATCAAGTGATATGCTCCTTCTCCTCCTCCTTTGGAATGCGTACAAAGGCTAAAGTTAGCAATCCTCCAGCCAGTGCGGCAGCTAGGGCAAACCACCAGGCAGCTTTCAACCCCTGCAATCCTATCTCTCCATCTGCCTCCAAGCCAACTTTGCTTGCGATGGCATCGGCGATGGACGTCATAACTGCCGAGGAGAGATTCTGGACAGTGACCAGCACTGATCCTGCGCTGCCCTGGTAAGACCTAGGCATGTTGGACGTGATGAAGATCGAGGCTGCAGCGAAGGACAAATCGGGTCCAAAGGTAGCGAGGCCGATACCAGGCATTGAAAGGGCCCAGTAAGGTGTCCCAGCGGTCTGTGGAAGGAAGAATGCTGGGCCGAGCGCGAATGCCAACATAGATGCCAAGTATATGTAGGTGCCAGGAATTCTGTGAAGCAAGAAAGAAACCAAGACCGTCGCGAGCACACCAACGATGGCATTGGGAAGTAGATATAGAGCTACTGTCAGTGCTGAGACCCTCTGGATTTTCAGCATAAATTGGACCGCATAGAATTGCCACGCGCCAACGAAGCCACCAAATCCGAGGAAGTAAGCTGCCATCAGCGGCGCAAATCCAGGAGTCCGCCAAAGCTGCGATGGTACGAGCGGGCGCGGCACACGTGTTTCAATCCAGAAGAAAAGTCCAAGGAGGAGTACGCCAATGATTATGAGAATGTAAGTGTATGGTGACCAATCGACCACGGAGCCCTGAGTCAGTCCAAAGATGAGACAGACACAACCTAGAACCGCACATGTTCCGCCCTGGTAGTCAAAATTTCGTATGCCGTTAGCAGACCCGCCTACATGATCGGCGACAGGACGCAGGGCAGGGATTGCCCAAAATGCGGCCACACATCCTAGCCCACTGATCATGGCATTGGTGGCGAAGATCCATTCGAGGTGCGCTGTCAATGCTCCACCTTGGAGAGCGCCGAGCCAGAAGCCAAATGGTGCCATTGCAGCCATTGCACTAAAAACTCGTGTCTTTCGTTGGCCAGGCTTGTAGATCCTCCCAAGAATTGACATACTACCAGAGACTAGAACTCCTACCGCAAGACCTTGCATGGCTCGCATGAAGAAGAACAGCATCTTGCTTCCTGTCGTAATTGAGAAGATTCCAATTATGTTCCACAGCGTCAGCCACGCGAAAGCAGCGACAATGAGGAACTTCGGAGGGGCGAGATCTGTGAGCGAACCGGAGAGCACGACGCTCAATCCCAACGCCACCAGAAAACTTCCAGCAGCCCATGGGAGCTCTGTGGACTGCATGTTGAGCGCATCTTTTAGCTTGAATAGATTGACAGTGACATCGCCCTGCAGCCAGCTGAACAGCAGTTGGCCGGTACTGCAGACCAGCACGCAGATGATCTCTCGTGGCAGGCTTCCAAGTTCTGGGGGAATACCTTGCGATCTTGACACCGGTATAGATGCAGATGGACGGACAGGCTCGTCCTGTGCCACGAAGGATGGTCGACTTCGCCTACTAAGGGTTGGCTTAAGTTCTAAAGCATCGTCGTAGGCCAGGGCAAATTCCTCCAAGCTGATGCTATTTCGCTGAGAGTTCTGCCGTGACGGCTCAAGAGAAGCAGGTATGCTGTATCCTGGCACTGGCTCATCGCTTTGGGTGGGATCCTCTCTTGTGAACGTCACCGTATGTGTTGCCATGGTAGGATAAAACTGTTGGTAGCTAGATCAAAGGAAAACATAAAAGAACCAACCTATGTATGCTCTGCCTGCCTTGACATGATGTTCGGGCCTGGAAGAGCATGAATACTTATATGATGATGATACGGCGAGATACCTGGCGTGTTATACGTCGACATACAGATAGAAGTGGGCCTGGGTCGTCGGTCAACAATTTTTCGGTGAAGTTTGGCTGTCGGCATGTCCCAACGAGGTAATCCAGTGCGGCTTAATCATTTGTGCGCTGCCGCACCACCACTTACATAAGATTTTTTGGCGCTCCACCTCGTCACTCCAACATGAAAACATCCATGTCATCTCCAATGCCAATCTTCAATCAATACAGACACGATGCAAGGTATTGTAAATCGACAGATAACAATCGAGATGAGACAGCAAATGCAATGAAGAACTTCTTGCAACACCGACATGCATTTCATTACACATCGATAAGGCATGCAGCTGGCCGTAGCGTTACATCCAGATACCTGAATCATTACTCATCCCGTCTAGTGCTAAAATATATGTAGATTATGGCGTTCACGCCCTGTCTCATCATTGATGTGTTGTTCTGAAAGACACTCTTCTGTTCATACTATACTGACCGCAACATGGCAATGGACGAAACGACGCCTCTGCTTCGCGAAGCAGATGCTTCAGTTGATGTTATCGTCAAAGACGACAGTATAATCAATTTCGATCCCAATGGCGACTCAGACGATCCCATGGAATGGCCGCCAGCATATAAATGGAGCATTGTAAGCCTGCTGGCGTTTACCAGTTTCACAGTGTAAGCGGTCAAGATTAGATCATCTATTTCACCTTCATCAAGCTGACGAATCTATATTCTAGGACATTTACGTGTATCTCTCTGGTTCCCGTGGCGTCGAACATCATTCAGGATCTTGAAGGCTCCACCTCCACGAATCCCGATCAGAACTACCGGAAATTCGCAAGCGTCTTACTTGTGACCATCTGGGAGCTTGGAGAGAGCGCTGGACCGTTTCTCATTGCACCTTTATCGGAACTGCTTGGTCGATACCCAGTCGTGATCAGCGCAAATGTGCTATTTATTCTATCGACCGTTCTTGCAGCGCTTAGCCCCAGCGCCAGCTTGTTGATCTTCGCTCGGGCCTTGACTGGTCTAGCAGTAGCGGGCAATGTGTTGAATCCAGCAATCGTAGGTGACATCTTTGTCTCGGAACAACGAGGCAGCGCCATGTCACTCATTATGCTGGCACCATTGGTGGGCGGCGCGGTAGGACCTGCCATCGCAGGAGCTATTGCTCAAAGCGCAGGTTGGCGGCAGGTCTTGTGGATGAGCGTGGGACTTGCAAGTCTAGCGCAACTGGCATTCGTCACATTCTTTAGAGAGACATACAAGGTCGCCATCTTGAGGAAGAGAGCTGCGAAGCTCAGACGGGAGACTGGAAACTCAGCCATTAGGACCATCTATGACAATTCTGACAAGATTGAGACGTTCTCTGCCAAGTTGTGGACGTCTGTAAAGCGACCAATCGTCGTCTTCTTCGGGTCCGGTGTACTAATGAGCATATCTCTTTTCGGCTCGCTGCTGTTCACTTGGTTCTACATCATGGCGACTACGCTGCCTGATATCTTGGAAGACATCTACGGGCTTTCCCCTGCTTTGACAGGCACAGCTTTCATGAGCTTCAGTAAGCCTGTCCTAAAGATGATACATCATGTTCTTGTTCTGACTTTTGTACACAGGTGTCGGGTCTACCTTCAGTGTCTTGCTCTGCAATTCAACCCTAGATCGTATCTACATTTGGCTCAGTAAAAGAAATCAAGGGATTAACCAGCCCGAATATCGGCTTCCTCTGGCCATCCTTTCCGGCATCTTACTACCGCTCGTCGTTGTATCGTATGGGTGGATCGCAGAGTATCACTTCAGCCTACCACTTCTCCTGGTTTGTGTCGCCCTAATTGGGACGAATGTTCTGTTGGCCTGGTTGCCTCTTGCAGCTTACGTCGTCGATACATTCGACTTGTACTCCGCCTCTGCTCTGACCGCTTTGATCGTGACGAGATGTCTGATGGGCACATTCTTGCCTCTAACAACTGGTCCGCTGATCACAAGATTCGGATACGGTTGGACTTTCACCATTCTCGGTGGAGTGAGTCTGGCAGTGGCGCCCATTCCTGCGCTGGTGTACAGATATGGTGGGAAATGGCGACAGAGATCACCATATACTTTAACGCAATGATGTAGGCTCTCTGGGTATCTCAGATAACACAAAAGCAATGAACATTGTCGTCGCGGTCATCCACCAAGTTCCCTTCTCATAGACTTCCATTGGCTACAATGCAAGTTCAAGCTGCCAGGAACGCTCCCTCGTTGCTTTCGCATACGATCTACATGTTTGCGCCTTTGCAGCTGGCTGACCCCGATCGTCTCAGCTGTCATCTTCTTGCACTCCCTCACTTTTCCAGTCTTGTAACCTCTCGTCCTCGAGTGCCTCGTCGCATCTTTTCCTTACAGGCTTCGTCAATGTCTCCTCCCTCAAGCTTCTTATCGGACTCAATAGTCTCTCCACATCCGCCGTTCTTCGTGTGTCCACCTTATCCAGCTCGTCCACATACACATCGATCACATGAAACCGTACGCCGTTCGGTATCCGATGATCTCGCGGTTCCAACGGCCTCTGCTCCAGCACCTCCAAGTACCGCTCTGTGAACTCCTCTCCCTCGCTGATACACAGCTCGAAGCCCTTATGTACATAGCATCGTAACAAGTACAGGAACTTGTCCATGCGCAGCGCATCAAGCTCCTGCCACATCGTACACATCGTCTCCCAGAACGCAGTGATGAATGCAATCTTGCCGTCTCGAGAGCGCACGACATCCGTCAGCCCGGCCAGATCGCGCGCCAGCCTTTGCTGATTCAGCGGCTTGTCGGACATCCACATGCAGTAGAACAGGCCTTTCCAGAGCTTGAGATTCTCTAAAGCGGAGAAGGTGGTAGGCCGGGAGAGGAATGTGCGGAGCGATAGTATGGCGGCATCGCGCGTTGATTTTGAGGATGAGGCGAGGTTCTTAATGAACGGGTTGTTGGGTTGGCCAGAGGAGGGCGCCATGACAGCTGAGGGCATTATGAAAAGCGAGGAAATTGGCGACAGGCGACGAAGGCTTTGGCGTGCTTCACTTCGTATATTTTTTTGGGCCGTCGGAGACATTTCGTATCAGATAAGTGCACGGACCATGACGAGGTCTCCTCTGCCTCAGGTACAACTCATGGAAGAGGTAGGAGTCTACTATTTAACTTCAGTCAACAGCTGCACACGTACTCTGTAGCCCCTTGAGTAGCACAATGGCAGAGGGAGTAGAGAGCGGGTATATAATGCATTTATGTAACCCACGGTGGAATTGTTTGCAATTTCTGTCCTCCTTTCACTGTTCTTATTGCATTCAGCATCAGCTGCAATCATAGCGATTCACATAATGGCCACCTTCGACTCGACCGACAAGACCAATCCGACATTCTACAAGCCGTCCGAGACCGCACTGCTGCTGCTGGACTTCCACACAATGTTTACGCAACTACCTTGCGGACCTGACGCTACCAAAGTTGCCGCCGACTTGCGTCGATGGGCACAGGGTCAAGGCATGTTCATCGTGCACGGCCTGCTCGATACTAGTTGCATACCTTACGAGACGTGCAAAGACGCGGAGTGGCTCATTGGCATTGCGAAGGCCATGAGTGGTGCAGGCGAAATCGAGCCTCCGGAGTTACGGGCCGACGGCAGTGATGCCAATGAGGTGAATTTCCTGCGCACGCCCGGCCATGTGAGCGCACTGAAGTCCCCTGGGATAACGGAGTGGCTGCATTCGAAGAAGATCAAGTCACTGGTCCTCGCCGGCTTATCTACAGGCGGATGTGTACTGCGGACAGCGCTTCCTGCAACGGACGAAGAGTTGTAAGTTGCGCCTGGTAACCTGCGTACTTCAATATGCAGATGGTATTTGCTGATGTCTGCCGGCCACAGCGTGGTTACGGTCATCTCGGACGCTTGTGCCGACCCTATAGAAGGCGTGCATGACCTGCTGTGCACCAAAGTCCTCACGAACAGAGCATACGTTAGTACTCTTGAAGAGTTCAAAAATGGTTACTCAGCTGCACGAAACGGAAAATGAACATTCGGAAATGGCAGAAAGGTTTTTAGAACCGGTCGCTGCATTGTGATATGTTAAGCACAAGATGTCACGTAGTACGAGAGCCCGATGCTGGTTACTGAATATCGGCATCAGCGATTGAGTTTTGGCATGTCATGCCTGAGTAGTGTCTAATCAGCGCGGTCCAATGAGCTCAGAGAACCGGCTACCAGTCAAACCCTTTTCGTTGGTCGTAGAGAGCATAATATCCTCCGCCTTCGAAACTCCTTCCTGCTCCATGTATCCGGTGCTGATCACGAAATCCCAAAATGAGATTTGACCGAAGGCAGAGCTTAGAGCAACAGGGCCCTCAGCATCGGGCTTTCCTGCATCCGTCTGTTGGAAGCGTCTAGTGACACTTTCAGCGCCTTGCGAAGTTTTTATGCGCCGCCGTGCTTTCTCGACAATCTTCTTGAAATCACGCCACTCTTCCCGCTCGGCGAGTGCACGAACGAGGGCTTCGAGCGCACGCCATGATGGCTGCATACCGAGTGTGCTCATACGGTTCAATGCAGGCCATACCATTGGGAAGCCTAGCTGCGGAGCGTCGTCGTCGGCATTTTTAAGCTGGAGTGAATTCTGTCTTAAACGATCCGGTGATGTCCGGTGATGCACAGAGTAACCTTCAATGAGTCGATCGAAGAAGACGGCATCCAGACTAACGCCCTTGCTATTACTGGAAGTGATGTGCTTCCACAACGCCGCAAGAGATGCGTAGTCCGGTACGAAATGCTTGGAGTCATGGAGAACTGCAACCTTGTGTGTCGATTTGGCGTCAAGGATTGGATCAGGAAGACTTTTGATGCCGATTCCATCGCTGATCTGATCTTGCTGCTTCTCATTCTCTGTTATCGATTCGTCCTTAATGGTGGGATCACGTACACCTCCGTTCTGGTAATTACCGGTCTGACGCGTGGGAGCAGGCGCGCCCTGTGTCTGAGAACCATGAGCTTCATTGTGCTGGAAGAAATACGTAGCCAGCATGGTATAGATCTGAGTTGTGGGTCGTAGGCCGGATGCAATCATGTGTTCAATGGCACGTTGCGCAAGAGGCGCACTGTTTCGGTACTTCAGAAATGCATTGATGATAATGGCGTAGCCTTTCTCATCTACACGAGAATTCAGCTCGTCGCTCACGGCATCAACGAAACCGAAGACTTTTGCCACAACCTCTTCGTCAGAGGTTTGTGTAAGACCGCCTACTTCGAACCAAGCGTGAAGCACAACAGTCCACGTCGAGGAGTCTGTGCCTATATGCTCATTCTTCATCCGCTTCAAAATAATCATAGCTTCGTCAGACTTGCCCTGACGCATCGCCATGTGAAGCATAGAATTGTATGTGAGGCGGTCGGGTTGAAGTGCGAAGTACTTCCCCCAATTCAAGATTTTGGGTATGAGGGAAGACTTGCGAGACGCAAGAGCAGCAATAGCCGTATTGAGTATCGGCGTTGTCGGCTTTGGCGTGCCGTCTGCAAGTACTGATTCGGGATACATTGCTAGGAGGTCTGCTGTACTCAAATCTGAGCTGTGCTTTCCAGATTTCGATTTTGTAGATGACTTGGTTCGAGTTTTGCTGTGCTGTTCTCTCGCAGCTGTAATCCATTCTCTGCCCATACTTTCGAGTGCATGCATGCCCTCCTCTATTTTACCAGCTCGTATCAGACCGAATATCAAGATCGACCAGATATGTGCGTCTCCTTTAACACCAGATTCTCTCATGCGTGTCCAGAAAGCCTGCAAAGCCTTTGTGTCTCTGCCCTTAGCGGCACCTCTCATCAGAACTGCATAGGTCCGTACTGTAGGCTCATGTCCTGCCTTGATAAATGCGTTGTACACCTCAATAGCGCCAGCAGGATTACGTAAATTCAGGTAGGATGCAATCAAACGTTCGTAAATCAATGCCGGAGCTCTAGAGTTCTGCGGGTTGGCGGCATACCTCTGGAGTTGGACAAAAACACTTTTGACTTGGGAGAGATTCATAGAGGGATGAAACCTTCGAAGTAAAGACGTGATGTAGATGATCTCGCGATCCGCCATGCCGGTCGTGTTCCACGTAGCATCCTGAGCTGACAAGGTTGACGAGTTTGGCTTGCTGTAGCCAAGTGTGGTCTGGTCTTGTGAAGCGTGGGTTTTCGTAGTGTGGTCCTCGACCTTGGATCGCACGGACTTCTTGAATAGAGCATCGGACTTCCCGACACGCTGGCCATTTGGACTTCCCGTTTCTGATCGATTTATGGCAGTAGGCTCCACCGTTCTGAGCTTGGAAAGCAAGGCCGCAGGATCCAACAAACTACTCATAGTATCTGTCTTCTGTTTTCGTCGCACAGAATGTCCTCCATTTGCAGATGTCCGTAGGAAGTCCAGACCTCGTTGTGCTCCACCTCGCTCGTGTTGCAAGCGGTGCTGCGTTGCCCATTTTTCTGTCTCATCCTGCCTCGCAGGTTGAACAGTAGTCGATATTTGTGGTAGAGGTGCAGCAGTGGTATAGGATCGCGTCCCAAGGCTCCTCGCCTTTATCCTTGCTGCATTCTTGCCTGTTTGACCAGAAGTTCCACTGACCACGACCGATCCATACCCGGAAGCTCTGCATTTGGCACAAACCCATGGTGCGATTGCTTCTCTTGTTGCTGTATGTCGCGTGGCCACGATGTTGTTCATAATGTTATGCCAACACTCATAGTGGAATGTATGTGCACTTTCTGGCACGTGAGTACAATTCTGAGCTGATGCGAGACGTGACTGTTGGAAGTGGTGTTGTGCGGCTTCATTCCTAAAGGAGATCAAGCTCCGCCATCACCATTGGGAGTAGGATACATATCATTCACCGCCCCATTAATTTGCGTGGTGATAGATCACGACATGTATAAGTACTTGTCATTGCTCTAAGACAAAGCTCTATTGACAGGGCAAAATGACGACCCTAGTACCGCTACCACCGTATACATCGTCAGAGATCGATGCACTCTATCCCTCCTCACTGAAGCTCATTCAGGTGCAGATCCTTCTCAGACACGGCGAGCGTACACCTGTATCGCCACGCTTCCAAAATGCTGGATTGGAACCTCATTGGCCATTATGTGATTCTGCCAGAAGATTACGAAGTGTAGTTTTAGCAAGTGCGGCGAGCAAAGAGACCCCACTATGGAGTGAACTGGTCTGGAGACGCCACCTGGAGCAGTTCAATGGCGAAGGTCGCCGTCTTCGTCGTAGTAATGCAGGCGCGGTCGAGGGTATATGCCAACCCGGCGAGCTGACAGATCGTGGACGAGAGACCACTCTGGAACTTGGGCAGCGGCTTCGAAGGCTTTATGTCGAACAACTCAACTTCCTGCCAAATAATCTGTTGTCAGTGGGAACAAACATTGACAACATCCTGCTTCTACGCTCAACGCCTGTGCCTCGTGCTCTGGAAAGTGTCCAGCAAGCATTCGTCGGCCTTTACCCATCCTCGACCCGAAGTCCTTCCTCCATACCAGCTGTGGTCACTCGTTCGATGCAGGAAGAGACCCTCTTCCCAAATGAGGGTGCCTGTCCTCGTTTTGCAGAACTTAGTGCTGCTTTTGCTGAGCGTGCGGCATCGTTATGGAACTCTTCTCCGGACATGGATTACATCAATGCTAAAATCGGGAAATGGATGCCGAAAGGCAAAGATGGTGTTCAATCTCGAGTCGCCGTCGACTCCCACCCAAGGCTAAGCGGGATCATGGACAGTACCAATGCAACGCTGGCGCACGAGAAGTCCGTCGTTGGACGGCATGGCGTAAGCTTAGCAAAGGACTTCTATGACGAAGGTGTGCGGAAGAACATCGACCGTATTGTCACTGAGGAGTGGTTCCAGGGCTATCAGGAGCTCAACGAGTACAGAAAGCTGGGTATCGGTGCTGCGGTTGGCGATGTAGTTGAGAATATGATCGAACGGGTCTCAAAGCCAACCTTCAAGATCTCTATGGCTGGCTGCCATGACACCACTCTGGCAAGTTTTCTCTCGTCATTTGGTGCTTATGAGGTAGGCAAGGACAAATGGCCAAATTTCACATCGTCAATCGCCTTCGAGCTGTTTCATGATGAGAAAACGCCCGAGACTCAGCCAAGCCGACCTTCTTGGTGGTCCGCTCTCTTTGCTGCTACCTCATCAGCTAACGCGGACCTGCGTGCACCAATCAGTGAGATGTCTTCATCGCAAAGATCAACACTTGATGGACACTATGTCCGATTGCGCTATAATGATCGTCTGCTCACCTTACCTTACTGCGCTGCAAAGCCTGAGCGACATCTGAGCACCAGTGAAGGTTCAGGTGTCGATGGGAAGCAATTCTGTACCCTCGCCGCGTTCAAGGAAGCGGCCGACTCATTCACTCCACGAGACTGGCGTAGCGAGTGCAGAATGAACCTTGGCAAGCCCGCTGTGTCTCCAATTCCAGAACCGCCTCCAGGAGTAGTCTTAGTTGGTGGTGATGCGAACAGTCAATAACAAATTCCCACGGGCTGAGGTAGCATGGAAGACGTTGCAACGGTGCATTTGCAAGCATGAATGACATTTGATCGCTATATGAAGATGCATGATAATGATAGAATTGCTGCGTAGAGAAGAAATCGGTGACTTGTTGAGCTCGGGGAATCTGATGTGCCTTCGATACCATTGTGAACCTGCATGTAACGATGAACTCTTTGCGTATCACGCTCTCAGCAAATTTGCAGGCGGAAGCCTAGTCGTCCGGAATGTCCGAATCTTTGGAGTAGGTTTGTCGCTCCCTACGTTACCTTATGATGTCTTCAAGGTGTGCAGAGATGCTGTGTGAAAGCACTGGACGCCTGCTTGAGAGCAACGGACCCAGTCGCAGCTTGAGGTCATCCTTCCATCCACACACAGCTTAGCAAACATGAACCCCAGATAGCATCCCGTCTCAGATGCGATTTCCTGAAGTCTCGAATGGGATTGAAAATTAGACCTGCAATCAGTCTCTTGATATTTGTACAATTCAGGTCTGAACATTTTTCGCTTTCGTGCCGAACTCGTGTCATGGCTGACCTCATCGCCGGCAGATCTTCCCCACACCGTCATCTCTGGACGATCCTCGACCTCTGAGCTTCTCTCCTCTCCCTACATTCTTATGTTGGGAGTGCATTACTGCGAGCGCAGGTAGCGCCGCCATACTTTTCTATTATGAGCAGTATCCCGACTATGCATCACCTGGGCCGTCCTTACAGCGCTCGAACCGCATTGCAAGCTGTGTTCACCGACATATCTCAGCAGCCACGAAGAGCTTTCCACGACTACTTCGTCACCCATATTCCTTCCTCCAGTCTCGCTCCTGACAGCAGACAAGGTGGCGTGGGCCATGGGCTGCCGCGAAATGAGTCCCAGCCGCATTCTGGTCCAACCAGAAGTGCTTCACAGATTGCTGAAGCGCAGGGCAAGCGAGGGACCACGATTGTGCGCATACCGATCAAAAGCGCAAAGCATCACTTCGGTGCAGGCGTGAGCCGTGGGAGCAGACCATACAATGAGGACAAATACCAAGCAGGCACCATTGAGATTCCTGCCTTTGCAAAGCGGCAACCTATGAGCTTGAGCAAACACCCCAACCCAGATGCGGCGCAGGCAGCGAGTAGCGAAAGTGGAGACCCACAGGTTTTCTACTTTGGTGTATTTGATGGACACGGTGGCTCAGAGTGCAGCGAGTTCTTACGAGACCGCCTGCATGGGTACGTGGAAGAGTCGGCTCTGATATTCGGGCTGGTGAGCAGTCTACAAAAAGACAGTGCTGCCGATGTGGACGAAATGGACTTGGAGGGTGGTGTCATGGGCGAACAAGATGCGGAGGACTTGCAAAAAAGCCTCGTCTCGACCTGGAAGGAGACTGTCGGCGGCTATTTCAAACGCTTTCGACCTGAACACTTCCCAGCGCTGGATCCAGATGCCCCGGCAGATGCAAACAACAGCTCGATTGAAACTATCATGACTTATGCTTTCTTGAAAGCTGACCTTGACTTCACGGCGGCACAGGCGAAAAAACATACCGAAGAGCCCAAGGCCAAAAAGTTACATGCTTCGTCGATTGATGATCCAGTACTGTCCGATCGTCCACTGAACGACGATGATATTCTCTTCCATCCTTCGCGGCCTGCTTCACAGAATCTACGATTGAATACCAAACGACCCTCATCCACGCCAGATCTCAAAGCACCCATTGGTGGCACAACACGTTTCAAGGGTGGCTCTACAGCATCGGTAGCCTTGATCTCCACCCCAACACCAACACCTTTCTGGCACCCTTCCTCACCAAGTACTCTCTTGGTCGGACATGTCGGCGACACGCGCATCCTGCTTTGCAAAACGGACGACGGCAAAGTCGAGCCGCTTACCACAGATCATCATCCTTCCGCACCTGTCGAAGCTACTCGCCTCCGCCGCTTCGCTGGCGCTTTCAACACCGATTCGTTCGGCGAGGAGCGCATGGGCGGCCTAGCCAACACACGAGCCTTTGGCGACATCTCCTCGAAACGGATGGGCGTGTCAGCAGAGCCGCAGATTGCCATCGTGCAACTCTCGCCATCCCAGTACTCCTTCCTGGTGCTGGTTTCGGACGGCGTCAGCGGCCACCTCACGGACCAAGAAGTCGTCGACATCGTCAAGGAGGCGAAGACGCCTGCGCAAGCAGCGGATGCGCTGGTCGCGTTTGCCGTTGAGACCAGCGCAGGCGAGGGAGGAGCTGACAATGCTACGGCGTTAGTGGTGCGACTGGGAGGCTGGGAGAGGCGGATCGAAGGTGGTGGCGGAAGTATGGGCACGAAGGAACAGCGCGATTATAGACGGCGTGAGGCTGCAGATCCGCGAGCAAGGAGGCAATAACTTAGTGACATGTATAAAATTGTACATAGTGGAGCGAAACAGAAGCTTGTACAGAGTCGTGCTCGCAGGTCACATCTCTGCTCACGTTGTCTCTTTGTGATGCTAGATGTCCTACTTCAGTTATGATAGCAGCAGAAGAGCCACGACGACAGTTTGCAGGAAGGGATCCAGTCCATGCATAATTTGAGACTTTTGAGATTTGAGTGTTACCAGCGCTCCACTCCCCAGCAGCAGGATGCCGGCGGGCAGTCATGCGTCTTGACTACGGTATACATGGCGCGAACAGTGCGTCGCGATCCCAGTGAGCCCATCAACCTACGCCAGAAGCGCCTCCGACCTATCCTGCGTCCGCAACGATCCAGCATCATGCCCAACCACCAACGCCGTGCGTGTGAAAGAACAATAACGGCAGAACGCTCACTTTCAGACCTAGAAAGCAACCCTAGTCCTCATCTCGCCGACCTTCTTCTCGATGTCCTTGACGCTACGGTCGAGCTCCGCCGCGATCTTCTCCTTCAGCCCACGGTCGAGGTTGAAGTACTTCTCGCACAAGTCGCCGTCGATGACGCCTTTAATGGGCACGTAGTAGCTGCGGAAAGCCATGTGGTCGCGGCCGATGATGGGTGGGGCTTCGACACGGAGCTGCGATTCGAGAGCGGTGAAGAAATCGAGGTCTTCGCGAGCGATGAAGGGCACGAGCATGCCCAGAGTACCTTGCAGGCCGGCCCAGAAGAGGATTTCTTGACCACCAGAGACGAGAGAGGTACGCTGGAGGCTCATGGGAATGTCATGGCAGTAGAAGTGCGCCTTCAGATCGAGGCGGTATGGTGCACCACCGAGATATGAGCGTTCATTGAAGATGTAGCCACCGACACCTTGCTCGTCACTTTCTGCGCTCGCCTGCTGTGGTGGGCGAACGACCCAGAGATTGCCAAATTTGTCACCGCCAGCTGTGGTCTCGTAGTCAACCATGGTGGCTGCAGTGGTCCAACGTGATATGGTGTCATCGACAAAGGGAATCAGACGATTGTGCTCCTGCTTGAAGACGACATACGTAACTCCATCGGACATATCACCAACAACAAGACGTTCTCCCATTGCGTTGATAGAAACGATCTGGTTCTGGACCACGGTCGCACGAGTCTTGCGCAGTAGAGCTTTCATGCCGATGTCGTAAATGAGTAGCTCGTTGCCTAGTCCAAGTGCAAGGCGGCCTTTGTAAGGAAGCATCGCATGCACTGGATACTCAAATTCAGTCTGCACAAGTGATTAGTACTGTGCCGAAGGCGGTGCGCATGATGGGGACAAACCTTGTGAAGCCACTCCATTTTCGCTCCGTTGTCGAGCAATCGGAATATATGAACGAATCCATATGGTGGTCTGTCTGAGTTCTTTCCTGCTCGCATGTTGACGCCAGTGCCCACTGCAAGATAGACTTCCCAATTACGCGACTCAAATGCAACACAAACGCAAGACAATGCTGCTTCGCGGGTTGAGAATGCAATTGTTTGTGGCTTTTCGACATCACCCATCATGTCGACAGCAGTGATGCACGAGGCCCAGTAGCCTTCCCATCTTGGCAAGCCGGGGCCATCAAGGGTTGAGAGGTCAGTGTCCAGTTCTTCACTGACATCCTTAGTGTCAGGGACTTCTGCGACAATATTCTCTCGACGATCGTCGAGGGTAGGTCTGTTCGCACTGCTTTGGGCAACGTAGAAAACTGAGGACCATGGGTTTCTGTCGAAGGCGCGGGGTGTGTAGTCGAGAGGGACTGTCGTAGTTGCAAGCCGGCCACCGAGCGAATTTACTGTGAAGATTCTGCGCAACAGTCAGCAATGATCCCATGTACTTTAAACATTCCGGTAAGTCTGGTGATCGTAAAACATAGCTCAAGTTGGTATCTAGGGTAGACGGAACGCAAAGCCACGGTGCAGGCAGATGGAGAGGAAGGGTGAGCAGCAAACCGTACTGAGAACGTTTAGAAACACAAGAACGGCCCAGATGATGACTCCAACCACGGCGAGGATCGCAGAGCAGCAGATCACCATAACAACCGCTCTCACGTGTAGGAAAGGCGACAGCGCAATGTGCACAGGGCCCATCAAATCTGGACACGCCGCCCGAAGTGCGGCGAGCCACGAGTTGATCTTGGCCAAAGCTCTCGTGGTCATCGCGGGCGAGGTCGAGCATTGCATGTTTGTGCGAGCAGACTGTGTAGTGTGGTACAGCTGGTTTGAGATGGTGAGGTGTGGAGTGTGAAGTGTGTTGGAGGAGGATGATGGTGGTAGTGAAGTGGTGGTAGCGGCCAAGGTCAAACAATCGCACGCAACTTACAGCAGATTCCCGCCTTGAATAGCACAGACCCCTTTGAATTCCTCGCTCCAAAATGCCGTCGCTGTCTCGAGCTGGCCCGTAACCAACGGCGTCAAGGTATACATCGAAGTTTGAGGGTGATTATAACCGAGCCACGGACGAGTAGATGAGGCAAGCAAACAATCTTGACTGTTCACATTGATGCTGAACAGACGCGTTGGTCGTGGGCCCAAGAACTTCGTGCGCACATCATCAAGCTCGCCAGTCGCCTCATCAATCACAGCCCGTAAGTAGAGGCCTGATGCGAGACCAATGTGCACGACTTGAACTGTTCCGGAACCAGAATCATCCACAATTTCCTGGATTTCGATACTGGTTGGCGCTGCGGAAAGAGCTTGGACTGAGCGCTGCTCGAGAGGGTTGCTAGCTGTTATGCTGAATATTCGAATGGTCTGATCATCGCATCCGACAGCAGCATATTTTGCCTGGGCCAGACCCCTCGGCAGCTTTCCCACTGCCACAGCGGAGATCTTGCCATTCAGCTCCACGGCATTTGCCATCTGGTGGAGCGTATCCGATCTGTCATCATGGATAAAGATGTAAAGTTCCCCAGAGCTGAGGCCCAGGACCAGCTGGCTTTCGTTGCCAGCGGCGACCAAGATACTACGATTCTTCGGGCTTGGCCATTCGACCGTCTGTCCGTCGGGCTTGATCTGAAGGATTCCGCGTTGATGGACTTGTACCAGAGTATCCTCACCCATGAGCTGAGCGAACACTGTGCACCGAGTGGTGAGGAATGAGGTGTCTTCTGCACTTTCCACCGAATCTGCGATTCGAAGCACACTGGTTATCTCACTAAAACTGCTCGACATGAGCAGATACGAATGAACAGCATCCGAGACATGGGCTTTGAGCGACCATAGGCCATTGAATGGGCCCTGGGGCAGTGGATTATCAGCAATCGAGAAAATCTCAAGCCCGTGCCTGATCATTTTGATCGAACTCTGCTCATCGACACCTTGTATCGCATAGATCTGTGGCGCATCTTCTCCTGTGACGTTGTCCACCCGAGTCTTGATCAATGGGTGCAAGGCAGGTACGTCGGTGGCAGGCGAGGTGAAAGCGAGCTCAGAGCGAGCCTTGAAGTACCACTCCCGCTCGTTGTTCGAATCCTTCATGTCCTCAACGAAAGCATTGTAAGGTTCGAAGTCTTCGTCGTCGCCAAGGCTGTCAATGCGGTAGAGTCTGCTACTTCCATTCTCAGCAGCAAGATAAATGTAGGGACCCTTACGAAGGATCATCATCGACCTGGCGACTGGAAAGGTCTCGAAGTACTTCATTCTGAGTCGTTCGACCTGTCCAGTGCTGCGGCCTTGTGCATCTTCTTCCAATTCCATGGTCAACTTCCAGGTATCACCAAGCTCGGTCTGAAGTAAGAAGAAAAACCCACGGTCTTTGGCGTAGAGTGAGCACCCAGCGACGATGGAATGCTTCGTCTTCCTGCGCATGTTGTATGCATCACGTACAGGAATTGTGATGGATACTGGAGCGTAATTCTCATGATACCAGTATATGATCCCAGCACAACACACTAGGACACCACATGGTCCTTCCATGTCGCTGCCCGGTACACCGAAGATTTTGTTGGCCGAGGCGTCGACAGGCACACTCCAGCTCTTGACCACGGTCGCTAAGTTTACCTCAACGGTATAGTAGGTGAGCAAGCTCATCTCCTTGGCATCGGGCATTTCATGCCAGTGATTCTGCTGTCTATCGTGGTCGAGTTTGGCGTAGTCCATTTCCAACGCGGCGAAGCAAGGATTGTCCCAGTCCGTGTACAGAGCGCAGATGCTGTAGCAAATACTGCCGAACTGATTGGCTTCCTTTGGGCTGGAGATGGATAAGCCGCCACCGGGCATGCGTTGAGCTAGGTACACGACCTTATTCTTTTCTGCACTGGCGAGCATCACGCAGCGTCCTCTGGGATCGGCAGCGAGGTATTCACCCGGCACACTTCGTCGTATACCGGATTTCCCGAAGGTCTCCATAAATGTGCGATCAAAGCTCTTCTTTGTCGCATTATAGGTGAGAAACACTACTCGACCAGAGTCGGTTGCGACGACGATTTGGTCTGTACACCGCAGTCAGCATGCAGTCTATCTTCTCGTGGGACATGGACAAGATATCAACTGTAATGACGATTGCGTTGCTGGGCTGCAGCAAGTCAACGAGACCATAGGGCCATCATGCTGTTGCAACACTTCATCACTATGTGGCGATCGATATCTGGGCACATCAAGTGAACATACCTTCTTCCGTGCCGGGAATGCGCATTGACACCACGCCTCGAACGATGCCAAAGACATCTTCATCGATAAGGGTGCTCATGGTTACAGCGCCCGTTTCATTATCCTTAAGGACCTGACGGATGATGATACGTTGTCCGACCGCCTCCACAATCTGAAATTGCGCTCGAGGGGTACCAGCGATCTGGCATGTAGTTGCAGCCGTGGGCTGCGAGGACCGCTCGAGTGTGAGGGCGTAGAACGCCTGGTCGGAGAGGATGGTCGCCATGTTCGCGGTACGCGGTCGAGGACACGCGATCGATGGAGGGGAGGGCGTCCGTGATGTTGATGAAGAAGTCTGAGTGTGTCAGCGAGCGAAGCTGAAGTACACCAGACTTCTCCCGCGTGACCCGCGAAGAGTGCGTGTTCTCTCAAGCAGCTTCCAGACGCAGCTCTTAAATATCTCCCCAGAAGTGCACCGCGACAATGACAAGGATTGTATCGCAAACAGGCTCTCCTCACGGCGATTCAGTAGAGTCAGACACTACCGGGCTTGCTTTGGACGGTATTTGAGACTGTATCCGCGAGTCAATCTACCACCAAGAAGTTGCAGGCCGCGCTCCTAGAGTGCGCCGACATCACCTGGGATGGGCAGCAAGAAGTGGAACCGGTACAAAGACAAGTGAGACTAGACCCTTGATCTGTTCTCCATTCACTCGCTCTCTGCCAACCTGTAATTCGTGGTCACGACAGTTGCTACGTTATCACAGCAAGAGCAGCAGCAATGAGGTGAAGTCGGGATTGGAGCCGTTTCACCACAGAACAGAATTATTCAGGTACCTGACATCAGTACTAACCTTACCACATCCATCCCCGCGGCCAGACACTGGGACTGGTAGCTCCACGCCATCGTGCTCGAACTCATATTGTGTAGGCTCATCTACTATTTATCTGACAGCTTCTTCTGCTGGCATTCCAGACAGTGTGGTTGCAGCCTCTCTGCGTATTACGCTTGCGATGGCCTCCCGGACAATATGTACTCGCTGTATGAGACTTGGATCGCGCTCCTCGACACTACCCAAGTCGTCATTGATCGGAAACACAACCACGGCATCATTATCAACGACATTACCGCAGCAGCAGCAGAAGCAGCGATGGCAGCAGCATGAGCATACTTATCGCCAGATACACAGCTCTAGCCGTGTGAAAGCTCCAGTAGTCGAGTCCGCAACTCAACAAAGCTCGATCGACTCGATTCCTCCTACTCCCGTGGATTCCTCGAAGAAAGCGCCTGAAAGCAACGAGGGACGCGTGCTGCGACATCTCTTTCATTCCTTCACGAGCTCACCATCTCCGGCAATTCGTAAGCGCGCAGCTTTCATGCGACAGAACGCTTACTGTCCACATCCCGATCATCAACAGACTCGCATCCTAGCATCACAAGAGCATGCCCAACAACAGCAGACTGGCCACCAGCCACCAGCGCATCTTCGCTACGAGTGTCCAGACTGTGGCATTCCGGTATCATGTTCAGAAGAGCACTTTGCCGATGACTATGAAAGCCATTTGGAGATATGTGATATGCTGAGGCAAATAAACGAGGATGATCACGACTTACACAGTAATCGCTTCTTCCCAGAATTCGATTATCCTGGACCGCAATTGGAAGAAGCTCAAATAAACATGACGAATTGGGACACGTTGCTCTACACGCGCGAATTCCAGGCCATCGACGCGGAAAGACCAATGCGACAGGTGACGAGATTGCTCACCTATCCAACCACAATTGCAAGCGTGCTGCACGAGCTGAGTCCGTACGGGTTGAAGGACAGATTGCTTCCTGAAGGTCTTCGATCACTGTCTGGTAAGCATGTAGCCTGGCGATCCTGCATACTCGATTGTCACTAATGTGAAGACAGCACTTCGGCATACACTCCATCCACCGCGCACTGGCGGTAACGCGACAATCGCCGGTCTTCGACCTAATCCACCTCCAGTTCGACTCTTCATCCTGGGAGCTAGAGCCGAGTCATCTCTGCCTCGCGAAATCTGGCTTCAGCTTTCCCATTTATTCCCCCGCGCGTCTTTTCACCTAGTCTTCATTGGACCCGAAAGCATGTCAAACAGGGACCACGAGTTTCCTTTGCCAGAGCGTACTCCACATAATCCCTTCGGCGCTATTGTCGAAGACAGACTTGGTAGCCAGTTGAAGATCAGCACCTACGTGGAGTACTTCCACACCCTGCATAACGCTCAGCACTTCTACCCATATGACCCATACTTCGATGCATTCGTTCTCTTCCATCCTGGTCTTGGACACCCAGCGAGCTCACACGAGTGGGCTGAGACACTGCCGCAGCTACTCGAGACGAAGGTCCCTATCATCTGCACTGGATATACGGAGTATGATATGCAAAGAGATATCAAGTGGGTACAAACCCAAGCCCGAGGCGAAGCCGACTTGCTTCTCAAACCTGGTGAGAATCGATTCCGAAGTCTACGATGGGATCTTAACGATTTGGATCCTGGCGATATCACCTGCGGAAACTGGGGCGTATGGGCATTCCGAGGCAAACGCTATGAAGCAGATGCTTATCGGGGCAAAGACAGTGGAAGCGATGGATGGGACAAATAATGCATCTGCTAGCAACAGATTAGCAGAGCACTTGTACATATATAGAAAGCTAATGCTGGCCTACGCCAGACGTTCCCCACGATTCATGAAGGATGAACCGACTTCTGTTATCAAGCATATAAAGGGCATTATCTCCATTGCTTACACCGGCAAACGTTCCAGCTAATTGCTTGCTTGCAGGTCGCAGAAGGACAAAGAGGATCGCAAACAACGACCCTCCAAAGTCTTGAATGACTACAGACACACGACAAAAAGCAGGATGGAGATCTTAGGTGCTTTCTCTCCGGACTCCTTTTGCGTCCCACGAGATTCCCCTATCAAACCATCTCAGCCAACAGCTATGCCATACACGCTTCTCCAATGCCTCAATCGCATCACCAACGATCGATCATGGCAGCGCCAGGATCAACGTCTCACCTCAACCATTACATCCAGCCAGAAGACCTGCCGAATACAGATTCAAAAATTGAGAGAACGCAAAGTCGTGCGTGGTCACAAGGATGGTCTCATAGTGTTCAAGATCCTAGGACCGCAGAGACGACCAGGGAGCCGTGTCACTGATCCACCTTGTGGCTTGCCGAGTTGCAAGGTATGTGGTGTCTTGTGGGGCGTATTCCTGGAAGATATGGACTGCAACATGGGCATGGAGAGACCTCATGAGTTTTCCATGGAAGAAACTGGGGGCCTTACTCTGGAGGATGCCTGATGTGATGATAAGCCTGCTGAGAGATTGCTTCTATTTAGCGTGAGATGGAAGGCTCTGGAGGCAATGACTGAGTAGTGCCAGAGTCGAACCATGATCCATGAGCTGAAACTGGCCAAGAACAGACCTTTGCCAGAACCAGAACTGGAGTACACGGTTACTGTAGCGCGAGGCGAGAGATGCGACTTACATGTATATACATGTAATACCTGATGTTGTTGTGTCTGGATCAAGTTTACCACATGTTCTACAACCTTTTTTCACAGTATGTCCCTACCTGTGCACACATGAATGAGAACCCAATTGCGAGCGAAATGTAGAGAGGGTGACACTGCACTTGATGTGCCTTTAGATACTGAAATATTGTCACCAGCTCTACAAGTTTTAATATACCGTCTCTTCCAAGCGATTAGTGACATGCACGTCGCGCGAGAATGTTCAAGAGTTTCACAATTTCCTCTAACTTGTCTTACATAAGGGATAGTATCCTTGAGTTGACCACCCAAGTACGTGAGAAGTACATTCTGTTCACCCTCCTTGAGTGTTGTTTGTCTTAGGGTTCAATGGTAAGGTAGATAGAGTAGACTCCACATCCAACCACAACCCTAATCGCGGATTTGTTCCGCTGATACAGATCCTCCATGGACTTTTTTCTGGCAAGTATTGCTTTCGTCATAAATTGTTTGTACTGACAGCATGGCGCCCATGATGGACGACGATTTCGTCGGCACACTTTCTGATGCCGACGATGTATCGGACGGTGAGAACCAGGCAGAAGCAGAATTGTTGCCCCAAGCTGGAACGAAGCGCAAACGGGACGAGAAGAAACAGACTGCCGTGAAGAAGCAAAAGAAAGTCGATACCGCACCTGAAGAAGTGGAAGACAAGAAGGAGAAGGACGATGACATGCTCTCTGATTTCGAATTTGAAACCGTCGACCGTGCTGCCGACTTAGGAGACTTTGACGGGTGGGCACTCAATGGCGATAGTGCCGTACCAGTGAATGCTGCTCTGGACATTGATGCGATAGTCGCGAGACGGCGCGGAACTGTCGCAAAAGCTGCCTCTGACTCGGATGAGAGCGAGGACGAGGGCATTGACGGCGAGGATATCGAGGAGGAGCTAAGTGAAGAAGATTCTGAAATCGAGGATGGAGAAGAGATTAGCGAGGAAGATGCAGAAGGGCCAGTGAAGAGCTCGGAGGTGGATGTGAACAGCGATGAAGAAGATGGGCAAAAGTCTCAAGAGGATGAAGAAGAAGACGAAGCTGAAGCTGAGCGTCGCAATGCTTTCTTTGCGCCGGAGGATCTCAAGCCGTCCAACTCGGGTGGATCATTTGCGTCCATGTCGCTCTCACGTCCCATCATGAAAGGTCTCTCCGGCGTAGGCTTCTCTTCGCCGACACCGATTCAAGTGAAAGCCATACCTGTTGCTCTTGAAGGAAAAGACGTCGTTGGAGGTGCAGTCACTGGATCTGGTAAAACCGCAGCCTTCATGATCCCTATACTCGAACGTCTACTCTACAGACCTCGACGAGTCGCCACCACACGAGTTGCGATTTTGATGCCAACCAGAGAGTTGGCTCTACAATGTCTAGCTGTTGCTAAAAAGCTCGCCGCCTTCACCGACATTACTTTCGGTAGAGCCATTGGTGGACTTAATTCAAAAGAGCAGGAAAGGGAGCTCAAGCTTCGTCCTGATATTGTCATCGCCACCCCTGGACGCTTCATTGACTTCATGCGCAACTCAAACTCGTTCCAGGTCGACAAGATCGAAATCCTCGTTCTCGATGAAGCTGATAGGATGCTCGAGGACGGATTCGCCGACGAGCTCAATGAAATTCTGGACACTATCCCCAAGAGCAGACAAACCATGCTTTTCTCCGCAACCATGACCTCTCGCATCGATAACCTCATCCGAGTTGGTTTGCAACGACCAGTTCGTCTGATGGTCGATGCGCAGAAAGCATCTGCTAGCGGTTTGACGCAGGAGTTTGTTCGACTCCGCCCCGGTCGTGAGAGCAAACGTCTTGGCTACCTGCTGTATCTGTGCTCGAATATACACACCAATCGCGTGGTCATTTTCTTCCGACAGAAAAAGGAAGCTCATCGAGTACGTGTGATATTTGCTCTGCATGGTCTGAAGGCTGCAGAACTCCACGGTTCAATGTCTCAGGAGCAACGTATCAACGCTGTCGAAGCGTTCCGGTCCGGTCGTGCCGCCTTTCTGCTCGCGACTGATCTGGCTTCTCGTGGTCTAGATATCAAGGGGATTGACACAGTCATAAACTACGAGGCTCCACAAACCCACGAAATCTACCTGCATCGTGTTGGACGAACTGCTCGTGCTGGCAGAAAGGGTATATCCTGTACGCTTGCCGCAGAGCCTGATCGCAAAGTCGTAAAGGCCGCTGTGAAAGCAGCGAAGGCCCATAATGCCACGATTCGTCAACGGACGGTGGACCCCAAAGATGCTGACTCGTGGCAAGCCAAATGTGACGCGCTCGAGGAAGAAGTTGAGGCAATTCTCCGCGAGGAAAAGGAGGAGAAAGTCCTACAGCAGACTGAACGAACCATAGCCACGGCCGAGAATGTCGTCAAATATCAGGATGAGATCAAGTCACGCCCAAAGAAGACCTGGTTTGAAAGCGAGAAGGATAAGCTCGCAGCCAAAAAACGAGGATTCGAAGCACTGAACGGTCCTGCACCTGACAGTGATGGCAAGAAGAAGACTGGTGGCGGGAAGCTGAGCAACAAGCAGAAAAAGAAGTTGCAAGCCAAGGACGAACGTAAGGAGGGAAAGGAGTGGAAAAAAGGCAAAGATCTCCGCGGCGCTGGTGTTCAGCAAGTGGCAGAGGCGGCCAAGGCAGCCATGAAGGGCAAGAAGAAGGGGTCCAAGTAAACATCGATCAGATTATATCCTTCTTGAGCGCTCTTCATCAATACCAGGATCACCTAAAGTTCACAATGCTAGCGCTTCATCCATCGCCTCACGAGCGTTCTACAGTGTCTCTCCCACCAGCCGCTACGCCCACACTGCAGCGGCTCATCTTCTGTGAGAAGTTCGATGCGACAGGGAGTGAACCCAGCCTCCGGTTCTACAGAATGATCAGCCCATGGTGAAGATCCTCCGGAGACTACCCTCCACCTCTCCAGGAGTGCCGCAATGCTTTCGCCTTCACATCGACTAGGAAACCGTCTACTGCGATATCATTGCGTGCAGACATGACACTATCTGGAATCTAGGCACTAGCGTCCATAACACTCGGAACCTACCAGACGTGCTGATTAGGTAGGTGGATACGGTCTAAGCAATGACCTCACCGCTATAAACCACTTGGTAAATGGAGACTCTGGAAAGTTGGATAATGCTATTAACCTCCTAGCGATCAATCATCTCCACATACTTGTTACATCGACTTTCCGCTGACTTTCAGACAGGGGCGCGTGATATGGTATTGCGCAAGGATTGAGAGGGATTGAATGGTCCAACAGTTCTTGCATTTGCTAGAGGCAGAGGCTGTCGGTCCTTCCATCGAGCAGGCTTTTCGAAGTCAGGCGCTCGCGAATGGTACTGCCAACTGAGGTAGTGACAACAATGGCATTGGTGCTTCAACATGATACTCGCTGCACTCCGCCTGTTATTTGTTTATATCTCCTCAGCATAGCTATCAGCATCACTCACTGGAATTCATAAATCATTCATACCAGTATACTCATCACATCGTTCCATTGCATTTTTATAATGCCGATTCTACTCGCTGATATTCTTCTTTTTATTGAGGGGGCCGTCCCCTGCGGCCCAGATGACATCGTCGGTGTGTTCCTCCCCCCGGAGCGAACCCGGACCGTCCTGGGGAGTGCCTTAGCTGGCATCTGGGCCTGGTGGAGCCGCGGTTGGTCCAGGCCGGGCAGGTCGATGTCCGCCAAGTCAACCTTCGCGCCCTAATGAGGGCTTGGGCCAACCGAGCGCGCGCCTGGTACTATCGTTGAGGTAGTATTTGTCGATATTTTGCGCTTTCCGAACCGTCCTTGTTTCAACGCCAGACTAACATGTGAAGCGAGCAGTGCCCCCTCGACAAGCTCAAAAGAGCGCCTGGCCCAAGCAGACAAGCCCAGAAGGGATTGGCCGTTCCAATGCTATTTCTTGTGCTGGCAGACAGGTCCTAGGGGATAAGCAAGTCTAGTGCCTCTACCCGAAGCAAGCAACGAGCCAGGAACAAACAAGCCATTTCCGAATTGTCCTTCCACCAAGCAACAGGCGCTCGGACAGATTGGATCCTTCCACGACTGCGCGTCTACCGGCCGAATGGCTCAAAAGGGATTGGCCGTTCCAAGGCTGCTCTCCCACCGATCGACACGCGCGAAGGACGGTGGGAATGACCTTGGCATATGTGTTCAGGAAGTGGCCGATGCCGCCAAAGCAGACATGCGGTGCATCAAGAAAAGATTCTAGCAAGAGTGGTTGAACTGACATACTTCTGAGCACTGTCTAACAACAATGAGACATGGCTGCCTTGCTCTCGAATTCACCGCTCCATCGATCACTCCAGATCTTCCGAGGGTTCTCTGCTACTGGTCGCTGCGCTCACAGAGATGCTGCTCCTGTCTGATCAGTTGTCCATCAAAATGGAACTCGAAATGCTCTGTCCACTGTGCAGGATGAGAGATCAATCAGGGAGTTCCGGCTATGATCGCCTGTTCCCAACCAGTCAACTTCTGCCGTTATCTTTTCACATTCGCTGAACAGAAATGTCATCTTCCTTGTTCATCAAAGAGCAGAGAATGATTGAAGGATGAATACCCTCGAGGTCAGTAACGATGATGGGGAATCTCCTCCGCAGCATTTATACCAATTCGCTGCAGGCATCCGACCTTTGGTGTGGCTCAAACATAGCTCCAGCTGTCAGCTAGCTCATTCTCTGCGATCTCAGACAACGCTACCTTGACCCGCGCCATACTCCGAGACTGTCATCCACAGCACGGTGTCTATATCTTACCGCCCGCTCCGTTGTATTGACGGATTGTCGTTTTGGCAACAAAGGAGTCAACTATAATTTGGTGCTGGAGATATGCATACCATATGTAGTCAAAGCAGCAAGCGGAATCAACATTATGTCCTTCGTGATGAACCGGTTTGTTGTGATTGTCATCAACTTGAGTTGGTCATATTCGATGACTAAAACGCTCCTCGTAAGTTCGTCTGCCCAGAGAATAAGTGATTGACGTATATAACGCGAAGGGGAGGCTCCCAATCATCGTGTCAATTACGCACACCCGAAGGCATACCAAAGTATCAAGGTCCTCCATCATAAGTAAATACTTATGCACCTTCGGTAGGCATTGTTCTCAAGCATTATACATATATGGATCATAAGACGGGCAAATGACGGCAACGCATCCAGTGACAACTGACACAGCTAAGCTATACGTGCATTCCAGCGGCTTCTTATTGCTAGGGAGTCTCGCCTTGTCAGCACCCCGCAACCATCGCTGTCGAAGTCCAGAACCATGATGAGTGAGCAGCCCGACGCTATTGCGGTCATTCCTGAAATAACATCAGTATCTTTGCCGCCAGCCCCTCGATATATTGGTACATGTATCTACAGGTGTGCAGGTAAAAAATTTCCTTCCAATTTGTCAGGACGCCGGACCAGTCATGCTGGAAACAAAGGTCACACGCGACACTTGGAGTAGCGAGTTGTTGTGAAGACAACCTGTCCACTTGTATTCTACTTCCTCAGTGTTCCTCGAATCTCCATGCAGTACTTTATTCCCACACTGTAAACCTCGCACAGGCATTCCTTGAAACAATTACCAAGAGTGGAGATATCAGGGCAAAATAAAACCTACCATACGATGGCTCCACTAGCCGAGCTAACTACTGATTACGAGGCAGCATGCACTCTTCTCGGGACTCTATTGGCATGGCACTTCATCTGCCTCTGCGGCTCGACGTGCATTCTACTGTATTACTTCGACCGCGTTCAAGATCTGACGGATGACACCAGATTTCGCGCAATCATGCACGCAATTTTGGGATCTATGGCCTTCCAGTACTTGTGCTTGTCGAGCTCTGCTGCTAAATTGAGTCGCAATCCTCATGCTGATGCTATATGGCAAACTTGCAAAGCCGAATACATCTAGAGCATGACCTTTTGCGCCTGGAAGACTACCTACGTTAAAGCTTTTCTCATCATCAGACAAGCGGAAGACTGGTTTCCCATTCTCTCGACCGAATCTTCCATTGCACATTGGATGACCATCTTTTCTCCAATCGTCAGCTTTCTAGCGCTGGTCTTGGTCATGAAACCACGACCACAACACGATCGTTTCTGCGAGGTGCACAAATTGGCGGATGGGGAACTTTACGTCAAAGTCAGGGACTTGCATACCGGACTCGTTGAACACGGATACCAGAAAATGTTGGAATGGGACAGAGAAGTCATGAGCGAGATTTTACTGGAACCAGTCAGTAAGATGCCGCCAGACTTGCTCTCGATTGGGGGAACGAAGATGAGCTCGATTCTCTGATTGTACATCTGCCAAAACTGCATGTATCGGAGTTCTTGATCTATGTTCTAAATAGACGAGATATACATCATGTACCTCAGTAGTCAAGTTGCCTTACGAAGGGCTCGTGGGATTACACTTCATGTAACTGCTAAGTTCAAGTAAATTGATACTATGTTGCTTAGTACATGAATCTAATAAGGAAGTCTGTATACATGTATAAACAGAGGTGTCTAGGAATGTCCTATCATAGAACACCCATGTCATGTTAGGTGCAGATTGATGACTGAAGTGCTACCAGAGCTTCGGTTGCCCACAAGAGCCAATCACAGCCTTTTGCTCCTTGGTCTACATGTAGTCTACGCACGATATCGTTGAGGAGCTGTACGTCGACCCAGCACTCGAGATATGCCTCGCGTCAGTGTCCTGCATCCTGACTATACATGGCATACGGCACCGACTGTAGAGCAACTCCACAAGTGCCTCTTATCTGCTCCGGCTACTCCGCGTCTGCGACGCCCCGCTCCGTTGTGGGTGCAATATATCGTGGGTTTCTTACACAAGCGCCTGAAAACCGTTTCTAAGTGGTATTGCCGCTGGTACAATGAACCGTGTCCCGGGCAAATATGGCAACTGCCGTTCGGGCTACTATTGAAGCACTCGATGGAAGACGAATCGAGGAGGTGATAACCACGCAAGCTGCATACGAAGCCGGCCTCCCAGTGCCCAAAATCATCAGCTATGGGGCGCATTCCAATACAATGGCGCCAGTATCAATTCTTATGACACGACTACCTGGCGAGGAGCTCTTTTCTGAGCTCTGGGAATGGTTCGACTCTGAAGAAAAGCAAAGGACAATTCTGGGGTTGAAAGAGATCCTCCGCTTTGTCCACAGCTGGAATCGGCATGTCAGTGCTCAATCAGCACTGATTTGCTCGATCATCGGCAGTCCGATAAGAAGCGTACGCGTGCCATACAAGCTGATGCTGCCGTGTCTGGACGAGGCGGAGTTTAACCGTCGACTCATTGAACCCGCAGACCCCACCGATGCAGAGTTCGAAAGTCATATGCCCAAGGTCGTGGCCTTGCACTCCCAGAGACATGAAGTAGTGTTCACACATGGAGACTTAGCCCCTCACAACATTTTGGTCATGCGCGATGGCCGCGTCGCAGGAATGATCGACTGGGAGGCTGCAGGTTTCTACCCGAAGTATTAGGAATATACAACTGCATGGAGTGTTGCAACAGAAGGTTGGTGGTTTGACATTGTGCATGAACTTGCTGACGGTGAGTACCATCTGGAGCGTGAAGCTGATGTCAACAGATGGCTGCTCACGAATGGAACTATGTTTTGGTAAACGATTCTTATTTATGCGATGCTCTATAAATCACAGATGTTGAAGACGTTGAAGGCAAGATGAAGTAATCGAACGGTTATCACCGATTTCCCAATCTAGAAGTGTCACGCGTCGGCTGCATTTCGGCTCGTCAGCCACGTGAGGCAAAAGATACTAGGTACTTATCCGACCACACACGGTCAGCCTGCCGGGCATCGCTCTCTGTGAACGGCACGCACTGCCGTCAATCCTTCACCATGCGCGCTCTCCCATCACCTCGAGCCGGGCATCTTTCTTCCTCCGTCCGCCAGTCACACTCTCCAGTCGCGGAGTTGAACCGGCGATGGCAGATCATGAGCACCTGGCGGCATTGGGTGTGAAGCAGGAACTACGTCGTCACTACTCACCTCTGTCCATGCTAGGTCTTGCGTTCGCCATTCTCAATTCTTGGACTGCGCTCTCTACCTCTCTCTCCCTAGCTCTGCCTAGCGGAGGCTCAACAGCTGTACTCTGGGGCCTCATCACTGCCGGCGTCTGCAATCTATGTCTTGCTGCGTCCTTGGCCGAATTCCTATCCGCCTACCCTACCGCTGGAGGACAATACCATTGGGTGGCAGTTATCAGTTGGAAGAGATGGGTGCCGCTACTGAGCTGGATCACAGGCTGGATCAATGTCTTTGGGTGGATGGCCTTGACAGCTACTGCTGGACTCCTGGGCAGTCAGCTGATTATTGGCATCATCTCGCTGTATGACATCAATTACAACCCCCAACGATGGCACCAATTTCTCATCTACCTCGCCTATAACCTGGCCGCTGGTCTGCTGAACGCCTTCGGCAACTCACTCCTCCCGCTGCTCAACAAGACGGCCATCATTTGGTCGATCTCAGGGTTTGTCATTATATCCATTACCGTTTTGGCATGTGCCTCGCCGGACTACAACTCTGCAGAGTTTGTCTTCACGGAGTTCCTCAACGAGACTGGTTGGCCAGACGGTATCGCTTGGTTACTCGGTCTACTACAAGGCGGCTTCGGGTTAACAGGATTCGACGCCACCGCACATATGATTGAAGAAATACCAGATGCAACGCGGAACGGGCCGCGCATAATGATTTACTGCGTTGCCATTGGTGTTTTCACCGGGTTCATCTTTCTGATGTGCCTTCTCTTCGTTGCTGGAGATATTGACACAATAATCAGCTCTAAGGTTGGACCGCTGGGAGCTATCATGTTCAATGCTACAGGCAGCAGAGCAGGAACTGTGTGCTTGCTAATCTTTCCATTGGTGTGCCTCGTATTTGCGGCAACAGCAATCATGACGACCTCGTCTAGAATGACTTATGCTTTCGCTCGCGACGGTGGCTTGCCCTTTTCGCGCTTCTTTGCTAGGGTACATCCGAAACTTGACGTACCGTTGGAAGCCTTAGGCTTGACTTTATTAGTGGTTGTGATCTTCGGCTGCATCTTCCTAGGATCGAGCAGTGCGTTCAATGCGATCACTTCGGCAGCCGTGGTGGCTCTTGGGCTCACTTATGGTATTCCAATTGCCATACACTGCTTACGCGGCCGCGAAATGCTACCGGCAAGCAGGCCTTTCATTCTCCCGAATTGGTTTGCATGGTTTGCCAATCTGCTTGGTATTGCCTACGTGGTAAGTCGCTTGCTCACTTGCCCAAGATTTCATCAGCTGATTAATCCAACAGATACTCACTACTGTGCTATTCGTGTTCCCACCTGACCTGCCAGTCACTGGTAGTAACATGAATTACTGCATTGCTGCCTTTGCCATAGTGTTGATTATCAGTACTGTTCAATGGTTCGTTGATGGAAGGAAGAACTACAGTGGGCCAAGACTGGAGCTTGAACAACCTGTGCTTACCGCAACGGAAAGTCCGCAACACCAAACAATGCAGGAACGAGACCCGAATGGGCTGGGAATGGTGAGAGATGGAAACGCTAACTGGAAGCAATATGGTGAAGAAGTCCCTCCTGAAGCGGCTGCTGCTTCTGAACACGGGCATACGAAATACAGATGAGCACTTCGGAATTTCGAATGGAGAAATCCAGGTACGTTACCACATTCGACTTTACTTCGCATTCCACTCTTTACAATGATGAAAACTACGTTACTCAATCCCGACTTTTCCCATGGGGACACAACCAAATATTCCAATTGTTCCTACTGATCTATCTATCACGATCACCGCTATACTACTCTTTGGAAGTGTCAAAGAAATTGGCTAACTCATGGTAGCAGTTAGATATGTAGAGAATATGTTCATATACGGAAAGATACCGACTCTAGCCTCGAATTTTACGGCTATTGATGAAACATTCCCGTTCCTAGCGGTGACGATGAGTAACGTGGCCTTGTGTGCAAAATGTTCTTCTAGCCAATTGATGACGATTTGATTTTTCAAATGTTGTTCACTCTCAAGGCAGGCATATGTCGAGCGGAAGGCCATAAATTGGGTCCTGGTCAAATATCATAAGCATGTTTGCACGGATTTCGTTCGTTGCGCATTGCTGACTAGCTTCGATTTCGCAACCCGAGTATTGGCCGGCGATTACCACTCATATTAGACAGGGCGACTGACACCGACATGATGACGCCTCTTTCGCATATTTGTATAGCATTGGGGAGATGATGTCTTCCCAAGGACAGCTATGCGAGAAGAACGCACTGACTGACTACAAGCAGCTTCAAGAAGCCACCATCGTTCAATCCGATCTTGCAAACTAGTCCATGACCTGGAAGACGACAGTGACGAAAGATACTCAAGAGGTCCTTGGACTGCCATAACAAACGACCATGGCGGAAAGACTTGGGCGTATCATGGAATACGAAGTCCGCAAACTTGAACCCGATCCGGCGCCCGACCACACAAGGAACCACCCATACAACGAACCAGCCACGGGCATCACAACCACCCGCAATCGGTGCCAGCCATGCAGCCTGTCCTACAAACTGATCATGCTTTTAATCTTCATCGACAAGCAGTATGAGCGGTTGCGCAAGAAGAGGCTGAAGCAGAGTCTGCGAATGCACCGTGGCGCCGTCATCTATCTAGATGGGGAAATCTGGCAGACGTGCGACGAGCGCGTGAGTCGAAAGATTGGACGGAGGAAGAGACTTTGGGGAAAGGTTCGAGGCTTCGTGGGAGATTGTTGGGAGCGGTTTTGAGCTGGCGCAATGGATCTTGGCCAGGCGAATCGAACTTATAGATGAGGCAAAGGCAGACCAGCTTTCGTGCTCGACAGTAGTTGACTGCTGCTGACCTTTGTTTACAGTCTTGAGGCTCAGCAGGGTAGATAGGGCTGAATCTGTCCTCACTTCCCAAGAATTCGGTGCTGATCATCTATGGAGTTGTCTTCAAATTCTTTAGATTCCTCAGATTCGTCTTCTTCAGAGTTTACATAAAAGACCTTGCACCCTTGCTTCTCTCGCTTCTCTCGCAAACTCATCAGAACTCCGTCCATTCCACCTTTACCAGACCTCGAATTTCGTCCTCCACAACCAATAGCGACCATGCGCCCAGCTCTCTCGACTCTCATGGCCCTCGCCACCAGCCTCCTTACAACAGAGACGCAGGCAAAGCACCACTTCGATATCCTTCGCTTCCGCGACTCGACCTGCTCATCCGTCACCCTCGACGTCGCACGCGTCCACCCGCCCAACCACATCGGCATGCCCATGGACCTTGACAAGTGCTATCCTTCCGCAGACAAGTACTTCATCAAGCACCCGACCACCGGAGGTGATGGGAATGACCCGAACGTCTTCCACTCACTCGGCTTTGGCTGGGCCGGTATCGCTCCAGAAAATCTCGCAAAGTCGGACCGGTTTTATCAAAACTGCACTTTGTTCGTGTATGAGCGCCCAAACTGCGATGCGCGTGGCGTTGTCGAGTCACAGTGGGATGTTGATAAGTTGGGGAAACGGGGATTGTGTTGGGCGGTAGGAGGCGATTCGATTACTGGAAAAGGTGCGAGGAGTCTCATGCTCAGATGTGTTCTCAACTAAGGTAGTTGAGGTTGAACGAGGGCCTGGGGCAGTGGTGGATCTCGAAGTCAGCCTGTCATAGCGGTCCTGGTCGTTGGCTGCAAAGATCGCGATACTTTAGTAGACCTCTGTCTGTGTAACTTGAGGATGAATTCGATACCAAAGTTCCTCACTCTTCACCAGACTGTAACGTCCAGATGATCGATCGACCTGCAAGACAGCATACTCTCGCTTACAACTTAGCGTATGAAGAACTTAGCTTCGTGACAAGGACATTATGTCCCAATCACAATCGATCGGAAGGTGCGCACAGCAGGCCAGGGCGATTGAATTATCCTCACCATCTCATGCTTGGCATTGTGCCGAATACGAAGTTGCAATGGTCGGACGAAGACCCCAAGCGCCGAAGGAGTAAGTCGATGCACCACGCCAGCTTGATCCTGTCACGCTGGCTGTAGACGATGATACCTTACCTGGTCAGCCTGATCGAGTAGCCATGCAAACAACGCATGGTACCCAGCCTTGGGATGCCATTCCAGAGCCACATGACATCTTGTGTTATCAATGGTGTGATGGAGAGGCGTAAAGCTTACAACCGACCTCCTTGCAGTCGACGTCAGAAGGACGGTCACACAGCAGGTTCAAGCTAGACACAAGCTTTTCTTACGGCGCGCTCCACCCGAGTCCGAAAGGATTCTACTCTCCGCTACCAACTTCAACTCATTCGTTCAGTGGTCCTTCGCGCATTGTCTAGCTCACCTACGCATATGTGCACACTCCAAACTCGACTAGCTGCGTCGAGCTGCGGCGATCCCCAAGGAATGTGCTCAAATCAATGCTATGGCCAGCATACATCTCTAGCGCTCTTCCAACGTAGCACTCTGGTGTGCCATGCTAGACCATATGGCCGGATGACCAGCGATCCGAGGCCACTCCTTGAATGGTGATGTGGCGTCTTTGATGTCTTCCATGAACGGAAACGATGTGTTCACTTGAAATAACGAGAGAAAACTAGGCCGGTCGATCACCACAAGATCCTGCATCCTAGCCAATGATGGCAGTAACTTTGACTTACGGCATTCTATAAGACACTAAAGTGCGCCTATTCATGTACAATAGAACAGCAGCCTTCTTCTTTCCTCTTCAAGTCGATCTACACTGCCAGCTTACAACATGGTCCGCCTCCATAGCGTACTTACCATTGGCCTTGCAACAGTGCTTCCTCTGGTCCATGCACAATGTCCAAACGAGGTGGCCATCTACAATCCCGCCCTTCGCACGCAGACAGGCAATGAGACCTGGTTCATCGTCCCTGTCAACAAGACTGCCGTTCAGAACGCAATAGATGCCGTCTACGGCCAGGGCAACGTACTGCTTGGAGAGGTGCCATCGTCTGATACCTCGCTTTTTCCATCCGGCTTCAACACCGCACATGACCATCCTGTCCTTGCCAACATCGGCTATGTAGGTGACACCCGCATGTCAGCATTCCAGATCGAGGGAGCACTGCTCACAGCCGATGTGTACGCAACGTTTCTCTGTCGCCCCAGCAGCAAGCCTGGGACTATGTTGAATGCGCAGCTCTCCGGTTATCTCGGTGGTCCTGACGGTCAGTCGTTACCTGCGCTCGTCCCTGCTACAGTTTCCACGCTGGTCGAAGGCTACGCTGTCCGTCTCGGACGCTTCACTCCCACCGATGCGGCATGGCAACTCAACGGGGACGTCTTCAGCAACAACGCAGCTTGGAATGTCCTCCCTAACCCAATCTCTGGCCCCGGCGTGGACATCGAAGCGGTAGACTTCCAGTTCGTGCCCTCGTCCAGCCCGTCCACCTTCACAACCCCAAAGCTCCTTAAGGCAGTGTTGAACCAGCCCTCAATTCTCGCTGGCGCCTATCTGCTCAACAACACCTGCCAGCGCAACCAGTTCTACTTCAACAACGCCACCGGTGTCATGCTCCCACGCAGCGGCAACGTCACGTTCGGTCCTGCCGCTGATGGACCGCTGCAGCTCAAAGGCCTTCTCCAGCAAGCGAGTCCCGACGGAAGTGGCTTCTTCGCGGGCGTGGAAGGATACTCGGCCTGCGCACAGAATGTGGGGTATAACCCTGAGGACTGCGATGCGGCGATGACCAACGTCGACAAGTCTGCGTTGTGAGAAGAATCCACCTAAGTCTCCAAATCATATGGATGATGTGACTCATCAAACCATTCGCGTTTATTCAAGGTCCTCGTTCATACGTGTGACAGTGAACAGTGCCAGTAACGCGACTGGTGCATGGGCACGAATCACATCAATTTAGAGCCCTAAAACTCCCAATTTGATCTAAGACTAGGCACAGACACGTGGCATTCCATATTAAGGCGTAGAGAGCACACTAAGAGAGAGACAGTTGACCGACCATTCACCTTGCAAGCTCCGAGACATATAATGAGACATGATCAAAAAGCATAGGATTTGCAGAAACAGTTACATATGAAATAAGATATATATGATATATACGAAGACGAGAAAAAGTTTTCCATAGCAACCTTCCCCTTTCCGCGGGTAAGGTTGCAATAGACATGGAGGTTTCTTTATTTTGTAGGTGCAAGAAATGTATTCAAAGAAAATAAAAGAAGTTAATGAAGAGGGTAGAAAGTAAGAGATCAGTGAAGACTCTTGAATCTCATTTTCTCCTCTTCGAAAGAAATGCCACCCCCGAATTCCCGACGTGCTTCATTACAAGACATGTAACGCGTAAAGACCAGATCCCATGACACCGCAGTCCTCCAACCCTTGGCCTAGATACCGCTTCCGTAGTGACGAAGAACGTGCTGGACGTCTACAAGAAGAACGCGGCGATACCCATGCAGGCAGCGATGAGAGCCATGACGGGCTTCTCGGCGGTGCCGGCGCTGTAGTAGCCTGGGGGAGAGGAGGGCTTGGGAAATCCGGCGCTGGCACTGCCGACGGACTTGGTGCTGGTGATGTGGGTGGTGTAGGTGGCTGGCGAGGATGTAGCGCTCTCGGTCCAGTAAGTGGTAGGCTTGGTGTGGGTTTCAGTGGTCTCAGTCCAGTAAGACGAAGGCTTGGTCTTGGTTACGGTGGTTTCAGAGTAGGTGGACAAGCTGAGAGTCTTGGTCGTGGTCTTGGTGCTGGTGCTAGTCTCTGGGTAGCTCTTTGGCTTGGTAATGGTCGACGTCACAGTGGATTGAGTCCAGTAAGTGGTGGTACCAGTGGAAACCGTGCAGGAGGTGGTGTAGACCGTGGTCGAAATGGTAACAGTGCTTGGAGTGTGGCTGTAACCATGTGGCTTCGAAACGGTAACAGTGCTTTCGGTGTGGCTGTAACCATGCGGCGTCGATGTGGTTGGCTTGTACGTGTAGATGGTCTGGTTGTGGTGAGAGCTGATCGACGAGCTAGCAGATGAGTGCTTGTACACCGGTGGCGTGTAGACTGGTGGCGTGTACACGGGTGGCGTCGGCGAGGTCGAGGTGGATGAGGTAAGGCAAGTATCGGTAGTCGAAGAAGAGGAGTGCTCGTAGGTCGACGGCTTAGGGGTGGAATAGACCGACGCGGAGTGAGAGGAGTAGACAGATGCACTGTGGGAAGAGTAGACCGATGCAGTGGACTCGGTCGAGTGCTCGTAGGTCGATGGCTTGTGGTACGACGACGCACTGTGCACAGAGTAAGTCGACGGCTTCTCGGAAGTTGCTGAGTATACCGATGGGGTGGTCTTGGACGAGGTCGTGGAAGCTTTGTAGTAGGTTGGCACCGGGGTAGACGAAGTCGAGGACTCAGGCTCGTAGTACTCCTGGGGAGCAGCCATTGCTGCGGCGACCAAACCGCCGAGGACGACGAAGTTGTTCAACATCTTTGCTGGATTATTCAGGAACGGATTAAGGATCGGATTGGATGAGCTTCGAGAGTATGCGAAGAACAATAACGATAGTTAGCAAAAAGCGAATGTGGTGAAGCAGCGAAAGTGAATTATGTATTGCAAAAATCGCGGATGATTCCAATCAGAACAGACTCAGACAACGGGGACGAACGATGAGAATATATCATCGTGCTGTACCATAGTCTTACCCTACGAGACAAGCGTCCCAGGGGGAACAGAATTTGGTGGCTCAATAGATCCATAACCAATTCTGTGCTTGCCTTTGGCTCGTATCGTGATCTGGTCCGAGCTAGTATCGTGGCCATCGCGTAGAGTGGTAAGTGGGGCGCGCTGTGGGCAGGAAGCAATCATCGGCAGAATAAATGTCTTGGATCACATTAGTCCAGGCATGTACAAGAGTATCCGAACACGAGTCCAAGCAACCAGGGCACAGCTTGCATGGGCAAGTGGACCTAGTGCAGGTACCCACGATCTAGTGTGTACCGCGGCATACTGAACGGAACATCCGGGGTGGTTCATGCCAGGAACCATCGTGATCGTAGTAGTTCGGAAGCTAGATGTGTCTTCGATCCTGGCCAATGTTCATAAACCCGGGCATCTGGTCTCAGGATGTGCTAAGCATAACATGGCTTTGAATGCTGAATCATGTCCATCATCGCGCCTGTCAACGGTCGACGGTCGACGGTCGACGGTCGACGAGCAGAGCGGTTGGTGGCCGCCACGAGAGAGCATTGACGCCAAGTGGAGTTGATCGTGACAGCCATGCCAATCTCAGTGTAATGTCGTTACCTATAGCATAGGCTATAGCATCCCGATCGGTATGCCAAGAAGATCACCAGGAAGTGGTTGACCAGATTATGTGAGACCAATCACTTTGCGCAATCAAAGACTGACTTGGTACTATAGAGGAGTAGCTCACAAGACAGATGAGACAGGGATGCATTGACCGTCAAGGCTCTTTGGCGACCTGGACTTGTGGCGATGCGCGATGGATGAGAATCTCTGCATGTGGCTTACAACAAGACATGACGTCTGAAATAGTGACAGTGGGCCGAGCCTTCTCCGCTGTGCCCCACCTACGCGCCGACTCTGGAAGTAGAGCCGCGCATGCCAGCACATTTGAATACTTGACATTGAGTGGAACACATCGACTGATCCTGGCAAGCTGGGGGTTCCGATTCACCAGGTCGACTGTGGTGATGCCTACTTTGACATTGACCGAACTATAGAGCTTGGGACCATATGAAAAATATCCTTTCATAGGAGATGCAAGCGGAGAAGGCATTGCGCGCGCAACTACAGCAACAGTCAGTGAACAGACGCGACAACAAAAGCAAAGACCATATATTCTTTGCGTGGAGATGAATGGGGAGCTTATGAGAACCCCCCAACGGCCATTCTCGAGCTGGATATAGGGAGACTCTATTAATGTTCAAATTTGCCGGCAGCTCCCTCGATCGACAAACGTGCCATTGCTGCGTTCTTAGGTCTCCCGAGATGCACGAGCGGGAAGGGGGCTCTTTCGTCCAATCTCCTCGAGTGGCAATATAAGGAGGGTCAGGCTGACAATACAGGAAACCTGATAGCACCTTCGACCTCCTTATGCCCGTAACAGTTTTGCAGTTCAACTATACGACTTGTTAGCACGATTGGCGGTACGCTAAATGACTGTACAAAAATTCAGCGCGAGCTCCACTTCCCTGATCCAGCACTTTTACGCCAAGACCAAGCAATCGGACTGCCCGGCTCTCATGAAGACGTCCGAGAATCACGCCGAGCTTGTCGTTGCGACCAAGACCCAGCCGACTCTTCCTTGGAGGGGAAAGCACACGTGGGCCTCCAAGTGTATTGACATGAGTTCTCAACACGCCTAGTCTGCGGACGTCATCCGACCATGTAGCAAGTCCTTGGCGACTAGGGCATCGCTGAACGAATGTCAGCTTAATGGCTGAACGCAGGCAACGGATATCCCGTCTCTATCTTTATACTCGTATTCGTGTCCTTAGCAGTTCAGATTCCTTTCCTGAGCCCGACATCTTGGCTTCATTCGGAGTGCTTGCTCGGCAACCGCTCCAGAAGTCATGTTCGACATCGCCGATGATGACATATCTAGTTTGCCCAGATCGAGCTGAGCATGCTCGATGTTGCAGACTTCTGCTTCCATCATGTCCGAAATGCGAGCCTTTGGCGAAGACGGCTGCTGTCTAGTGGATGGAGATTCCTCTGCAGTCACTGCCGCGCTGCCATGATGCCAATGAGGAACCTTGTTGCGACAAAAGGTTTCTCGTCTCGATTGATTCAATGACCTCGCTAGATCATTGTTCAGATGGGCGAGGCGAAGTGAAAACGTATCAATGTTCTACGGTACTTCCCAATCTACTTGAGATACAAATGTTGACTACAAATGCTGGCGAATTTACAGAGTCTCAACACTGGATCAGTGCTCGAAGAGACTTGCACATTGGCGCTTGCCGTCAACATCCGACTTTCTGCCGGTCAATGCCCATGTTCTACAGAGGCGAGTCTGTCATATTCCAGCTCACATCCCTGATGGTGCACCCGGTCTGGTCCAGAGCACCGTCCAAGACAGCACTAAGCCACTGAAGAGCGTGCGAATAACCATTCGTCTCCTCCGCAAGATGCCCGCCAACTTTGTTCCGTTCATACAAAATATTAGCACCAATCTCGCAATACCGCTCGACTTGACGATCGGTGTCCGCAATCACCGTGATCTCATCTTGTGTAGCCTTGTATATGTATAGCGGCATAGAAGGAACCCCATGGTAGCCCATGATTCCTTGTCGAGAAAACACTGACTGTACGGCAGGTGCCTCGATATCGGCTCGGCCATTGACGAAGTAAGAAAACATGTCGACGTATCCGTAATGCGTGTAAGCCTCGACGAACGGCATATGCTTGACAGCCAGGAAGTCGCTGCGGTTGTGCTGACCCACAGGCTTCAAATGTGCAGCCAAGTAATTCTCGAGCTCGGGTAATTGAGTGCTCATACCCACGAGCACTGACGGAAACAAGCCCGCCCAGATTGTACCCGACAGGTGATCGAGCACAGCACTACTGAGGTTGGAGACCAGGCCTCCAAGAGCCACACCAGCAAGCTTCAGCTCAGGTGAATACTGTTCGTGTAGTTCAGCCGCCCACTCACTGGCAAAACTACCTCCAGAGTAACCCCATAGTGCACATCGTGCATGGCTAGACAAGCCGAATCCAGCGTGGAGAACCGCCCTTATAGAATCGAGAGTTGCGTGGCCCTCCTGAACACCTAGACCGAAGGATGCCAGTGGTCCTTCGAAGTCTGGAATGTTGACGAACCAGCCATTTCCTAGAGCAGTCTGGATATCGGAATAGACAGAGCCGTTCCCGGGTGCGTACAGTAGGTAGGTTGGGCTTCCATCAACGTCAGCGCTGTTGTAAGGGATCTGGTAGGACAGAAGAGCACTGCCATTGGTATGCTTGGGAACGAAGAGTGTTGTAACTGCCCACGAAGGTCGGTAAACAGCATCCGTTGTGCGATACAAGATGTTGTAAGCCTCAGAGCTTTCGTTGTAGATCGTGGTCAAATTCCCTACTGCGGAGCGGACTCGCAGGATAGATCCTGAGGCTGCACCTTCGAAGTCTTTCGGAGCTGTGTACCAGGGATCTCGAGAAGGCGGGATAGGTGTGGCAGAGGAGATGGGAGTCGCTCTGGCTGAGAGCACACTCAGCACTAACCAGATGATAGGTCTCATTGCGCTGAGTAACATAATTTACAATGGTTGGTAACCCTGAAAGTAGTGTAACCGCAAACTCATGATGAGAGAAGTCCACTCAACATCACCTACCCAAGGATACTTATCTTATTCTTTCTCATGCATGACCACGGCGTTAGGAGATCTGCCAGTGATTCACAGTCAGCAGTCGTCAGCTTACGCATGGCTTCATGCTTGTCTCCGATACGTGATCAGAGTGTCCATCCATATTCATCGTCTATTGATGGTACTGCCTCAGCTCTGTGTTGATCTTACATGGGCCGAAATGGCGAAGGATGCTGAAGAGCGCAGGAAAGCAGGTTGTGATTGGTGTTGCTCACAACGTGGTATGTCAGCCGCAGGATTGATCGACATCAGTCTAACCACCGCTCGCATTGCTACAGACCTTACGCCCAAATAGGACGCACACGGTTCGCATGTCATGTCTCGATGGTCATTGCTCTGGATTTGCAATTGAGATGCAAAAACATCAAGGCCCGACAAAGTCCGGAGAAGATATCTATTACTATGCTTCGTAGACGTTGTCAACTCGGAAATTAGTGCTCCTAAGTCCTTGGCCGATCTCCTTCTTATCCACATACACACTCGCGCCCTGGTCTTGACAAGGAAAACTTCCGTAGCCATCCTTATCGATCTCCACTTCTTGCTGCTGTCCCTCCTCACCGAGGATGTCGATCCAAGTGTCCGCAGGCTCACCAACGGACATCTTCTTGACGGCAGTCTTCTTCGCGATACTGAGCACTACAGCACAGCCCGGTCGATCTGGTGTGCCAGCCCTGGTCCACCCAATACAAGATTGTGCGTCAAAGTATTTCGTTCTCTTGCCATACGCAAAGACTTTCCGGATCATGATCAGATCAGCCAAGAGGCTGCGTCTGCCATCTCGTGCAAGGCATGCCGGAGGCTCAGCATGCTTTCCCTTGGTGCCGTATAAGTCCCCCCAGAACACACACGGTAGTCCCTCACCCCACAGCAGCACAAAGGCGTAGAAGAGCAACTTCAGCTCCCTCATCATGGGCACGAAACTCGTTTGCCCAATCTGAGTGTCGTGATTCGTTACAAAGATGACACTCTGTTGAGGTCGAATATCTGTGAGACAATCTCGTAGTATGGTTCTCAGGTCGGCGTTCCTGCTCCCGGTGCGCACGTCTTCCGAGATGCGACTGAAATTGTACAAGAGACAGGAATCGTAGGCGTAGGTGTCCTGACCGACCGCATCCAGCCACCGCAGGATCCGTTTGACCTCACCTGTCCAGACTTCGCCAACCACGAGGGCATACTTGCCACGTTTGGACAGGCTAGTGACTTGTACTCGAGATATGAATTTCCTGCAGAAAGCAGCGGAGTAATGCTGAGCGGCATCCAGACGGAATCCATCTAACCTCACGTCCTGAATCATCCATTTACCCCAGTTCAACAGATCCTGCTTGACCTCCGGATTCGCGTGGTGGATATTCGAGAAGAGAAGATAGTCAAAGTTTCCATGCAAGTCATCCACGTCATCCGCCCATCCCTTACCTGGCCGGCGTGCTGGAATTGTAGCGCTTGAGCCTGCACCGGATTTCCTGTTTGCGAGCTTGGCTAGTCGACTGACACCACCGTTAAAAGCTCCACTTTGCGTTGGCGATGGCGTTGGCAACGTGGCCGGATCGTCAATCAGCTTGAAGATTGCATTTTTCTTTTCTCTCTGGTCCCAGTCCGTTCCGTTGAAGCAGTTCTGATTCCATTGCATGTTCGAGTACTTCATACCTTCCCTACGTCGTCCAGGAAAGTCATATCGTAGCCAGGCTTCGATCTTTCTCGGCTCGCAAATCTCCACTCTGCGGTCCTTTGGATCGACTTCTACAGCCCAGGTTTCTTCCGTAGCATCTCCGGCAGTCTTTTGGTTCAGAATCGCGTCGAAAATGCAGTCAACACCTGATTCGTGAGCCTTGGTGATAAGGTCTGTGAGTTCTTCTCGGGAACCCCATTTGGTACTTCGTGACCACTTCTGGTCGAACTCGCCAAGATCCCAGAGATCATAGCAGTCGTATCCATTTCCCCCAGGATTGTTGGCCTTGCATCCAGGTGGCAACCAGATAGTAGAAATGCCCAAGTGAGCGAGTTCAGGAAGAAGCCGTGTGAGAACAGAGTAGTGGGAGTGCTTGGAATGTGTCTCATGAGGTGACGGAGGTTTGGAAGTAGTATGCCATTCGAAGGACTGGAAGATAGTGGTATTCTCCGCGGTCAGCTTGGCTGTCCTACTGTCCTGATCGTGTGTAGAATTGACAGAGTCAGGAAACTTATAGGTATTGGGCTTGGTAGGCCGATCAGATTGCACGGTCTGAGGGTGGTCTCCAGACGATGCTTCGGCGTCTTTACGTCGGAAAGCTTTGAGCCACGACATTATGGGTGATCAGGTTCAATGAATCCGACGAGTTGCGACTCAAAATTCATCAAAGCCTCAACTTTTCTCCGGAAGGGCCGATAGGCGGTCCAAGTGCGTAACTATCTGTCCGCGATACTATTGGCATGGCATGTTGCACGCCATCTGTATGTCAGGAGGTATGATGGACGTAGTGATGGAGGACAATCATTTGATATGGGTCTCATGTAGTGCTTGAGCACTAACGGTCGACGTTATTGATACCTCGACAGCGTTATTAGTATCATCGGGATGATGGACGAAGCCAAGTGGACATCAGTGTTCTTGGTAAGGTGTTGTCTCAGACAAGTTCAAGCACGCAGTGGACTCGAATGATTCACAAGAATATTCAATGTCAAATGTCCGGGTTGGTGTCTTCTACTACAGCATCTCAGATTTGATACAGATGCGGACTTCCTGAAGCAGATCGTGTAAAATGCTACATGCATAAACCGCAACTCTTGAACAACTAAGCTTGCCTGCTTATTATGTTGATAATCACAGGCACTATGCACACAAATTTGCAGCAAGCTTTCATCCAATGTCGTACCTAGTCAGTGCGAAGCGTTGTGGCAGCATGGAGAACAACACGTGACAAATTATCGGGAGAGGATGCCTGGAAATCAGTCTGATGTACAGATCCATGTGAGGATAATGTACATGTACCGGTCATAACTGACCAACCGAGAGAATGCGTCGGCAATCGCACGGCATGCTTTCGCACATCGAAAAGTGAAGGATTGGTAGAGGTGTCGTCTTCTTCGCCGTGAGAACGGCTCGATCCGCCAGGACTTTGGACGAGGTGGCATTTCGAAGGCCGAGTACACAATTCCTGACATACAGGCACATGCATATGGGACCGCAACCTCGCCGCCCGTCGACATCTTCTCTCCTTCTTTTCGAGCTCGACGATACTGGCCAGCGTTCATATCGTCTCCGAGCTGAATAATATATGAGAGCCCACCATGTCGTCAGAATACAGCTACGATACTGATGCTCAGTTCTTCCCTTTCTTTGTGCTCACAATAACTTCACTGGTCACACTACCGCTCACATACACTCTCCTACGAGCACCATCAGACGGCGCCTCGCCCGGCAAGGCATTCCAGATCACAAGCGACTATCAGCCAGAGCATGCCGATGTCATCGATTCACAGCGCGCAAAGCAGAAGCGTAAAGAGCTGCGGCTCAAGCGCATGCTCATTGCAGGAACGGGATGGCTGGTCATGGGATACATGATTTATCTTATGGCAGTGACAGCTCGGACAGTGCCCAAGATCTGGAATCCTTACGACATCCTCGAGGTGCCTTTGTCGGCCACAGAGAAGCAGATCAACTCCCGGTACCGTCGACTTTCGATTACCATGCACCCCGACAAGCGCCAACCGAACCCAGAACTAAATCAAACGATTGAGACCGTCAACGATGAGTGGGTCGAGATTGTGAAAGCATACAAGGCGTTAACCGATGAAGAGATCCGGAACAACTTCGTCTTGTACGGCAACCCGGACGGCAAGCAGAGCACGAGCTTCGGCATCGCATTACCGCAATTCTTGGTTGCGGAAGGCAGTGGAAAATATGTTTTGGTTCTATATGGGTTGTTGTTGGGCATTGGTCTGCCGTGGCTGGTAGGGAAGTGGTGGTATGGCATGCAAAAGATGACTCGAGAGCGCATTCTGGTTACCAGCGCAGGTAACATGTTCAAAGAATTCAAGGAGCGCATGGATGCTGGGGAGACTGCATTCGCAGTGAGCTCTGCTATGGAATACAGCGATATACTACACGGCGCAAAGGCGGACAGTGGCCTGGGCAAGATCGAGAAACTCTTGCAAAGTGCAGGTCTTGCGGCCAAAGATCGGCAAAAGCTTGAAGAGCTGGAAGACCCAGTGCGTCGTAAGACGCTTGCTTTGATTTGGGCTTACTTATACCGTCTGGAACTTGAGGATAAAACTCTCGAGGCAGAGAAGTACGAGATCGCGCCTACAGCGCTGCAGCTCAACGAAGCCTTCATTTCCCTCAGCCTAGCATATGGCTGGGTTTCTCCGGTCATGTCTGCTTACAAGTTCAGCCAGAGCCTCACGCAGGCTGTGCCGACACAAGATCCACTACCACTCCTACAACTGCCACATTTCACGCCCAAGATCATCCGCGACATCGAACTCAAGGCGAGCGCAAAGAAACAACATCTGAGCGTTCAGAACTTCATGTCCCTCCCGGCTGAGCAACGTCAGGCGCTGGCTCGAGCTGCAGGACTGACGTCGGATCGTCTGCAAGTAGCTGAAAACGTTGCGAGGCAACTGCCGTTCCTGCAAGTGGAGAAGACGTTCTTCAAGGTTCAAGGCGAGAAGTGCATCATTCCTTCTTCGCTTGTGCAGTTCGTCGTGAAGGGTCGCTTCATACCACCAGGGACAGCGAATGTTCCTCCAGTCGCCGAAAAAGATCTACTGGATATTGATCCAGCAGAGGGTGACCTCAAGGCACAAAAGGTTGAACCAGAGCAATTCCACGTGCCTCTTGCATACGCACCTTACTTTGCCAAAGACCGATCGCCGAAGTGGCACGTGTTCCTTACTGACGACCGACAAGGCAAGATCGCAGTGCCACCTTTCAGCTTTTCGACATTTGACAAGAATCCCTTTGACGCGGATGGGAAACCGACGTTCGAGGTAGTGACGCTCAAGATGCAATTCCAGGCGCCACCACAGGTCGGGCCATTCAGGTTCCAGATGCAGCTGGTCTGTGACAGCTACCTTGGGTTCGACCACAAGTGCGAAGCTGTGCTGAATGTGGAGGACGCCTCCAAGGCAGATGATGTTGACAGCGATGATGATATCAGTGAGCCGGAAGAAGGTACCTTATTAGTCAACTCCATTTCTGGAACCCATGTGACTGACCAAATATAGATTCGATAGCAGGGCAGATGGCCATGCTGAAAGGTCAGGCGACGGCAGATCCAAACAAGCCAGAGCGGCCGGCCAAGAAACGTGGCAAGCAACTCGTGGCTGAAGAGAGTGACTACGAGAGTGGGACGGACGAGGACGAAGAGAGCGAAAGTGAAACGGACACTGATACAGATACGGATGACGAGTGAAAACTTTCGCGGTGGCAGATCGTATAGACGGCGTACCCCGAACAAGCGTCTCAGTCGCATCGTTCAGTCTTCTGCCGTAATCGAGGCGTGCGGCTTTTGACGGCGAAGGTCACAACAAAATATGTCAACGTGACCTGCAGATATCCGGAACCAATGTCTGGGACCGGTGCTAGCGAAAAACGACGCAGTCCAAAAAAGCCTGCTGCTATATGCGTCCAGCCGATGGAGCTATTGGGCGATTTGACGCTTCGCAGGCTTACCGAGGATGTTCAAGCTTTTGGAAAATGCCTAAGCGCGAGGCCCGTGCCGACGGGTTTTGCTGCTTGATCTATGAGGGCTGAACAACGCCGTCTACACAACTTCGTTGTTACTGTGGATGATCTCGTGTTCGTAGGATGTATCTCATGTCGTACCTATGGTCGACTCCATCCACGGCACGTAGGAGCATATTCTTAGCAACTGGCGCCATCAGCCGTGGTCTGCAGAACGCGCCATTGGCTAATGTTGCACTTTCAGGCTGGACGTCACTCGTTGCATATGCAGCGCGAAAACAACTCGAGAGCTTTGGTATGCGCGCATTCTCATGGTCGTACATTCTCCAGATTTTGATATAAGTAAGGTAAGGATGTTTCGAAATGGCAGCTTCACTTTCCAATCACAACCCGCAGTTCAGAGCCATTTGCGATCGATCACATCTCTACATCCCAGCATCAATTCCTTGTGTGACCTTCGAATCTCTGCTCTTCTCCTATCAATTCCCTGTGCGACGAATATTGATATTGCTTCTCACCAATCTCGTTCTATTCTACCTTCTTCACCTGCGATTCTCGAAACTATCATTCCTCGCTCGTTTCATCAGTTCAGCTCTCCTAGTCCTTGCAGCGTTTCGCAGCGACTCGCCCAAGCTCGTCAACGAAAGTCCACGAAACATCTATGAGCATGTTCTCCTTCTTCACCAGCGTCGCCACATCCATCTTAGCGCTCTCGGTCATCGTCAATGCCTCCATTAACAATGGCGTAGATCTCAAGATCTTACCGCTTGGCGCCTCAATCACCTGGGGCAAGGATTCCTCCGATGGCAATGGCTACCGTCTCGACCTCCGCAATCTCCTCGAAGCCCAAGGATATGGAGTCACATACGTTGGTACTGTTGCTCACGGAACCATGTCAAACAACCTGTGTGAAGCCTATCCTGGTTACACGATCTCCGAAGTAGATGTCCAAGCATTGGCGTCTGGCGCGTATAACTCCGACCCCGACATCGTGCTCATCCATCTTGGAACCAATGACTGTGCAGCTCAACGCCAGCCGATTGAGTCAGCACCGCAGCGCTTCGAGACCCTCCTCAGCCATTTGAGAGCGGCAAGCCCGAACGCACTCATCTTGATGTCGTCTCTCATTCACAACAAGAATCCTACCATCGAAGGGTGCCTAAAGACTCTGAACACGGGTCTCGCAGCTGTCGCGCAGACTGCCGCAGCTCAGGGCCAGAACGTGCAGTTCGTCGACATGGTCGATGCTGTTCCGTGGGGCGACTTGTCTTCTGATGGCACGCACCCGACTGATGCGGGATATGCAATCATGGCGCAGACGTGGTCCAATGCTATCGTGGGGGCGAACTTGGCGAATGCAGGCCGCAAAGCGCAGGTGCAGGTCCAGGCTGCACCAACGACAACGATTGTGGCTCCGTCCACATTGTTGACATTGGTGACAAGCGTAGCTATCGCACCTACAACGACCTCGCAATCAGCAAGCTCGGCGACTCCAACCAGTTCAACTTTCTCGTCGGCGACAGCGGTTCAGACCAGTTCAAAAGCATCGATCGTTCCTGAGGCAACGTCCGTGCAGCCAGACACGATTCCATCAACTGCCAGCTCCATCGAGCCTTCCTCTTCCTCCCCGTCATCAAACGGGCATTTCTCGAGCAGTACGTCTTCCACAGCATCCCCAACCTCGACCTGGACCGTCAAGCCGTCAGGCCACACATCCACCATCTCCACCAGCACTGTCCCCACTGTCAGCACTGGCCATCCCGCTTCGCCACTGACATCGGCCACAGGCAGTCCAGCAGTCACCCACCAATATGTATCCAGCGCGCAAACCATGATCGGTCGCGCACCTACCGCTTGGGTAAGCGTGATCATCGCGCTTCAGCTTCTCGCCCTAGTGGTATACATGTTCGGCTGTTGACGCAAACATTGTTCTCTCTCCCATGTTACAACTAGGAGGGGATAACTCCCATCAATGGGTCCTTGATGATGCTGGCATCGTCCCGGGCCATGGGTTTGGAAAGGAGAAGCCAGTCTTGGTTTTGTATCACAGTACATGACAAGTCAGGTTTTAGCGCAGCATAAATTAAGATTGGGTGGTCTTGTATAGCGTGGAGTTGGTTTTCTGGACAGCACAACATAGCGTAACATAGCATACACGTAATTCCTAATATATAGTATATAGTCTTAGGACGAATTCATGTCCGTGTCACATGTCAGCACTGCACATTCTACTGGCGATGTAGCGAATCTGACCCAAGGTCCATGTAGTTCCGATGGAGAATATGCATTAGTCGCTGTATACTATGATTCCACCCCCAGAACGCCTTCGCCGAAAACGTGACGTAGGACTGTAAGAGCCAAGTTGTAGGGGAAACATGCTCTTGTAGGAGTAATGGTCATGATGTCGAGTCTGCGGCGTAGGGAATATGCAGAGGTAGCTTCTCTTGTATCGTACAACCACTGGCCCACCACTTCGGACCCGCACCCTCTCCCTGTAACGCTTTGTGACTTCCAAGACTAGGGTATGATCGCACTGTGCCCATGATTTCCTTCTACTTCGCAAGCTCGACACCGCCAACGGCACCGACCACACGCTTGATATCACCTGTGATTGTAGTCAGTTAATCGATTCTTGTGAGACTTTCGATCTTGGAGATATTTACCGTAGATGGCGAATTGACCGGCAGTGAGAGTTCCAACCATGAACAGACGAGCACCGAGACCGCTGAAAGAGCCCTTGAGACCAAGCTCACCGGCGATCTTGATCAAACGGCTGACGGTACCTTCTCCAGGAAGACCCTTGGTCTTGTTGATCTTGGAAAGCATGGTATCGGCGGGCTGGGAGATGATGGCGGCGGCGAAACCAGCAGTGAGACCGGAACCGAGGTTGATGACGGTGTTCATGCCGGGCGAGGTGGTGGCACGGTCGAAGTAGTTGGCGTAGACGTACTCGGCAACCTTCTCGTACACGACGAACTTGGTCATGGTGTAGGGAACCCTGTGAGGAACTGGTGTCAGCCACGAAAGCTCCAAATCCATGCTGGAGAACACTTACTGCTTGAACAGAATTGGACCGAAACCGGCGTAGAAGGCACCGATACCCTCCTGAGAAGCGAGCTTGCCCATACCGCTGACCAGACCAGATGCGAAAGTTGGCTCAGAAACCAGACGAATACGGGTGGCCTCGAGCGGGCACAGGGCAATATCGGCGAAGAACTCGGCGGCGGCCGAGGAAGCAAGGTAGACTGAGGTTCGGTTGTTGGCAGCAGTCTCGTAGCCGAGCAGCGAGATTGACTGTTGCTTGAAGAACTCGTAACCACCAAACTTGAATGCTCCTTGGAGGAAGTATCCAGCGAAAGTGGCACCAGCTCCAGTCAACAGAGCACCAGCACCCTCGTTGGCGATGACCTTGCGGAAGCCGCCAAGCATGCCATTGTTGTAGGTGGCGGGGTCGAGTTGGATACGGGTCTTGACGCTATACCATTGAACCGAGTCAGCGCATTGTCTTCTAGCTCTTGCTTCTGCCACCAATGGGTGTTTGTATGATAATGGGAAGCGTAGGCGGGACTCACACATCGACGGGGGTCATGGCACCGTGGGTAACGGAACAGCACACAGCTCCGGCGAAAGCGAATCGTGAGTAGAGGTCGATGCCGGACAATTTCTTGGGAGTGATGGCGGCTTCAACATTTTGCTTGACGGCATCCAGCTTGGTGCTGCCGGTCGAGACTGGCGGCGCTGAGGCAGGCATTGTGACGATAGATATGAAATGATACGATGGCGGAGTGGAGAGTCTGTGAAGAGATGAGATGAACCCTAAGGTGGTGGTGTGGTGGTTGTCGTGATAACAACAAAGAGCTTCTTGTGCCGACAGGAGATTCAACTTTTGGAAGCTGTCGGGTGTTTTAGGGCCGTTGGGACGGACATCCCACCTACTAACCAATCAACGGCGCACGCTCTACGCCGAGCTCATTGACCAGGCACGTGAGCAGGCAATGTCTCTAATGTCTTGTGCTCTTCATTGCACATTACATCTCTTCTCTTCAACAAATGAGCTTCGCAAATGCACTGCTGTTGGCACAGCAAATGCATGACGACCATACGCAGCGAATAGCGCGCATACTACAGACCTATCAGGCTATCGACAGCGATATGAAAGTGTAGGTAGGGCGCATCAATTCCAAAGCTACATGAATGTAGACAGAAGTTATACCTACTTAGGTATCTTTTTCCTCGATTTCCATATTTCATTGTCCCGTTTTTTCAGAGACATCACCTTTTGCTAAAGGATACGAAAGAGCAAGGCAGGCGTGGTAAAACGATTGCAATGGCTTCCAAGACCCTGATCAACCTAATGCGAGGGTCGCCGAACAATTCTCTTCTCCCAGTGAAGCTACTCAAGGATGCTTCACAGGATGCACTATCGGATCCTGATGTTGCTTATTCGGGTCTGGCTTACGGCCCTGACCATGGCTATCAACCATTCCGCGAAGCCGTAGCGTCATGGCTTACGGCATTTTACCATCCTCCAGCACCAGTGACTAAGGCTCGAGTTGTGGCCACTGGCGGTGCATCTCAGAATCTTGGCTGCATGCTTTCCATCTTCACGGACCCAGCGTATACGAGGAATGCTTGGATCGTGGCGCCGGCATACTTCCTTGCCTTTCGCATCTTTGAGGACGCAGGCTTGGGCAGCAAGTTGCAAGCTATACCGGAGGATGAAGAGGGCTTGAATATCGAGGAGCTGAGAAAGAAGATAGCGAAGAGTGAAGAGCAAGCGATAAAACATGGAGCGGACCGGCCGAGATATAAGCTTGCGCGGCCAGACACGAAGGTCTACAAGCACGTCATATACTGCGTGCCGACCTTCGCGAATCCCTCAAGTCGAACGATGACTCTCAGAAGACGGCAGGAGTTAGTTCGTCTGGCACGAGAATATGATGCTTTACTCATCTCCGACGATGTGTACGACTTTTTGCAGTGGTCCACGACCCCCACTTCCGAAACGCGGCATCTTGAATCAGCGCAACTTCCCCGTCTGGTTGATATAGATCGCGAGATTGATGGTGGAGCGGAGCGAGACGATGCCGACGGTTTTGGGAATGCTTGTTCGAATGGCTCCTTCTCGAAGATTGCTGGCCCGGGCTTACGCGTAGGCTGGGCAGAGGGGACAGAGAAGCTGGCTCATGCAATCAGCCAGACGTACGTTTCTTCATCCTTTCCCATTTTCATATAACAAAGTAACACTGAAGCTTACTTACGATGCAGCGGCACCACTAAGAGTGGAGGTGCACCAAGCCAGCTGACGACCACGTACGTGACACCACTTCTGACATCGGGCTTGCTTCGAAGTCACATCACCTCGGTCTTGCAGCCTGCGTATGCAAAGCGATATTATACTATGACAGCAGCTATCTCTACGCATCTTCTTTCACTTGGCTTTACCCTGCCACAAACAGACCGTGCTGTGGTTGGTGGCTACTTCAGCTGGCTCTCTCTACCCGCAAGCCTCCATGCTGACTCATTTGCCGCACGGTGTCTGGAGGAGGAGAATGTCATGATCGGACCAGGCACTATCTTCGAGGTCCCTGGGCAAATCAGTTTCGATGGACACATCAGATTATGCTGGGCATGGGAGGAGGAGCCTCTACTGGCGGAAGGTGTCCAAAGAGTGGCCGCTGTTGCGCAGCGAATGCTTGACGACGTCAAAGAGCATGGTGATGAGTACGTGTTTGTGCGGAAGCATGGGCTAGAGGAATTGGTCGTGCAGAACACTTGAAAGTGAACAGGGTTCGCTGCCATACAGCCGCTTGCTGTTCATGATTGTATCCTCGCTTTGATCTAGAATCGATCTCATGACAGCCGCAAGATTTGGAGGGATCGCGAGTCTGCCCCTGAGCCCAATATGAATGAGCCACGGGATGTTTTCAAACCTTCCTTGTGAACACATTACATGATGTATGCTAGTGATGGGTACAAATCCAGTGGTGATATATGGACATGCTGAATGAATCTGAAAGTCTATACGATACACATCGATGCCAGAGCACGCCAGAAACCCTCCATGTGTATGCAATGGCTTTTTATCCCACATAGCAGTGTTCAGGCAGTGGTCTCAATATCATCAATTGCAGCGACCTTACCTATAGGTGTGAACATTGTTGGACGCGACCTTGAACTTCAACTTTGCTAGCGCAAAGCTTGCTTACCATCCCCACATGCCGTCACATGCGAATACAGAACTTCAACAACATAATTGAACACTGAACTTTATTAACTTGCTTCACCTCAATACCTGGACTGCAGTCGCAGCACAGTCACTACGCAAGGCGGAGTCATGCTGAATCCACAAGCAGAGGCTTTTGTGCCTGCGACACCCTCTCGAAGAAGGGCGTCGCAGGTAAAGTCTCTAGCAGCATCTTTAAACTTACCTGCACAGCCTGCAATGCCTATTATCAGCTCACAAGCTCTGTTTGACGACTCCAAGGGCAAAGAAAAGTGGCAAGCCCTAGAGAACTTGCTAAACGAAGAACAGCCCGACTTGGAATCTATCACTGACATCGAGAATGGCATTTTTGGTGCGCCGGAAGATACGCCGTCACCTTATTATTTGAGAACTATGGAGCGATGCAATCCACGATCTGCGATTCTGATGTGGCGCAACAAGCAGCCAGGATCGAAAGGTAGAAGAACGCTGCGATACCTACCGCTAGAGTCAAACAATACCACACTAGGCTTTCCTGCGGACCTGCGTGTTCAACCAAACAGTTTGCGACACACCAGCAGCTCTGTGGCATCTATGCCCCGAAATCATAGGTGGACGCCGGGCAAAGTCCCTGTAGAGATTTTTGAGATGATAGCACATTCATTGGCGAGAGACGATGTCATGTCCATGCGATTGGTCAATCATGAGTTCGAAGACAAAGTGTCCCGCATCTTGTTTCAGACATGTGTGGTGCCGTTCAACACGGAGCTTTACGATATGATTGATGATCACGCCAAGAACAACACTCGAGAGACTACCGGTAAGAAGTTCCAGCCATCAGTTGACCAACGTCGCTTGCATTGGCTCAACGCCAAGGAGGATACCGATGGTAAACTCTACAAGGGTTATGGTCTGCGAGTGTTCCAGGGCTTCGGACCTCATATCAAGCGGTTTGGAATGAGTTTCGAGGTCACGGAAGATCAACTAGCACATCCACCCATCAAGAAAGCTCTCGACGCTATCGATTCGTATCACGGCCCTTACAAGTGGCCACCTCCATTCTACACACGCTTTGCGAACTTAGCAGGACTGGAACAAACCGCGGACGAGACTTCGAGGATGAAAGCTGCCTTTTCTAACCTGAAAGGCGTGAAGGAGTTGGCCTTGTCCATGGACAATGGTCTTGGCTGGTTGGTAGGACCAGATCAATCTATCCGAGCTCGGATTTTCAAGCACTCGCCACCGGTCTTTGCGTCGGCTCATAGACTCCCAAGCCAGCAGTTCGAAGCTGCAGATCTGTTCTGGGATGCCTTGCAGCAGTCACAGCAATCGGTCGCATTGCCACATGATGATCGAAGGGAGGTCATATTAGCATACCGACCGCTTCTGAAACCCGTAGAGAGCCTCGTCAGCGATGCACAATTCGTCAACACCCATGAGTGGCCGAGCATCGACGACAATAGAGTACTCCTAGAAGGTCAATCTGATGACTTTTACACGGACGATAGTCCCTTCGGCGTGCTCTATACGACACCCGGCCCGAGCGACGGACAATTCGCCTTTGACCATTCAGTAAAGCCTTCTGAACTGAGGAAAGAGCAGAAAGAATGGTTGCTGGAGATGGATTGGGCACAGCGTGCGTTCTTGGAGTCGTATATGCTCGCAGTTGTAGATAACAGTCACATCTTCGAGCGTGTCACTAATCTCAACATCGCCAAGCTTTCCAGCCGCTTCATCAAGTCATTGGCAGGGGCAAGCTTTTGGAGTGCTCTACCATTCCTCGAAGACGTGACCTTGCTGATCAGCCCCGACTGGCGATCTGTCGAGAAAGACGAGGCTGGCGTGGCAGCAACCACTTCTCAGCACCCTTCCAACGCGGTCGACCTCTTTCACAGCGTACTGCTGCAACCTCGGATCTCGAAGCATTCCTCGATCAAGAAATTGAAGATCGGTTGGGTCGGTGGAGGTGAACACGCGGAAGGCATGTACGCTCGAAATAACCACATTCTACCGGCTCCCATCACTCTGCGAGAGCACAGCTTAGCCAACAGTGGAAAATGCTGTATCCAGTTCGAGAACATTGAACATTTGATTCTGACGAACTGTTGGATATCACCTCCTGCGCTAGAAGGGTTACTCAGTAGCCATGCGGAAACCAAGTTGCGCAAACTGACACTGGACTCCGTCTCGCTAACAGCACATCCAAACGTTCCTCATCAAGCTGGAGCTAACCCTGCAATTCCAGCCATAGGAGGAGGTATTCCAGCTCAGCCTGCTGTGCCGGCTGGCTTCATGCACAACCTGCCGCTGCCACCAGCGCCTATACCCAACCAAGTAGGCATACAACCAGTCGCACTAGCGGCTGGGAATGCTGCAAGTTTCCCACCTACTAGACAACGACGAGTGGGGCTCCCACCGCGTCAGCCGGCTGCAGGACTTGTGACGCAACCCACTGCAATGGTCGGACCTGCTCCAAACAGTGCGTACCAGAATCAGAATCAGGCACAGCAGCAAGCATGGTGGTTTGGTAACCTTGGAGCGTGGCCCAACCAGGGAATGCAAATTCCTGCCATTATGCAGCCTCAACTGTCATACCTAGCAACGAATCATCGTTCGGGGTCGTGGGCAGATATACTCAACCGCTACTCCCCAGGGGTAGTCCTATCAGATTATCTTCCGCGACCACAGGTATGGGAGTCGCCTCTGCCGCCACGTCATGCCACTCGACTGCAGACGATCGAATTCCAGTCGTGTGGGTATCTGCTGCTGAACGCACGGCAGTCCTTCGACCAGACAGCGGTGGAAGGAGATTGGACTCAGCAACACGTCCTATCCTCATGGTTCCGCCATCGCGCTGCGTCGCTACGACCGATGATGATGGACACCAGCGATCCGTTCATGGGCCGAATCGCCCAGTGCATGCCGCAGCACGAGCAGGACACACTGCAGCTAGTCTGGGGTCTGACATCCGGATGGCAAGAGGGTGAGGAGGATCCAACATGGGATGGTCTTAAGCCGGGTGGCGTTGGGAGGTTTTCCGGGGTTGTTTATCAGGGCATGAGCAAGATCGATGGCCGTCAGACGATGGGTTGTGGCCACTGATGGCCTTCTGCTGTCCGAGTCGGTGTACTGTAATGATAATGAGTGGCATGCTCGAATTGTGGCCAGGGTGAAGACTACACATTCGCTTGTACTTCATGTCCACAGCACAAGGACATCTATGCTGTTAATACTTCGTCTCACTGTGCTTGTAGCACATATTACCACATAGCCTTCCACCATCTCAAAATGCTTCCAATCATGAGATCTCACGCCACTACATACTGTACACGTAAAGTAGTTGCCGTGTTTCTAAATCGAGCGCAGAAGCGCCGAGCCCTAGAAGGATCTATTGAAACAACACGCATATGAAACCATACTCCCATTAAGCTTCGTCGAGCAGATCCACCGCGCACATTGACAACGCTCCGATTGGAAGGCTGGCGGGGCTTTGACGTATGCCGCGCGGGTCGCGACGTCACGGGCACGCGCGGTACCTGAAACGCAACATCCTGCTTGTCACAGCCCACGAGACCTCACATCTTGGCCCGGAAGAAGCATCACCAACCAGGCCCGAAGCTAGAGATGCGTCGCACAGCCTGGCGTGTATGTTAGCAAGGCTGAGTAGAGTAGGTACCCAACCTACATACACCTCCTGTGCCTCACGGAGGCTTTCCCTTGAGACATACCTATACTCGTACTGGATCCTGCATTCGTCCTTCCTTTCACTCTTCATTAACCATCTTATACTTCATGCTCTCCTTGCTTCTTAGCACTCGTGTCATCCTACCTCCTACCAGCTACTCTCCCCTCCTGTAGCCGCCGTGGTGCTCCTGCAAGGAGCTCTTTTCACCTAGCAGGACATCGAACAACACCGTTCACGGATACACGACCGCGAGTATGGCGAAACGTCTGTCGTCCATATTCACGTCCGGCTCCAGCTCTGGCACCGACAAGCAATCTAAGCCATTGCCAGTCCCTCCACCGACCTCGAAACCTCGCACCTCGTCTCCAAATGCCTCAATCCAACGCAAGAGCCTCCCGAAGTTGCCCCATTCGACCAATTCGTCGAGCCTGCATTCGAGGGAGCCCTCGCTCCCAACCCTCCTTGATGTCCCTTCACAATATGGCGGTATTAATACAGCAGCTCCGCTGCTACCCCCGCCCACAATCACCGGGGGTTCGTACATGGGCCCAGCACCTTCGGACAACGGATCTAGGCCGGGCACGCCGGGTACTTACACGCATAGTCGGCCTACGACGCCATCTTTGGGTGTACCTGGCTCACGTCCAATCACACCAGTCTCACCAGCCAGCGATGGGAAGCAGAAGCTCAAGAAAGGGAGCGCCTGGTATGACACGAAGAAGAAGGATAACACCCAAGGTCCAGGGCCCATCGCGTGGGTTGCAGGCCATCCTCAGAAGTTGCCATATGAAGTGAACGCGCTGGTGAGTGCGCGGCCGGAACTTGAGCTTTGCAATCAAGTGAGCGGGGATTGTTTCGTCCACCTTTGGCCAAAGACGGCGGGAAGGGGCGCGTCGTTCAAGGTGGATTCGGCTGTGTTTGCGGCGTCGCCTGTGTTGACAAGATTGGCATTTGGTGACAATCACCATGTTTCTGCTGCTGCGCATCTTCACGAAACACGGACGTCTCTCGAAATTCGCACACAAAGATTGTCATTGGAAGACCCCAATACTCCCCCAGCCACGCCGCATCGACACGGAAAGAATCCAAGCTCGATATCATCTGGACGATCAGGAGCTCGAACGTCCAATCTATCCGATAACTCGCGAGGTGTCGACCTGTATCTTCCCCTCAACATTAACAGCGACGTGTCCACGATAGACTCCAAGGCTATCACAGACGATATACAGAAATTGATCGACATCCGCAACTTCTTCGCCTTCTTATGTGGCCAGTCCCTCATCGCGACTAAACGAAAGCATTCTTTCTTCGACATCTTCATCACTGTCGGTCATCTTCTCAAAACCTATGAATTCTCCAACATTGATGGCTCTACGTTTGGGCAGGTGGCGAACGACAGCTTTGCGATGTATGTGGACGAGCTCGAACTTGCGGATGTTCGACAAAGCCGAGAGAAGACGATCGAGGGTATTGTGTTAGGTGAACGTATGAAGAGCGTGCTCTTGTACAACGAAGCTTTCACGCATGCAGTTGGCAAATACCAGGAGGTGATATCCTTGAAGTCGGTCAAGTTCGAGCTCATCTCGCATGTCACGCAGAATAGGCTGGTCATCGCTGCTCGAGATCTAGACAAGCGGACTGCCGCCATCCGCGAGATATTGACCGACTTCAATTTCCCATCTTTGTTCTCCGGCATCATGAGTTCGAAGATGTCAGAGGAGAGGAAGGAGGGCGTACGGTTTGAGGCGTGGAAGGAAGCATTCTTGGGCACTAGAAAGTACTTTGCCGGTCTCCTTCAGCAGCGTTACGGCCATTGGCCGCCAAAGGCGAAGAGCAAGAAGAACGACCTTGAGACTTCCGGTCTCAATCGAGCTGTACTTGTGGAGCTGTACAAAGATCTGAGCAGTCTCTACGATCTACTGGTGGACCGCAAGAGTCTCACGACCAGAACAGTAGATGGCCTCGACCTCAGTGGCCCACGAGAAGAACCCATGATTCGTGCGCTCAGGACAATCCTCAGCGAATACGACCGCAGCTCTCCACCTGTAAAACCGCCTATTCCCTTCGATACACCCAATCTTCCGACCTTGAAGACCACTCGTACACTTTCCACAGGCGACACGAAACTCGATGCCAAGGCCGCCTCCAAGAAACTCAAGGACGACGAGATCCACAAAATCCTGCGCGCTACATGGGATCCTGCGACATTCACCACGCCATTCATAGACGCCTTCCGCGACATGGAACTGCGCGCCGCCCACGGCTGCAACATTTCCGAAATGCAGGATTTGCGCATGGGCCAGTGGATCTTCATGTACGTCGTGCTCCAGGCGCTCCCCATGCTTGCGGTCGACGCGCCGGGCATCAAGCACACTCAAGGCGTAGAGTACTTTCTCTGCGGGCCGCCTCGCAGCGGCGTCCCATGGGCGCACACCGCAAGTGGGGGCCGAACGTTGACCGTCGCGGGCGACGGTAGTGCACCGGTGTCCCTCCCCGCCGACCTCATCGAGCACGGCGTCGAAGGCATCTACCACCGCAGCCACTGCTGGCTGATGGCGGCGCAATGGACCGCGGCAAACCCGCTGCTCAACCAAGCCCGTCTGGAGCACGAGGCGATCAACTATTCCCGCATCTCCTCCCACTCGCACCGCTCCACCCCTTCAGACGCGTCCCTTCTCGGCCCTGCACCCGCTCACACCGGGAGCCCTGAACACCACCCCTTCCCGGGAAATGGAAGTCGCCCTTCTTCCCGCCCTGTCACCCCGAACCCTAGCGGAGCCGGTATCAATCGCTCGCGCACCCCAGTGCACAGCGTCGATGCGTCGCGGACGTTCGATGCCATCTTGGCAGACGTTGGGGGTGCAGCCACGCAGGGCTCGCCGAAGGCAAAGGGCGGGAAGAAAGGATCGAAGAAGTGAACGAGATGACCGATGCAGATTCAAAGCATGATGTTGGACGAGAAATGGAGAAGGGAAGTGTCTGATCGTGAATGCGTGTGTTATAGCGAGATACCCTTTTCAATCCACTCGATGTACTCTACAACATGAACAAACCTGCGAGTACCAGCGTCTTTGATTTGCCTTGTTGGTGCAATGATGGCCTGCCGAAATGAAACGACGCCGACGACTGCTCTGCCTGGTCGTTGCACGGTACATCCACCTACTCCCGAATGTAAGTCCTGCTCGGGGTAAGACCGATGGTTAAATATTGAACAAAGCTTAGTGGGATCTATGCCACACAGCTCGTAAGGTTGAGAGCGCCTGGCTACCTAGATGACATCCCGATTTTGTGTTGGGGAGGGGGCCACTTAAGCAGGACACCATTGTACGAGGACTAGTGGGGACATGCAAGCATGGACTAAGTCAGTCACCAGTGACAAATGAACACTACTGCAGTCGTTGGTAACTTCCAAGTGTGATTGCACTTCTTATGTAAAGCTACATACGTTTGGGGCCTCGATACGCAATAACGTTGCAACGTCGGTCCAGAATGAACGGAAACGTTAGGTAGAAGACAGCTCGAGAAGAACATTTAGATGAAGGAACAAGACAGGCCCAGAATGTAAGAACCCTTGTCCATGTGCCGAATCGCTATGCCGACCTCACGAACTTTTACGCTTTGCCCCTAAAATCCCCCTGAAACGCCTTGTAATTGTGCAAATGGGTATCTTGATTACCAGTACGCCAGCTGGGATGGAAATGTCCGGAGGTATGAGAAGTGTTGACCTTTTTCTTTCTCCAGTATTGCAGATTTGTGGTCTGCTGTATGTAATGCCCGAGATAAGAAGCGATTGAGGAGAGTGGAAGGGGTCGAGATCATGGTTAGTCGTGGTCGTGTCAGTGCTCTTACCTTGGATGTCGTCCTCAGATCCCAACGTTAGCTTTCGATATAAGTATGTGCAGCCTGGGTCGTGAGTGTAGTAAGGTACGTCTGTCATGCTGTGGTTAGTATGTGCTTGAAGCACGTCAGTACTTGTAGAACTCGATGATTGTGTCCGGGGCTGAGCAGCAGTCTGACTGGACTGCGAGGACTGCAACCCTTGGTAATGGTCTCAGCGTGATCGCGCTTTCTTGAGCTCGGGTTCGTCATCGTCGTAAAGGTCTTCGTCGGCATGCTCATCGAAAGACCGCTTGCCAAGAGGAGAGTCGGAAGTTACTGCACCAGCGGCCGCAGCTGAGCCTTTCCGAGCTTCATGCTCTGCGGGTGTGTCGTCATCAAAGTCGATAATCTCGTTCGGATCATCATAGTTCTCAGCAGTCGCCAGAGGACTAGGTTCTGTTTCTAGGTGGTCGCCATTGATGCCATTTGAGGTATCAAGGCCGTCTGCAGGTCCGTGTTGATCTGTCTGTCCATTCAAGAAGTCGCGTGCGGTATGGTACTGCTCATCCTCGAGGCCAGATTGGTATTCGTTGTGCTGCTCGTCGTAAATATCAGTCTGATCCTCTGCAGACTCATGGTCTTCGCCGTAATTTTCAGCTTCGTCATCAGCGGCGCCAAACTGATCTTCATCGGCTTCCACCTCATCCTCAAGTTCTTCTGTGTCATCTTGTGCCACGTCGTGAGTGGTATCGCCATCTTTGGACACGGCAGTCTGCACTTCATTCGCGTCGCCGGTCTCGCGCTCTTCGAAATCGTCTATCTGCTCGTCCGTTGTGGGATCGGTCGCGTGTATGATATTTACTTCATCTGTCTCATCTGAAAGGTCGCTCATTAGAGGATCGTCCTCATCCCAATTGATGAACTCCAAATGTGATTCGTACTCACCAGCAAAACTGTCTTCTTTATCGTTTTGAGCAGTAGCGGAGCTTCCTGGTGAGGCAGCTTTGTACTCCTCAACACCTTCGGATACATCCACGATGGGTCCACTGTGATCTGCTGTCGGCAAATTGCTCGTCTCGTCCGCGACAGGAGAACTGTTCTTGTCTAAGGCTGCGCCTGGTGAAGGTGCTCTCGACGACCCATAAGTGATGTCTTCGCCTTCGACGACATCATCGAGTGCTTGTTGGTGTACGCTGAGGTCCCCGGCAAGCTGGTCTGCAGCGTCTGGTTCTTCCGCTTCGTGCTCATCCGTGTATTTATCGTTGTCACCTTGGGTATATGAATCCTCACCTTGATCCACATGAATGGTTTCATCCACTGTTTCCGGGTATGGTTCATGGTAGCTGTCTCGTAAATCACCTTCCGCCTTGTTCTCTCCGCTGCTTTCGTCGAAATCGTGATCATCCTCGACGTCTGCTTCTGAGTATTGTACATTGGGGATGCCTTGTCCACTTTCAGCCGCCGCTTTCAGGGATGCTAATACGTCTGTAAAGGTTTCGGGAATACTCAAGGTCAAGAATAAAGGCGGAACAGGATTTGTGCCGGCATTGTGATGAAGCAGGAGATACACATCTAGCACATCATTTAGAGTACAGTTGTAAGCTGCTTTGGAGGACTGTCTTGTTGTTAGCTTGAGTTCGTTCAAATCGAGCATTTCTGCACTTACCTCGCGAAGTATGAGGGGAAGACCTTGAAACTGTAGCATGCACTCTTCATGATCGGAGAAGACTGCGTTTTGGGTCTCCTGCAAACGTTCTTTACAGTTTGAGATCAGGTCAGCTAGATGGTGACCCACAAGGTTGTCGTTTGTCAATAATCCTTCTTGGCTTTGTCGGGATCGAAATAGCGGTATATCCGAGTCACCGAACTGAAGAATCATGTGATGCAGTCCGGTGTCGGTTGGTGACGCCGGAGCATCCGAAGCTCTGTGCACACGTGTCTCGATGAAGACGGTAGAGATAGGCTCGCTGACGGTAGTGTCGTTCGCATGATCTGGTCTATCTCCGAGCTGAGAGACGGTTTGTGATACCTCACCTTGCTGATATTCATGTGACTGTCTAGCGTCACTCGTTTGTTCATCATGTTCTCCATCGACGACATCTTGCTCAGTCTGGGGCATATCTTGCACAGTGGATGCTTGTTCTTCACGGGTGTGCAATGACGTCTCTTCTGCAACATGCTGAGGCTGGCTGATTGATGGCTCAGCCGCCTGTACTTCTGTGCCGAAACCACCTGTGCTATGTGGACTCGCATAGTCTGCTACTTCGACGGTACTGTCTTCTTGATGCTGGTTCGTAGTAACGGGATCAAGCTCTGACTCTTCCAGCGCAGCATCGTGGAGATGCTCATCAACTAGATAGTCATCCTCACCCCAGTCGACGAGTTCATCGTCCTCTTGTATCTGAGCATTCATTACAGCTTCATTCGAAATCTCATGGCCTGGATCATCCATCATGTCTGCTTCTTGGACGAGTGTTGTATCATGCTCTGCATCGTAGTCCATGGCCGTGTCTGTTGCAGTCTGCGGACGTGCTTGATCATCATCGAGCATCTGGTCGTCTACGACCAGAGTGTCTTCGTTGTACGTGAAGTCGATGTCGATATCGATGTCATCGTCGTCGTGTCGCCGTGCGGGCGATGACATGTCCATAGTATCTTCGTGCGGTGGGGCTTGTAGTGAAGCAAAACCTGAAGTCGTGGCCGCCATGTCGGAGGCTGGAAAAAGAGGAACCACGTCTAGTAGCTTCTGGTCGCGGAGGTCAAAGGTTCACGTTATGAAGTAGGAAGTCTCCAAAGGACGGAACACGTTCACACCGGACGCGTTCTTCCGTCAGCTTGGAATGATGCGGTCCTGCTATTGCGGCTCATGTCCTTGTGTAATGTAGCCGTCGAAACGTGTAGCAAGCATCCAGTGGCGACGGATTAGTATACAGTGATGAGGACAAAAGAGTGTGGTTGTGTACTGAGAGGCAACAGGAGCTGGTAGATGAGACAGCATCATGAGTAATAGTTATGTATAAGTAGACTTCAGCACTGCGAAGCCTTCAGCACAGGTGGGCGCGCACATGTCAGAAGAGGCCACACAAGCCAATGACCCTGACCTCAGCTACCAACAATTACCTTCTTTGCAGTAACATTGCTCTCTACTGTAACTCACTGGTGATTGCCCGTCATGGTGAGTATTCAGATCAATCGATAGTTCACTCAGATGCTAACAGTGCTGCGCAAAGGTCATTCTCTCCGCTGCCATCACCACCCGATCGGGGAAGCCCATCCTCGCTCGCCAGTTTCGACAGATGCAAAGATCCCGGGTTGAAGCACTGCTGGCCTCTTTCCCAAAGCTCGCGGATACCGCCTCTCAGCATACTACTGTGGAGCAGGACAATGTGCGCTTTGTATATCAGCCTCTAGACGAGCTATATATGGTCCTTATTACGAACCGCCAGTCGAACATCTTGCAGGACATCTCCACGTTGCATCTGTTCGCTCAGGTTGTTGGTTCCATATGCAAGAGCCTAGACGAACGCGAGATTGTAAGATGCGCTTTCGAACTACTCTCCGCCTTCGACGAGGTCGTCACTTTGGGCTACCGGGAGAACCTCACCTTGTCACAAATCAAGACTTTCTTGGATATGGAGTCGCATGAAGAGCGCATCCAAGAAATCATTTCCCGAAACAAAGAACTGGAAGCGTCGGAGGAACGGAAGCGCAAGGCCAAACAGCTCGAGATGCAGAGGAAGGATATGACTCGTGCAGCGAGGAACAGTGGTGTAGGCATGGCTGGTGGTACAAGAACACCAACATACCCTACCTACACACCGACACCTGCTGCGCCGGCTATGACAGACTCTTACGACACGTACACAGCCGCCAAGAATCAATCCTTCAACAAGCCACTCGCTACCAGGGGTAAGGGAATGCAATTGGGCAAGAAGAAGACAACAAGCACCATGTTCGATGCTGTACGAGGCGATCTTGGACCCGAGGCTGAGGCCAACGCTCCGTTAGCAGGCGTCCCAGCCGCTGCCGCAGCTCCAATCCAGACACCAGTGATCGCAAGTGGCAGTGCCGGGGCCGATCGGGAGAGCATTCAAGTCACTGTCGCTGAAGCCATTAGTGCTAAGCTGTCGCGGGAAGGATCTCTGGAATCGTTCGAAGTGAAAGGCGACCTTCAGCTACGCATATCCGATCCATCTCTGTCACAAGTATCGCTCTCGTTGCAGATGGGCGATATCCACAACGCACAAATGAACGCACATCCCAAGGTCGACAAGGCGCTGTTCAGGAGCAGCAATACTATCCAGTTGACCGACACAACCAAGGGATTCCCCGTCAACAACAGTATCCAGGTCATGCGATGGCGTCTTGCCGCCAAGCCCGACGAGATTGCAGAACCACCCATCAAGTTCACTGTCTGGACTTCGGAGTCCTCGACCAACACCTACAGCATCACCGTGGAGTACGAGCTCACTGGTGACGACGCACTCAAGGACGTGACCGTTACCATGCCTTATGCTACCGCCGAGCCCTCAGTCTCCAGCTTCGATGCCGTATACGAGGTTAGCGGCGACAGCATCGACTGGACCATCGGCGACGTCGACTCGACCAACAGCTCTGGAAGCTTCGAGTTCGAGGCGCAGGCGGAGAGCGAGGGCGAATTCTTCCCCATGAGCGTGCGCTTCACCAAGAGCAGGCCGTTTGTGGAAGTCGACGTCAGCAACGTCACATTGGTCAACGAAGGCCAGGATGTCGGGTTCAGGAAGGAGGTGCGAAGCGTGGCGGAGTCTTACGTGATTGTGTAGAATGCTCAGTATCCACCATGTGGGTTTGATGTGACAAGACAAAAACAAGTGCGGGCACAGCAATAGTGTAGAAAATGGTAGCCTTGAGCGGTCTTCGGACACAATGAAATGCCCAATTTGAGGGTTCTTGATGATGAACAGCACATTGACGGTGGTTACGAGAGCGTCCTTCCGTCCAAATTATGTCCCCGCCAAGTAGTGAAGGACCACTTCATACCGAATCTTGGCTTGGAATAAATAGCATGCCCAGCCACTATTTATGCCATAAATCCCCTCGCCAAAACGCATCTATTTGTACAGGGGGTATATGTACATTCACCAACTTCCCGATCGATCTCACGCGTCCTCCAACCCATGCCGCTCCAACCAAGCCTGACTGACCCTCTCTCGACTGACATAGACGCCACTGCGGCCGCCGGATTTATACAGCAACCGCGTGCTATTAATGAGGATGCCCTTATCCACCGCCTTACACATATCATACACGGTGAGGGCCGCGACCGACGCAGCCGTCAACGCCTCCATCTCGACGCCTGTGGGGCCGAAGCATTCCACGCGTGCGGTGATGGCCACGACACCGTGGACGTTCTTATTCGCGAGCCATAAGCTGGTGTTTTTGGCGCCTGAGCCAGGCGCGTAGCTCTCAACGTCCATGTCGACGCGCGTCAGGGGCAGCGGATGGCACAGCGGGATGAGGTCGGCGCAGCGCTTAGCGGCCATGATGCCGGCGATTCGCGCCACGGCTAGCACATCGCCCTTCGCGTTCTGCGACCTGGCGATCTGCTGGTGCGGCGTCGGGTTGCTAAAGCGCACGAGGGCGTGGGCGATGGCAGTGCGTCGTGTGGCGGCCTTGGCGGAGACGTCGACCATGCGTGCGGCGCCTGTGGGGCTTAGATGGGTCAGCTCTGAGGAACGCTCTGAGGCAAGGGCGTGGTCAAGTCGTGACTTGTCCAGAGCTGCAGTGCTCGATGCTGGCGGAGCTGCAGATGGCTTGGAGAAGGAGTCGATGTGGTGCACGGCCTCTACTTCCGCAGCCCGTAGGGCAGTCTTGAGGTCTGCCGCCGACGAAGTTTGCTCTGCGCTTTTCTGCAATGATGGGGCAAAAGGATTCGGGACGCGAGCACGTCTCGACGAGTATCGACCTGACGGTCTCAAGCGGCCAGCTTCAGACTGCGCGCTCGTCAAAGCATCGGAGTCGAAGGTATCGGTCGCAGCCTGTGAAGGGGCCTTGATAGTTCTCGTGAAGGAAGTCAGCCTCTCACCTCGTCGTGTTGACGGCACGAAGACAATTGGGACGCGAGCACGTCTTGATGAGTACCGACCAGATGGTCTCAAGCGAGGAGCATCGATTTGTGACGCTGTGAATGTATTCGAGCCGAAGGCTTCGGTTACTGGCGGTGAAGGTGCTGGAGCTATCACAGTATTCGGCTCCGGTCGTGGTCCGCCTCCCCAGAACGAGCGGAAGAAAGTCGTGCTCGCAGGATTCCCAGAAGAGTCTGTCTTTTCCGCTTTGGGCTCCACAGCCTGGCGATTTGAAGTCCCGGGCATATCTAGCGCCGATTCGAGCGCTGTCGTGCGCCCACGGCTATATCGTCCCCCAAGTGGTTGGTGAAACAGTGAGCTCAAGCTTTGGAAACCAAACCCCTCTGACTCCGGCGCTTCTTTCTGGTCTTCTTTTCCCTCAGGTGTCGGTCTGGAGTCGGAAGAGTAGCATCGCACTTGCTGGGTGATGCTTAATGACGGCGAGAGAAGGTGGACAGGGATCTTGGAGCCCAGTGGAAATGTGGATTGCACTCGGGACGTCCGCTGCCATTGCGATAATGATCTTGGTGCAACATCGCGAGCTTGTTCACCTGTTCATCAAGATCAGTCTATGTCGTCCCGAAAGCATGAGAGAAAGAGGAATGAGCCTAGTCACAGATCATGAATGACAGTAGGAAATATTTTATAGGCTTGAAGCATGGATGTTCGTTTCATCGTAAAGATCGTGTTCCCTAATGCAATGCAGTCCTTGACATCCTTCCATGCAAAGTCATTCACGTCAGAAAAGAGAGAAACCAAGAAACCTACCCACCAATCAAGATCATTGGACGATTCGTCATTTTCTCCAGCTCGCCCATGCCAGCATGTCGCTCCTTCTTCCTCTTCACGGCAGCGCCAATAACGTTGAGAAGTCGGGTTTCTTGACTCATCCAGCCTTCTTCACCGTCATATGCGAAGGATTGCCGGCTGGCTCTGTGTTTCTCGATCTGACGCACAGCCTCAAAGGCCTCCTCATCCATTGGCTCACCGGCGTTGTTCTCTCGCAACAGATCCCGAAGCGAAACTTCGGCATTTCCATGCAAACACACCTTCAGATTCCCATCAGACGTGATACGCAGTCGATTACAGGTTCCACAAAAGTTATGAGTCATGCTGGTAATAAATCCTATCCGCCCCTTGAAGCCCGGAATATGCCATGTCTTGCTCGTATCGTTCTTCGCATCCTTCATGCGCGCCAGGGTTGGGTATTTCTCGCGAATCATGTCCAGCATCTCCGCGTAAGGTAGCATCTTATTCTCACTCCACTTATTCCCGCCGAACGGCATATATTCGATGAAGCGAACCTCGACATCCTGGTCTCGAGTCATCTCGACAAATGGCAGGACCTGATGGCTGTTCAATCCTCTCATCACCACAGCATTGATCTTCAACTTGATCCCTGCGCCAACCTTATTCATCTCTTGAACACGGTTGATGCTCTTCATGACAGCCTCGAAACCCTGCCGTCGAGTAAGGAGCTGGAACTCGAAGGGATCTAACGTATCCAGACTGATGTTAACGCCTGTCAAGCCAGCTTCCACCATAGCGTCCAACTTCCGATGCAACGAAATCGCATTAGTCGTCAAGGCCAACTCTTTCAATCCATTCCTACGCAGACTACCGATCCTCTGCATCAACGGAACGATATCCTTCCGCACGGTCGGCTCACCACCCGTGAGTCTGATCTTGGTCACGCCCTGGTTGACGAAGAGCGCGCTAAGGTAGTAGATCTCGGGAGTCGTCAACTGTGTTTTGGCCGGCGATAGATCGATCCCCTCCTCCGGCATGCAGTAGAGACATCGCAGATTGCACTTTTCTGTGACGGAGATGCGTAGGTAATCGTGCTGGCGATGGAAGTTGTCGGTGAGAAACTCGGAGAACGGTTGAGCGTTGCGGATGCTCGCTTTTCGATCCGCCTGGGTCGGAGTCGAGGGTGGCACGGTGGCATCAGGAATGTAACCATCTGGTTCATAATGCTCGACACCGGTGCTACCTGTGGCGATCTGCCGAAAGCTCTGTAGCCGAATTGCCTGGCGCAGTGCTCGTGGCAGAGCTCGAGTTGCGGGGATGGAGGCCATGACGGAAAGTGGTCATCGCTGCAGTATCCAAACGATCATAATATAAACCCGCGTCGAAGGTGGGCAGTGGTCAGCGCCGAAAAAGAAAGATATCAATGTGAGAGAGCATGCCGGCGCCCTGCGACGCACACGCGAGTCATAAGCGTGAGGTCAGCATGCACGAGGGTCATCTCCTTTAGGCAAGTCTACCGGGAATGTGCTCTCCAGTCACATCTATGTTATATAGCCTGAATAACGCTGCTGATTGTGAGGAGGAGATACATGGAATATAGGGAGGAGACGAAATCCAAGTTGAAATTGGTATATAACTAGGTATCAAGGTATGAGAAGCAAATTCTAAGACATCTGTGGGCCCAGTCTCCTCATGGACATTGCGGTGACAGAAACAGTTCATCGACTGATGCCAAAAGCACTAGACGTAGGCTCATTGCGATCCTTGCGCCCAACCTGGGAGTGTCCGTCAATCTCTTGAACCTCGGTGTCCGGTTGAGCCCCATGCATCGTCACCCCGTTCATGGCGCTGGCCTGTCGGCCAATGTATGATGGCGTGACATCGCTGGTGTGCCAGGGTCCAGGTCCAGGTCGAGGTGGTGATTGTGGAGGGTGCAATTGCTGAGATGTAAGTTCAGGGCTGCCTTGTGGAGAGACAGCGTATTGACTGTCACGTCCGCTTTGGGGGCTGTGATGTGGAGATGACTGTGTGGCGTTGATGGGGGTGGCGAGATAGGCGCTATCGCGATCTTTGAGCTCATGAGTCTGGTGCGCTGGAGTTTGGTTGTACTCCACAGGATCGGCAAATGGATTGAACGCGGACTGCTGTGGTGCCTGGTACGAGAGGCGCGACTGCTGTTGCACTGGAGGGAGCTGAGGTGCCAGGTCAGACACCTGACTCGAGCCTGATGGAGGAGCCGGCGCTAGCTGATATCCATTATTCTGAGGTGACTGTGCATTAGCATACCCATTGGTCTGGACAGACGGCTGCACTGGTGGTGTGCTGAAAGCGCTCTGCAGTTGCTGTGAGGGCAGACTGCCAAAAGCGGTCGCTGTAGGAGCCGGGCTTGGCTGCATTTGACTGTTGGGGCTGGAGCTCACTCCCATGGCTCTGCGCGCAGCCAGCAAAGCCCGTTGATACCGACTTCCTGCCAGGCTCAATTGCTCGGTCGTCTCAATAAGTGTCTGCATGGTTTCGTGGTCTGGTTCCGGGTATCGACAGTTGATGTATTGCTGCATGCTCCTCTGAGCTGCCTGGCATCTCTCGCCAAACTCCCGCATCATCTCATCGTTCAGCACATCTTCCGTAGGCGTGGTTTGCACGAATTGTAGCAGGAGTTTGGCTGTGTTCCGCGCCTCTTCCACCCTGCCCGCCAGCTCGTGCGGCGGAGGTAGTGCCGTGGCTTCGTACGATATGCCCGGTGTAGAGTTCGTTCCGTATGGATCCACTGCTCCGCGTCCTCTGTGCTGGCCGCGCATAGCTGCACTGGGCCGCCTCGAATCGCTCAAGCTTGCTGCTTGTCCCTTCTCTTTGCGCCACATCACCAATAAGCTCTGCAGGCCCTCATCGTGCATCTTATTCACCTCCATAGAATCGAGCGTTTCCCGCAGAATCTGCTGTGTGCTGTGGTTCTTGGAGGTTCTTAACACGTCCTTGACCGCTTTGACAAACGCGGTGTCGAAGTTCTTGGTGAATCTTGGACCAGGGTTGTCGCTAAGAATGCGGATCAACATGACGGAATTGTATTGTACAGCAGGCTTCGCGAGGTAGTCCTTGCTCAGATATCTCCTAAGCTGGAGAGCAGCTGCGGTCGCCGCAGCCTCAGAGGCCTCTGCTGCCTCAACAATGGCAGGGAGGAACCTGACGCCGTCGTCGTTGACGACATTCTCGTTCTCGCAGAAGAGACGGATCGATTCGCATACTCTTGCTTGTGGGGAGTTGGGGGGTGCGTTTGCGAGTTCGTTGCTGTTGGAGGGAGCCGAGCCTGGGAAAGGCTGTCAATGATCAAACGATTCTTGTTATTGTGTTGAATCGTCGCTATTCATACCCTTTGGCTTGATCAATCTGCTGAAATGCTTCATTCTGCTCATGCTCGCTGCCGTGTAACCAGGTGCAGAATGTAGGTGGGCGATCGACGAAGAAGTGAATTACAGCAGTGGCGCCTAGGGATGTTGCATTATATCGAGCTTACACAAACGCGGCGCGACAGGCGGAAGCAGGGCAACCCTTGGGCCCAAAGTCTGTCTCGGGGCTGCGTGTCCCCGATCTATGTCCGTGCCCGACAATGGTTAGCGAAACCAATGTTCTGGGGATGTGCTCCCACGAAGATCATGCCATCTTACATATATTCATGTCTCTAGCGAAGCACGCCTATACAGACTTCTACGCCGCTCTCCAGTCAGGGTTAGTCCCATACTGTCTAGTATGCTGTCCTTTGACAGTCCTGGAATTACGCCTCAGCCTAATCCGCGACTATTCTGAGGTGACATACGCTAGCACCGTGGCTTAAACACTGACGAACATAGACCTCCAACATAACGTCAGCAAGCGCTTGGCGTTGACGAGGTCGTTGATGCTCGGCAGCTTGACAGCAGAATGAAGTACGTGGCCGTCACATGATGATGAGGCTTCTCGTCCAGCTGATACCTTGTTGTTTGACGAAAAAGACCAGTGATTGGCGACCCTAAAATATGTCTTCCGTGCAGCCACATACCCTGGCACCGAGATCTGTGGTGAAGGGTATGATGATAAAGAGGGCAGCAATGCAGCGTGGCTTGCCACAAGTACGGAAAGCTTGCCTGCCTTGGAACATCACAGGCGCATGAGGACGGCCGTGGAAGAACGTATTAACCATCAGACACCAGCATTGTGGTGCCGTGGCAGGACAGTAATCCACGTTTCTCTACGCCCGTCAGCTCTGGGATTGAGCTCATCGTCCGCATCAGGTATGCGGAGGAAAGTCCGGTTGCGTCCTACATGAACTTACTCTTCCAACATAATAGCCTCGCATTCGCAGTCAGTGTCGACGGTTCGAGGTCTTCCCATCCGCCAAGTCGGGCACCTACGATTCTCAGCTTTCGTCTTTGTAGTCCAGTCTCTAGATATAAGGGCCAGATTCGTGCCAAGATTGAAGTTGCCAACCTTCCGTGAGGTTGTGAGGCTCTGCAGTCTGATCTGAGCTATCTTGTTCCGGGTGCTTAAGATATGTATGAGCTTCAGCAAAGGGAGGCGAAGAGTGAATGTCGTCACATCATATATCTAAAGACAATCTTTGCAATGTGTTCTCGTAATTCGGCGCTCAACAAACAGAGTCAGAAGCAAGAATCTATGTGAAGACGGGCATATACATTTTTATTGATCATGAAGATGCAGTGCCTTGAGGAGTGCAGCCAATCAGAAGGTGAGCGCATCTCTCGTCGATCGGGTGACGCCACGCTCGGAACGTCAGTGTTATTAATATCCCCAACGACTCGATATCCGCCAGACACCTGCAATTGTACGACTCGACAAACACATGAGGCTGGCTATAGCATTTGAATTATGACTTGCAAACGGCGCATATATCGATGGAGATCGTATTGTTGACTCGACTGACACCGTCGCTCGCTTCCAGTAATGTTGTGTGCCGTGTTGAGCGTGGCGGCAGGGAGTAGACATGGATGAAAGCTTGTTGTGTTTACGCCGGAGCTCCAGCTCCAAGATCCCGCCCAAGCCGTCTACCTTTTCCCAATACCACACCTTTCTTATTACTACCTTGAGTGCACGGAATGTCTTGCATTGCCAGTCCTACTGCCACCGTGATTTCACCCAGCATTGATCAGTAACGGTCTTGAGCACGCCGGCGTCCTTTGTCGAGCGATTCCCGGCCTCATCGCGCGTCCATAGCAACCAGTGTGATCGCCGACAAGTCAGCGTCTAACAGACTGCGCAGCTTCATAGTAATGCGATCTGATCAACGAAGCAACCACTCAGATGCGTCTTACATATCCGGAGACTCGACACCATCTGTCCAGCACGCACTCAATTGACTTCTGAATCCGAGGAGTGACGTGCGGCAATGCCCTCCCCCAAACTCGAAAAGTCCGCCGCCAAAAAGATCCCGGACAAGCAGAATCCAGTGCAGTTTGGGACGCACTTGGCGAAACGGAGATCACAGGACTTTACATCCAAGATACAGGGTTGGGATTTGGGCGGCGCCGAGGTTGAGCAACAGCAGGATGAGATAGTGGTCATCGAGGATCCCAAGCCAGATAGGAAGAATGTCGATAAGGATGCAAGCGACAAGAAGCAAAAAGGCGGGGATGGAGATGTCGCGCCAACGACAAGAAGCATTCCATCATCGCCTACGATACCTCAGACACCAGGGTCTGGGGCGAAGGCAGCAACGAAAGCCACACCGTCGAAGATAAAGGCACGGGAGATCGATCTAGAGCGAAAGGCATGGGTGCGCAAGAAGAGTAAACCACAAGTGGAGATATCGGAAGAGTTGAAGCAGGCCACGACGCCGAAGAAGCGTGTTGTGAGCGATGGACATTGGCGCAAAGACAAGACTCCGGTAAAAGCAGAGACGCCCGACAAGGAGCCTGTGAAGGCGAAAACACCTAAGCCGATCACCATCAAACGTAGTGTCGTCACCGTCGGCCTCAAGATTCCACCATCGAGCCAAGACTTCGTGGAGGTTGAGCCGGACGCAGGCCCTGCTAGAGTCAGGCCTCTGCGCGCAAACCGGACTGCATCGCGCTCTCAATCGCCTAAGCGCGATGAGACTCCAGAGTACGAAGACAGCGGCGTCAAGGTATACATCAAACGTAGGAGGCCAGCAAATGCAGACGACAAGGGGTTCTCAGGATCGAGTAGTAGTTTCACCGGCGGGTCATCTACAGACAGACCGAGCTCAACGACAGACATCACTACGCCCACCCGCTCGTCGTATACGGAGAAGGTCCTTCGACCTTCGACTGCTCCCCGAGAACGACGATCTGGATATCTGTCGGGTCCGGATGATGTACCACGACGGCCAAGCAGCAGCAAAAGGAGATCAAGAAGTCCAGTATCTGATGGCGAGAACAGTAAGCCTTCAAGATCTGGCCCCTCACCAAAGGCTGCCAGCGCCAAGATATCAGCTTCATCCACAGTTCCAAAGGTCTTCGGTAATCGCATCGAAGGATGGTTGGCTACCATGCCTGAGGATCCTTTCACAACGTCACGAAAGTCTATCACACCTGAGCCGTTAACGATCCCGAAGCGCACATCCCGCGCATCTCCAAAGAACGACACTAGACAAGATTTTGATGATGACAGCGAACATCGGCGGCTTAGCGACAGACGGAGACGTTCTAGAGCCGCTTTGGATGCGCTGGACAACGAACCTACGATATCAAGTAGAAGGACCAGCCCACGCTCAGTTTCTCCTTCGAATCACTCCCGAGACTCCACTGTAACAACTCCTACCCTCAGACGCAGCGGCGCTCGACGTGCCACACATTCTCCAGTTAAGGATCGGGATTCACGTGCATCGAGCTTAGGTGACACTCTCGCCACTTCCGCAGACTACCACAGCGGGTCAAGACATCCGAACGGTGGAAGGCTCATACCAAGCAATGGCAAGCGCTTGTCCACTATCGCTTCAATTGAGAAGTCTCATTCACGACCACTCTTGCGTTATCGTGCACCTTCCGACGCATCAGAACAGCCCCGGTTCATCCCCGAAGGAAGTGTCGTATCCCACGCTAGCGATGGCGACGACCGTGTTCGACATGATGGTGGGCTGAAAAGAAGACTGACGAAGCATTCTGATCTGATCTCTGTCCTGTCACTATCGCGCGACGAGACGTCTGGTTTGATCCCGGCTCGTAGCATCCGCACCAAACGCATAAGAAACGGAAATGCTACCATTGGCGACATCATGAACGAGATCACCATGGACGAGCTCAAATACCAACGAGAGCTAAGAACCCTCGTTGATGGTGTCATTCCAGTCTTGCTTACTCATGTCCTGCAAAAGCACGATCCGTCCGGGAAGAAACGTCTCTTCAGCGGATCGTCGAACGAGGGTCATGCAGTAACACGGCCGATCGTGGAGATGGGCATCGCACTGGAAAGACTAAAGGCTATCCACAAGCGGATACCGATGCACAATCCGGATGATCTGCTTCATTGGGCGACGACTGCATCGAAAGCATATACTGACTACCTTAAGGCTTGGCGACTTGGGTTTTCGGATGTCGTCGTGAGCCTAGCGCCTGCAGAGGAGACGCCGAAAAAGAATCCTTGGGAGGCTGGCTTGCCTAGCCAGACTAAGGTTGATCTGTCTCATGGAGATGGCGAGCGAGTCGACGTTGCCTACCTCCTGAAGCGGCCGCTTGTGCGACTCAAGTACCTCACGAAGACGTTCCAAGGGATCAACCAAGTATCGCCATCTACCCAGGCTACTGCCATGGCAGAGAAGTATCATGGATTAGTGACGGAAGCCCGCCAACGTGCCAACGATGAGCGAGGACGTCTCGAGGACGAGGCTGCATCTAGCATAGACCCTACCAGAGCACGGGAGGTACGCAGTCTAGCGCCCATTCGAGGTGTGGCCATCGATCATACCAGGAGCGTTCGAGCCAGGGATTACTTCGATCTCGATTTATGGCACTCGAGCGGGCAGCAGCTAGGGTGCAAGATCGAGATCATAATAAGAGATGATGCACCTGGTCGCGGATCCGCCAGCGACATCCTTTTCTGTGAAGTATCGCCTCTCGATCGATGGCTCTTGTTCCCACCAGTTTTGGCCAGCCAAGTCTCAGCTCGGATTGGCGATCGATCAGATGAGATGGTCGTCATGATTCGCGGGAAGCTCTCTTCTGGACAAGAATGGCGTGAAGTCTTCTCACTGCGCTCTGGTGATGAAGGTGCTGTCGACGAATGGCTTGGTATGCTCAATGCTACTCCGGTGCCATCCAAGCTGTTCAAGAAATCCAGCTTCAATACTCACCGCGGCTCGCCTTTGAAGATCACTGCTGCACGAGCTTCTGACTTGTTGCAAAACAACCAAACCCCGTCCATACGAGAGATCGAGGTGCCTATAGGTGAGCAGGCGCAGTGGGCATCCAGCAAATGGGACGGCAGCGAAGTCAACAGTGTTATGGGTGATGATGACGACGATACCGCGAGCAGCCTGTTCAGCGTGAAACCCAAGAAGCGCTTCCAAAGTATGCCATCGTCCATCACTGAGGAGTCATACGAGCAGGTTCATGCCAAGTATTTCTCTGAGCGAGATCGCCGAGATGCTATCAATAGTAGGTCCAGATATGAAAGGAGGCCTTTATCTACCCATCAAGTTCCCGCGCCAGAGCGAACACATAGGACCCCAGCACAAACTCCAACGAAGGAGTACAGTGTATGGCTACCATCGACTGATGCTGGGTCAGACGGGTCTAGTGCCGAAGAGGACGAACGCTCTCCGCCAGCCAGGCCAAGCATGACCCATCGAACATCATCGGTACCTACAGGAGACATGCCGACGACACCGAAGATCCGACCGTCAAGCCAGCCTGGGACTCCTCACAGGCCCGGAGAGCCTGCTAGGAAAGAGATGGTGCCCGCTTCTGACGGCTACGAGCCTATGTCTGCGCCGGCTAAGCTCACAGCGCGGCAGTCAGCGTCAAATAACGCTCGAAATACTGCACAAGCGAGTCCGTCAGCTCAGTCACGATCAACACAATTGGGCCTAAGGACAAGCATTCTACCGTCGTTTACACCAGCGTTCCTCAAAAAGCATCGCAGGTCATCCTCGCCGCTGAAGCATGAGTACGCGCCGTCGTCTGCATCAGAATCGTTCAGCGAGAGTGATTTGTCTGATGTCGATGATGCGGAGTCTATCACCTCTGAGTCTTCAGCAGAAGAAGGGGTCTCGACCATCGGCACGCTCAAAGACTTCCACCAGTTTGGCACAAGACCAAGACCCATGCGACCAGTGAGCCAGCCACTACCACCTCAATCTCCTATTTCTTCGCCAGACAACACACTATCACCATCTGAGTCGGCTTCTCAGGGACCGTATCGAACTGTTCCCCCGTCGGTGGTCCCACCCATCAAGACTGTCGCGTCAATGTTCTGCTGGGCAGAAAAGGGAAGCTGGGACAGTCTCCATCCGGAAGCGTGCTGTATCGTCGTCACCCCTGGTCTGATTGAGGCTTTTGATCTTGCCCAAGCTGAAGCTGTAATGTCTAGTCTGGATGGTGAGGCACAAGCCAGTCCATCGGCACGAGGTGTGAAGCCTTTGGTAGCATTGGAGCTCACTCCGCTAGTACCACTCCGGAGAGGCACCGCGTTGGACATTTCTGTCCGGTCCCCACCAACAGACAAGTCACTCATCCGGACTGGCAATAACATCATGTTCCGATCACATAGCGCGGAAGAGTGCGAGCGACTTTACAACCTCATCAACCGAGCTCGCATCGACAATCCAACCTATGTTGCCCTGCAGAATGCTCGAGGTCCGCCCAAGACCAGCAATTGGGCAGAGGTGATGGAGCAGCGTAACAATGCGCGAGTCGCCAGTGGCGGCTCGTGGTGGAGTATGGGCTCTCGCAAGAGCAGCACTTACCGTTCCAAAGGCACCAGAGCGGCTTCGACTGCAGCCACCGAGTCCTCAGTAGGATCTGCATTCTCTGCCCTGCGCCGCTTCAGCGGAAGCAGTCGCTTCTTCAACATCGCCAAAAGTCGTGTGACATCCCGCGAAAGCACTCGCAGCTCCTACAGCGACTCTCTCGACTCCGGCGCCGCGACACCTCTCCCCATCGACCCCAGCGTTGGCACTCCGCTCGGTATCACAAACGCCAAGATTCGCCTGTACGTCCGCGAATCTGCCGGGCAATGGCGTGACATGGGCGCCGCGAGGCTGACGGTCATGATGCCGCCTCGTCACGACCCCGCCGCGGCGCCTGCCCGGCCTAACGTCACTGGCCTTGAGAAACGCATCCTGGTCAGTGGTAAGAGTAGAGGCGAGACTTTGCTCGACGTCATGCTCGGTGAGAATTGTTTCGAGCGTATCGCGCGCACGGGTATCGCCGTAAGCGTGTATGAAGAGATCATCGGCCCTAACGGGGAGGTCGGCCATGTCGGCGCCATCGGCGGCGTTGGCAGCGCGCGGACGAGGATCTATATGCTGCAGATGAGATCGGTAAGTCATCACTCCTTTCCTATGCTATAATCGGACCCGAATATTTCAAAGCGCTAACACATATATTTTGTAGGAACGCGACGCCGCATACACCTTTGGCCTTGTTGGCAAACTGCGCTACTGATCTTCTCCGCCTGCACCTTGCGCGCCAATACCAGCCGTCACTTCACGATCAACATCCTACACACTACTTTATGTTCTAATACACGACCTTGATGAATCTTCGCATTACTTTCAATCCTCCATATCGGGAATACATGGGTACAATGGAGGGACGGCTTATTCCAGCTCTTCGCGGCTCGTCTGCTTTTTTTTCCGCGTCCTAGCGTTCGTGCGCAGAATGGTTGCAAGGTTGTTACATTCACAACCCCTACATCGCTTGTAATTTAATGTATAGCTTGATCTATACTATATACACGAAAAGATATACATGTGTTTGGAATGGTCCGGATTCATGTCACTTTGTCCCAAGACATCTCTGTACCGTCACCCTGAATGTTCCAGGATGTTGATGAGACAGTGGCCTCAAGGACGTGGTTCCAATGGGGCGAACGAATAGGGATAGGTTTGCATTCTAGCATTTTTGCACTGTTGGTGGCGAGATCGGTACCTACACAACCATACATCGCCTGTGAACAATGTATAGCTTGATTTATACTACATCCACCGAGAGAGCGAGATACGGATTGAGACTGGGAAACTATTAGGCTTTTTCCACACGAGGTCTTCTCTCCACAGTCGCCCGAACCGCGTTGGGGTGTTAACGAATACGAGCCTTTGCGGCTGTGGCTCACGGCCAGATCTATTCGAGCTGCGCCACTGTCGCCAGTGAAATTGTATCCATGCCAGTACATCACTGTCGCGCTGGGGCTGGAGAAAAGCCACAATCCTAGGTTATTTCAACCATGATGCAATAGCCTTGGAAGTACGTAGATATCAATTCAGCATTAGGAATGAGTCCTTTGGTGAGAGACCGCGTTGCTCCTGGACAAGTGGTGTCAACAGTCGGTGAGGTGTGGCCTGAAGCTCAACCAATACTTTCGTGTCACCGACCTTCACTGGCTAAGGGCCATCCAGTCTATCGAGACAACAACAAATGTTCTACCTCGACATATCTACGCCGCGACAAGCGGCCGGATGTAATGAATAAAAACGCCAATAGCTGCCGCTCCTCCCATGAGTTGTAAGAGCACGGTCATCACCGTGCTCGAAGATCTCTTCTTGTCATGGCCTATTCTTGGCTCCAATGCCTTCGGGTTTCCAAGCTTCCACGGCAGACGCCCAGATCCCAGGTCTGCCGCCTGGATATAGTTCAGTTGCGGAGCGGCTCTGATGATTTCGCCTATCTGATCGGCGACCGCTCGATCCGGCTGCAGAGGAAGCACCCACATCGCCACGAACTTGTACAGCGGCGTACGCCAGGCTTGCACGTCAGAAATCAGGCTCGAGAACTCCATGATTTGCTTCATCCGATCTTTTCTTTCCGCTTGGTACGATGCTAATGCCTTGGTCAGCGTGGCCTGGCTGGGCCGCGCACCGCACTGGGTCACCATCATTTGCTGTAGCTGATTGCAAAGAACGACTACAGATTCCATGGAAGAGTTGCCTCCCAACGCTATGTTGGGTGTGATCTGTGCTCATCATGATTAAGAACACTCTTTCCAACATGTCGGTGGGGAAGGGGCGCTTCTTACCTTGTGTACCGAGTCGCCTGCCAGTGCAATCCGCCCATGGTGCCAGTGCTCCAGGACTCCCTCTTCGAGGGAGATCAATTGGCCTCGGTACCGTTTCTTCCAGAGCTCGCCAAAGACCAGCGACGGAGATACTGCATGGTCGGCGACGGAGGCCGCCAGAACCTCTGCGTCTTCGGAGGTGTACCGCTCTCTCTTCGGCCAAGAAAACGACTTTTCGAGGCGGAAAAAGACGAAAAAGAACACACGGTCGGGTTGAGTGAGCGCAAGGAACGAATATCGTTTGTTATGTATCACCGTCATGTCGCGCTCGCCCAGCTCCGGAGTTCGGGGGCCCATGCCGATAAGGCATTTCCAGTGAGTTTTAATGGCTTCGTCAAACAATTCAGCAAAGCCGCTTGAGGGGCGATGTCAGGACTGGCTCAGAGACTTACACGTCTTTTCTCGGGCCGTGATGAGGCCCGGCGTTATTTTGTTCGCGTGCTCCCACATCAGATTCCGCACCAAGCTGTAAGCTCCGTCACATCCTATCACTATGTCACCTCTTTCCACGGAACCATCGTCGAGCTTGACCTCAACACCACTTGTCAATTGCTCTATGGATTTAACCACGGACCCAGTTCGGATGCGTGCTTTGTCCGGAAGACCATCGCAAAGGATCTGTAGGAACTCTCTCCTTTCGAGCAGTAGGATATCTGCACCGTGGCTGGTCAGGTGCTCACCATGTCAGCTTTTTTATGATTCAATTTGCCAGCACTCCGACTCGGGGCCAGTAGTGGTGGAAATTACGTCTGACAAGGTGTACAGGGAGGTGGCGTACTTTTGCTTTACATATTCAAAAAAGCCGTTGTTCATAACAGCTTTGCCGTCTGGCTTACGACAATACCAACGGTCACATGGCGCACATGCTTTCCGCGCAGCCTCCAAGCAACCGATCTGCTGGAGGATCCGGGCGCCGTGGGGATAGATCGCAATACTGGCGCCTTCGGGCGGTGCGATCTCGGAACGGCGCTCGAGAACGACATGCTCAATGCCCGCTTTCTGCAGGCAGTGCGAAGCGGTCAGTCCTGCTACACCAGCGCCGACAACGATGACGCGGAAGGGTGTTTCGAGGTCTGACATGATGACGTTGAGTGATGTTGTATGTCAGACGTTGTCGATAATGATACCAGCGAAAAGCGGTAGGTCCTGGTCGGCTTCTCATAGGGTCAAGCTATGTTAAATATCAAATGCCCAATCAGCAAGAGCAGCTTAAGCACAGAACAGTTCAGCCCGTCCAGGTGCCCCACCACTCATTGCTGCGGCATGTCTGCTCGCAGCTCTGCCCGGGATAAACGTTCCACTGTCTTGGGAGTAAGGGAGAATCCCAAGAGTATTTTGGACGCCCTCGGTGCTGCCGGACCGAGCAGATATGCAGATCTCATTTGCTCGGTCCGCGCTCCCTCATGGGGAACAGACAGTTCTTTAGCATATCCTCGCGAGCTGGGCCGTATCTAAGCTCCATTAATCATGCTACAAGAGAGTGACGTGCCACTATGGTTGCGCACGGATTGAGGGAGGATTGATCGCAGGTTTGCGACCAGAGTGGAAAGACGGTCTCATTTGTTCAGGAGCCCGTTGTCAGCTTTCTTTCTTCACTTCATGTTATACAATGATGCCATAGATGTGGAAGTGATGAACTCGATCGCGACGCCCATGTATACCATTGTCTCATCAAGCATGATGCCTTCAGAACTCACCCCGAGGACGAAAGCACATATTCAGCCTAGCCAGACCCCATGTAAAGCGATCCTTTGTATTATCGATGAACTCGCTGCCATCCTCTCCGTGTGGAAAGGTGATATTGAATCGCGAGACAGCTTCAGCCACGACCAAGCGGATCTGCATCAGAGCAAGTGGACGTCCAATACACCCGTATGGTCCTATTGTAGTTGCAGTCAGACGTCTGTAGGCACAAGCGCTCGTTCCAATGGCTTACCTGTCAGGAATGGTGCGTATCCCGCTGGTTCCTTGACCATCGCAGGTGCGGAATACCACCGCTCAGGGATGAAATCGTAAGGTCGTTCATACGTCGCATTTGATCGGCCAATCACGTACGCTGGGGTCCAGACATTCATGTTGCCTGGAATGTGAGTCTCGCCAACTACGATGCCCTCAGGCGGTGTCTTGCGCACAATCGCTGTTGGTGGTACCGGGTAGAGCCGTAAAGTTTCGTTGATGACTGCGTTGAGGTGGTCTGCTTGATGAATTTTCTGGTGCTCAAAGGTCCCGTCGCTGTTCATGCGTGGAATAAGCTCCTCGCGCATCTTGGCTACATGCTCTGGGTGCTTCGCGAGCAAGTAGAAGATGTGCGACAGAGTCGCTGCCGTAGTATCGCTGCCTGCTACGATGATAGTCCTGGAATCGCTCTGGAGGGTCATGTAATCTCGACGTGAGGGTGATGGTCCGGCATGAGCCAGCAGCACGCTCATGAGACTGGGCCTGGTGGACTTATCATCGGCCATGCTCGCTGCCAGTTGCTCATCGCAATACTGTATAAACTTCCAGTATTTCTTTGTGGCGCCAGGTACGGCCAACAGCATGCGGAAGATCCACGTTGGCAGCTTCAGTGCTTGCAAGCCCAAGGCATCGTCGAGCAACTCGATGGCAAAGTGCTGCTCACCGCTTTTGAGCATGCCAAAGTCCTTGCTAAAAGCCAGTTCACCCATTACATCGTAGGAATAGTAGTTGAACCATTTGGCAGCGTTGGTTGGTTGCCCGCTATGCTCGCCTAAACGATCAATAAGTGCCTTGTTGTAGACTGTGATACGGCTCTCGTAGCCTCGCAATGCTTTGTCGCTGAACGACTGACTCCACACGCGCCGTCGCTCACCGTGGAACTGGTGATCTCGACTTGTATGAATTGATTGTCGCGGCCAGTCCTCGTCGTACCAAGATGCCTTCCGGCACTTGCTTTGTGCTCCATGTACCGCGGGGACACCCAAGGGATGCGCTATCATCAAGTCTGAAGAACCAATGCGGACAAATGGACCGTACTGGTTGTATAGCTGTAGTGCCTTCTTGTGTGCATCGCCATTCGTGACCTGGGCCGAATACCACAAACTGCTGATTCGGGCTCCTACGGGACCTGGAAATTTCCTCAGCGGATGCCATACCAGTCTATAGAAGACAAGACTTCCGTAGAGACCAAGAAGCAAGCAAGCGAAAGAAGAGACAACGATGCTTATAGACGAAGATAGAGCGACGCCGCACCCAAACACAAAGGTGCTGGCAGTGAGAAAGAGTAGGATTGCGGAAACTTGTAGATGTCGAACACCATTCATGTGGTGCTCGCCCCGCCAGAAGTAGCCAAGATGGAGGCAAATGCCGACCGCCACCAGAAAAAGCGGCACATATCGTTGGTGTTCTTGGACCACTTCTGCAGCACCCATCCTTGACGTTTTGATTGCATTTATTGGATTTTGATTGCCAACTTCATTCTCCTGCAGTTCTACTTCTACATAAAGTGTCGACAAGGCATTTGTATGAGATAGTCATCCCCGATCGCGACCGACTGTCGATTCGACTCTTGAGCGGGTGCGAGAACAAATGGCGGTCTCGGTCCGTACGCCCCGAATCTATCACACTACGGCCAAATTACCTTGACCAACGCTTCAATGATGTGAAGAGATTCTATACTGTAATGTTAGCGTTTCGAAGGTGAGCTTCGTTGCACTATGAACAGAAAGATGTTGCATGTAAGAATATCGCAAGATGAAAGGTATAACGACTACGAAAGCAGAAGAAGGTATAAAGAACGTCTCTGCTTATGGAGTCATAGTTATGATTGGAAGTACGTACATACTAGCAAATGCTATAGATCTTGTTTGTTGGTTGTGGTAGCACTCACATCCGCTATTAACCAGTCGTTAGTCCATCACCGTAGATGCAACTACGATAGATTGTCTAGTCTCGACAGTCAGGCCCCCTTCGCCAACGATGATACGTCCATTGCTGACGAAAACGCTGTTTTCAAGGACTTTCAACGCTGGATCGGCAACGAGGAAAGTGTGGGAGCCGGCTACGTGCGCAGACCTGCAGTTAGCGCCAGATCTCCTTATCAGAAGTATACTCTCGCCAAACTCACTAGCATGTCCGAATGGAACAGTGGCCATGTCAGCTTCCATGTTGAAGATCTTCCAGACCTCCGGAGGCATCTTGATGACACCCTGATAGCGGAAATCAATGGCATGGCCCTCGTCAGTGCTACGTGGATGCGTTAGCGTACTTATATTCTGCGAAATATCGTTGATACAGCGCGACGCACCGAGCCATTCCACGCAGATCGATTCGAGCATGCTGCTTGTCCGGATCAAAGGACAGCCAGTCGGCTCCAAAATTGACCTTCGCTTTGAAAGTTGGCTCAAAGCCTGGGACACTTTCTATCGTTCCGCTCGGGGTACCCTGAAAGACGAGTCGTTACACGTGAGCGACAAACTACCCGGGCCAAACATTTGGCAGGTAACATTCCATTGGTATAAAACGTACAAAATGGGTAAGCCTTGAGCCGTTGTGGATATCCCCTGCTTTTGGTGAGCACATTATCTCCGATCATTTTCAGTGGGTATAACCAACCCAAGTCATGCACATCCCCGATGTTGACCTTGGTTATAATCGCGGGCTTCAGAGTTGGGAACCCCGAGAGTTCTTTGGAACCCATTCTAGCAGCAACTTATGTGGACCTTGATATGATGGTTGATAATGGTACGCCAAGAAAGAGAGACTATCCGATAGCAATCTAAACCGACGCTGGTGAGAATGCTTTATGATGTCGGTCAGAATCCTTTCTGCTTGATTGTGGCCCGGCTACCCGGCAGCTTGCGGTCAAAATCCACCGGCATGCTCCACCTACAGTGTAACACCCGCAAAAGCAACTCGCCTCTGTCGTTCAAGTTGATGACCCACAAGCTGGTACACCGATACTGCACCGACCGAGAACAGTTCATGTCTCACGAACGGTTTTTGTGGCATCAGAAAGTTGATGTCGTCGGAGAGCCTACTACTCGAGTTCGGCCGCTCGGGCCGAGATCGAGTCACAGCACATCAAAAAGACTTTTCTTTCTTTGCATGAGGTTGCGGGCTGGCAGTGCTTCCATATGGCATCTCTTCAAGGGAAGCTGGTCGTCGTCACGGGTGCTGGGTCTGGCATTGGCCGAGCCACGGCAATGCTGCTGGCTCGCCACGGTGCTCTTCTCTCCCTCGCAGACGTCAATGGGCCCGCGCTGGAAGCCGTCCGTGTCGAAATCCAACCAATCTGTCCGACTCCCGTATTCACAGCTGTAGTGGATGTACGATCGCAAGAAGCCTGTTTGTCGTGGATTGCCGACACCGTAGCCAAGTTCGGACGACCGATATCAGGGGCCGCTAACATGGCTGGCGTCATTGGACGCAGCATCGCGCAAGACTGCGGAGCGATTCGTCACATCACCGATGCTGAGTTCGACTTTGTGATGGATGTCAACGTCAAAGGAACGCTGAACTGCCTCCGCGCTCAGCTCCCACACATACAGGAGGGCACTAATGGCCGTGGTGGTGGCGCCATTGTGAACGCTGCCAGTGTTGCCGGTATTGCAGGCATTGAACTCGATGGGCCCTACGTGGCGGCGAAACATTCTATCGTCGGTTTGACGCGAACAGCCGCCAAGGAAGAAGGTGCAAGGGGAATAAGGCTGAATGCCATAGCTCCGTGAGTACTCCTGGTCGATGCAAGCAGCTTCAGACTGACATCTTGGCCAAAGGGGCATCATTGATACACCCATGATCAAACAGATTGAGGAGTCCAAAGGCACTACAGAGCTGTTTGGCGCTCGTGATCCCGGCGCTCTGGGTCGCAAAGGAGATGCCGAGGAGGTGGCTGAGCTAGTCATATTTTTATTGTCTGAACAGAGCAGCTTTGTCAACGGCGTCGTGATCCCTATCGATGGGGGGTGGTTTTGCTGACGTGGAGGGTAAGGTTCTGAAGTGTCATCATATTCGAAGTGTCCAGTAGTCAATAGAGCTGAAGACACCGAGCATTTCCAACCTGTCCCCGACTTTCTCATCTTTGCAATGATTAGTTTTCTCATCGCGAACTCTGCGCTACAACAAAAGAGGAATGTCGGTAGGCAGGCCTTAACCTACCATTCTTCTTCATCGCTCTTGAAGTTCGATCTGTATGTTCTCAAAGACCCCCACCAAGACACCTAGAATTGGGTTCGTAGACTGTGTCTTGTCAATTGTAGTCACAGACCGAAATAGACTAGTCACTCGCTGTGGTAGGTTGGAGCCAATCGACAGGCATAATATGTCTGGCTTAGACTTAGCATGAAAGCGCCGCAGGAAAATGAGGTAGCCGTAAAGTATGTATACAGAACGTGTTCGAGCTGCGATGTGATGAACGCGAAGATCATTCGCGGCGCCGAGCTGTACATGTGGTGACTTACACTCTGAAGGTATATATTGTCAGCGGGATGATTATGGCCACCGGTTGTAGTAGCTGGAAAGTGATTTATGCAATAGTGTATGAGAATGACTTCTGGCAATGCACAGGGACGTCGACAATCTTGACGGCTGTATATCGTGCAATTCATTGTTATGGATAATGGTGAGTATTTGGGGATTGAGAGTTTAAGCTCACATGCTGTGCTGTCAGTCGATTCATACGTCTATACTAGATCCATTGTGATTTCATTCATGAGCCGGGTAGACCATCTAGGGTTTACTTGAAGAAGACTTCAGCTGGTGGCAGGAATAGCTCCGATCTTGTCGGCCACCACAACGGCCAAGCCTTTGAATGTTAGAGTGGGCGCCAACAGCTTCTGGAATGGATAGTCCAAGCCGAACTCTTTGAATATCCATGTTCTCATCTCGGCGCCAATCATGCTGTCCAGGCCGTAGCTTCCAAGCGAAGGCCCATCGAGGTCAAATTCGTCGGCAGGGATCATGAGAATGCTCGACATGCGCTTGGCAATGTGTTTTGCAAGTACAAGCAGAATCGCATCCGGGCCATCGCTCAATGCTTCTTTGACCATCGTCGCGAGACTATCACCATCTCTGCTAGCTGAGTGGCTTTCGCTGCCGGTGATGGCGGTACGGATGTGGCAGAAACGGGCGTCGTTGTACCAGTATGCATCAACATTCTCCGTTGAGCTCATGGACCTAGCTAGTTCGCGAGCTTCCATGCCCATGATGACCTGTGATTCCGTGGCTCCTTGCAAGTTGGTACGGCTCATGGCGACCTCGAAACCGCGAAGCATTTCATCCTCATCGATGCCATACAGGCCTTTTCGTGCCAGGGAAGCTTCGATCGACTCATTCTCAGCGACCAACCCAACATCCAGCACCATGGGAAGGACAAGTGAGGTCGCAGCAAGGTGATGCGCACTGCGTTGGAGAGCCAAGGCATCAAGGACGCTGTTGGCGGCGCTGTAGTTGCCCTGGCCAGTGTTTCCTAGCAGCGCCGAAATGGAGCTAGTCATAACAAAGAAGTCTAGATCTAGGCCCTGGAGGCTCTTGTGGAGGTTGAGTGCACCCTGAGCTTTGGCAGTCATGCATTCAGCGAAGGATGCATAGTCCATCTGTTCAAACATTCCATCCTGTTTGTCTGAAGTCAGTCTTGCACTCACAAGGTATGCTGAAGACAGCTGCTATCACTAACCTTCAGTAGGGTGGCGGCATGCACAACGCCCCGGATAGGACGCTCTGAGCTCAAGCTGGCGATGGCATTCTGTACAGCTTCCTCGTCGGATACATCTGCGCGGATGATGGACGTGGAGACCCCAGACTTCTGAAGGCCTTCGACAAGGCGGGCTGCCTCGGGTTTGTCCGCGCCGGACCGCGAGAGGAATGCCAGATGTTTCGCGCCACGCTCGCTCATCCATTTTGTCAAGCTTCGACCGAGCCCTCCCAAGCACCCTACAAGGAGGTAATTCGCGTCAGGCGAGAAATATAAATGGGTTGGCCCGGCCAGTATCTGTGATACCATCTGTCAGCAAGCGAAATTTCCAGCCGTGAAATTGGGTAAAGGTGACTACCTTGACTCGACTCTGACCATAGCTGAAGCGCGCAATCCATCTTTCACCCCGGCCTTCAGCGTGAGTGATTGCGCCGTTGGCTTCGCTCACATCGACTACTTTCACCAGCTCACCTGACGCGTTCTCGGAGATGGCTGGGTATGTCTGCAGCAGCCACAGCGACTGCTTGAGAAGTGTCGTGGCCGAAGCGGGGTTGTGGCGAAGTGCCTTTGAACTGGTGCAAACGAAATTCGAACCTCTTGCGAATGGCAGGGGATCTGGCGTGACATTACTAGGGGATTCGTTGACCAGGAAGCGGCAATTTGGCGGGATGGACCTCCAGATTTCCTTGCTGAGCGGAGAGAAATCATGAGCAACGATGGTTAATGTCCCCGTGGCCGAATCTTTGTGCAGCTGCTGGATCGAACCTAGGAGCACGTCTAGGTTCGAAGAAAGCAGAACTTGTTCAGACCTGAGATGGAGCCGAGACATATACTGTTCCTTTTCTGCTTCCGATTCGACGACTACGCCGAAATTCCAGCCGGAAGCCTTTGCGAGGTCGCCCATCATGCTCACAATGGAGATGGGACCAGGAAGTGCCAGCAGGAATTCGCCTGGCGCTAACTTGGGCCCAGTCAATCCGAGATGGACCAGAGGGCACAAGGGCGACAGAATCTGCAAGAGGCGTTCGGGAGAAGCAAGCACATTCTCGTCAACAAGAGCGAATGTAGACGTGTCCACCATCGTGTGCAGTGTGTCGTATGCAAAAGCAATTGCACGTTTACCCAGGAGTGTTTTATCAGCGGACGAGCCTAGTGCTGTGATGGTCCCGCAAACAAGCATCTGCGATCCAGGATGCAAGGGGCGTACTTCCGATGCAAGAAGCAGGAGTCGGACTTCATTCTCGGCTAGAGCAGACTGCTCAGGTTCTGGTTCAAACGTTAGCTGTCCACCCACAGTAGAAGCTTTGAGCTGCACAGTCGCCGGCAGAAGTTTGTCCTCAGGCTGCTTGTTCACCCGGTTCAAGGTCGAGCTGGGGTAGACGCGAGAGATGTGCAAAACTCCTCGGTGCAGCCAAAATTCGGTATCCAGTCCCGAGTCCTTGATCTCCGCCGTTTCCAACTTATCACAAATTGTTTTAGCGACGTCCTCAGTCCGTTCATCTAGGTCAACGTCAAGAAGTACGAAACGGGCGGCGGCTTGCTCGGACCGAATGACACGAAGTAAGCCCTCAGCCAAACCAGCTTCTGCACATTTACCCTGCTTCACACCTTTAGTGAGCCACAATACGTGGACACCCGAGGTAAGAACTTTCTTCACAGCGCTGAACACCCTTGCTTCCAACAACATGGAGGAAGATGAGATGGCTGTGGTACTGTCAATCACGACATGTGTATCTGAGTCCGGATTAAAGTCCATGATCGACTTCTTGTGAACATTGTAGTCAAGCAGAGAATCTGGGACTATCCCTGGACTGCCTCCAGGGAATGACAAGACAGTGACGGTACCCATGCTGGCAGTTGTGCCATTCGCCGAGGCTGCATTTTCGCAGTGTACGAAATGCTGCCCGAACAGCTCAGAGCCAGTAGGAGGTGGACTGAAGTCTGCCGAAAGGCCAATAAGCCAGCCTTGATTCTTGACCAGAGGTATGACGATGTCCGAAAGGTTGCTGGATTGGCCGCCCGCATACTCAGCCAAGACAAGGTCAAACGGACCGCCACAATCTTGTAAAGAAGCGGTAGTCACACGAGCTCTGTCGTCGTCGGAGAAGGGGACCTCCTGCTCCCCGTCAAAGCCAAGTGTGATACTTGCATTACGAGGTAGAGTGTTCAGAACCATTGCCACGGTCTCTCTTGTTGGCGCACCACATAAGAGGGCGGTCTGCACAGGCTGGCGATGCGAGACAAGCTCCACAAGCTTAGTAAGGCTCTCCTTTGCGTTCGACCATTGATAGTCAGTTACCTCTGACCGGAGAGTAGAAATATCAGGCTTCCACGAAACAACCGAAAATGGTTCTGGGCCAGAGCCGACACCTAGACCACCTGCTGGGAGAGCGGCATCGTATGTAGTGCATACAAGATCCTGGATGTCTAAGAGCAGTCTGCCGTCAGTGGCCGAAAGACGAACATTGGTGTTGAACTTCCGGTCGTCGAAGCCATCGGTCCATGCTTCGGCGTGCCCCGTCGACGCAGCAATATCTTTAATTGGAAAGAGCGACATTTCCTGGATTCGAGTTGGTACCACACCCCACGGCATTTCCTTATGCCTTCCCTTGTGAATGGAGATGATGATGAGTTGCAGGCAAGCATCGATTGTGGAAGGGTGAAGAAAATAGCGAGACTCTCCCTGCATCATACCAGAGCTTTCGGCCACTGTTACCTCTCCTGTAGCATGATGGATGCTGCGATCTGTGCGTACTCGCTGAAGCCGTTGAAAGGCCTTTCCGTAATGGAAGCCAACTCGTTCGAAGGCATCGTACCATCGCTTGCCCGACACACGCTGGGTCAGTGCCTCCTCATCTACTGGGCTGCTCCTAGACTTGCTGTGCCCGTGACTCGATGAGAGCCGTCCCTCACAATGTACAGTCCATACGCCGTCCGACAGGGACTCGACCGCGAAGGAATGCCAAGTCGAGCCGTCGGTGGGTTTTTGCAAGCGAAGGACTGTTTCCACCCCGTTATCATCGTTCGGAATTACGAGTGCAGTCTTGATCTCAACATCGCGGAGCGTCACACCATCAAAGGAGCGGTGCTCCGTTTCGTGTACTTGTCGAAGGGCCTCTATCGCCAAGGAAAGATGACCGGCAGCCGGAAAAATTGCAGAACCACCAAGCTAAGCACAATGTCAGTCAGGCATATTTAGTATGAAAGCACCATCTAATCTTACCTCATGGTCTTTGAGCCACGGAACATCACGATGACGAAGTACGTTGCGCCAAATCTGGGCGTGGGTCGTAAGCCCAGACACTCGGCTGCCAAGGAGATCGTGGCGGTCATAGATTCGAGCCCGCTGTTCAGCACTACCTCGCGGCTCCGCCCAGTATTTCTTCTCGTAATTCCACTGGTAGGGTGGTAGATCAACGAGGAGATACTGCGTCCTTGGCTTCCGAATCCTGGAGTCAGATGGGTGTGTTGGATTGACATCTTCCAAACTGACCGGGTAGCCGGCCAAGAATAACGATCCAGCCACGGAAAGAAGCTGGACAGCATCATTCTGATTGCGCAGCAACGAAGGTACGTACGTAAGTCGGTCGAGCTTGCAAGCCATACGGATCTGCTTGAAGGGTCCCGATAGCGCGGAGTGAGGTCCTACTTCAATGAGGATGTTCACATGGCTGAGGTCGCTATCACGCCCAAAGTGTTGTACAGCTGTGTTGAAAAGCACTCGCTGCTGAAGATTCTTACTCCAGTAAGCCGGGACCAGATGTTCTTCAACAATGGCCTCGCCGGTGACAGACGAGATCATCTGAGAGCGCGATCGACGCCACATCAAGTCGTCTTCAGTGAGTGTCTTCAATGCCTCAGGTAGCATTATGTCGTACGCAGTACCCACTGGAGCCATGTGTAGAGAGTGATACGCCCTCCCGGTTTTGAGCTCACGGGCAAATACTCCCTTGGAGCTCAGGGTCTTCTGAAGCGCAACAATGGAGCTGCTCGAACCACTCAAAGTGACACTACTAGGAGAATTCTCGCAAGCGATGCATACGTCCTTCATACTTGGGTCCAGGTGCTGTTGGATTTCGTCGGCACCCAAGCCGACAGCAAGCATAGAGCCGGCGGTCGAATGCTCAGCGACAGCGCGACCACGGCACATTGCAACCAAAATTGCCTCTGGCGCGCTGATCAGACCAGCAGCATACGCAGCCCCAATTTCTCCAGAGGAATGCCCGATGCTCACCTCAGGCACAACATCCCACTGAGCGAAAAGGTCAACCAGCGCAATTTGTATAGCTGTGCAAAGCGGCTGAGTGACTTCAGGTTCATTGATGCGCTTGGTAGTGGTCTCGTCTTCTCCAAGAAGCATATCCGCAATCCTGAAGTCTGGTGGAGGGTACATGCGGCTCAGGACACGATCAAGCTTCTCAATGGTGTCAAGGACGACGGAGAACTCCCGAAGGGCAGCCCTGCCCATACCGGCCCATTGTGCCTAGGTCTACATTAGAAGGGCGATGAAATGATTGGTCGGTCCCTCACAACTTACACCCTGTCCCGTGAACAGAAAACCGACACCAGTGGCCTTCTTTGACGCTACACCGATCTGTATGGAGTTGGGTGTAAATGCATCCGCTTCCTGCCCCTCGTAGGCCACCGTGAAGGCCCGATGAGAGAACATGGTACGATGCAGATTCAGAGTGTGTGCTAAGTCAGTAAGGTAGTAGTTCGAGGCTACATCGCCGATAGCCTTCACGTTTCGCGACAGAGTTGCCTTGTCGTGGGCGGAGAAGCACAAGAGGAATGGCTTCTGACTGGAACGGTCATATGGAGCTTCACGTTTGGCCTTGGCGTGTTGATACCAAGGGTACAACGAATCGATCGACTCGACGATGACATGTCCATTGGTGCCGCCGTAGCCAAAGGAAGAAACGCTTGCTCGTCGGACGATTGAATCCTTAGGCCATGGGGCCGTATTTGAATGTACCCGGACATTCCATTCTGCTTCGAGGACTACAAGGATGCATCATTAGTCGACGAAAAGAACGTTTTTCTGGGTCGTTTCCACCTACTGTTCGGATTGAGGTTAGTGAAATGAGCGACGCCAGGGATCAGCGCTGCCTCCGTCATCAACGAGGCTTTCATTACTGCAAAAATGCCACTGGCGGCTTCGCTATGACCGATATTGGGCTTGACCTGTTGTCCAGTCAATCATCTTGTGTCTCAGGATTTTGCACCATGCAGAATTGGAAGGCCTTACTGCTCCCAATAGTAAGGGTTTGTCTTTGGGTCGCGTGTCGTTCATGGCCCGGGATATCGCCCTTGTCTCAATCGGATCTCCAACTGCCGTACCAGTGCCGTGCAACTCCGCATACGCCGTGAGGTTCGGGTCCAGGTCAGCCTTCTGATAAGCTATGCGTACAACACGCTCCTGACCCAAGACACTAGGGTGCGTAATTCCCATACCGTCAACCTTACCGTTCCTGTAGAGCAGAACGTCAGGGCACATTTCCTTCTTGTAGCGCTTCTGGGAAACTTACGTGTTCACGGCAGTTGATCGTATTACTCCGCGAATCGGATCACCATCTCTGATAGCGTCCGTGAGACGCTTTATATACAAAGCTCCAGCTCCTTCAGCCCGGCCGTATCCGTCGGCAGAGGCGTCGAATGTGTGGCAAATTGATGTCGGAGACAAGATGCCTAGCTTAGCAGTGTTCATATGCTGATCCACAGTGACGATCAAGTTGACTCCTCCGACAAGAGCCGCATCACAATCGCGGCTCCGGAGCGCATGGCACGCATTATGAAGAGCATAGATTGAGGATGAGCATGCTGTATTGATGGTGAAGCTATCGCGAAAATTAGCAAGACGTCGAGAAGATCAGACACATGGTCTAACCTTGGACCCTTCAAATTAAAGGTGTTCCCAATTCTGTTGCTGATGATACCGGGATCGACACCGGTCGCAGCATAGTTATGACGGAAGTCGGGGTCGCGAATCGACATTTGTTCTGACGAATGTCTGATCAGCTAGAATGAATCACCAGTAGATCCAGGGTACTCACGATAATCAGATGTGAAGGACCCAACGAAAACTGCAGTATTCGACCCGTCGATTGTGTCCAATGTCAAACCTGCGGATACAAAACTCTCGTAACAGACCTCCAACATTTTCCTCTGCTGTGGATCCAACCATTGCGCTTCGATGGGAGTCATATTAAAGAAAGTGGGGTCAAAGTCCTCCGGGCTTCCATCAAGGAAATAGCCACCCTTGACATTGAACGAGCCAGGCCGGTCCAGAGTCTCATGGTAGTGAGCGTCAATGTTGAAGCGGGATTTAGGAACTCTTGGGGTATTCCCAGAACGCTTTTCGATAAGCATGCGCCAGAAAGATGAGTCAGAGTCGATCCCCCCCGGAAGGCGGCAACCTGTGAGAAGTGAGCACTCAGCATCAGGACGCAATAACTACATGTGGGTTCAACGACTTACCCATGCCACAAACGGCAATGGGCTCCAGCGTTGAGCTTTCCAGCCCATCGTCAGGCTCCGACCGGGGCGACATGATGGTAGATAACCTGGGTCAACAAGAATGGCGTATGGATGGGGAACAAACTCGCGTGAAACCTTGGGCAGCAGGTGTGGTCGAGACCGATGTATGGTCCATTCATATTTATCGGTCTCTATCCTACTTTTACAATGGACCCATATCGAATACCTGAACCATGGAGCATGTCCTGTGGGTCGGACTCGTCGTGCCCGAACCTTGAAAGATGCCCGGTCAATCTGTCCTCTGAACGCAGGCTTCCTCCTTGGATCACCGGGCCGAAGAACCCGTTCTTTTCAGGGACCGGCGACCCTGAGCGAAAGCTGCTCATGACGATCGAAAGTGTTGACTGCGCAGATAAATTTTCCAAGGATCTGTCCCCAAGCTCTTTGTAATCGATACCAAAGAAATCTGCCACCTCATTGACGATGCACATTTCGAAAACTACCGCGTACTTCCGTGGGTTAGCTTACCTTGCTGTTTTCCTGCTCTGGGGAATTTCTGTGTTAAATGGCACAGTAACAGCTTTATTGCTGGCAGTCTGGAATGGACAACTGGGAGATACTGGAGTCACTCTAAAGATCGACTACACGGGGTTCCCACTCATCGATTATCCAATTGCCCTCCTGGTCGCTTTTTTCTTCTACGGAACCAATGGCTACGACGAAGGGTACCAACTGTTCCTGTTCGACGCATACTCAACGTTACAGTCCGCCTTCGTATGGCTCTACATCGAAAGTCTCCGTCCCGGAGATAAGAGTAGATGGGTTCGACAGTAAGTACACCTCCCCCAGAGACTTGGTGATGTTCCGTAACACTTAAACACGTAGGCCATTGATCTTTGGAATACTTTGGCAGTGTTTCGGAGCTGCCATATCCTTACCACTGTACTACGCATTCCACCTGGAGTGGATCGGCGAAACCAAACCTGTGCGAGTGATGGATGTGGAGAAAGTCAGGGTACTTCCCTTGAGCTTCGTCCTCGGAGCAATCGTGCCGGTCTTGGTCGGTATGGCGCCCACTTGGCTCGGACCGAACATCCGATCAGCAGAGGTCCACCAGAGCATTCTAGCCGCCTGGCAGCCAGACCCTCTCTGGGTGTCATGGATTCTCGTGGGGGGAGCACATGCCGTCACATTGTGTATCGGTCGACCCTCTGCTGATTCCGACAACAGACGGAAGGCATACTGGTGGACCCGCAACACTTATCTGCTGGCTGCGTTATCTTCCGCCCTTGGACATCTATTTGTCGTGATGCGAATCATCAACAGCATGAATGAAGACGTAGAGTTCATACGGATGTACGTACCGTTTCCGTTTTCTGGTCCGGCTGGTACTGGCTCCAATATATTTGTCCGCGGCCCGTGGCTCTTCTTACAATACGACCTCATCATTATCAGCTTGTCCAGTCTATCTTGGGCATTCATGGTTCTCAAGCAAACTCGACTGGGGCGGTCTTCGCCTCAAGAACTTCTTTGCTTGAGTCTACTGGCTGGAATACTGACGATTGGGCCTGGTGCTACCGTCTCACTGGCCCTGTATGTCCGAGAGGAAGACTTGACAGATGCCTTCAAAGAGTCGGGCAAGTGAGCGTGATAGACGGTCTTAAGCGGATGTCGCTGTATATATAGATATACATACATCTCAACCATAAAAGCCCAGGTCTCAGCTCCATCAGGATTATTATTGGAAGAACTGTAATGATCACAAGCGCTGTATGGCATGCAGAGAGTCTATACTACGATCAATATTCTGTTTTGCGGCGTGGTTATTCTGATGCTTCGACTCGTCGAGGATGGAACCCGACTGCACTGCAAGCTCGGATGTACACGTGTGATATTGCTTCTCCAATAGAAGCATTTAGCAGAGACTTACAACCTGGAAGTTTCCTTAACCTGCTTTGCAGAAATGTCCGGAGCTGGAGCTGGAGGTCTGACGTCTCGGTCATTCCGGTCCGGCTTCGTTGAATGAAGTGGTACATGCCCAGTAACCCACTCCATAGTCTAGGCGGAGAGTGTTACTCAAGATGGGCATTGAATATCAGCACGAGTAGCAAGGGTCGTCGGTCTAGTCTGTTCGTTCCGCTTGCATATATTTGATCCAGACTTAAGGACTTCCTCCGGACCTGAAGTGCAATCTACCGTGGCCCATCATGGAAACAAGGACCGTGCAGCGGGTCGATGTAGCCATTATCGGCGCAGGTCAGCTTCTCGTGTCTTTCATGATCGCTGCTGAATCTAATACTTGACAGGATGGTACGGCCTGGTTGCAGCAAGGACCTATCTTCGCGTCCAACCGACCGCCAATGTTCTCATCATTGATTCAGACAGCTCCGTTGGCGGGGTATGGAGTAAAGATAGACTGTATCCAAATCTCGTGGCACAAGTCAAACTCGGAGTGAGTGGTAACGCTGGGGCCGTTTCTGCTCTGGCTCGAGAGTCCTGACCAATGCCCAGCTCTTCAACTACTCCGACACCCCAATGCCTCCCAACCATGGCAACACCAATGATACACGCGTGACCGGCGAGATGATCCACAACTATCTGCAAAGATACGCTGAAGACCACGATCTCCTTCGCCGCATTCGTTTCAACACGTTTGTGGAAAATGCCCAGCAGTCCCCTGCTGGATGGCGACTGACCCTCCGCGGGTCGAGCGATCTCATCGAGTCCTCGAAACTGTTAGTAGCGACAGGCGTCACGTCTATCGTGAACCTGCCGAAGTTCGAGGAAGCAGATGATGCGTCCATTCCGATCATTCATTCTCGTGATCTCGGGGCTAGCTATAAAGCGATTCACGATGAGAAAATCCGTACGGTCGTGGTGGTTGGTGCTGCCAAATCTGCCTACGATGCCGTGTATCTGCTTCTTAGCATGGGGAAATCGGTGACTTGGATCATTCGCACCGAGGGTGCCGGACCACTCGCGATTCTGCCATTCAAAGTTCTCAACATCTTGAACTCAATCGCCGTGGCATCTACTCGCTTCATGACCCATCTGAGCCCGTCGATCTTGAACACTAAGGGTTCTCTGTATTGGCTCTTGCAGAGGAATCCCGTGGGAAGATGGTGTACCGGCAAATTTTGGGACTTCCTGGATCATGTCAGTGGCGCCCACGCTGGTTACAAAGTTGGCGACCATGTCGGGCTCTTGAAACCGGAAATCGATCGTCAAAGGTGAAAGATCCCGGCGTTTTCGTGTAGAACTTCCTAACTAATCAGGATTGCAGTGTTTTCTGGGCGCACTCAGGTCTGGGTGTAGTCACTCTTCCCGATTTCTGGTCCACTCTACATAATCCCAATCTCACGATCATCCGCGACCAAATCCGAACCATCAAGGACCAAACAATCCATCTCAAGCAAGGCCCGAGCTTCAACGCCGAGTATGTGGTGATGTGTACCGGATGGGGGGATCACTTCGGCATGTTTGATGCCAGCCACAAGGACAAAATTGGTCTTCCAGCATATGGCGATGACATTTATTCAGTAGAAGAAACTTCCAAACGGCCCGTGGGGCCCGACTGGGACCACTACGATGCCGCTGCTGATCGGACAGTCCTCACGAAGCTGCCATTCCTTGCCAACCCCCCACGCCTGAAGCGACCGTCTCTGCTCAATCCGCGCTTCCAGAAAAAGTGGCGCTTATATCGGCGCGCGATCCCTGTTACGATGGCTGGAGAAGGTGATCGGTCCATCGCCATCTTGGGCCAAATCCACACCGTTCAGACACCACTTGTATCCGAAATACAATCTTTCTGGGCAATCCTCTATCTACTCGGCGAGATCGACCTTCCGGACATGGACACAATGGCGACCGAGATTGCCCTCTGGAACGCGTGGACCCGGAGAAGGTATCTGAACCAAGGCCAGAAATTCCCCTACTCACTTTACGATTTTCTTCCGGTAAGCCCCTCCCAGCCAGGGTAACCAGGCGCTGGGTATCTCGCAAGCGAAACACAATGCGTAGAATCATAGGCTGACTCGAAACGACAGTATATCGATAGCATCTTCGAGGATTTGGGTTTGAACAGTCGCCGGAAGTCGAATGCCGTTTCAGAGCTCTTCAGCCCCTATCGTCCTGACGATTTCAATGGCTTCATTGACGAGTATCTCGCGAAGAGGGAGGAGACTCGTTCCGCAAAGGCATAACGCTAGGCACGGAGATGGGTGGTCAGTTGTACAGGGCTACAATAGTAAGCAGGAATGCCGTGGTCATCATTGCTTCCGCCTTTTTCGCGGAGGATGACAGTACGATGTTGTCGCAAAAAGTCGATGGAAGCAGACTACCAATGCTCATGAATGTGGCAATGCTCGCCAAAGACTGCCTTTTCTGCTCGGATGTAATCTGCCAAGAGTCTTCTCGAGCTTGTTCCCGTACATACCGGCAAGGTAGAACGTGCACCGTCTAGCTGTGTGCTAGGGCCGAGGCCGAAAACACTGCGCTGCACTTTACCAGGACGTCGAGACCTTGACTACGTATGAAACTACAGTTCATCCATCTGCAGGCGCCAATATTGCGCACGTATCACGTCGTAGACTCGACACACCTTGACTACGTGGCACAACAATACTTCATCCACATCAATGACATCCTGCATCCGTACATCGTACCACCTACACACTTCCACAATCTGCGGATGTCGTGTCCGAGCAGAGTGGCGACATTGGCAGCACCTCGCTATTGAATTGCCTGCAAAAGGGCTGGTCGTGATGAATGGTGCCTATCGATAGTGGTAAAAGACCTGATTCTGCATCGAAACACGGCTATCATGCCTAGTCTTGGTTCCTCCCATGATCAGTAGGTGAACTTCTGTCCCACCATCTCCTCGCTCAGCTTCCACAGTTTCTCGGCTTCGATGCTGCTCGTAGCCCATGTCTTCAAAGTATCCTTCGCCGGGTCTGCAACACGAGAGTCCAATAAATACGCGCCGTTGTGCTCTGCAACAATGTCAGTCAACTCCACTTTCGGTACGAGAAGGAGACGGATGGCATCTTACCTTTCAAGCTAGGCTCGAAGGCCGCAAAGACGTGTGTCGCAGCGCCTTGCTCTGGTGTCTTCACGGGGAACTCTTTCATCCAACCCTCTTCGTTGCCCCAGGCCCTGTGGACCGCCACTGAAAAGGATTTCAGTTCAAGGTCATCAATCACGACAAGTGAGACTTACAAAGTGTCTTGAAGTCGACGGTCCAGTCAATGTGGGTGCTTAAGCTAGTAGACCGAATGACGCCGGGATGCAGGCTGAACGCTAACAAGCCTCGACTGGGACCGAGCTTCTCTGCTAACGAGAGCATCATCAGGTTGTTGCCCGTCTTCGATTGGCCGTACGCATGCCACTTGTTGTAGTTCTCGCCATTCTGCGCTCAGGACATATCAGCAAAAGACCATGTGACGTTAAATCGCACGTTTCGCTGAACCGAACGTACCATGAAGTTGTAGTCTGCAAAACGGATCGGATTGAGCGAGTGCCCGTTACTGCTCACCCCGACGACGCGCGGCGATTTCGAGGCGAGCAGCTTGCCCAGTATCAGATTGGTGAACAGGAAGTGGCCGACATGGTTCGTGGCAAACTGGCTCTCGAAGCCGTCGACGGTTAGGGCAAAGTCGGTGGCCATGATGCCCGCGTTGTTGACGAGGACGTCGATATGCGGGACATCGCTCCACGAGTTCACTTCGGCGGCACTCTTGCGCACCGCCGCAAACGAGCTCAAGTCGAGTTGGAGGAGGCGCACCTGGACCTTGGGCTGGGCAGCCGTGATGGCATCGGCAGTCTGCTGTAGCTTTGCAGTCGTCCGGCTAGCCAAGATCAAGAGCGCTGGCTGGCCAGGGGCGATGCTCTCGACGAATGTAGCCCCGATGCTCCCCGGGGACACGCCTGTAGTCAGAATGACCTTGCCCTTGATCTCACCAGCCAGTGCTTGGACCAGCTCGGGAGCGGTGGTATCTTCAGTGTAGGGTGTGTGCGCCATGCCGCTGTTGGACAAAGGATGAGTTACAGCTGAGGAGGAATGGGGAGCTTGCAACGAAGCATCGACGATACGAGAGATAGGGAAACGATGGTGTCCGGTCCGGGTTGAAATACTTCCGGGCCAGCACCACCATCACACTGAGCTGGCTCCGTCATTGCCGTACAAGGACTGTCACTGGAGCCCGATCAATGCTCCAGTCCGATCGTCAAGCATAATTAGTCAGATATCTGTTGTTGCTCTGGACATTGATATGCATCTGGACGGACTTTAGCGGCCTACCTCCGGCCACTCCGGGACGTCGTGTCCGAGACTGGGCTACACCGGGCCGGGGTATGTGCAGTTTGTTCAACATGCGCGATCGTCCAGTACAAAACGTATTGGATGGACATCATGTCGGTCGCCGCGGACAGACACCAAGAGTGATGCAAGATGGGAGAGACGACTTCAGTGAAAACGGTGCTGTATATCCTTGGGTTGCTAGGTACTATTGGCACCTGGGGGCGTGCGGCTGCTGATGGATCCTTGCTGTATCTATTCCACGCCTTGCATGGGTCCAGCGCGTATATCTTGCCAGGGTCTGGAGCGGCATTACGGACGAGGTTCACCGGCATCTACTGGCCAGTCGATTACCTGCTGGACGTGTTGGTTGTTTTCTTCTGGGAAGCCGTCGATGGCTCGCACATCGCCACGTCTGCCATCGGCGTCTACTTCCTGGCACAACTCTATGCCATCCTGGTTGGCTTCTACACGGATAGCATTCGGCGAGGCCAGGGCTCGGGTGACTCCCTGATTAGGTCAATGAATCCACTGCCCCAATTTACTTACCTACTAACCTTTTCTCCACGTTGCAGACCGACCTTCTGGCTTTTATCTTTCCAAGCCTGTGCACTGGGCTGCACCGGCGCCATCTGGGGCTTGGCCTACGTTTCGTCGTCGCTCACTACTTCGACATCCGTTTCGCTGCACGCTCTGCAAAGCGCATCTCTCCTTCCCCCGCAGCGAACTACGGACATCTTTCCAGCGCTCATCCTTGGCTATGTAACCCCCGCCATCCTGATGGCATTGCCGTCACCAGATCTCGTGACCAACGACTTCCAACAGCTTGCAATTGCTGCATGGAACGTGTTCCCCTTGATCGTCTTCATCGCGTTCAAGACGCTGGCGACGCTCGCTCCAGCCTGGACTGGAAAGTCCCGAGGAAGCCCGGCGGGCTCTTCCGCTGAGCACCTCCGTGTCGTGCGACTGGTCAACAGCATTTCAATCACCATGAGTGCGGCGATCCACGTTGGCTGTTGCGCAATCTCGATCTCAACTGTGCTTTTCCCGCTACTGTTCAATGCCGAGTACATCGACCAGCTTCGACCTGCCTCGCTCTTCTTGCCCCCCTTCTCCATCGACCAAGGCGAAACCGTTGGGGATGGCGTCCGAAGCTTTTTCCTTTGGGATCAGGTGTTCGGATACGCTATCGTGAACTTCGTGATGATGCTGCAGCTGCACGCCGCTGTGAGCGCACGAGGTCGTGCGCCGAGTTGGCTGAAGTCCTTCATGCTTTCGGTGACGGTGTCTTGCCTCGCAGGTCCAGGGAGTGCGTGCTTGGCGCTGAGCTGGCTACGTGATGAGATTCTGTTCGAAGAGCGAGGGAGTAACAAACCAGTGATAGCTTCGGTCTTTTGAACTCCACTAGGGGCATAGATTAGGCCCATTTTCGAGCCGTCGAAAACAACGAGTCTGTGCCACGAGTCGACCGTACCTAATCAGATTGTGCTCATGTACGACCGTTTTGAGGTCCTGGTCTCATTGTCATCCCAATTCAGCTTAGAAACGGTAAGCAAAACGGCTTGCAAAACCGGTCGCATACACTCTATCTTTATTTGGATAATACACAGTCTTGAAAGCTCCGCACAACCACTTTCGAGTACTTGAATCCACCAGGGCGGACAATGACGTTTCCGCGGTAACAATGATAGTGAGGCGCACCCGATACATCTCACTTTCATTACCACCCAGAAAGACGTCACCACGAAGTAATTTCTGCAAGGCCAGGACTTAATTACCCGATAAGATCGACTCGGCAATTTTCTCAGCAAGCATGTCTACAACAAGTCAGCGGAGAACGATCCTAACACTTCCCACGAAACATCATGACCGGGTAGTAAGCTTACAGATTGTGCCCATGGGTTGACCAGGTGGCGACAGGGGCATCGCACTGGCGTCGACGACACGGAGACCCTCCACGCCGATCACGCGGGCACGAGAATCGACGACCGCGGACGTGTCATTGACACTGCCCATCTTGCCTGCGTGCTGTCAATAGCTGTAAAGGCAAGTGCTGGGGGGGACTGAAAGTGACTCACACGTCGATGCGCCGTGGTAGAGGAAACTCATGTTCTCACGTAGAAAGTTGACGATGTCTGTGGTAGAGTTGACGGAAGGCCCTGGGTAGACCTCTTGTTCGAAGACGCTGCAGTTGGCGGCAAGATCGCGGATACGGTGGAATGCCGCGATGGATTGCTCGAGGTCCACATCGCCGTTCAGTAGCCAGTTGGGGCTGATGACAGGTTGGTCAAGGGTATCGTTGCTGACGATAGTCATGTTGCCTCGAGACTGGGTGGTCAGCAGGACTCCACCCACAAAGAGATAGTTATCTTCAGGGCCAATGGGACCGAAGAGCTCCTCGAAGGCAGCAATCGGAACGTTATCTAAAGTCAGGTACTCTGCTTCTGGCCAATCAGACGGGAAGGTGTCGAGCCACGCCAGAGTCGCGTTGCTGAATTGAGTCCGATATGGGTCAGGGAATTTTTCCCAGCCTGCAATATGTTAGGATGTCCGACGGGCATAGGGATACTGTCCAAGAGGCATACCAACAGCAAGTCCGGCACCCACGCCAGAAAGCAGACCAGACTGATTGTTCAGATAGCTCGAGACAGCTTCTTCGATGACTGATTGATTGCCAGCCTGGAACTGGGTATTCGTCGTAACGTTGACCTTGTAGCCAAGAGGAACGACCGCTTGGTCCTACAGCACGATCCGATTAGTGCCTCCGCATATCACACCAACTTCATGAAAAGGTCGCCAACTCACCCATTCGTTCTGCCCGACCCCGGGACGATCTGCCACGACGTCAATGCCAAACTTTTCCAAGGTCGCCGTTGGACCAATGCCGGACACCATGAGTATTTGAGGCGAGTGCCACACGCCAGCGGACACGATGACTTCCTTGGCGGCGTGAAGGTGATATTTCAAATTTGCGTTCGCCGAATTGATTTGAACATCCACCCCCGTTGCCCGCTTTTGATCGTCAAATGTGACGCGCTTGACTATCGTATCAGGGTAGATCTTCAAGTTTCGTGATGTCCGAGCACCCGTTTGTAAGAATGAACTCTCGGAAGTATCGCGTGTGGCAGTACGGATGTCCATAGCCACGGTCAGTGTTCCATATCCAATCAATTTTCCGCTGTTGAAACCGTCCTGTGGCTCCAGGCCGATACCTGCCATAGCGGATTGGAGAGCTGGGCCTTCGGGACCAAAGTAGTTGCCATACGAGACATGTAGAGGCCCGCCATCTTCGATGAAAGCGGAAGCGTTGTAGGTGATGTTGATGTTCCCGAGCTTGGAGTAGTCGGGAGGTTGGAAGGTGCAGCTCTTTTGATAGGTAGGATAGACGCTGTCCCACAACCAGTAGTCATCGTCAACATCATTCGCCCACTTGTCGAACGTGCCGACAGTGGGACTGAGGTCCAATCAGTCTTTATACGTATATCATTCGTAGTCAAGAAGACGTGAATCTTACCGGTGGTATCCCATGTAGTTGGCTGCAGAACTAAAGCACACCTTAGTGACAAATTGTACATTTGGACGCTCGAACTTACCCGCCACCAAACGTCTGGGCTGTGATATAGTAAAGGGAGCGATCATCGTATCCCTACGAAGACAGTCAACCACCTATGAGAACATATTCATGGCCACTGCAGTACAGTTTGTACTTGAGCAGACAGGTACTGACCGCTTGCGGCGTCGTGTTGAGCCCGAGATATGTCAACGATGACCTTTCACCAATGGGAAAGTCCAACGTATTGATGTAGTTGTAACCAGGCACCTGTGTACGGTTGCCATCTTCCAGCTCGTAGAAGTTTCCTGCCTCGACTACAGCTACCGAATAGTTCGCAGGATCCATAGCCAGCCGAGCAGCTATAGTGTTACCGGCATTGCCGCCACCGACTACCTATTGGAAGATCAGTATCTTTGCACATGGGTTGTTGTAGCTTGGGAAAGTGCTCACGATGTAGTCGTAGGTAGCTTCAACGCCCGGCCGACCGAAGCTGTTTCCGAAGATCTCCGTCATGCCCTGCATGTTCAGAGAAGCCCCAATCGGATGCGGGTCATGACGCTTGGTTGGTGTCGCTGCTACTGCTGCCGCAACGCTAAGAAGGGGCAGAAAAAACATGATGGGCAGTGAATACTGTGCGACAACGTAACACAAGAGTGCTTTACCTGACTGCAAGAGCGTCTTGTATACCTCGACGGTTCCCGCGACTTGGGCATCTTATACGACTTCACGGCACCTGCTTCCGTGAAATCACACTCACTTCAAGGATTTCTCCTTGAAGGATACCGGCCCGAAGCTATGGTTCATCTTGCAGGCCTGGCAGAGGGATCGTGGGATCACAAGCAACATCTAACTGGCTCCTGACAACGTCCTGAACGTGTGGCCACATAAGCTCACCACGCAGCACTAGCCCTTTCTCAAGGCTAGCTAGTCTGCACGCGGGCATGTTCGTGCTCAGGAGGAACGTGGCCAGCGCGTGGTGCCCAAGCCTTTGCTATACTTGGTGACTTTGAGGATCGACCTCGTTGCATATCTGACCAGCTCAATTGCTCGGGCCGGTCGGGCTGTTCTCGCCGAAGGCTGATCTGATACGTCCAACACAAGAGTCTAAAACCCATTTGTGGATGTGATACGCGTACCTGGCCTCATGCGAGGCCAGGCAGTGGCTCCTGTAGATGCAGGGTGAGAAATCCACCGGCTCTTGGTCATACTGCTTCATAAGCCAGCAACCTTCGCTTACGATCGGAGATGGTATGTCGTGAGTTACGCAGTACGCTGTGACGCAAGCAAACCGGTCAGCATTTGGATCGAAACCTACGTAGCTTCGACTAGCCTACTCGACCGAAGGCATGTCGTAGATCGCATATTTGGTTATGATGTGGCGTAGGGCGTCGAAGATACCCACGCCCTCGAAGCTGACTGCCATCCCAACAATGAGCGTATGGGCGACTGCGCAGCATTTCGATACAGGTTCTCCGCTCGAACACTGAAAAGAAGCCGCAGATCATTTCGAACCTCTTGTCTTGCGTGCGTGGCTATAGCGTATTAGAAATCTCTAGATGCTGTCATGCGTAGGCGTTCGTCCGGTCGTGACCGAAGGTGTGCGGCGGGACAAACCGTCGCCTCGGTCGCGACGAATATATGGAAAAACCACAGTTACCTGCCAGCAAGCACAGCACTCGATGTTGACCGACAATTTGTGATGAAAAGAGCTCGGAAGATATCTGCAGAGTCGCCTAGCTCTAGGCCATGTCGTGGTGTAGGTAGAAAGGAGAGAGTGAAAAATGACCGAAATGCCATTTGGATTTATTCCGGTTGCGAGAAGCAGGCTGGAAAGGTAGACTCACTTCTGTGCTATGATGTCTCCATCTGAGATACTGTTCTTGCTACATTGACATTCGATGCCACGGCATGTACCATTGCTAAAGTGACGTCGTTCTGTGTCGTTCACATCAGATACATGTAACGATTTCTGTTCAGAATTCAATGGTAGAGGTGTCGAGCCCGGTTCGCACTTGTAAAACAATGCAGAACTGTGGACGGCCACGCAGCCAGAATATGGAAACAGATAGTCATTTCTGATTCCCTCCAAACTATCTCACGAAGCCACGAATATGGCGTAACTCTCAAAGTCTTTATCGGCCAACAACGCCTCCATCTCATCCTCGTAGAGGGTAACGATGAATTCGAACCCACCATTCTCCAACCGTGGCAAGACGAAAACGATACGAGCGCCTGCATTCGTGAACGGACTCATGAGGGGACGAACGGCATTGGGTCGGCCGCCGTTACCAAATACGCCAGCCCCGAAGTCGATGATGCTTGAGAGCGTCAAAAGGGATGTAATGAGCATACCCGAGCGGCCAACACGACTCTGACGTTCTTTCTTATCGGATCGCAGTCGGTTGAAGTCTGGTTGGCTTTGCATGAGCGAGAACATGTCCATCAACATGGCGGAATCAATACGTTTGGCGTTGTCGCCGATGACAGCCGCAACAGAGGCAACACTGGTCTCGGCCGAAATGAGCGTTGACACAGGTAGTGAAGACTGCAAGGTTGCGGTGTGACAGCCTAGATATCCCTGCGGCAGGGAGTGGGAGAAACCCGAGCGCCCGTCCAAGATCATGTCTAGCCAGCTGACATCTGTACTGGTTTTGTCCAGTCCCGAATGCATGGCATCCTTTGCCGCAGCGGTCGATCGAGCCCGTAGCAGACATTTCCAGATCAGACCACAGAGCGCCTGAATGCTAGAAACTTGTCGTGCGGTCCCCAGATCCAGGGCACAGTCTTTTTGTAGCTGCGTAAAGCTGGATGGAGATACATAGAAGATACCGGATTTCATCGTCCTCGAAGCTTCCGAATCAGCTGGGCGAGTGGCCGGGGTCTGCGTACACACTCCATTCAACTGCGGGTCAGGCGCGTCAAGGCCCAGTAAGCGCGAGACATATGGTTCAATCTCAGCAGGCGGTTTGCCCGTGCCTTCTGCGGTCCAGATACGTCTGTGAAGCGTGCGATCCGAGCATTCTAGCGACGGTGCCGCTGGCAGGGGACCATGGGACTGAAGCGCCGCGCAATGACTTGCCCAGCGCTCGACGAACGAAAACACACTCAACCCATCCCCAGCATTGTGATGCACAGCGGTCACGATCACACACCCGCCCAGGATAAAGTTTGCCTGCGCCACGACGACTTCACACCCTTGGGTAAGATCTGGCATGAAAGGCGCCCATATAAGTGCCTTGTCATCAAGAACGTCGGTGGGAAAGGCCAAGTCGGCGAGTTCGTCGTAGGATATGGGAGAAGCGTTAGGATTACATCGAAGTTGGTACGGTGGCGGGCCTAGTGGGTCAATCGACCCATGGCTGATCTCGAGCTGGCCTGGTCGCCAGCCTGGAGTATCGGATGACTGGAGGCATACCTTGCCGCTCAGCCAGGGCAGTTGGCAGAAAGTGTTTTGCAAGCCTGCTTGTAGCACGGAGAAGGCGTCGGCAACCTGCACGCCGCGCTTGAGGGTAAGGTAGAATGCTAAACAGGAGTAGTTGGGAGGTGGCAGGTGGTCGAGAGGAGAAAGAGGAATACGTGTAGTCATCGTCCGTCTTTACAGCACGACGGGAGCAATAGGATAGATTGACGCAGGAACAGGGTAACGCCTTCGGGCTGCACTATACGAGGCTGAACATGCTATAAATCGTGATAGCAACACGAAGAGCATATCAAGTGGTGGGTGATCGGCATATCGGGGGTGTCGGAGCGAAGGTATGCCATAGCAGGACCACGGAGTGCCACTCGGACGCCAAGATCCGGCCGTCAACAAGTGAGATTGTCGCAACTTGTGTAAGCTGCTGGCGAGTCGCGGCGAACAATAGAAAGACGCTTTCTGGTAGGCTACAGTGAGGGTCCTCCGGCCCCTCCATACTCTGAGCGACTATATTCCATGGTCATTATTCCCGCATTATGCTGTGTGAGCGGCACGCCTCTGGAGAGACGGATAGATGCTGCATGCTCCGAACCACCGATGGCACCGCCAAAATAGGTTCGCGCTGTGGAAGAAACTCCGTAAAAGCGCTCCCGTCCACCTCTACGTCGACCGCCATGCTTAAGAACGTGGTGGCACAAAAGGTAGGATTATTGAGCATCTGCACGAGAGGTTCCAACACCAGCCGGAAGGGCTTTGCAATGAACAAGGAAGTTCTGTCAATCAAAGGTCTTGGTCATACGGTGTCATGTATTGAGTACGAGGTCTTCGCCCCACGGGGAACATCTAGGTCTAGGTTTAAAGAGATTCATGATAGGGTGATGTGCTGTGCATGCTCCATCGAAAGATGATTCGGAGACGCAACAGAATGCTTCTCGTCTGCTCTGTGCCATTCCGACCTTGGTTATCCAAAAAGTCTTCAGGTGGCCGTGGATACGTAATTTTCTAGTTACCACTAGGCGGGCATGGCTTTTGTTCTTGCAATGGCTTGCTAATGTCGTAGTCGGAATGGAAAAACTGCTTCATCTCGGTGGTGCGCTTTTGGATTGTCGCATCCAGCACACTCAACTGCGGATATGTGCAATCGAGCCGATCCAACATCTGCTGCCAGGCCGCACAGTGTCGTTGTTGCGCAGTGTCGTGTACCTCGCGTAAGCGTTGCTCGAGGAAGCCCAACACTGCCACACAATGCGGCAGCTTTATCACGTCAGGCAAGTTTCGCAGCCACACGAGATAGTCGGCTGCTGCGGAAGAGATGCCGGCGATTTCGGCCTGGGCGTCGAATACGCAGGCGGAGAAGGCTTGAAACTCAGCGATGGCCCGACCGCTATGCTCGGCGCCATCGAAGTTGCCGATGGATGGGCGTGAGGAGTGCGACGAGGACGGGAGGTTAGACGCGCGGATCTCCCGCAGACTTGGCACCGGTACATGGCGGGTTCCGCTGCCAAGCTGCTGGTTGCTAGGAGTTCCGGGCGGGATGTCAGACGACCAGGTAAAGAGGTCATTGAGGCCAGGAACAGACATGGTATTGAGGAAGTCCCAGTCGACATCCAAGCTCGAGTGCTGGGACGAGCCCGGCGCACTGCGACTAGGAGAGAAGGGGAAGGTTTCGCCGGGCATCTGCGCATCGAACGGCGGGCAACCCTTGAACTCGACGCCCTGGGTGAGGTCTAGAGCCGGGCCCGGATTGTTGGCTGACTGGAGGGACTGCGCGCGTTGCTTCTGGATGTATTCCTCCGCCGAGTCTTTGGTAGCAGGGGACATGTCAGCGGTGGCGCGTAAGAAGGGAAGGAAACCATCTGCCGGACTTGCCTACACGGTCCCGCAAGGACTCGATGGTCTGAGCTAAGACAGCTTTGCTTGGCTTATAGGTTGGAATGTAGACACAGCTCTCGCCTGAGCGACGACACTGCTCACAGCTGGGTTGCTCGCCATTGCAGCGAACCTTGCGTTCCCTACACAAATTGCAGGCTTTGTGCCTTGGTTTGACGCTCATCTTGGAAAAGGACATCAGAGGAGATGCGCGTCAGCCTGACGACCTGTAACCCACATCACAGATATATATGCTACCGGCTGCCCCACGCCAGCCAGGCTGAGGTTGGTCTCGCGCGCGATAGCGAAGCGAGACAATGCGATCTGCGAGATGCATAATGAGCCGAGCGCTAAAATCTCACCTCATACCGACCTCGCAGCTCAGGAAGATGCTACAAATTCTCTACTTGTTTTGGGCTGCGTGAGATGGAAGGATTGCAGCACGCCTGATGCGAAGCTGTCGACAAGGGGCGGATGCAGCACTAAATGCAAATGATGCTGACCAGATCGTCGTGAGCTCGGGAAACTCGGTCCGGATTGTCCGTCGAGCAGCTTGAATGTGGGAAATTTCACACAATGGCTTTCGGAGACGTCGTGGCAGGTATTATGCTGAAATCAGTTGCAGTGAACAGAGAAAAGGACATGATTTGGGCGTTTGGCTGATGCTTGCGCGACGTTCCAATTCAGTAGTGCCGCAGCCTTGCGTCGCCGTTCTCCCTCACTTCCACAATGGCCAACCCTTCCGCAGCTGAACAACTGCATAAGCATGGAGATGGCGTGGATAGTGGCAATCCGTCCTGCCACAGCACAAATGGTGTGAGCCCGTGCCCACCACCTCCAGTGGCCATCATTGGCATGAGCTGCAAGTTTGGTGGTGATGCATCGAATGCTGATAATTTCTGGGAGCTCTGCATGTCCGGTGCGGATGCCTGGACTCCCATCCCCACTGACCGCTTCGATGGCAAAGCTCAATATCATCCTGATGGACAGCGAACGGGTAGAGTGTGTGGCAGTTGACCTCTGACCGCTGGCTCTGTCGGCTGATCTGTAAGCGCTCTAGCATCACGTGCAAGGTGGCCATTTCATACATGAAGATATTGGCGCCTTCGACGCTGCCTTCTTCAATTTCTCTGCAGACATGGCGAGTGTGAGTTTAATCTGTTTCTCCGTTCCTGGCATCTAAGTTGACGTGAAAATTGAAAGGCTATGGATCCCCAGCTGAGACTTCTGCTGGAGTCCGTTTACGAAGCAGTCGAGAATGGTAGGACAGTCTTGCAACGAAATATGTTATCAGCTATCTTGGACTGACTAGCTATTCCAGCTGGCATTCCTGTGGAAATCTTGTCTGGCTCCAATACCTCTGTCTTTTCTGGGACTTTCGGTCGTGACTACTTCGATACCACTCTACGAGATCCCGAGGTCCTCCCAGCGCCATTCATTACGGGTAACGGAATGGCTATGTTCTCTAATCGCATCTCCCATTTTTTCGATCTCCATGGAGCGAGCATGACCATCGACACTGGCTGCTCTAGCAGTATGGCTGCTCTTGACCAAGCTGTAAAGAACGTGCAACATGGCGAGTCGGACACTTCTATCGTTGGAGCGGTGACCGCTTTACTGAATTCAGACATGTTCGTGTTCATGTCATCACCAGGGTATGTCCTGCACAGCTCTACTATCCTAGTACTCGACTGACACAGATATCGAAGCTTCCTCAGTGCTGAAGGTCGATGCTTTGCGTGGGACGAACGCGCGAGTGGGTATGGTCGAGGAGAAGGAGTAGCCACACTCGTTCTCAAGCGTCTAGACAAAGCCTTACAGGATGGAGACTTTGTCCATGCAGTCATTCGTGAGACGGGATTGAACCAAGATGGTAAAACTTCCACCATATCCTCACCATCTATGGCCGCGCAGAAAAAGCTGATCGAGGAGTGTTATTTGCGTGCCGGAATTGATCTTGCGGACGTTGGCTACGTTGAAGCCCACATGACCGGCACTCAGGCTGGAGACCCCGTCGAAGCTGAAGTCATCGCACAGACATTTGGAAAGCGTCGAGACGCTGACGATCCAGTCTTCGTCGGCGGCTGTAAACCCAATATAGGACATACTGAATCGGTCAGTGGCCTGGCGTCGGTGATCAAAACCGCGTATGTCCTACGTAACGGCGTAATTCCTCCCAACACGAATTATCACACACCGAGTCCAAGAATCCCTCTTGCGAAATGGAACTTGAAGGTACCAGTGCACAAAATTCGATGACACCAGCTCCTACTTACACCAAGAGTCATAGGTACCCACTAGTTCGATTCCATGGCCTGAAGCAAAGCCAAGGAGGGCATCAGTCAATAATTTCGGCTATGGAGGAACCAACGGGCATGTCATTCTGGAGGCCGCTCCTGACAAGGCAGCATGGGCTGACGTCGTCGGCAACAACGTCGGATCTAACGATCACGACACCAGTCTTGTGTATCTGCTCAGCTCTAAGACCTCGGAGGTGACGGAAAGTCTCAGCAGGCGACTCGCCAGTTACCTTCGTCAGTCAGTCTCAAATGGCACCGCTCCTCTACCCTATGACCTGGCATACACTTTAGCGGAGCGGAAGTCTCGATTCTCTTGGAATTTTGCTGTCAAAGCAAGAAGCATAGCTGAGTTGATAGAATGTCTGGAAAAGCCCGAGGGAAAGCCAAGACGCACGCTAGGAGCAGATGTTCGTGTTGGGTTTGTCTTTAATGGGCAAGGAGCTCAATGGCATGCTATGGGCCGGGAACTGATCGAAACGTATCCTGTCTTCGCCTCCGCACTCTGGCGTGCAGATCAGGCTCTGAAGACCTATGGTGCCACTTGGTCGCTGCATGGTTGGTTGTCCCCGTTAGCCACCTCTCACCCAGCCTTCTAATAGTTTGCAGATGAGCTTATGCGTGATGCGAAGCACACGCGAGTTCACGATATTGAACTTGGTCAACCGATCACGGTCGCTGTTCAAATATGCCTTGTTGAGCTCCTCAGATCATGGCATATTCTGCCTGCAGCGGTCACCAGCCACTCCAGCGGAGAGATCGCTGCCGCGTATACCGTAGGGGCTCTCTCATTTGAACAAGCGCTGGGTGTGGCATACTATCGCGGTTCAGTGGCTCTTATACATCACACCATGTCACCACAGGCTGGAGGAATGCTTGCCGCTGGATTGAGCGCCGAGAACGCTGCTGACTATCTTGAAAAACTGACGAGCGGTCGTGTGGTAGTGGCCTGCGTCAATAGTCCAAGCAGCGTCACCCTTTCCGGAGATCTGTCCGCCATTGACGAGGTGGCATCTCGACTCGATCAAGACGGCATCTTTGCCAGGAAACTGAAGGTTCCAATGGCATACCATTCCCACCACATGCTGAGCATGTCGCAAGAATACACTGAGAAGCTACAGGCGATTCTTTCCGAGCCACAAGTTTGGTCGGGCGTAACTTACGCATCACCAGTCACTGGCGGGATTGTAACGTCCCCCGCAGTGCTGGGTCCTGAGCACTGGGTGCGCAACCTGACCAGTCCTGTTCTCTTCTCCCAAGCTCTGGAAGCAATGTGCTTTAGCCCTATCACATCAAGCGGCACATCCCGCCAAGATCGTCACGGCGCGAATGTTGACATTCTTGTCGAGATTGGTGCACACAGCACACTCGCCGGTCCATTGAGACAGACTTTGAAAGATCGAAACATGCCTTACGTATCATGTTTGAAGCGATCGGTCAACGCCGTAGACAGCATGCAAGATGCTGCTTGTGAGCTTCTGGTTCGGGGCTGTGTGGTATCACTCAAAGACGTGAACTCTTCGACGAGCCAAGTATTGCCGAAGTACATTCCTACTCTACCATCTTACGCGTGGGACCATAGCAAGCGTTATTGGAACGAGTCCAGAGTCGACAGAGACCTGCGTTTCCCACGATTTCCGCCTCATGAACTCCTTGGTACACCTGTGGCAGGCTCGGATCGTCAGGCACCGACTTGGAGGAACTTCTTACGCCTTGCGGACATTCCTTGGCTCGCAGACCACCAGCTGGAGTCCAAGCCAGTGTTACCAGGGGCGGGATATATTGCCATGGCCATCGAGGCGATACGTTTGCTGCACGACCCCTCCGAGAAAGCTGTTCAGGGATACCGGTTGCGAGACGTGGACATACTCGCTGCCCTGATAATCCCGGACTCTTCGGCCGGAGTCGAGACTCGTCTATGCCTTCGACCCTGTAGCGAGAAGCAACTCGACCACAAAGGATGGTATGAGTTTGAGGTATGCTCAATTAGTGCGGATGCCTCGCAAATTCAACATTGTAAAGGCTTCGTCTCTATAGAGGAGACGTCTAAGCTTGCGCCATTGGCGATCAAGCCTGATGTGAGAGCACCGAGCATGGACACTTTCTTTGGTGTAGGTCAAGGACCAGAAAGCGTTAATCCGGAGTCTATATTCGCCGATATGCGGGAGATGGACATATACCATGGTCCAGCATTCCAGAACATACTCGCCTGCCAAGCCACGAAGAATGCAGCGATTTCGGACTTCCATATTGCAACTGAAACCCCGAATCACGAGTCCCCATATGTTCTCCATCCTACCACTCTTGACAGTATTTTCCAGGCTGCTTATGCGTGTGTTCCGAAAGAGACGAAGAAAAATGCCATGATTCTTCCTCGTTCGATTCGCGGCGTATTTGTACCGCGAGAATTTGCGAGACACAATGGAGAGAAGCTTCGGGCCTTTACAAGGCTGATCAAGTCAGAAAGTCACGGCGTTAGATGCAGAGGCCTTGTCGGAGATCCGAACGCACAAGAGTCTGAAACATCATTCCTGCAGATTGAAGACTTCTACTGCCACGCAGTACCCAGGACTGATGAAGAAGATGCTGAGTCGAAGACCACTGCTTTATGCGCCACAAGCCGTTGGGAGCTCGACGTTCTTCATGACGTCCCATCTTCGTTAAAAGACTCGTGGCAAATTCAGCTTACTGACGGAGAAATCAGCTTCGAGAAAAAGGTCCGCCGTGCTTCATATAACTTCATCTACGATGCCGTTCTCCAGCTCGAGGGACAAAACACCCAGGAGTGGGATTGGCACCACAAAATATTTTACACGTGGATGAAGTCCGTCGTTCAGCTTGGCCAATCTGGCAAGCTGGGCCCTGGGAGTCAGACCTGGTCGAAAGCAAGCAAAGGTATCAAGCAGAGGCTGATTGATGATTTGGTGCTTTCTAACGCTTCGGGTCGACTGGTCTGCCGAGTCGGCGCTCAGCTGGCGAGCATTTTGTCCGGAGAAATAACGCCGCTTGAGCTGATGATGGAAGATGACCTTCTGAACAGCTACTATCAAGAGTCACCGCCACTGAAAGACCGGTCCTACAAGCACCTCGCAAAGCTTATAGAACTGTACGGGCCGAAGGAACCAGGCGCTAGGGTACTCGAAATCGGCGCCGGCACGGGAGGTGCGACAATGGTGGTTCTGGAAGGTCTCGGTGTCAGAGCAGGAGTCGCTGGCAGTGGAACACTGCTTGGTCACTACGACTTCACCGACGTGTCCGCGGGCTTCTTCGGGGCGGCGCGGAAGAAGTTCGATCGCTGGGACGGCATGATCGACTTCAAGAAATTGAATGTTGAACAAGACCCAACACAGCAGTCTTTCGAGGCAGGCAGCTACGATCTCATCGTTGCCTCAATGGTACTCCACGCGACAAAGAGCCTCAGTACTACAATGGAGCATGTCCGTAAATTGCTTAAGCCGGGAGGCAAACTTGTATTGCTCGAGAACACTCAAGATCGCCTCGACCTGCATTTGATTTTCGGCACTCTCCCCGGCTGGTGGCTCAGCGAGGAGCCCGAGCGGAAAATGAGTCCCAATGTCTCCGTCGAGGCCTGGGACTCTGTCCTCAAGGTCACGGGTTTTACTGGCGTCGACTTTGAAATTGGCGATTGCGACCAGATGGAGTTGCAGTCCCAGAGCGTCATTGTGTCGACTGCACGACCTCAACCTTCATATCCATTTTCAATTTCTATTCTTTACCCGACGACATTGCCGCCGCAACTTTGGTCGTCCGAGCTCGTAGGGGCAATAGAGACTGCAACTGGTATCCGCCCTCATATTGAGAGCTTCGACAACCTTGAAGTCCGAAGTGATGTAGTATACATCTTCACGGCGGATATGACGACCCCGTTCGTGAACAACATCACGATCGAGGCGTTTGAAAGGCTGCGATCTCTTCTCGTAAACAGCCATGGCGTGCTCTGGCTCAGCTGTGGAGGCGCAATTGACGTCCAGGACCCGTTATACGCCCAGACGCAAGGGTTACTTCGGACTATGCGGCAAGAAGATACCACTAAGCGCTATGTTTCGCTGGATCTCCCATTGACCGAAACTCCTTGGGCAGCAACAGCAATTCCCCACATTGTCAATGTTCTGCAGCAGAGTTTTGATTACAATTTGGATGCCTTCAACATTGATTGGGAGTATGCAGTCAAGGATAACATGCTTCACGTTCCCCGTTTCTTCCCAGATCCGGCCCACGAGCAATTGTTGTGTAAAGACAAGATTGATCACTCACCCCAATTGGAATCATTCTGGCAATCGGGCCGACCCCTAGTATGGGAGACTGGAAAGTCAGGGTTACTGAACGATCTGTATTTCACAGATCCGACGATGAACCACGATGACATTCCATCTGGTGTAGTGGAGATCGAGGCCAGAGCTTTTGGGCTCAACTTTCGCGATGTCATGGTCGCGCTGGGCCAGCTCGACGAAACACTGATCGGACACGATTGCAGTGGTGTTGTCCTGCGTCTTGGCCCCGATACAGAGCAAAGCGGGTTGCGAGTTGGCGATAGGGTCTGTGCAATCGCTAGAGGGCGTTTTGCCAGTGTCAGTCGAGCTCTATGGACCAGCGTCGCTAAAGTCCCGGATGACATGTCCTGGGAGCAGGCAGCATCCATTCCGATTGCCTATACCACGGCCTATGTTGCACTCTTTGATATTGCGCAGCTGGAGAAGGGAGAAAAGGTCTTGGTCCACGCTGCCACGGGTGGCGTTGGACAAGCCGCTATCATGCTTGCCCAACACGTCGGCGCAGAAGTATTTGCGACTTGCGGCACGGAAGCCAAACGTGACGTCTTGGTGGAATCGTACGGGCTTGACCCAGATCATATCTTCTCCAGCCGACATCCGTCTTTCGCGCCCTCCTTGATGGCCAAAACAGGTGATAAGGGCGTCGACGTTGTGCTTAATTCACTCGCTGGTCCTATGTTGAAAGCCTCGTGGGACTGCGTAGCCCAGTTTGGCCGTTTCGTGGAGATTGGCAAGGTCGACCTCGAAGCAGCAAGATACCTGGAATTGTCGCCCTTTGCACGATCTGCAACCATGGCTGGTCTTGATATGTTGCAATACAGTGAGTACAAAGGCGCGAAAGTCCACCAAGCCCTAAATGCTGTCGTTGAATTGTGCCGTGTTGCACATGTCCGAACTGTGCCTGTCACGCTATACTCAATCTCCGAAATGGAAACCGCAATGCGAAAGATGCAAGGGGGATCACATATTGGCAAGCTTATTCTGGTACCGCGTGCAGATGATCAAGTCAAAGTAATTTCTCGGCCACCGACATTCACTCTTGACGACCCCTCATGCACATACATGATCGTCGGTGGACTGGGAGGTATCGGCCGAGCCGTGACCTTGTGGATGATGGATGCAGGAGCCCGGCACATACTTGTCACGTCTCGCAAAGCTGCATCACACCATGAAGCCGCATCGCTCATCACAGTCGCGCAAGGGAAGGGCTGTAATCTTCAGATCCACAGCTGCGATGTCTCTAACCAAGGAAGCTTAGCAAAATTGTTGGCGGAGTGCACTGGTACGATGCCTCCAATTATGGGTGTTATCCAGGCAGCCATGCATTTGGACGTAAGTTATCTCGAGCACCTTCGCAGTTCGCGCGAACCCAATCTTCTAACATACCGTGTTCCAACAGGACACCGTTATGGAGCGTATGACGTTCGATCAGTGGCAGAATGCCGTTCTTCCCAAAGTCGCTGGTAGCATGAATCTGCACAAGCAGCTTCCCAACGTCCGGTTCTTTGTCATGCTTTCGTCTATTCTTGGTGTGGTAGGCAACGTCTCGCAAGCAAACTACGCTGCCGGCAACGCTTTCCAGGATGCACTTGCTCGATACCGGACGACTCTTGAAATGCCAGCTACGACCATTGATCTAGGAGCCGTCACCGCAGCAGGATACGTCGCGGAGGCCGATGAAGACCTGCGTGGCCGTATGGAAAAGACGTATGGATCGAATATTGTCACAATCGACGAAGTCTTGCGACTCGTGGAAGCAGCTATCAGTACTGGATGCCATCTCAACTCTGATACAAGTCAGGTCGTCACAAGTATCGCAGATTATGATGGCCTGGCGGACGGCTCAGCTGTGAAAAGAGACAAGCGGTTTAGGACTCTACAGCTTGGCAGTTCCGCTGCCTTCACTGGCACGGTTGTTGAAGGCGCCAAAGATCCACTGGGCGAGCTATTACAGGCATTCTCACAAGCTTCAGGCGTGGAAGCGGCTGACTTAGCGACGAGTGCAGTGCAAAGCAAGGTGGCGGCCTTGTTCAACATTCCCATCACCGAGATTGATAGCTTCTCATCCCTGTCAAAGTACGGCGTCGACTCGCTGGTGGCAGTCGAACTGAGAAATTGGCTGAATGCTACGCTTAAGGCCAAAGTCACCATTTTTGAGATCCTCCAGGGTTCTTCCATAGCAGAATTTGCGGCGATGGTCGCGTCTAGAAGCGGTCTTTTGGCTACATCTAGGATATAGAAAGAGTATTCTGCATCTGCAGCTCCACTTTGATAGTCATGGCATCAAAGTATTTGTGCTAGCTGTCAGACTTGTCGCAGTCGCTGAATAGACAAGGGACATACTTGGAATCGAGCTGATTACAAGAGCCAGCATCCGTCCGCTAGTAGATATTACACTCTTCTGTAGTTGAGAGAGCGCAGTTCTCACCCGAGGGCGTACATGGAGAACAAGAAGTCTGTGAAGTCCGTGGGAGTGTCGCCAACTCTTAAGGCCGTAAGGCCTCCTCATCAAGTCTACGCTTTACGGCCGGTGTCAAGCAGCCTACAGTTCTAACTCCGTTCTACTGCCACATCATGTCGACATTGTATTCTTCCGCAGCAACAGAGCCTGGGACTTCGCATTCGCAATGCCTGAAATGATGGAACGAAGCGTTTTCGGCTCAACATCCTCGTCTCCCCCACTCGCAGGGATGCCTACATCCGTCCAGCGCTGGAACGTTATGCCGACAGATGTCAGGAAACGTATAAGATAGTTTATTCCCTATCAGTGTCTGACATAAGATCACTTCATTCATCTCTCACTTTGGACGACCAGCCTTGAATAGACTTAGGCATCACCTCGGGACAATTGGAGAACCCTACTCACAGCCATCAAGCAGCAACCATCATGGCCTTCATCAGTCTAGTCGAGCCAGCATCAACACGACCGCCATCTCAAGGCACTGGTCCCGCCCGCATGCACGGTATTATTCGTGACCAATTCCCTGCCACGTCTTGGCTAGCCTTCGGCGCTCTAGCGCAAGGGCTTCTATTCCTGCTCGTTGGACCCTTGGCCCTCCTGCCCGTCATCCTCTACCTCACCTGGCGCACAGCCGACACATGGCTGATGGCCTGGGGCTGGAAGAAGAACGCATATATGGACGGCGTCATCATGGGCAAGACCTCCGCCCAAATGCCCGACGCGACCGGTAACTTCAGCGGGAAACCCGCCGACTCGCAAATCGTCGTCTTCCTCATCGGCACGCGCAACAACCACCCTTTGAGCCTGCTAGCCCCGGGCTTCAAGCAGCTCGGCACGTACTTTGGCGCCATGACGCAGCAGCTCAGCGCGCGTGCGGAGGAGTTCGACTTCCTCGGCCAGACGAGCTGGATCAATTCGAACCGCCGCGAGGCGCAGAACGAGTTGATGAACGTGATGTACTTCAAGTCGTATGAAGGGTTGCATCGGTACGCGCACTCGGAGCTGCACCGCGAGGGCTGGAAGTGGTATAATCAGACGGTGAAGGAGCTGCCGCATCTAAGCATCTTCCATGAGACTTATGTCGTTCCCAAGGTGAGTTTTGGTTATGATTGTGATTTGGGTGGGTCTGTTGCTAATGGAACGTACAGGGACACTGGGAAACCATCTACGCCAACTCGCATGTCAGTCATTTCGGCTCCTCGACCCACCGGTTCCTCGACAAGGAGACTGGCGAGGAGAAATTCGCAAGTCCTATCGTTGATGCTTTGCGCGGGATTCTGAGGTCAAGTAAAGGCCGCATGGACCGGAGCGATGGCGCGGAGAATGATATCTATGAGCCTAGCGGGATGTTGTAGTCTGAATTTGGTCTCGAAGAAGGCATTGTATTTATGTCAGCAAGCGAACATAACGCCAAATGTAGCTCGAATCTCCCGAAGCTTTTCGATATGTTACAAAAAGTCCCTCAGCTTGAAGCACTCAGTACCGCCCCTCGAAAGAATCCGCCTTGTCCTCCACCGCCTTCCTCACCGCGTCCTCAATGGCCGTCTCCCCGCCCACCACATCGATCGCCAACCCTTTCGTCCGCTCCTCCTTCAAGCATGCGACCACAAACGACGCCACGTCCTCACGCGATATGGTCCGACCGAGATGCACTTTCCCTGCCTCCACAGTGCCCACACCAGGCTCTTGACTCAACCCGCCAGGCCTGACAATCGTATACTCCAGCCCACGGCGCCCGTTCTCCGAAACCAAGCTGCGGTCCGCCTCTAACTTCGCCTGCATATAGACGCCGATGGCACCCCAGACCTTCTCGCTGCGACTGCGGTCGTCGTCGTTGTACCATTCAGGCTCTGGCCGGGCGTTACGGTCGCGCACGTCAACCGCAGAAATGATCAGGTAGCGCTTGACACCGGCCTGGGCAGTGGCGTCCATGGACTTGATCGCGCCCTCTTGGTCGACAGTGCGCGTGCGTTCCGGGTTGCCACCGCCGGCACCCGCGGCCCAGACCACGGTGTCGGCCTTGGCATTGGTAATGGTCTCGGCGAGGGCGCTGACGGAGGAGGACTCGATGTCTTGCACGATTGGGTGAGCGCCGAGCGCGGAGAGGGCGGGCACTTGGGTGGCGGAGCGGATGACCGAGTGCACGGTGTGGTTCGCGGAGACGAGCTGGCGGGTGAGGTGCTGGGCGACTTTGCCGGAGCCGCCGAAGATGAGGATGGAGGAGGGCATGTTTGGGGAGGTTGTTGGAGAAATGTTGAGCTTGTTAAGCCGACGGCAGAGAAGGTTGAAGGAGATGTTTGTAAGAACTTAGCTTGAGATATGGGAGTCAACCAATGTGCGTGTTTGCAAGATGATGTGACAGTGCTACGGATATATGCAATGCAAAAGGTTGATGTCATGGAGTGAGGACTGCGTACGGTCAGGTACATGGATGCAAGTACCTGACCTGAGGTCGGTTTGGTTGCATTTGGTGGGGCCAATGATGGCTGGCGGGGTCGAGTAGAATTCTACGCCGACCTCGCACTCCTCTGGATTTTGCCTCAGGCCGATACGGGTGCAGTAATGGCGTGCTGGGGTTCATGATTGCGTGCTCTCAGCGATGAGTAGATACATAGTGATGTGAGATGCACTTAAGCGTCGTCTACGATTTTCATCATCTGTTTCCACTGATTCTGTTGATATGCTTTGCTTGATTATGCGTCCACGATCGCAACAGATCATACTCGAATGGCGTACTGCTTCAGATACTCGTAGTCGGCGACATTCTCTTCGACTGTCTTCTTGATCATGTCCGCCGCCTCTTGACCGTACTTCTCCACCCATCCGGCATACATCTCCTCGTCGCTCTTGGGCGCGTGTTTCTGTCCCGACTGTCAGCAATGCTGTCGTATCAGATTTCCGCACAAAATACATCACTTACGTGGACTCGTGGCTTAAGATCTCTCGAGTTGATGGCATCGTCATGAAAACCATCCCACTTCGAAAACTGCTTCTTGGCAAATTCATGGGATTCCTCCGAGTCCCACTCTAGCATGTCGCGAGAGAAGGGGAAGCCGATGCTGTCGCAGTAGTTGCGTATGATGGCTTCGGGATTATCTAGTAAGTCATCTGCATCCACGACGCAGATCTGAATGCTTCCAGCTGGAGCTGAGTTGCTGCTTTCTCCCTGACCACACACGCTCGGACCTACGAGGCCGGTGTCTTTGCAGTAGTCAAAAAATCGACGCAATTCCGTGTATCCGGCTTCGCACGACATGAAAGTGTCAAATTTGGTCCTTTCAAGAAGAGGCGGAATACAACAGCGGTAATAGCTCGGGATTGAATTACGAGGGTGGCGAATGAGGAAGGTGAAATGGAACTGTTTCAGGATCTCAGACGGCACCACGGTGGGGTTGTTGGGCTCGGCAGTACAACCTTCGTATGGGAAGGGTGAGCTTTTGGAAGATCCGTTGGACTGGAGAATGATGCCAGAGTCTCTCGCGGTGGCGGGTTGGTCATCAGCAGCACCGTTTGCGTCGGATGGTTGACCGTTGGTGCGCTTGGATGCACTGAGCGATGGAGCGATTCGTGGCTCCTGCTTGTTTGGTGGCACGATGTAGTGGATGATGTCTTTGATGAAAACTCGTTTACCCTGCAAAGACGTCAGAATGTGGTGCTAGAACTACATTCGACGTACTTCTGCAGATGATAAGGGGCGGGCCAGTCGCAGACGATGTCGTGAACGTGCCGATGAACTATACATGCGGTTCGATCGGCGTTGTCGCATGTCATACATTGCTTACAACCACTCTGACCCAGGCGGAGGCTGAGGAAGCGGTTTCGAAAGGATCACCCAGGAAGGGTAAGGTGATCGGTTCTTCAGGAAGAAACTTACCTCTTCGGCCTCTCGGTCGATCCTGTCTAGGATGGTCTTGAACGTAGAGTTGGCGAATCCGCTCGCCTCGCGAGCCTGCTCATCGTCCTCATATCGGCTACCCATCCTTTCAGGGCCGTAGTAGAATGCATCGCCGAACGGTTCATGGATGGTTTGTAGATCGTTGCGGCGGGTCATGAAAACCTGGCGAGGTGATCAGAACCCATAAACTCTCTGTGTGACTTCTGTACTCACCCGCTCAAAGGCAGTAGAACACGCCCGCGGGTGGGTGGCCATGAAAATAGGCTTGGATGACATAGTTGCGGTTCTTGTATTTGATAATTGGTCAGGTAAGGTAGGATAATAAGGCAGAGGGCCGTGGTAAGACTAGGCTCAAGTTCTTCGGATAGTCACAGTCTCTTGTGAAGTAGGACAACCCGGTATGGGATGAATTGAATGTTATCTGGCTCGAATCAAAGACTGCGAGGCATTATATGCGTGTACTTGAGTACAAGTAGGGATAAGAGACGATGAGTGGTACTTTGACCAAAACGGACTACGGCGAAGAAAAGAGACTGTTGGCAACGGCTGGCCTTGCTTTTGGCAGAGCGCCGAGGACGGCAAAACACGGTGTATGACGAATCGAGAGTTGGTTCGCATACAGTGAGTTGTTTATTCGGACCCGCCCAGCTGCGATCGAGCCTTTTTCTGGACCTGCCCTGGACCAATGTGGGTGGCGCATGGTTGGCAGCACAAGGAACGGTAGTCAAAGTCATCGGAAGATTCGGAACAACCCACACAACCATCAGGACGTTGTGCAAGCGATATGTTCATATTCTCACATGCAATACACAGCTGTAATGCATAAGAAAGTGGTGGAAAGGTTGGCTGGACTCGAGGTTCCCATTTCTTTGACTGCCTCTCGATTCAAGGTGTACACGACTGCTGAGGTAAGCAGGATCGCATGCTGGAACCGCATCGGACAACGAATAAACATGAAAGAATGAACGAATAGAAATGCGAGAATGACAGGTATCGTCTTCTTTGACGCAGACCTGCGCTTATCTGCATGATCGCCGATGCTGGTTTCAACGTACATGCCAGCGCCATTGTGAACTTGTTAGGCATGAGCTGTGCAATGTCTGAAGTGTCCCTAATGCGCTGCAGGGTAGCCGATGGAGCGTTGCGGAGGCAGGATTGCCGTTGGTATGGCTTGTGCCATGTTGTCTCTTGTTCCTGGTAGTATCGTGATGCTTAATTCCCGATGGCGAATGGCTGTTCCGTTGTGTGGGAAGTACCGACAGATAACATCAACGGTAGCCAGCAATGGTGCTACTCCCTGGCTCCGCAGCCCATGATGGAAAGTGCTGTCCGTTGAGCTGCCGCAGACAGTAGTATCAAGGTGTGTTGGGACCATGGGTAGTGCCCTTGTCCATGTGCAATCTGATCGTTGCAGTGGCACACAAGCAGCTCAAATATGCAGGTGTAGTCGAGAGTCAAACCTCGCTGAAGCACCATTCTCGCCAGAGTTCCACTCCAAAGTGATGGAAACGCTTACCTGAAACGCATTCTGGTGAAGCGAGCTCAGGCTATGCAAAGACAGTCACCGCTCATAAAACGATGCCCTCACTTCCGCGCCGACAAACGTGCACGCGTTGGCACATGCCAATCGTTCACTCCCCACCACCACCGCCTGATCTTCGCGCCCATTGTTTGCCCTACGAGCTGTGTGTCCCTGTTCCAGTGCTTCCAGCCTGCTACAATCAAAGTCCACGCCAGTCCTTGCACAAGAGGCATCATGATCTGCTAACGCGTTAGTCCACGTTATCAGAGCATCGCCAATGGCTACGATATGCGCCCGTGTTCCATCTTACCTGGTCTTTGATGGTGATGAAGGCAACCCCAGGCCAGCCGTTGGCATTCTCGATGCTCTTGAGATAGCTCTGCTCGAAGCGAAGATCTGGTAACGGAGGCATCTGCGGCCTTTGTGGCGGTGGACGTAGGAGCGATATTGGGACCTCATCGTCGTCCACGTCTGATACATCTTCTAGGTCTGCTGATGAGTCGAAGATGACGTTGTGTTTTGTGTCGGCTGCTGTTGACGGCGCGATGTCGTCTTGGGTTGGTCTGTACTTGATGTGTGCAGTCTGGATGGTCTCGGCAGCCTGAATGGCCGCATCTTGTAGTTCGCTCGACATTCTGATGGATTTTGTATTGGCCGTGTACTTGATGGAGATGCTGTCGGGCACTGAGAAGATCTGCTGTATGCTCGTTATGGTCCTCGCTGCTTCAGCCCATTGACGGTACTTTCGACGCCACAGGGATAGCACGTGGACCCGAGCTAAAATGTGGTGTGGCGTAGCAAGTATACGACCCTGACCAGAAACGTCAAAGAGGGACAACTACAATGACCACCCCACTGCGACCCTACATGTAACAGTCGCCAAATATCACGATGGGAAACGCCAATTCACAGATGCTGGAAAGCATCGTCGAGACCAGCAATTGTACGTCGCTTTCATATGCTTCAATGGCAACAATGTCAACTCAGGCCTCCGTCAAACCTGCGCGAGGCTGAATGTTGGACCACGTGCTGACTATGTCGCAGTTGACAGAGATGAGGTCGACCGTCTACGAAAGCGATTCATGAAACTGGACAAGGTACGTCGTAGTCTTGTCCTCCAATGCGCCTTTTCTTTGTGACCCGACCTGACGCCGAATCCCCCTCTTCAGGACAACTCCGGCACAATCGAGCGCGATGAGTTTCTTTCCCTACCACAAGTCTCCTCCAATCCACTTGCAACGCGCATGATCGCCATCTTCGATGAGGACGGTGGAGGCGACGTGGACTTCCAGGAGTTCGTGTCGGGGCTCAGCGCATTCAGCTCCAAGGGCAACAAAGAAGAGAAGCTGCGCTTTGCGTTTAAGGTGTACGATATTGATCGGGATGGGTTCATAAGCAACGGCGAGCTCTTCATTGTGCTGAAGATGATGGTGGGAAGTAATTTGAAGGACCAGCAATTGCAGCAGGTATGTACATCTTCATGCGGTAGAGGGCAGTACATGGAATGGGGGCTGTGCTTAGGTTATGCGGATGACTAACATGTCGATGTGCTGTACAGATTGTGGACAAAACCATCATGGAAGCTGATCTAGATCATGATGGCAAGATCAGCTTCGAGGAGTTCACCAAGATGGTCGAGAACACTGATGTGTCTATGAGCATGACTTTGGGTGAGTCGACTTTCCATCTATCCTTGGCCTGGCTGTCCCGACTGACGTTACCCTTCGCAGATCAATTCTAGATACCCGCGGATGCATGGCGTGTTTCTGCAAGTTTAGGATACTGTTGGCGCTGGCATAAGATGTGGCTGTGGGAGTCACTCCAGAACCCGCTGCAGTCAATGATTTGACGATCGAATGAAAAAAAATGCGATGTGAGCACCATTCTCTTAAGGTCACTTAGCGACAGTACTATTGTACGGCCACCGCCGAGCGACCAAGATCATGAGATCCGGTAAGCAGCGCTTCTCGCAGTTTGTACTACGTCCAAACTAAGCCCACATTCAATCACGAAGCGAAAAGAACGTGCCGCTCCAAACTATTATACAAACGTAGCGAAACTTGCAACGAATCCTTGTAATTACCCTAGGCATCAGTCAATGCCTACAAGGAATGAATCAGTACCACAGCACCAAGTAGCACACCCACAAAGTCAACCATTAGTGTCAAAACTCTGAACAGTGGAGTCTAAGAGGCAACCATATCATGCATACTGCTGTATAGCCAGTATCGTGTATCAGCACTAATTGCAGCTCATGAGGTCTGTTCCAGAAGTTCCTCCAGCCGCGCTCCATATCTCACTCTCAACCCACGCTCACCCAGAACATCATACACCTGCATCAGCTCTCTTCTGGTCATCGCCCCCGTCTCCTCCATCACGCCTAAGCCCACGATGACCCATCGCTTATACCAAGGTAAGCATCTCAATCCATCCAAGAAGACTTTCTTGAGCGCGCGTACCGCACTGTCCCCATCGCGCTCCACTCGAGAAATCTCGAATTCAAACCACATCTCCCACAGCATCGGCGAGTGCTTGACTAGACTGTCGGAACTCAGCAGAGCGCGGGAAAAGGTGGCGCGTACAGAGTTCGGGGTCGAGCCTGGGGAGAAATTCGTGCAGCGTTTGATCTCCGCGTTCACGGCGTACTGCCATTGCTTCAGAGACGCCGAGTTGGGGGACAGAGTACTGTTCTGTAAGGTAGCACGCATGCGGTCTGTAATTCCGATAGTCTCCTCATTCTTCACATATAGCGAGAGCAAGCAGTCGTTGTCTGGGAACTGGCTTAGACTGCCAGCTAGTGTTTCGCATATGAAGGTAGGCTTATAAGCTCTTTTACGCTCGACATGGAGACGTAGAAGATGGGCTTTGGCTTCATGGAGCACCTCTGCTGCGGACAATGCAGATCTAGCGAGCAGTGTGGAAGCTGAAGTCTCGAGTCTGTCCAAGGCAAGATGTAGCTCACAGCAGCTTGTCAAGTAAATTAGCCAGGTCATGCATATCGCATGTAGTGCGGCGAGCTGAGGATTTCCGCTATCGAGCATGTGGACCCATCCTTCTTGGAAATGTTGAGCTGCACGTAATCGATCTGTAGTGGCTGCAACGAGTGTCGAGAAAGCTGGGACAGACTCCTGCATCGGACTTGCCTTCGCCACAGATAACAGTCGATATAATGCATTCGCATCATTGCCACCAGTCAGTTCTGTGCGAACCCAGCTGTGCCAGAGCAAAATTTCATATATCCGTGTTTCAGAGGGCAAAGCATCACACGTACTCAACGCAGCTTTCCAGACACTGCAAGCCTTTTCAAGCTTTCCGAGCTCCAGCTCGATCAAGGCGTAAGCATTATACAACCTCAGATCGTGAGGTCGAGCCTTTAAAAGCCGTTTCGCATAGGTCCGGACTTCAGAAGGTGAGTATTTCACTTTGAGACCAAGCGAATACTCTGCCAGATCATGATCGAAATTGAATGCGAGAAATTGATCCAGCACTTGCGTGACGAACTGTGCACGGTCTGAAGTCTTGTTTCCTTTCGGCTTTCCGGTCTCGACGGATGCAGTTGCCATCTCCAAGATTGGCTCAGCAGCGTTTGAGGCGACCTTTGAATGTCTACCTTCATCCAACACCGAGGATAGGTACGGGTCTACTTGCCACGATTGCGACGCAGCTCGACCACCCAGAGAATGTTGCCGTGGGAAGTGCATGAATTCCAAGAACGCCGTGAACAAAGATTGAGGGGGAAAGTCGTCTAGCACCATTGGTAAAATATCCCGCAAATCCGAAAAGAATACGGCGCGGAAAGGATCATCGATGCCTTCTTCATCTCCATCACTTGAAGCTGGTAAGTATGCTGTACCTTCTGATGCATTTTCTCCTTTGCAGAACGAGCGAAACGGACGACTTCGGTCCCAGTGTTGTTCAATACGGTCAGAGACCGGTCGAGTTCCCGCTTTCGAGTTATCGTCAAAATGTGTCCAGCCTTGAGCGTCTTTCTCTCCGATTCGTGGGACGTCACTCTCCCAGAAACCTTCAAGGCTTGCGATCTTAGAAGCATCAAAATCGACCTTGGGACTGGAGAAAGCGTTTTCGAGCACGATCTGCCACATGGCAAAGGCCAACTCTGTGTAACCCGCATCTCGAGTGAAACTTGTGAAGCGTAGAAAGACGTGTAACAGGCTCTCTTTGATCATGGTAACTTGCGCGCTTGTTGTTCTCCTAATAGCCTGGTGTATAGCTTCGATACATTGCGCAAAAGCTGTTTTACATTGCTGGTAGTGAGCTGAGGAGTGACTACTCTGCACCACATCAAGATACTGGATCCACAGTGAAGCATTATCGGAATGCTGCTGTAGCACTTCTTTCCACTTGACCATTAGCTTGCCGGGCTCCCAGACCAAGTTTCCGTCTTTGAGCCAACCTGCTACGAGCCGTGCGTAATCGGGACTACGTTTCTCCGAATGTTTGATGGCCCGCTCGTAGATAGCGATGCGCATTTCCGCAAGCGTTCGTTTCTCCAAGTCTGTGAACGACAACTGTTCGACGCCTGGATGCACAAGCTTCTCTTGATGTTCCACAAGAGCCAGCCAGAGCTCCACGTTCTGGGGTCGCTCTTTGCAACGATGTAGCAGCTCTGCACCATGCTGGCGAATCTGTAGCCCAAGGACATCGCTAAGTGGTGTCGTGTCCGACTCTGATACGTACTCGAAGTCATCATCCTCAAGCCGAAGATCTGGGTTTGCTTTGCCATTGATTGATCGATAATCAACATCTTCAATTACATCAAGACTACGTTTCCGACTCAGACTAGAGGCAAATGCAATGTAATCCGTTTGCAATTCTACCTCCGAGTCTTGCCTTTGAACTCGTCTCAGTTTCAATTTCGCCAGAGAGCGCGCTCGATGCGACTTCAATGGTCTTTCTGACAGCGTTCGAGACGTATCACGAAGGACCACAGATGCATGGTCGCTGAGCTGATAGTCAATTTTGACGTCGATCGGAGCACCGATAATCCTTCCATATCCGATTGCGTGATGTGCTGGGATGTCATATCGATCAAGACTGCCGTATTGTACGACTTTTGCATCACCTCGGACATCAGTATAGAACAAGTCAGAAACTTCCAGCTCAGAGTTAGGCTGCCGCGTATTTGAACGAGCATGTACTTTGCCATTCTCGTGTGTTTTCTGACTTGTAAACGACGCAGCTTCAGACTCGCTGCCGCGATAGGACTTGCGACTCGAGCGATCATCATAGCGAGATGAATGCTTATATTCGCTGTGCTTCGTATCATTGTGTCGTCTCGTCTTTGCATCTGTGCCAACATGTCCTGTGCGATATGAACCAGACTCGAGCAGCTGCCTTGCTTCAGCTGTGCTATTATCCAGTGGGACTTTGGGTTTGAAGCTTGAAAACTTGGGGACAGTCCTTGATGGCTGTGACATAGTCGTGACCCATCATGTTGTATCTTGTCAAAAATATTGAAAGACACTCGAGAGTCTCAGACTAGAAGACAATATGGAACATGCAAACGACACACGCATCACTGGAGACAGGCTTGTGCAGTTCTACATGTAGCATGTAGGTATAGAGCACATGTACATGAGTTGTACGCATGGGGTAATGTGGAAGTGCGGCAACATTCCGCGCTCCAAACTTTTTGAGCTGCAGTTCAGTTACAGAAATGTGAACTGCGACATAGGCTGGGAACTTTCCAACCGACCGGAATGGCTTCACGATAACTCTCGCTGAGCACCAGAATATTCGATTGCTCGTGATGGCTACTGCTCTACAGCAGCAGCTGGCTGCAATTGCAGCAAACAGCACACACCAACTCGATCTTAAAGCACAAAAGGTGCGCCACAGCAAGTCTCTGCTATTCGATGCTAAGGTCGCCGCCTCGCAAAACTTCGACACGATTTTTCAGATCTGCATTGAAGGGTTCGAGGAATTATGCGCCCTCGACGCACGATTCGCTCCGTACGGGAGGAACCTGTTCAGCGAGCAGAGTAAGAGCGAGGATCGAACGCAAATGACAACGAAGCAAAATGAAGAGCTTGACAAGATCCTCAATCGCTTCTTGGGCCTTGTGTGTGGTCGTTTATTGCTCAAGCCAGCAATGAAAACAGTTGAATGGCTCGTACGCCGCTTCAGAGTGCACGACTACAACACCGAATGCCTACTGTGGGCATTCTTGCCATACCACACTTCACACATTTTCCCAACCGTACTATCTATCCTTCCTGCTCAGCTGCCTGTGCACTTCAAGTTCTTACATCCATACGTTTCGTCCCTACAAAGCCCACCGAGGCACGCAATACTGTCAGCCATTGTTGGAAGTCCAGGATTGCTCACAGCTTTCAGTCAGTTTGTACTGAAGGCCACCAGAGCAAAGAACCATTCCGCTGTGCTTTTAGGATTCTGGGCCAGTATCACAGCGCAAGCAGTCAACGGTATAATTGACACTTCTCGATCTGGGCGAGAGGATATCCGAAGGCAGCGTGAAGAAGATTTGCTCCTGCGGGTCCTACCTATATTGCAGTCTGCCCTTAGCATTGGCGACGTGCCCGAACTATATCTAGGTTCGTGTATGATCATGACCATTCTGGCGTCGAAAGCGACGGTGAACGACAAAGTTCTGGATGCGATGATGACCGCTGTGACGGCATCGTGGACAACGTCGACCTTTGAAGATGGCCTTACGTGCCTTGCAGTCATGGCCGAGGAGAAGGAGGGTGTCTCCCAACCTGAAGCAGTCACACGTAGGATACTGAAGTTGGAACATGTCGTTGGGCTACTTGAAACGATATCGGGACAATACCGCACGGACAAATTGATCCTGGCGACCTGTCTGGGTGCCGTTGATATGGCACTGGAAGAGCATCAGCAAGGTGCCGTGTCAATTATACCTCTCTTGTTGGACCGAATTATGCTTTCGCAGCGATCACTCAGGTTCTTGATACAGTCACTGTTCGTGAAGGCAAAAGGAACGTCATCTGTCCTACTAAACGAACAGGCTGTGGCCATGCTCGAGCATTGCGCTTCACGTCCAGATACTGCGGCAGTTGTTCGTGAGGCTGGGTTGCAAGCAGGCTTTGATGAGCAGCAGCTGTCTCAGCAATTTGCGCTTACTGAACTCACTATGGACGAAGTTATGCAGGACCATGATGCGCCTGAGCCTATGCTGGTCGATGAGACACATCTCGACAAAAACTTGGAATTGACAACCGTGGTTGAGACTCTTACGGAACTCAATACAACGTCAGACTCCTTGCTCGATAGCAGTAATGACGACAAGTTCAACCAATATGCAAATGCTTTTATCAAGATCGCCCCATTCGCGAGGCTGGTGCAGACCTTTGTCGATCTCCTAACGACGAGCCCAACCGTCGTCAGTAAAGCGTTGCTGACTTTTTGTGCTCGCTTCTGGTGCAGCGAGGCGCCTGCCGCGGTACGAGCACAGTCCATCAACCTGGCAATGGCAGAAGTGAAGAAAGCCCAAGGATCGTCAATCGATTTGCAGTTTCTTTTCCCTTATGTGCTTGTGGCTTTAGCGGACGATACTCGCCGAGTTCGCAAAACAGCTGCGGAACTCGTCCAGGTGCTAAATGGACTGTACAGCTCTGTCTCGAACAAAAAGACCTTGGACAAGGATACGCGTAGCTGGTGCACAGACCGCTTGTTCCGAGCCGGAGTGACTCCAATAGAGTGGCTGACTACCACAGATGCTCACAAGCTGTGGGGCTCGGTCACTGCATCGGGACTCGAGGATTGTGTCCTGGACGGCGGAAACATTGCTCGATCGCTATCCGAGACTTTGAACGGTTTGACCAGCGATACCAAAGCTTCGAATTCGGAGGCAAGACATCTAAAAACCTCCCTTCGCGTTGCTGCATGTACGTTCCTGGCAGGTCATGCAGTAGCAACACCAGTGCTACATGTCAAACTCTGCTTGTTGCACATACTGCATAAAGTCGGCAAAGCAGCGAGTGAAGCTAGAAAGAGTTCATTATTGCTCTTTGTGCAGCAATGGGTCTCACTTCCTTCTGCTCGAGTAGACGAGATCTGCAAAGCACAGCACGTGGACAGATTGGTCATTGACAGAGCTGTCCTCGGCAGTCTCTCGCACCGTAGTGTAGAGGAGATTCAATCATTGAAGATGATCGTCAAAGGAGAAATGGGATCACGACCGGAAAGCCGGCCGGTCGCATTAAATTGCCTGAAGTCCCTCTGGCCATCAATGAAAGCCCCTTCACAGATCGCACTGGCAGAATACCTTCTTGAATTGGTGCTTAATGGTATCGAGGAGAATAGCGATGTGGCTGACACTCTACAAAGCGACGCACTCGAGGTCTTGCAAGACTTACACTACTCCTCCGAAGTGCTGGTGCATCTTGTCAACAACCTTCCGAGTACTACCGACCTTCAACCAGGAATGCCCCCAAACAAGAAAAGACGTACCAGCAAATCCGAATCTTTGCGCCCTGATCTTACCGATCCTATGAAGCTTAACCTCGCAGTCAAGCAGATCACCACTGTCCTAGAGCTGGTCGAGAATGCTACCCCCGCTGATCATCCCGAGCTGTTGACAGGCCTGTTCCGATTGCTGGACGAGTTACATCATTTCAAAATGATGCTCGGGTCTCAGCTTGTATACGTGCAAGGATTGTTAATGAGCTGTCTACTTTCCGTGGTCAGCGGATACAAAGATATTGCTACGAGCGGAATCGATCGTTCCGTTGTTCGAGCAGACCTCATCGTCGAAACTGTCAGGACGACTGCCAGCACACAGGTTCACAATACCGCCCTTCTGCTCATCTCAGCTCTTGCAAGCTTGGCACCAGAGTTGGTTCTTCACAGTGTGATGCCACTGTTCACATTCATGAGCACTACCTTGCTGCGCCAGAGTGATGAATATTCCGCGCATGTGACCGACCAGACAGTGGCACGTGTGATCCCACCCTTGGCTCTTTCGCTTAAAAAGAAAGGAAGAGACCTCGTCAGTGGCGTCTCGGAACTCCTATTGAGCTTCACTACTGCATTCGAGCACATTCCCTCCCACCGCCGAGCAGGACTCTTCCAGCATCTCGTGCAGACGCTCGGTCCCGAGGATACTCTTTTCGCTGTAGTGGCTATGCTTGCGGATCGATACTCGACGGACATGCGTATTATTCCGTTCATCAAGGACTTGATGAATTCATTCGGAGCATTGACTCAGCTTAAGGCTTTCAAGCAATACATGTCCCTCGCCTCAGATGCTCTCAAGCCGAAGCGCACGCTTTCTGATACGATTCTTGGGCTCGGAGAGAAGGACCATGAGCAAATTCTCGAAACTGTCGATGGACTCTTGAAAAGTCTGGCTGAGCTATTGAAGAACCCGACACTACGGAAACGTATTGCCAAGGAGTTTGCCCAAGGTGGTGCCGAAGCAGATGCGCTGAGAGCCATATATGCAGATATCCTCAAGCAGATCATGACATTCAGCCCAGACGCTGGCGTCAAAGAAGCCGCAGACTTGGTACTTGATGCTTTGCTGGTGCTAACTCCTACAAAGGACTTTATTGAGTCAAGCACGATACTCATGCAAAACGGATCGGATCACCAGACTCACCAGCAAGTCTTCCGAGCTCTAGAGGCTAGAGCGCTCGAAGCCAAGAGCAGCGATTCCTCACTTCAACCTGTTTACATTGACGTGCTGGAAAATTGCTGTTTCTTCATTCGGCCTGACCAGCCTGTGGCAACCCGTCATGCCGCAATCACATGCGTGGATCAGGTAGTTGAAAAGTTCGGAAAGACTGATCGGCCTCGTGTCGTTGGCGCAGCACAGCACATCGCTGGGAACGCCGCACTAGGCAGTGACGATATGTCGCTACAAGTCATATCTGTGCTTTGCATGGCTTCGATGGTCGAAGTCCTTGGAGACGACTTCATTCCACTACTTCCGCAAGTGCTCAGCCAGACTATTGCATATCTCGAATCGACATTGAGGAATCCGGCCGAGCTCCGCCCGCTGTACCAAGCTGCGTTCACGTTCCTGGAGACGGTCCTTGACATCCTGCCGTGGATGTTTGATGCAGTCAGTCTTGACCGCGCAGTCCAATTCAGCGTCCAGTCCACAAATGTGGTAGGCGACAGTTCCGAGACCTCCGAGCAATTCTGCAGCCTTGCAGCTCGCAAGCTCGGCGCAGCGGAGACGTTTGTCACCATCAACAAATGTTGGCCCAAGGCGGTGGATAGTGGACTTGACGGGGTGCGCACGTTGCTTAGCATGCTTCATACTTCGGTGCGTCATCACACGAAGAGCACGATCGCGAAGAGTACTGGGGTGTTGTTCCCTCTCATCCTCGACATCTTTGATGTTCGCCGGGCGGGATTGAGTGTAGATGAGGACGAAACTGAGCAGGTCGCTATCGCGGAAGTTGAACCACTCGTCAACAACATCACACTCGATGTTGTGCTTAAGCTTAACGATGCGACTTTCCGACCATTCTTCATTCGCCTTGTTGAATGGGCGACCACAACACTACCAACTTCAGACTCCGATGGCAGACTCGATCGCGCCCAGAGTCTCTACAGCTTCATCTTCGTGCTATCTGAGCAACTGAAGTCGATCGTGACGAGCTATGCAAGCTTTGTAACCGAGCATGCGACTACCGCACTCAGCACATTGTCGAGTGACTCGCCAAAACAAAGCAGCCTTACACTTCAGATCCTGGAGACGCTGACTAGCTTCTTCAAACATGATCAAGATGATTTTTGGCAAGCTCCAGCGCATTTTGAAGCTGTAGCCCAGCCCGTGATCAACCAGCTCAAACGTGCCAAGGACCTTCCCATGACTGACGTTGTGATACCCGCCATTACCGAACTGGCGGTCGCAGTGGCATCGCCAGAGCATCACAAGCAGCTCAACACGGCCATCATGTCTTTCATGAGGAGCTCCGATGCGGCAGTCCGCTTAGCTGCTGTCCAGACTGAACGTGCCATCACCGAACGACTGAACTTCGATTGGTTGGCATTGCTGCCGGAGATGCTACCGTTCATATCCGAACTGCAGGAAGATGATGACGAGGATGTGGAGCGTGAGACGCTCAGATGGGTGGAACAGATCGAGGGCGTGACTGGGGAGAGTCTGGGCGATATGTTACGATAAGGGTCTGTTTGTTGTAAGTATTAGTTCTCAACCAAGTTTGATCTTGTCGTGTACACATATTCAAGATTATTAGATCCAAAATCAGTATGTGAAATGAATTGTCGAGTGGAGCTTGGGTAAATGTAAGCATAAGGTAGATTGAACTTAGACCCTTGAACCTTTCCGGCCAAGCGTAATGCACTTGCATCTGGACGATTACATAATTGTGCATGAGATTCCCCAGATCTTCCAGATCCAATGACATCGTCCCACTTTTTTATACGTTTAAACGCTCCAAGCCTGTTTCATTTCCTGCTTGATCGGAGCAAGAACCGAAGCCAGCACTTATAATCCACCTGGCTCCCTCTTGCAAACCGCTGCACTCACCACCTCCCTCCTCGACCGCGACTGAACCCCCGAAACATCTCTACTACCATCCCACCATGGAGTCCATCGCCTCCAACATCACCAAGCTCGCCGCGGAAGCCCTGCACCCATACTATCCCCACGATGCCATCATCTCCAACTACGCCGCGAACGAATGGAGCGTGCCGGCGCTGCTGGGCGTCTTCTTCGGCGTCTGCGCCGTGCTCTTCGGCACCACGTTCGTCGTGGCCCGGCGCTCGCAGCCGACGCTGTCGACCGGCGAGCTCCTCACCATCATGTGGTTCGTCCTGTCCGGATGCATTCACATCTTCTTCGAGGGCTACTACGCCGCCAACTTCATGCACCTGGGCTCCAAGCAGACCCTGATCGGCCAGATGTGGAAGGAATACGCCTTCTCCGACTCGCGCTACCTCACGCGCGACTCGTTCGTCATGTGCATGGAGAGCGTCACCGCGGTGTTCTGGGGTCCCGGCTGCTTGATCGTTGCTGGACTGGTGGCCCGCCGTCACCCTATGCGCTTCCCACTGCAGATGATCGTCAGCATGGGCCAGTTCTACGGCGATGTGCTCTACTATGCTACCGTGGCATTTGACCATGCGCTGCTCGGCGTGTCGTACTCAAGACCGGAGCCCTTCTACTTCTGGTGCTACTTCTTTTTCATGAACTTCATCTGGATCGTCATTCCGGGCTGTAAGTTCCCTCTTTTCATGGACCTCGTTGGTTGGAGAGCATGGAGGAAGTGTGTACGGACCTGTGCTAACGTCAATCGTTTCCTTAGATCTCATCTACCAAAGCGCCTCAGTTGCCTCGCGGGCGATCAAGATGATGCACCGCGTCGAGGCATCGAAGAAATCGACATGAAAGAGGAAGGGAACGTTCGGGCTACTGCGAGGAGTTGGAGGCGTGTTGTAAAAATACGGATATAGACCATAGCGTTGGAGCTCGGAGAAGGGGCAGGGGAACTCTTTGCATCTTGGCGGAACTGCAATACAAGAACTACCTAATCTGGAGCATTGTTGTCTCCCGAGCTTGTAGTCTATATCATCCTCGGGATTGCCTAATACAATCGAGCTAGTCTCGCATATCTTTCAAGGCATCAAGCCTCGCTGCCACCGAAGCTCTTGTCTTTACCCCAGGTCGGTGTGCCTAGCTCAACACCACTCCACCACTTCTCCACGAATTCTGCCAGGCTCATCGGCCTCACATCCGGGAATGCGCGGTTCAGGTCGTCGTCGACCATGGCCCACCCCTGAATGAGCCGAATCCTGGTCTGATTGTAAAACCTCAGCGCCGGGTCCTTGCACGCCGCCTCCATGCTTTCGATACTATTCTCCTTGGTCAAAAACTTCCTTCCCTGGACCTTCTCCACCAGAGCGACAACATCCCGGAGACTCGCAACACCGCCACGCATCCCCAGATCTTCCGGCCACGTCTCCAAATCCAGAGCGCGGAAGACAAACCGCGCGATATCTCGCATGTCCGTGAAGACGACTTCCGCAGACCCGTCGCCAGGATAGTCCGCTGTGCCAGCGAGCATGTTGACAATGTAGTTCCACGGCCGCAGACCAGCGAGCGCTTCCTCCTCGCCCGTCGTCCGGCCCTCCCGGATCCCCACCTCGGTCAGAGGTTTAGGCGTGCCTGTCGCGAGCAGCGACATGAAGAGCCCGACGTGGAAGCGCGTGCACGCCACCGAGGACGCCTGGCACGCGGCCCATACCTTGGCCTTAGGAGCGTAGAAGTCCACGCCATCGTACCCCATGCCAGCGAACTCGGACGGGGCGAAGCGTTTCACCCCGGCCTCTTCCGCGGCACGGAGAAGCGCAAGTTGCGCGTCGAGCACAGCGACAGTGCTGACGAGCGAGATCAACGTGTGCACGCCGCTCAGCGCGGCCACAAGCGCGGTGTGGTCGGCGTAGTCGACTGGGCGGACATCGACACCTGCCGCGCTCAGCTGTGGCTGCGGCGAACGCGACAGGACGACGATGCGGTGCTTCTGAGGCGTGTTGAGATGCATGAACGTGTGCAGGACGGTCAGGCCAAGGCCGGTCGTGGCACCAGCGAGAGCGACGGTGACCATGGCTCTTTACGGGTTGGGCTCTGAATCTTTCTTCTCGAAGTGCAGGGGAGATTGATATGAAAAAGCGGACTTGTATATTGCTTTTGAAAGAAGGGAGGCTGAGAAGGGGTATACTTATACACAGTACTGTGTGAATGAGCACGAATGGTCTCTTGCCTGTAATACGGACATACAACGAGGAGACATCCTATCCCCGACCACGCGTTAAAAGAGGCCTTTGGATGATTAGGAAGCAGAAGCTCATGGCCGTGTCTGTACGCTGCGGCATCGTAGAATGACAGACCGTGGTTACGACAGAAGTGTGCCGTGTGCGAACTTCGGCTTGTTCGTGCCGCAAGTCTGGCAACGAAGTTCCTCCGCTTCAGCACGTGATGAGCAAATTGTCGGAGGAATAGAGGCAGAACACACCTCATGTCGTAGATATAGGTAATAGATGAGGAAAGTCTTGGAGATGCACGTAACGACGTGATGTGTCAATGGTCTTGTCAACTCATACTGGATACTAGTGCTAATGCACTCTATGGTATTACCAACCTATTTATCACTAGTACCACAGGAGTACACAATTCTTGGAGTGGTGACGGCGGCATTGGCTTGACGGATGTGCTCGTTGTCGAGGTACGACAGTCCATTGCGGCGTCTTCACTCCTTCACACACATCTCAGTTTCTCTCCAGCTCAACGCAGAACCCATGCCTTCCATACAACCCTTGGCCTTCCCATGGAAGCGGGCACTTATCAGTGGGCGACTTGAGCGAAATTACACATCGCCACTTGATACAAATAGTCGGTATCATATAAAAAGGCGTCCTGTCCAGCAAAGCTTCCCCAGCTCCAACATCCTGTATGAGTTGGAGCTGGGTAAGATACACACGGTACCGTCGTGTCAGCACAGGTCAGTGCCGCGACTCCTGATGAAGGGGAGTCGAAATCAGACCATGTGCAAGATGCATGGCCCATGACAGGCGAATGCCACGGTGTTGCGCCCGGGAACTGCGGACTCGTCACCGTCGTTCTAGCAAAGTCCGTCGTGACACCGCTCTGGGCGAGGTTGGTGCAAAAGACGCCGTCTGCGCTGCTAGCGAAAGCCCAATACCTGATGTAACCATCTGCAACAACTGGTTTTTGGTGCGCCGCGCTGACAGTCGTGGACGAGGGTTGTTGAATGAAGTAGAGTACTGCTAATCCGGTTGTGTCTACTGATGTAAGAGCGATGGAGGCACAAGCTGTGCTTACGAGACAAGTAGTTGCACCTGCAGATGTTGTCAGTACTGTATAGTCAGTGAGATAGGAGAAACACATACCACGCCCAAGGGCTTCGCAGCTTGTCAGGATGGTCGTTGAACGGCACGCGTAATCCGAGGGTATGTAAACGTCCGTCGTCGACGTCGGGGGCTCTGTTGAAGTGCTTATTACCGAAGCGGACGTTGATATCTTTGCAGAGGTGGATGTCGATGTCTCTGTAGAGGTGGATTTTGCTGAACTAATCGTAGTAGTAAGATCGGCCGGGACAGCAATAGTATACGTCTGCCAGTCCGATCCTGTCACTGGTCCTATGGTGCTTGTTCCGTCATCGCCTTGGTCATCGTCATAATTAATGGTAGCATCACAGTAGGCGGACGTTGTACTCGTTGTCGTTGTCGTAGTTGGGGTGGCGCTACATGCGACCAGACTTGAACATCGCGTGGTAAAACACGTCGTGATGGTAGTGCTGTCAAGGTCCGAGACTCGACAGTCGACTTCGCAATCAGTCACCGTCATTGAGCTAGTACACGTACCCGAGCTGGTTGAACTGCTGGTCTCACTTTCTGTCGGTTTGGTCGATTCAGGCTCTGGAGGAGGACCATCCACGACTGGTGGTGGACCGGATGGTGTGGGACAGGCTCCAAACTTTAGCCCGAGGAACTTAATGCATGGCAAGTGGAATTTGGGAAGTTTGGGCAGTTTGGGTATATCGAATTGGACCCACTCGATTTCAGGAAGGTCCCAAACGATCTGCGGCTCGCACCCTACACATGGGAGGAGAACAGGAACAATCGTCGTAGCATGGTCGCTATCTGTAGTCGTGAACCAGATGTTTCCTGAGATCGGGAAATCCGTGAAGTCTTGGATCCAGACACCAGGAGGCAAGGTAGTCATGGTAGATGTAACACTCGAGGGGAATGTGAATGGTATCAGTGTGTTGAAGGTCACTATTGATCCATCTGGTAAAGTTTCGGAGGCCAAGGACGCAAAGACCGGTGCAGATGAGGTCACTACTACAGCACTAGATAGAGTTATGAAGTCCACTCCCAGTGTAGGTAACGACAGAGTGGTTGTAAGTACGGAGCCGTCTGGCAGAGTCAGAGTATCCATTACCTGCGTGGGCAGTGATAAAGTGCTCGTAAGTACGGATCCATCTGGCAGAGTAAGTGTATCCATTGTCTGCGTGGGTAGTGATAAAGTTGTTGTAAGTACGGATCCATCTGGTAGGGTAAGAAATTCCACTGCCTGCGTAGGCAGCGCCGAAGTGGTCAATATGACTGCGCCACTCGACAAGGTAGCAGTCACCAAGGTCTCCGCTGGTGCCGCCGATGTGATGGTGGAGATGACACCATTCGAGTTTGTTGTCGTTATAACAATGTTGCCATCTTCAAGGCTCGTTAAGGTTATAGTAGAGCCTTGCGCGTTCGTTGTCGTTACTGGCACTGCATAAAGCGTTAACTCACGGTCAAAATCATGTTCCGAGTCAGTAAGGACTTACCATAAGTCTCTGTGAGGGTAATTAGTTGTCCACTCGAAAGTTCTGTCGTCTTGATTATGGAAACACCAGGCGACAAGCCTCCAACGGGTGTTGGAGCTGGGGGAGCATCTGTGGGCAGGTCTGGAGTCGCTGGTTCGAGACCTCCATCAGGGCACACATTGAACCACGTCCAAGCTTTATTCGTAGCAGGCTCGACAACTGTACAAAGAAGACACGTCAGAAGCTGCAATTAGTACATAATGGGTAAGGTAGAAATGTCTGACCGATATAATCAGCTCTCCCAACGCCATAGAGGGCTCCGAACTCAACACACTCGCCCCGGCTAGAGCCACCGGTGGAGACATTGCCTGCCCAGTTCCATTGGAATGCTGAACCAGAGCTTTCGATTGCACCACCGTTATACCAAGCAGTAACGGCTCCATTGATCGCATTGACGTACAGAAAATCGGCTCTACCGTCCTATGCGTCAACCCACAATTAGCTAAGTACCGCAAACCATATCGTGTACCAGATAGAAAATACTAACGCCGTTGATGTCTGCGAAACGCAAGTCTAAAGCTGTGCGTGAGCAAAATTCGTGAACTGCTGATCAGGTCATGACAAGGACTTACTGGCGCGCTCTATGCTCTCAGCATGCTTGATCAGTCCCAGATTGACGAGGTTATTTGGTCCTTTATTCAGAGAACCTGTGGTGACGCCGTCTGTTTGCATACACAGGTAGTCGGCTCGGCCTGAAAATCGCTCAAGGTCAGTGGACTCCAAGGTCTGTCTGATGTGCAAACGCAACATACCATCACCGTCAATGTCAGCAAATCGAACCCCACGATCGTGCTTATCGCTGCCGTGCCCTGTATCACAAGTTGTGCCCTCCACAGCACCGAGATTGCTGAAGTAGAAGTTGCCGTTCGAAAACTCATTCTGAAATACGGTCGTGGCACCGCTAAAAGGATCAACGATCAACTGAAAGCACGTCAACTTCTCACTTCCCAGCAGATTTCCTTGCCACTCACAATATCGCATTTTTTGTCACCATTCCAGTCAGCGAGGTATATCTGTGGTGAATGGGATCAGCTCAGAACTTGCCTGGTGGAAAGATGTATGCTATTGACCTCTTCACGAGCGAAACCGGTGTTATAGATGACCCCCCAGGGTATCCAGTATCCCCAGTTGTGGTCGTTTTCAAAGAGAGTAATTGCACCTGTCTCGTTGATGAACTACAATCAGTGTGATCAGCAGGTGTCAACCTTTCAAAATGCCAATACGAAGCTTACAATGTAGTCATCTGATCCGGAGCCCGTCATGTCGCAATAGAATGTGCCGTCACCTCTCACCATTGTCCCGCCATGGTCGAGGTTCTCCCACCGATCGATATACACGAGGCCATGTTTGACCGAGACCACTTCGTAAACGATTAAGTCAGTCAAGACGTCATTTCCTGGCATACAGGACGAGCTGCGTGCTAGGTTCCACTGGTTACAATGTTTGGATAGTGGGACATACAGGCATAATCAGCGCGGCCAGAGCCCATGAAAGAGCCGAATGTGACGTTGACAGGGTATGTTGAGCCTTGATGTGTGATCCTGCGCCATGAAATGTCAACGCCGGGTGACGAAATATCGGGCACGACACTGACCCGTGCGAGACCCATTGAGGCCCGAGACCGACGCTGAACGAAGCATTGTCAGCACAAACAGAAATGATTCGAACAAAGCTCTAATCGACAGGCGTTACCATACCTGAATCCACGACGGTTGATCCAGGTCGTGACGGCACCGTTTGCACTGACCCAGACCACTGGACACAGCAGTCAGTATATCTGCTGCAGTCGCATCGTGGCGAAAAGAGTGATTTTCTTGGCGAGGCCACTCACAATCATCTTTCTTATCACCTGAATCGAAGTAAGTAAATGTAGCATCGTGTTTGTATTATCGGTACGTGTCGCTCACCATTTAAGTCAACAAACCTCCACCCTGCAAGGTCGTGCGCTGGCAATCCTGAGAAGACTCCATGCATAGCGGTCCAGGTTTGTGGTGGGCCTGGGTGTAATGCCCCATTACGCCACCCATAGATGTTGGAAGTAGAAGCGTCGAAAACCACGTAATCTACGCGGCCGTCTCCGTCTATATCAGCGAGTCTTACCTGCTCAAGGAAGCACATTAACTATGGAATGCACGCAAGAATAAGCTGGGTGACGTACCTGGGCTTGAGGATAGCCTTCGCTTTCCTTCACCGTGCCTAGGGGAGTCCAGATTGGACTACGTGGATCATGTCCAGCCGTGTTCGTCCAGCATTCGAGTCCACCATCGGGACCAAGACAGCAGAAATCGTCTCTGAGAGACAGTATGTACCATCAGTATCGCACGCTGACATCATATGTGCGCAAATGCTTGCTCACCTGCCGTCACCGGTGATATCAGCGAAATGTACGCCCGGCCTGTTACAAGATATCGAGAAGAATGAGTATAGATAGTCGCCCAGGCCTCCACCTTGCACGGTCAACGCGACACCCAAGCCATACTTGGAGTTGGAGCCAATACTATGTAGGATCAGCAGAGAACGCCACCAGTATTGCTGACAGAAACAGCGTCGCCAAAAATGAGAGGGCTTACAATACGTAGTCATCGACACCGTCCCCGTTTATGTCAGCCCAGAACACCCCTTCTGGGTGTGAGTTGTTAAAGTTGACAGCGCCGGGGTTCACAAACCCTGAGTAGCCAAATACTTGATGTCCGATATGCACATAAGCTCCGTCATCACTGCCGGATCCCATCTGGGTTTGAACCGGACCTATGGCTGCTCCAGGGACCTTGTTGCACGTGTTATTGGACGGCTTGACTGTGTCGCTCACGCCATGCACGACAGCTGGAGCCGAGATCCACCCTAGGTCAGCTGCTACCCCGATGCCCTCTAATGTATCCATGTTAGCTGCGTAGAATGAAATGTCTTAACCAGTGGGAGCACATGGGAAGAACCTACGGTACCAGACCTCCGCCATCTTGAGATAGCCAGCGTCAGTTGGGTGCGTGCCATCAGGCCCAATGTCTGATAGGCTGAAATACGAAGAAGAGAAATCAACGTAGGTGATCTGCTGACCTGCAGCTTGGCGCGTGTGGACGAGACTAGGAATCTGAGTGTTGAACACTTCAACATTGGCCTGTGTAGCGGAGTTCCTGTTTGGTAGTAAGGTAGAAGCAACGATATTAACGCCTGGGATGGCATCGAACAGGCGATCAATCAAGCTCCCAAGGCGTGAGCCTGCGTTTTGGATATCATAGTTCTGAGCGCAGTCGTTTGTGCCAACGTGAAGCAGTACGAGGTTAGGCATGGAGGGAATGGAAAGCTCGGCTTTTCCTGCGACTTGATCAATACGATAACCTGGCCATCCCTCAACCTGGTTGTCTGCCATCGTGCCATGGTTGACCGAGCCAATCATGTTGACCGGGTTTTTCCCGGTGTACACAAGCTCATTTCGAAGGCCATAGCGGAAGCCGTTCCCATCGCTTGACTCCAAACCGTAAACGATGGAGGCGCCAAGTGGTAACGTTCTGAGCGTGATTCCTCTAGCGATGTTGAGTTGATGAGGTTTGGGAGGAGTAGAATCAGATTTCACATCTTGAAAGCCTGTCAGTACAGGCGCATATGTGTGTATTGAGGCGCATAAGCTTACTGTTGATGACGCCAAGCAAGAATGCCAGACACAAAGGACCAAGCAACATTTCGATGAGGCACTCGTAGCTCTGCTACTTGTATTGCATTGAAGAGCCGGCGGCCGTCTAGGTCCGGCTCAAGCTGGTAATAAGCCATCTCTGCTATTTCGAACGTCCCATACATTTGCTACACGCGCTTCTTCTCCAATGGCGTTCCGCTCGTTTACGATGGCCTCCTTGCATCATAATTATCTCCGCAATCAAACTTGAGCGTTTCAGCACTTACGGGACCTGGCAAACTCGTCGCACTGGTGATTGAGCATTGGTACCCGCCTACCGGTACTTCCTTTGCTTGTATTGATGTGTCAAGGCGTAGTAGTCCACATCGTAGCTGGCCGATGCGCCATTGCGGGACAGTAGACATGGAATGCTTACCTGTTTGATTCACTGCGCTCATTCCTGACGCAACGATGATCGGTCTCCCTGGTAATCTCAAAATGGAGCTGCGAGTGTGGTGCACGACGAGCATTGATCTATTTGCGAACGGAAGTAACAAATACTCACCGATGCCGACTGTGCAGGAGGAAGAGGCTTGCTGTCCTACTACGGATGCTGCACTCGCGGGTTAAAAACCTTCGTCCTACACACATAACTATACACCAAGCCGAGGTTGTCCATCGCTCGGTTTCCGTGAACATGGTTCATGCTGCTCGTTGTATAGTGTGACGGCAAACTTGATGTATCTCAACTGGCGATAGTAATTTCCCGCACCAAGTCGCACGGACTTCAAGGATTTGCCGTCCCGAGAAACTGTAAGGGAACTTCAGAGCGTTCAAGGACGGGGATGCTTCTGAATGATCAGAGCAACGCCGACATGTTCGACAGAGAACACATCTCAGCACTGTCCAACTGTGTCATACAGCTTGTTCCTCAACCCTACCAGAGTAGGTATCAGCTCCAGACTTCGGCTCTTATGTCCATTCCTGGCTTCTGTAATATGTTGTAGGCAACAGATTTTGCAGCTCGTTGACTCGGTTTCTCGTCGGCAGTAACATAACTTCTTAGGTTCTCTCGTATGCTTGGCCAGCTGTTCATGGTATGTCTGTCGCATAGAAGCATGTGTCCGTGCCAAGCGTGCACATCGATGGAGGCCAGGAGTATCGCCTGTTCTCAATACATCGCAATCCTGGTCCGAGAAGGCTCGATCATGGCAAGAAACTCGTAAGGACTTGAAACATTGGCATCCAATCCCTTGGGATTCAAGTCACGGGCATATCAAACCACAGGCCGTTCGAGCCGCAGGTATGGCTGGCCATGCCATGTGATCAAACATTTGATTGTGCAACGTAATCTGCACCACTGCCAATGCGTTTCGCCTCCTGGGAACGAGCACAGCGAGTTATACATGGAACCTCAAATTTATGAGTGCTACCGCGTGTTGGAGCTTTTTTAAATGTATCGCTTTAAGCAGGAGCTGTAACATTCCTTTGTGTTTCACGCTCCTCCAGAAGCACTGCTTCAATCCCCTCCTTAGCTTACCTCCTTTTTAGATGGAGCCACAACTAGCAGACCATGTACTTCACGTCCTCCATGATACTCTCTCGCTCTCCGCGCCTACGTTGCGAATGAGGTCGTTGCAAAACATCGCTGTAGCAACCTTGATTACGATTGGCGGAGAACGACATCAATACTATCGTCGTCTACAAGAGTATCCTGGGACTAGAAAAGAGACTCGCTCGCCATGAAGATCTTCTCGCTACTCACAGGACTTCTCGCCGGGTCTGCACGACTGATCACTGCGGCTCCGTATACTCTTCAACATGAGGTTTCGAACAAGGGACGGCTCGTTAAAGGTCTCCAAGAGCTGTACGTATGCAGACGACTCCGTCTGAGCCACGCAATCAGACTGTTGGGTCCTTGACTGATATGTTGGAAGGAACGGTGAATCTGGAAGGCCACCTCGTGCGCTACTCAAAAGGGACTGGCTGCTCGATGAGGCCTACGGAAAGGGCTGCGCACGCTTCTGGAGGTTGGACACCAGTTCTGTTGCCTTGTCCGTGTTCAACTATAACTACGAGCGAGACTGGGGCGGTCTTGTCAACGTATTCGCAGACAACGGGTGGGAAGTAAGAGTCGGCGCTTCTGTCATACCCACTCTTTTGGATCTGCGTCCCGCATTCAGTGCTCTTGGAGCTTCAATTGTAGATGCCCAGAGCCGGTACCTTGAAGCGAGACAGCAAGGCACTGGGACAACCCGGGTCCCATACGGGAACCAGTTCCCCGCAGGTACAGCGTATGGTGTAAGATGCGACACGAACAGCTAGATGAAGGACTCGAATGGTTGCTAATGCTTACAGATCAGGCCTCCGGGGGACAGTATGGCAATGTTTACAGTCCGACGCAAGGGGTCAGTGATTTTTTCCATCTGCATGTAGAGTCACTAGGCGATCATATACTTCACGAGCTAATACTCCGCACTATCCAGATAATCGTAGCTGATAACAACTTTTCACCGCAAAACCAAATAGAGCGGAACAACTTGGATGTGACAATACCACCATTGCGACAACTGTCAGACATCCAGTGGCTTCTTTGGAAAAGCGAATGCCTTGTGAGGGGTGTTCCGTTCACCAACTTGAGATGGTATTTTCGAGTCCATATAATCAATGAGGACACAACGGACGTCATCGACCAAGTTTTGGCCTCAATGGACGTAAGTATAGGATCGTCGATACTCGACTGAAGCTTGCACTGACCAAGACACAGCCCAGCCTCACTGCGGAGACGGTAAGTCAACGTCGCTCGCAGCAGACCATGTGAGGTGCCTGTCAAATCTAGCCCATACTAAGGTTTTTAGGTCGGTGAATGGCCTGGTGCCAGATTTCCCATGACCTCGCCTGGCGGCAAAGCTATCCTGGGCACTGCCCATGGCGCTGGTCCGTTCAATTTCGTCGGACAGCACTTCCCTGCGCTCACTATCTCGTGGGTCAACGTGTTCGCGACTAAAGAGTCTGATGGTGAATGGGTCAGGTCGGATATGGACTCTGGAGAGGACAGAATCATTTATAGTATTGCCTTCTCGATCACACCGAGACCATTGCATGTAGGACAATAGTGAGGGCAGCGATCAATGATTTGGCAGAACCTTAGCCTCATGACAGACCATCTTATCCGGTTGACAGGAAGTACTGTTGCTGGGAGAGGGCCTCTAGCATCTAGAGTAACATACTTGAACAAGGGAAACGAGCGAACGAAATGGCTCGTCTCCGCAATCCACATGAGACTTCGCTCAGTTCCTCATTGGAGTAAAGGACAATGTATCTCATAAATTGCCGTAGCGAAGAGTTGCAACTAATGACACCCACTCCCTCGCAATGGACATCGACATAGTCCAAGTTGCAAGTTGTCTCGCCGAAGTTCAAGAGACGAGTCAGAGATCTATGTTTGATACTGCTCTACTTCTGCCTGTTGTCGGCAAGAGGTGTAATGTCCGCTGTGGCCGCAGCCTCTTTCGCACTTTACCATTTGCCAGTCTGCACTTTTGTCTTATCGCCAACATACACCTTGTGTTTCCTGTTCGTCGAGTGATGAGCGAGTGACGGGACGATCAGGATTGCTTCAGGACATTGTTATTCGATCGATGACTTTGGCAAGCTTGCGAATGGTGTCGTAGCTGCTCGATGGCATGCTTTATAGTGCAGGAAGCGGTAGCTACGCAACCACCTAGAACGAGGATCGCAACACCTGATGGCTATGGCCTTCGTGTCAGACGTTACCGAGAACATTCGATGTGCGCAGTATTCAGAGGGCTGTTTTCGCACTCATTGAATGCATGGAATCGAGGCGGGTTCCGTTGCATCTAGTGGTCGTGGTTCTTCACCGATCTAATCGACAAATACGGCATTTCTTCTTTGTGTGATCCACCTGGTGGTATTGACGACAAGTGTTGGTTATATATTTAGGTAGCCAGGATCAAAGGACTCAAGTCGGCCGTGGTTTACTCGACAGTGGTAAAGGCGGTGGCTGCGGAATGGAATCAGTACCGTCTCCACCATCGGCAGAAGCTACGAGGCCGACCTTCTTAGGCGGTGGAGGCGGCGGGCCTTTCTTTGCCACTGCAACAGCCGGCACGGCAGCACCGTTCGAATGTGATGGTGTCTGCAGAGCGTGAGGGGTCTGCGATTCTGCATTCGTGTTCATCCTTGCGAATCGTTGCTGTAGCTCGCTCATTTGCGGCGCATGTGAGGCAGCAGAGGCAGCCGTTGCAGACTGTCCTCCAATTCCGAGCCCAGGCACTGACACTCCAGCTTGGCCCAATCGATTGATGGCACTATGATTGAGGGGCGGGCCTGGCTGCGAAGGTTGCTGCACTGCTTCCTGATATGGAGGCGGCGGTGCCGGGGTATGTTCGTCGGGATATTCATTTTGGCGAGGTGGGAGGACAGGTCGCGGTGCACTCGGCTTCGCAACCTGTCTAGGCGGCAACGGCATTGTGTTGGTCCGTGGGGGAAGCGGAACCGGGGCAGCAGTCCTCGGCGTCACAGCAGATGGCGTCACTGTAGCAGGGCTATCCGCTCCGTTGCGTCGTACAGGAGGTTTGGGCAGGTTATCCGTCCGCAGACCAGTCGAGTCGATCTGGAACGGACCAGATGATTTCCTAGCAGTATCCTCTTCAGCCTTCTTCCGCGCCGCTTCTTCCTCTCTCTGTTGTCTCGACTTGACCGGCACAACCGATCCCAACCCTCCCGAAGGTCCACCCGGCGCGGCTGCTGCTATACCAGCACCACTACTTGCAGTCCACCTCTCGGGCTGGTTCGACTGGCTCGGACTTTGGCCATCGGGATAGAACTCCCTATGCTTCGGCGGGGGCCCGAACGAGTCTGGGTCTTTCAGAGTCGCCAATGGCGCAGATTGATGATCGCGTGCATATGCGTAAGGGTCCTGTTTCTTGCCCGTGGCCATGCCCTTCAGATCAGACTTCCATGTCTCGCGATGGATGGGTCGATCACCACTCGGCTTCCATCCGTTCTTGCCGACGCTCTTGAGTTTGTCCATCGCTGGTAGTCAGCAGGTCTTACTGCTAGAGAGATGTATGGGCGCAAGATAAGATGAATGAGAGAAATGAACACTGTCGATAAAACTTATGCCAATACACGGACTTTGGCGGACGCGCACGACGTGGGGCCAGACCAAGCATGACGTCAATTTCGAGGTGCGGGGCACATTCCGCCATTGCGATGTTCACATTACATTTCGTTGTCCGAACGTGCGTTGAAGTGGCACTGTAGATCGTAAAAGCCCATGGAAGGTGTCCTTGGTTGCAGATCGGAGCTCGCCTTAGCTTGTGAATGTTCTCATGCTCCTAAGTTCGATGTGCTGTGAGAATGGAGAAGATGGCAGCTCGAGGCAAAGGTTGAAAGCAAATAGATCCACATTCGATCCGCTTCGACCTCAGTAGCGGGTCAGTGATTGTCAAGACCTAGAGCCGGAATTACTGCGTCTTCAACAACACAAAGTTTCGTCTCAGATCTGTGTCATTGTTCATTCGTGCATCCTATCGTTCTAGCCGGCTTGATTGTGTCTGATCTTTTCTTCCAGCTTTACCTACCCATACAGCTACCAAATAATACAGTGTCATAATAACATTCACGATGAACGAGAAGTAGCTCTAACCCATCCAGTCCACGCCCAGTATGCCACACTACTAACCTCCCTCTCGACAGACAAGCCCAACGTAACCCGCACGGCAACTTCAAAGAAGTCGAAGCCTCGCGGCCAGCTTGGGACAGCAGCGCCACCTGGCACTACACGCAGACCAAGAGTCCCAACTGGCAGCCGGGTGACGGGGCCAACGACTCAGGCGCCTCACTGCAGCACTCACACGTCGAGATCGACCCGTACGCCGCCGGCCGCCCTGCAGCCTTCAACTACAAACTCCTAATCTCCGCCATCATCCCACGCCCCGTCGGATTCGTCAGCACGCGCTCAGCAGACGGGTCCTCAACAAACCTAGCCCCCTTCAGCTACACACAGCTCGTGAACCACGACCCACCGATCTTCGTAGTCGGCTACGCCGGCGCGCTCGAGCACGCGAAAGACAGCCTGCGCAACCTGCTCGAGACGCGCGAGTGCACGATCAACATGGTGTCGGAGCACTTCCTCGAGGCGATGAACGCGACGAGCGTCGATGCGCCGTACGGCGTGTCGGAGTGGGCGCTGAGCGGGCTGACGCCGGCGCCGTGCACGGAGGTGCAAGCGAGCCGCGTCAAGGAGGCCGTGTTCAGCATCGAGGGGAAGCTGCTTAAAACCGAGGAATTTGAGAGCCGTGCCACGCCTGGCAAGAAGACGGGCGTGCTGGCGATTATTGAGGGGGTGCGCTTTTGGGCGCGCGAGGATGCGCTGAATGAGGAGCGGAATTTGATTGATCCTGCGGTGAGTTTTATTGGGCAATTTGTTTTGTGAAGACAGTAAGACTGATCCTTGAACTTGAATCTAGATTCTCCGCCCGATTGCGCGGTTAGGCGGCATTACCTATGCCCGTGTCGAGACGGGTGTGGAGGTGCCCCGACCAACGTGGGAGCAGATGCAGCCGTTGGCCGAGAAGGCAGGGCTGGCGAAGGCGAAGACGGACGGTCAGTAAGGACTTGTTTCACATCGAGAGTTCGGGAGCCAGGAGCCGATGCTCCTACGTAGACAGAGCTTTCGGCTGTTGTCTGCATGGTGAAGATCTTGGTGAAGACAGCGACGTTCTTGATTACGATGTGGCCAGAATCTCAGCATATTAGAAACACCACGATAGAGTATGTTTCAGACGTTGAGAGCGGCTAACACATATGACCATGGAGGCAACAGACTTGCGAATCAGCTTTCACTCGACTTCTTTGTGGTTGTAGCGAGTGTGGCATTTTATGTTCCAATTTCATGGGCTATGCATTGCATATCTCTATTCATTACATGTTCTATGAACCCGCTAATGATGCATGCTGTTCGTCCCTTTTTCATGACTCAATTACTTCCCAACCCTCAATATTCTAGATGATGTCGTAGAACCGTCAACTGCTAATCGTTTAAGTTTCACATCAATGCCTCTCGGATTCCCCGAAGTCCTAAGTCTTCAAAATGACCAGGTCAAAACGCCAGAACACCAGAGCAATGCTTTTGCTGCCGTGGGTGAAGAATAACAGGATTGGTGATGGTACAATGTCGATGCCAGGACAATAGAGCCAGGAACCTTTCTTCAGGAAATCATGTCGTTCGTAAGTGGCGATGAATCAGCAACCTTTCGCAGTCCATCCTCTATGCCGCCGTGGCATAAATTGGCGCTATGATGATTTTGCCCTTTGGCTCGGCACAACTGTTCAAAGTCTTGCTGCAGCGCAAGACCGACTTGGTGATGTTGGCGCTGGCGAAGTTGAGGACTTGGTCATATGGTGGTGATCCAATACTACAAGCGGGAAAATTGATTAGTTTTTGCATGATTAAATGAAAAGATCTAGATAGAAGGACAAACTCACGATGGATCTTCAATTTGATGCTCAACACCTAGAACAAATGATGATGGCGAGAAGGTGTCACTCAGGATGGTCCATGCGAAGGTCGAGTTGGGACACAGGACGTAGGGACCTTGAGGGAAGTTGTTGGCTTGGGTGGACCAGGTACCGGAGCAGACGGAGGTCTGGTTGGAGAGCTTGTCTGGGTCGTGGACGGTGAAAGACAAGGTGGTGTTGGCCTTGGAGTTGGCTGTGACGGACAAGTTGGTGATCTCATACGCTTGGCCGGAAAAGGCGGAGGCAGCGATGCCGAAGAAGAAAGCGCTGATGAAGGTGCAGGGCTTCATGTTTGCGGTGATGTGGTGGATGCTGAGTGAGGTATTGGCGTTGCGATGGTTGGAGGCTGCGCAAGAAAGTCTGCGGTATGGTCGATAATATATAAACGAGTTCGGTTGTGATGGTGCCCGTTATACTAGCTGGCTTAGGGAAGACGTTGGGGGAATGATCGTGGGATCAATACACGTGAGAGACTAATGCAGCGGTATGTCGAATGTCTCAGTTGAGGTTGCAGGAGGGTGTGAAGACGAGCGAGCTAATGATGCGAATGGAATGGAAGCAAGGACGAAGGCAGGCCTTAAGTACATTCGTGTACAAACTCACACAAAGACGACGAGGGATGCCGCCAAGGCATCGTGCTGGTGGTGATGGGCAGGAATGGTGACACATGCAGCATCGCCTTGCACATCCCCATCAGTAGACACCGCCGATCAGCGGTTTCGCCAAGCCCGGCCGTGACAGTTGTAGTAAATACGAGATGCGAGCACCGGCGGGTTTAGCGTGTCTGGCTGACCTCCAGCGACAGGTCTGGCGTGCCTGGATGACATATGGTAGGCGGCGTACAGGAGATAGACGAGCCGGGATGTTACAAGCGAAGGAAGTGAAGTCCGCGATTTGCATGCGGAAAAAACGCAGTGGAAGGATTGTCATAGGGGGACGGTACGACAGCGCTGCACCAATGACCGACGCGAGCCAGGACTTTGACCCACGGTTGGCCTTTGTCCAGCACCTCATCCTCGGGTCGCAGATTCCAGGCACAGGGACCCGTTCGGCATTTCTGCTGGGTCACGAAAACTCTTCGATGCATCAGCATGAAATCGACGAGCACCAAGATACAGCGCAAGAGGTGTGGATGAACAGGTGGTCGATATAAAGTAGAATAGGTTGCAGGCCATGGCTCAGGGTTTCCCCGCTGGTGTGAAGCAGATCAGGAGAAGACGAGCAACGGTGTGGCGGCACATGCAGCTTGTTCAGCGTGTCAGGTGCAGCGAGCCCTTCTGCCGTCAGGTACATCATGCCTTTGAAACTTCGCATTCGTGCTCCCGATGAGTCCGAGGGCATGTTCACAAATCATCTGCTTCGTACGTATCGTGAACGCCCTCAAAAAGAATGTGGGCTTGGCGTGCTTCAGTCTGCTCCGTGGTGACGTGAAGGTGCTGAAGCAGCCGAATCCAGAACACTATGTTCCCATGTTTGACATTCCACCGGCCCGCCAAGGCTGTGGAACATTCTCTCGTATCTAGACGACACCGTATACGACACGACGGTGACACTTTTGAAATGCTGGTTCGGCCGTTAGGTCTCAGTGTGCTGTTTTTCCATTCACAGCCAGATATTTGGGTGGTGCAGAAAGACCAGTCTGGGATGTCTGGGCAGGGCAGGATGTTTGTTTGGTGGTACAGGCGACATTTACAGTACAGGCGGCGCGGCGGAAGAGAAGCGTGCGGTCTGCAGGGCTCTCGGCTATCGGACGCTGCAGCAACGTTGCGAGGCAATCTCATGTGCAGTAGCCCGACCCTGGAACTCTATATATAACTCGCCATTGATGCCAGTTGCATCCGCCAGATGGGCAATTGAATCCTGTTAGCGACATGCACGGCTTGAATTGGGAATGTGCGGTGTACGGGGTTATATATACTAGACAGACGTGGGTAGAATGTGCACGATCTCAACAAGGCGTCAAATCTGGACAGTCGAGATAGAAACTGGAACGAGATGTTTCTTCTGGTAGATGCACACAACTCTATCTTACCTCGAGGTAAGGTACGCTCGCATGCCTCATCTTATGCATATCTGGCGACCGCCCCGACACGGCACAAATTTGAAGTACAGTAATAAGGTAAGGTTAGGGAGTTTTCGCAGGGATCAGCCCAGAAGGGAGGCTGACCTTAGGAAACGGGATAATACTGTACTCGGTACTTGTAAGAAGCGCTCGCGACCTATGACCAAGACGGTCATCATGGAGATCAAGTCATTGTAGCATCAGCTCGAGGATACCGTATCATCCTGCATGCTCATTTTTAGCAGACTATACTCCGGAAGCATGGAGTTGACTTCTCACGGTAAATAAACTCGACCACATTCTCCTCGTCAGTCCCATCACATTACAGATATCCGCGACCAATTATACCTACCTCTACCACTGTACCAGCGGAACGCTGCAATCGCTGCCTTGTCGCCTGGGCATATCTCTCTCCCTCCATCCTTTCTTCCTATTCTTCTCGAAACAAGATTATTATCGTCGATCTTCCCCAATAATCTCCTTCCCTCCTAGGGCCTCGCACGCCAGCGATAGACGCGAAGCTTAGACCACTTTCCGCTGAGAACTTGCCCCCCATTCCGGCATTCGGTCGCGCCAGGACGAGAGCACAACGGGTACATGACCTATACCTGAGATTGATCGTTTCACCAAGTCGTCCTCCCGTCCAGAGCATGCGGTTTCCGTCCTTGCGAACAGAGCGCAACAAGTCCAGGTCCAACATCACCACCGACTGGGTGCCGGCCGATCTGCAACATCCGGGTACGTAGACGCTGCTCGGTTATGGACTTCAATACAGCAACAGGGACCTACTGGTCGCGCAAACGGTCGTGTCGCGAATGAGCCTGCTGCTGCTGCTGCTACCGGTCATCGTCCCGGAGAATTGAGGCGCAACGTTGTTGGCGGCACTATTACTCCTCCAGCCATATCGCTGCTATACATACATTATTACTCGATTGCGATAAATGTAGCGTCAGGTGCCAAGCTAACCATTTGATCTTCAAAGACCTCCCGCTCCACCCCCAGCTCCCACCCACCAGCTCCACCAGCTCGGCTCCTCTCACCAGAAGTGCGACCGTTAGCAACCGGATCAGCGCAAGTGGTATGTTGCAAGGCGCGCGCCATATCCGTGTGAACCCGCCATCGCAAGAGCAATGCTAAGAAACACTCTGGGGTACAATCAGACCGACGCAGCATCGCCGGATTGGGTGTGAACGGCATAGAATACAACAGCGCTGGCGTCTCCAACATCTACTCCCCCGACGACTTCCAGCGACCCTCGCCGGGCCTGCAGCGCTCCCTCACCGTCGCGCGAACCAGCTCCATCGCGGCCCCTCTCCCCTCCCCCAGCTGGTCTCCCGATTTCTCCCAGCTTCCGAGCCCACAGGAACAACCCGAGACTGGACGTGAGTTCGTCTCCGCCGACGAAGTGCCCATGAGCGCAGCGTATCCGTCAAATACGCCTGCCGGTAAGACGTCGTCCGACAGCGGACAGGGCACGGCGCTCGACCGCTGGTCACAACGCCGTCTACAACGATTAAACACCGAGCAAGGCTTTCGAGAGCAGCGTCAAGGCGGCGTTGGTGTGAGCTCGCCGCATCCTAGCGACGCGGCCAGCTATCATAGTTATAGTGCACCGGCACCGTATTCCTCTCCACCAGAGTCCAAATCGCATGCAGCACAGCCACAAGGCTATCAGCCAGCTCAGCCTCAGCCTCCTGCGTCTCAGCCGTCCTATCAAGGTTCACGCCCGCCTCCAGCAACGCAAACCAACGTAGGTCGTGCTGTTCCTTCCCAGACGGATCGGCGTCCCCCCCGCAGCGTTTGTCGAATGCGTAATGTTCTAACAATTTCTAGTCATATACCCCATCGCAGTCGTACTCGCCGCCCGAAGACACAACGTCACAGTACCGCACCCAAGACAGCTCTCGACCCCACACTACCACGCAACGGAGCCAATCGTACTCACAACAAGGCGGCATCGATCCCACGTCCATGTCTTCGAACAATGGCAATGGCACAAAAGCTGCGAGATCGGGGAATAATCACCGTCAAAGTGTACATACCAGTCTGGGCAGAGAATCATCGGCAATGGGGTCATCCCAAGCACAACAAGGTGTACCTGCGTTCAATGCTGGCACAGGGACGTCGTCCACCCCACCACAATCATATTCATCTGGCCAAACCCAACCACAAGCTCAATCGCAGCAACAATCAGCCAAAGATGTTGGTCGTGTGACGCCACAGCCGGCGCAAGTGGCGGAGGAGCTGTCAGAGGAGAACGTGAATCAATTAATCAAGGACCACAAAGAGTTACGTACGTATATGCTGTGCTTCCTGCACGACCTGACCAGGGCTGATCAATGTGACAGGCGAAAAATACACAAAGGTGAAGAAATATTATTTCGAGAAGGAGGATCAAGTGAAGCAGCTACAGAACAGCCTTGCACATCAACGACTTTCACAGTCACGGACCTCGCTTGACGACAGCGAGTATACCACTCGGTTTAACCGTCTCGACGGTCTTGTCGCACAACTTGCGTTCAGCATACGAAAGAGTTGGCGGTCGGTGCCAGCATGGTTGAACGGGTCAGTGAACAAGGATGCCGTCGCGACGGGAAAACAAGAGATGACCGCCGTCGGTCGTGCCTTCATCTCATCTTGGCTGGTAGAAGAGATTTTCAACAAAGTCTTCCATCCCGATTTGGATCCTGCTCTCTCCGGGCAATTGCGGTCCGTGCAGACCAACATCCGCAAATATGCGCCACATGCGCAAACGTTGGAGGAAGAGGAATACCTCATTTCGAAAGTCGTCAATTGGCGGCTCGCGACGCTGGAAGGACTACAGGACTCGTTGCGCTCGCCACAATGCCCGCAAAACCGCTCACAGCTGACCGATATAATGAAAGAACGCTTGGTGCGGGCGCTTTCCGTTCATCTCCAGGACCCGCCGCCTTCGGACTTGGAAGGTGGCGTCCACATGATCATCGAGCTTGTGGTGAATGTCGCCGCTCACCTGCCCCTAGAGAGCCGCGACGTCTCCCTCGAATACTTCATCCCCGGCATGAACATCATGCCCGAGCAGATGCGCATGGAGTCCGGCATCCCCGCCCTACAGGTCTCGATCGCGGACGATCAAGCTGAGCGCGCTTCGATGAAGAGCTCCGCCAGCGACGCCAACGACATGGACGCCTCGGCCAGTACGCACAGCGAACACAAATCGAAACGCAGCATGCTGAGCGCGTTGACGGGCACTAATAAGCCCAAGTCCTCCGCTTCTCAGCAGGGCAAGCACAGTGCAGCCAACGGCAGCTCCAACAGCCTCAGCGCGCGGCCGGAGAGTGCGTCGGGCGTCAAGGAGGACTCATCTGCGCCGCCGCGGGTGCGGATTGCCGCTGGCATCATGGTGCAGATCCGCGGCCGCTCTGTGCTGGTCAAGGCGCCGGTATTTAGCGCTTGATGAAAACTTGCCTTGTTATTACCCTTGTCACGTATGGATGTTATTCCGCAACGCCTCTGGAAAAGAGCAGGGCCTATGCGAGTGAACGGAAGATATAGAAACTGTTCGAATGAGATATTGTACATGTTTCTTCTCTACCACTCGTGGACTTCTACCGTCCAATTCTAGCTATCCCCCTCCTTCGTATACCATGTGAATATGTCTGTGCCCGGCACATCTATCCTCTTATCTGATCATTCATTGAGTGAGGTACGTCACCGTAGGTGAGTTCACTGTGCTGTCGAGCAGGGCGAGTGCAATATATGCGGGCGTAGACTGTCCTTCCCCGCGAACTTGCAGAGCACAACGACATATTTGGTGCCGCGGCACCGACCGCGCATGCTTGCTGGCTAGAAGCACGTTTCCAACCCTGGACGGGTGGATGGCTCGAAAGACTTTGGGAGTGTCCTGAGAAGTGGCAGTCATATAGTAGGGGTGATCATGGACTTTCCAACCACGACTTGAGAACCATCTGCACTTTCACGGAGATTCAGCCCGCGTATCACCGCATCACCGGCGGCCGGGCTTCCTTATTCCACTTCACGCGACTGCACAACCACTCCACCGCCTCCTTGACGCCCGTGCCCGTCAATGCGCTCAGCGGCAACACACGGCTGTCGCGCACATTCGCGCCCTTCCCGCCCTCAAACACCTTGCGCACCAGCCCTTCCTTGATGCGCACGACCTCGACGCAATCCTCGCGGTCCTGCTTGTTCGCCAGCACGAGCACCGGCACGCCCTCGGTGTCTTCATTCTGCAGCACGTCTTCCAGCACAAGCTTACACTCCGCCAGTCGTCCGTCGTCCTCGACCGCGTCGCTGCCGCTGCGCTGGCTCAGCCGCTCGATATCCGCATCGCCGACATCGCTGCTGTCGAGCACGAAAACCACCGCGTGGCAGGACTTATAGTACGAGTGCCACAGGTTGCGCAGCGAGTGCTGGCCGCCGACGTCCCAGACGCGCAGGTAGCAGTCCGGCAGGTCGATGAGCGAGACGTTCTGGCCGACGGTCGGGACGGTCTTGAGGTTCGGGGCGTGGCCGTCGGCGGCGTACAGCGCCTTGATCTGCTCGAGCAGCGTCGTCTTGCCCGCGTTGTCCAGCCCCAGCAGCAGGATCGAGTACTCTTCTTTGCTCGTCGCGTGCAGGTAGAGCGATTTCACTAGGTGGTACATCTTTGCCCGCGAGCGTGCGAGGGGTGCTCACATCGTGGGGTGCAGCTGGGAGCAGCGCAATGTTCGAGGAGATATTTGTGTGAAAGGTGGTCGTTGGACGTGCATTGGAAGTGTTGGTGCCTGAGGCGGAAATAGACACGTGACGGTACTGTGTGGGGGAGCGCCAAGCGCACTCTTCGGAAATGGCTTGGGGTCTTTGACTACGGCTTCACCTCGAAAGATTCGTCCATCGATTACCCGCACACATCGCAAATATGGTACGCCACACCCACCCCAACTGATTCAAGGATGCAGGAATACTGATGGGAGTTTTACATAGGCACCCGCAGCAACCGGTGGCAAGAAGCAAAAGAAGAAGTGGTCGAAGGGCAAGGGTATGCAGCATCTCCTCATGAAACGTTGAGAGCGTAGCCGCCGCACGCATCGAACCCTCACACTGACAATCGTCGTCATTCACAGTCAAGGACAAGGCACAGCACGCCGTTATCCTCGACAAGCAAACGTCCGAGAAGCTCGCCAAGGATGTGCAGTCCTACCGCCTCGTGACCGTCGCGGTCCTCGTCGATCGCCTGAAGATCAACGGCTCGCTCGCCCGCAAAGCCCTGCTCGACTTGGAGGAGCGAGGTCAAATCCGAAAGGTCGTTGGTCACAACTCGGGTAACATCTACAGTAAGTGGTGGATTCATTTCTCAGAAGGTGTGGGGAAGATATGAAGATCAGGCAGCTGACAGCACATTAGCGAGAGCGGTCGGTGGCGGCGATTAGACGATGATTTGAACCTTTTGCGACGAACAAGATCTGTGAAAAGGACGGGAGTGGACTTTGCGGGACGCTTTTGATGCATGAAAAGATGGGCTGGAGGGATGATCCGGCCTAATCTCTGGCGCACAATGGGGAATTTCTGAAACGAAACATTCTCGCGGAACCATGATGACTTAGTTATTGTCGGTTGGCACGATGGAGTCGCATCAGCTGTAGTTCACGCAAACTTCAATCTCGTCTGATCTCTCTCGATCTTGTACTTTCTGCGAGGCGGGCTGTCACTGCCATGCCATCGTGGAGCGTCTCGTGGGAACCCTATGCTCAGCTCGGAGCATTGGTCATCTTTCCAGCATGTCGAAATGTATAGCTGCTGTCTGATCAACGCCACAAACTTCCACGGCCACGGATGATGAATGTCAGAATAAGGTAACAGGCGTCCAAAAGTCGGGCACAGCATGGCATTACAAAGCTATGTTTTAACACCTTCAACCACCTCTATACCGTTCCCCGGCATCATTCGCTTTCACTTTGCTACTCTGTGGCCTCAGCCTTTGGGCTCCTCCGCATAACTTGCGCTTTGGCAGCTTCTCCAGCCACCCATCCTCTCTCACAACCTTACCCACCTCAAAGTACTCTTTCCCCGTCTCGCCACGAAACGTCTTCTGCCAACCTTCAACCACCTTTGTGACTTGCTTCTTCGCCTTCCGAATCGCTTCCGCCCGGTAACTCTTCTCGTTGCCCGTCAACTTCTTTCGCACATCTCCATCCTGCTCCTCGTCGTCGGGCCCCACGACATCCAGCGGGATATACGTCCACTCCGCCCCTCGCAGATCCGGCGTCGCGTCCTCCGCAAAACACCCTGTTACGAAACCCCTCGCCGCATCCTTGCCTGCAAAGACATGATAATTCCCTCCCGGACCGTAGATATATCGTCCACTCCCACCGGACACGTCGTAGATCGTACCGTTGAGCGCGAGATACACGGGCTTTGTCGGGTCGCTGCCGTTGTAGAGCGACAGCTCGTCGTCGGTGAGGTAGATGGGGCCGCGGAAGTATTGTCGGATCACGGCCGGGCGCAGGAACTGCGGGTTGTAGTGCCAGGTGAAGCTCGAGGAGGTGATGAAGTAGGAGAGGAGGGAGTTGAGGAGGAGCAGGCCGGCGATGAGGCGAACGATGTCGAGTTTGGTGATTTTCTCGTCATCGTTGTCGTCGTTGCGTTGCTTGGTATTGGGTGATCGTGATGAGGGCGCTGCGGTTTGTTCATCCAGCGAGTCGGAATGTGGTATTCGCTGCCGGAGGGCCTCACTACTACTCGACATCTTGATCAGCTCGGTGAAGCCGTAACACTCGCGTCGTGTTGGTAGACTGCTGGTCACTGAGCTTATTCATGAATATACTACAAATGTTCCCATGAAATTTGCACGAGCACTTGTTTGCAGAGCTGACGTGGTCTACCAATGCTATTCACCGGCTGTATTGGGATTCTGGCTTCATTCTTATTCCATTGATATAGCAAGTTGCCGAGGATCTACAACGAGAACGAGCATCGCTGGGAGAAGCAGTAGATGAGAACGACATGCAATGCATTCATGCGAGCACCGCCACAAATAGATGTCACGGAACACGGACCGAGCAGCGCATGCCTGCATTAGCTCCAAAAATTGTCTTCTAGAATAGCACACGCGTTGCTGATAGTCTGTGTCCGGCGATCATTCATCTGAAGGAACATTGAACGTCACAGCATCGCAGTCCAGTATGTGTACATGTGTGCCAGTATGCCATTATGCCAGTGTGAGTCGATGGCCTTGCTTCCATAATCGCCTTGCAAGACGTGATGATCATGTGAGATGTTGTTCTTACAGCAAGCTATCTGCTAGTATATGTACCGATACAGCTCCAAAGTATAATAATAAGGCAAGGCTAGCTTCCATAACTGACCGGCAGTTCGCTCGTCACCTCGTATCACCGCTTCCTGAATGTGCCAGCTGCGCCCCATCAGCATGAACTCACAGCGAGATCATATGATGGCGGTGAGCAGGATCTAATTCCTTCTCGCGCCTGCGCATATTCGACCTGCGCGATTACACCTCTCAGCTCGAGCTGAAATCGCGCGCCCAGCATCTCGCTTCTCCATCGACAATTTGTAGTCACTACACGCAGGAAACCAGTACCTATCGCGACACGAAAGCCTCCGGCGGCGACACTAGAAGAGCCATCGAAATAGACGGTGCTGGACCCCCGAAAGAAAAAGCTGGCGCAAAACAATCCACGGAGTGATACCGGCCACGGGCAAACAGACAAGGTGGATGCTTTGCGAAGGCTCCGGCCTGCTGCAATGCGGCCGCGAGCACCAGGTTACAGCACGTTGAATGGCCATTGCGATGCGGTGCCTTGGTATTGGCGAGTAGTGGCCATGGCCGCAAGCATCTTAATCCTGGGCGGGTACGTTGGAATACTGGGTGGTCCATGCATTGAATCCTTGGGCTGACATGGAAACACAGCTTCCTTATGTTACCAACGACCTTCGACAGCGACAAGAATCTTCGTGTTTCACAAGCCGCTGTGGGCATATTCGCAGTCGCAATACTGACTGCTGGATTCTCGTTGACAGCACTACTCTGTTTTGCTGTTCGCAACCAGACTTTCCAAGCCGATGCCGTCTTCATTCCCGCGTTATCCTCTTGCGCTTTGGGGCTTTTGACCGTCTTTTATGACTTTCTGATAGCTTCACGATATGTGTGGAATACTCCTGCACTGCTCGTGACCGTGGCAGCGGCCATTAGTACGGTCACTTATGGTGGTTTGCTGCTATGGACTTACCGGCATATGATTCGCCCGCAAAGACCTCTCTTGCCCCCATCCACCTCAAGCCAAACCACACCTCTGGCGCGCCACAGCAGCGTCAACAGTAGCGGCTCCCTGTGGCAGGACCCGGTGTACTACGAGAACTACGTGCGCAACATGTATCCGACTTCTGCTCACTCCACGCCACAACTCCAGTCCTCCACTTTACACCAGAGCGGGCTGCCCACAGATCGATACCAGACCATATCACAATATCCGCCTCCGCCTGGTGCTGCGTACGATCCATCCTCCATAACAGAGGAGGAGATGCAGCGCCAGCAAATGCTCATGCTGTTGCTGCAAACCACTACATCACCAACTGCCCCAAGCACTGCTCCACAGACTTACAACATCGACTGGCCCAACAGTGGCGGAGCTCGTGATGATGAGGATGCGCTGACTCCTGCTCACGGATACTACGCACCGATAAGGACGCATACCTCGTCCACAAAAGCCACTTCTCGGCCAGGCGTTGTGCGTCAGCTCACGAGCGACTTGCAGACACATCCGTGGGATGGTGTATGGAGAGGCCCAGCGCCACCTCCTCCCGCTTCGAGTAGAGAGGAGCGACGGCGACAGATCGAGCAAGGGAGCTGATTAGCATGTTGGCCAGTTCATGCAACAAATGTCTTCGTAGCCAGACGATGAGTGTGTTTCACAAAAGACTACGATGCTGCTAATGGCTGTGCGTCTCACGTATTCACATGGTAACACTCAACACTGCTGCTTGGACTTGCTCTGCTTGTGGTCCTTCGGCCCCACGATCGTCGACCTGTACGTGGTACAGAACCACGCAAACACGCCTTCAGACTGGACAAGTCACCCATGTCATTTGTCTTGTTGACGACCCGATCGATGCGCCCATCATCCCAGGCGAAGCCGAACCACAAGAGCACACCTATCCGCCTCGCTAGCTCTACGCCTCCCCGAATCTCTTGCAGATCAGGGATCCGCTTTTCCACCTCCTGCCAAAACCACGCTCTCGATCCGCTGCGCTCAAACCTGCGCCAGCCTCTTCTTGTGATTGTCTCCGGCTCCAACACTCCAAGTAAGACTTCGAGCGAGTAAAGACTCATGCCAAATGGTAACCACTCCGCCTCTGCCCAATCCACGACTCCTGTGATTCGCCACGTCTCAGGATCTACGAGCACATTGGAGGCGATCAAATCTCCATGCGTGAGCACTGCCGGTAAACCTCGCAGGCCGCCGCGTTGCACTTCTCGTAGCGTTCGTGACGCAATGCAACGCAACGCACGAGAAGGGAGTCGCTCTGCCAGCATCGTGAGACGTGCTATCAGTGTGCGACCAATCCGACCCTCCGCCATCAATCTTTGCGATGTCATATCGTCACAACACCCGGCGGTCCAAGCTCGTGCATGAAGTTTCGCAAGGTCGGCAAGGAAGGTTCTCATTCTCGCGGAGGTTCGACCAGCAGGAGATCCGCTTCGCAGAAGCTGCAACTCGCTGAGCGGGATTCCGGGTAGACAGGGCTGTTGAATGACCTGCGAAGCGCCCAGAGCTGCGGCGAGTCCTGGCAAGAACAATTCTTCGACCTTAGCCACGAGTGAGCCGTGGATCTGGCAAGCAATCTGAATCAACGGTAAAGTCACCCTGAACCGCCAAGGCCGGATCTGAATGATCTGAGTAGGTACGACATTGTCTGGATGCGGATGTCGAGTACACAGGAGAGTGATGGAGCAACCTCCTTGCCTGGCCAGAGGCTGAATATCATGGCCCGGGAAGTGGCGCCGTATCAAGTCTAGAGAAACAGAGTGGTTAAGCGGGTTCTGGAGGTCAAGTACATCGAAGTTTGAATCTTGCAACTCTGAGTGTTGCTTTGACTGTGGACCATCCGGTGTCGTTCCACCATATATTCCAGGACTCCCCAGTGTTGCCACGATGTTGCTCCTTGAGTCACTCGCTATTCGCTGAAACATAGCTTTGACGACCACCAGATTGAGGCAGAGGGACGGGGCACTATGCAGAAGCTGGAGCAAGGATTCGATGAATCTTCCAAAAACATAGGTAGTTGCGAACAAAAAATTCTCCTATGCTCGTTGAGTTTGGTCTTAGAGTGTATCCCGCCAATACGGAGGCTTTGATCCCACGCATCTGGCGAAGCACGTAACGAAGGAACACAGAAGGTGATGAGATCAAACAACACCTTCTTGCTCACATGAGAGCATACATGTACATCAGATACGTTACACAGCATACATTCACTGAGGGGTATATTAGCTCCAGCTATGCGCTGTACATACATGCAGGTGTACTTTCTTTTACTATCAATGTACAAGGGTAGCCACGTGTGCTAGGATCATCAGTCGTCTGATGTGTATTTGTTTATTCCTTCGGACGAACGCCACCTCATCGTGCAGTAGTCCCTCCCACTCTGCTACAGTCAGCTCATGTACGTATATATGTAAGTATCGATTGAAGCTTTCGACGATCACTTATAAGCTATGCGGATGAAGCATTTCGGAAACGATGATTCCGTCCTCGAGCAGCCGTGGTCATATCATCAGCCACATCCTGGTATCTCTCACTAAAGTGGAGAAGTTTCGACATCTTTTGCTTCAGAGCTTCATGTAGTCGTAGGGAACCCCCCATTTTTTGCCTTAGTGTTGTTGATTACGTGGGGTGACTCGGCTACGATATAGAAAAGTTACATCGCTTTAGAATAAGGCAATACTCTGTGACAACAGTCTATCCTCTGAAATGGTACCTATTCCCAACTTTGAACGAATCCTAGGGTACGGTATACTGGTCTTAGAGATAAGTTCATCGGAGTGGAAGGTGGGTATGTCAGAATTCCAAGGGTGAGTACATTGGAATTCCAGATGCGTACAATCAATTTAGGGTTGCGTATGTTGCCATTAAGGTTGACTTTCTCAACTGCTGTGACTTCTTTCTGAACTTTTCTATCTCACCCACGGGTGAATAGAAGATGCCGGACCGCCTCAGATAGAATGGACCTTGAGAGCCAGCTAATGAACTCTCGAAATGGCGGCGGCAGACTTCACTTCGATGAAAGGCGCACACATACACTGAGAAGGTGGATTGGACTCCGCAGATTCTTTGATATACCTAGTGACACTACATCGGGGGTATACAGGCGCTGGGTACGACTGGCTTGACCAGGATTATCTATAGTTTTGCGCTCCGTTGTCCGCAAATCTGCACCAGACTTATGGATCATGCGAAGTCTGTTTATCAGGAAAAGGATGGTACTGCGGTGATGATGCTCTCGATCTCGTTACGCGCCTGCTCTTACCACTCGGGATCATGGTGATGTTGGGTCCGAGACCACAGGATGTGTGGTGACGGCACCATCTTCCATGGGGGCAGAGTCGTTGAGACATTCCGTCCAATTCACCATCGTAGAGCCTCCGGCGTTACAGAGTGATGCTTGCAAATTTTGAATCATATTGAATGGGTACACTACTGAATTTTCAGTATCCTGTCAGGTCATTGTACGGTAATGTGACGCAGAATGAAGACAGCTGTGGCGAGGACGTTGAAAATTGTCCTCATTCGTATGATCAGTCTGCTACCCACATACTTCATCCCTTTCGTCCCCTCGCAAACCTGTCTCAAGATTAAATCATTGTCTTGCTCATTCAACTGCCAGAACGTGTCCGACGAGATATCACATCGTGAGCCTGCACAACTCCACTTCTACTGTACGAAGCTGACCATGGCCCTCAGAAGCCACAATGATTGTCTCCAAGTGTATGGCAACCTTGATCTCGATGGCATGGGCAGTTGCTCTGGTGGCCGCCGCTCCACCATTCAGGATCCAGTTCCAACCATCTAAGAACATACTCTGCCTGCTCAACGACAAGACACCACCCGCCATTGTTATGAGAGAGGGCTAATGTTCAACATGGCCGGATACCCCATTCCGAGCATTCTCCTACCTCTAGGAGGGCGCCGGTTTGGTCAAACTACCGGCAGACTACGGGAATTGCACGATTCGACTATTCGAACAGATGGACTGTCAAGGGCCAGTGGTCTACAATCTTCCTACTGCCAACCGCTGGATGAAGCTTGGGACATGCTTCCAGAATCCATCTCCGGCTATGAGTATGGATCTTACCTGCGTTCATCAGCATCCAAGGAAGCCTCTTGGAGGATGCGTAGGTAAATGAGGTGCCGAAATCGGTGGTTCTGCGTGTCTGAATCTAAGGCATGTTACATGAGTTCTCGAAGCTAGCGTGTGGTGGAATGATAGATAGCTACTGCTGGAAGAATCATGCTAGCCAAAATATACCGCTGGAGATAATTGCTTCATGGTACGACACTGAGGTTCTCTCAATTTGCCGATTCCTTGCACTGCAGTCTCTTGTCTTTACCCCCTTCTCCTTCTCCTTCTCCCCCTCTTCTCTTTCTTTCCTTATCGCGAAACAGCATCCGTCAGCTCCCAGCAGGCTCTCGAGCTGTATAGGAATGATCATACCGATATGGGCGGTGTGGTCATTGGTGTTCTTGACTGGCACATAAGTAGAGCAGCACGGAAACTCATACAAGCCATAAATTAAAGGGAGATGTGCCGAATGTTCGTCATGCGATTTCTTCGCGTAACAAAACCTAAGAGATATATATGTAATTTCATGTAACGGAAGTGTAACGTCAAGTGACCGCGTCTATCCAACGATGAACATCGCAGGGACCTGCACGATGGGAATATCTTTATGCGCGCAAGCATCTCCACATGACTGCTACACCGAAACACATGTACTGGAGCATACTGATGTCGCCTTCGTGACTTTCGGACAATGTACGTTGCAGCTCTTTGGCAAGGCGGACTGTGGTGGACCCGAGGTCTTCCGCGTGGACTGGGCTAATCAAGCCGCCCAGATGGGCCCTGCTATGAGGCGCCCGAGTCTGAGGTCAGTCTCAAGGTCTCTTGCATCAATCGACCTCTGCCCAAAGCATTGGGCGAGGTTCCACGCGCAGGAGGCAGGTACACAATGAGCGATGAATGGTACCGGAATGACGATGTCGATAACGACTTGGTCTTCTACTAGGACGACAGGCTCTGATGCGCTGCTTGGATACACTTTGTGTCTCAGTGTGAGTACATCGTGGTAGGGACAGGCATGTGTTTGTAGCTCCGGGGAAAGACAATGCGAAGAAATACTACCATGGACAAAACGAGAGGGTCAACATCAATACTGCTTGGGACCGAGTGCAAGTGCTTGTAACTCTTTCCAACGTTCGCTGTCCGCCCCGTGCCACTAGGTCCCAATCAACCACTGCACCTTGTGCTCGTCCCCTCTGCTCCGCGATTTGCCTTTCTCTCTTGTCTTTCCCAGCTCGCGACGTGCCCAAGCCGCTTCTTTGGCACCCCATGTGCTGTTTCTCAAGTTTGTCACAACCGCCTGAGTGACCTCCAGTGACTGCTGCGATACCATGAAGCCCCTGTCATGAAGATCATGTTCGAAGACCTCTTTCCGACTTGCAGATGAGCGTCGCAGTACCGTATCCAACCAACAGCGGCGGCAGACCACCAATTTTCACACGTTAAGACATTGCACGAAGCCTCAACCTCGTCGCCGAATCGACAATATCTTTTCTCTGAATCTGCTCGAGGCAATATGAAGTGCACCCAGATCCACTGCTCTCCACCACCAAAGCACACTGGGCCATCAATGACACTCTCGATCTCAAAGGTCTGTCCGGAAATTGTTGATCGCTTGATGAAGTTTGCCAGCCAACATCGAGTATCGTATCGTGTGGAGGACAGCGGAGTCTGGTCGTTGATGCGATTTCCGGCGCTTGCATATGGTGTGACCACAGAAGGGCCGCAGTACCTGGTTACAAGTCAACGCTGTACGGAAGGTAGTCGATTGTCGAAGTAGGTCAAACAGAACCTCAATCACAGTTCCGAAGACGCTCGGCCAACCAAAGGCATGGCACCGATCTGGACGTCGAAATCAGCATCGATGAGGAGAGTAACGACGCACGAACAGGAAGACTTTCTCGATGATCGAATCTGTATTGGCATTTTGCAGGTCTCAAGTGTTTAGCGGGCCCTGCAGTGGAATCAGTAACGAACAAAGCAATTAGAGATGGAGATGGAGATGGACGTACAGGTAGTTCAAGAGAGGAAGACCCTGTGACTATTGCCACCTTGCTTGGCGAGCTTGCATGGACAGTTGTACTGTGCCGCGGAGCTCCCGTCCGCAGCACACGATCAAGTGGTGAGGCATCTTCGACTCCAGTACCTGTGTGTGGAATGAGGACATACTAAGACTTGTTCGGTATCTGACCATAGATTTCATGTCAAGCAGTACCTCGGATTGAGAGGTGAGCAAACCTGCAGCACCAACTTTCACGGAGGAGCAGGGAGGGGGCCCACCTCGACCAGACACCACTGGTCTCTCAAAGGGGTTTCGGACGTCGTTCGACCGTGGGACCGCGTGGCTGTCGATGAACGGATTCGCCTTGCGACGGCTGGGAGATAAGTCCCTGCCATAGTTGCAGACGTCATTGACAAAAGGATCTGTGTCGGTATAGCGTACACAGTCGCGATTGAGTTGCCAGGAGTCTCGCACTTCATGGAGCGGGGGTGCTCTTGTCCAGGAGTCAATACATCTCCATGTCTGAGCCACATTCTGATTGCATCGTCAAACAGTCTGTAGCACGCGACTGAGCTACGGTGGTTGACTCTCATGGCGGGTGTAAGTCAAACATCAGATTTCGTAAATGGCTGCGTACCCGCCTCGCATGGAACATGGATAGCGAAGCGTGCCCGGTTGCGTAAGAGAAGCCAGCCACGTCCAGTGTCGAGGGCATTGCCTGCGATCGGATAGTTCCGTAGCAATGGAGCCCGATCCCATCTGTAAAATCCTGGTCCAAGTACAGACTCTCGTCGGTTGCGGTTGAAGTTCAACGTTGCTGTGCCCAGAAACCTGCCATTAGCACGATACAAGCAGTCATCACACTGATCGTTCCGTCAAAGATGTCTACTCACCTGACCTCAAGTGATACTACAGTCACAGTTCCACGTGCTCCTGCTCGCAACTCTCTGCAATAATCCAAAAGTCCATTGATCGTGAAGGCACATCGGGTAGCCCACTAGGATCAGCCACAGAAGCCCACGGTATTGTGTGTCCAATGGAGATGACTGACCAGTAGCTGCAATGACGATGAGGCTGTCCGACTTTTGCTTGCTTTGAGGATATAGCGCAAGGTGAACTCAAAAGCTCGTTTCTCATGGTCGTAATGATACTGACCGTGTTGCTTCGAGAGTGCATCGGTAGCTGACGATATTCGCCGTGGGAAGAACGACGATACCGCATTGAGAGTTGATGGCAGATGAACTCCAAGACTCGATAACTATGGTTGTGAAGTTGTTAGCGATGGCGGCCGAATTGCCTCGGAGATGCATGTGAAGATGAACTCAACGACTTAGTACCATGATCGTATGGATGACGATCTCTGCTTCAGGAGCGTAGTGGAAGCTGACTTGCGGGTTAGAGCCTGTAGCCGTGCAGTTCACAGCGACCATTATGTTATTCAGCTACGAGGTTGTTGTGTCAAGGTGGTGCCGGAAACTCGAGGCTGGTAGCTGTGAAGCTGGCGAGGATTGTTGTGTGCTCCTACCACATGATTGTAGTCAGAAGTAGATTCGACGATGTGATGCCCTCGATCGTGATGATGACAACGATCTTTGTGTGGTTCTGCCCCGAGAGTATATGAGAGGTGACTCGAGGCCTTGATGCCCGTGGCCGCAATGGTGATGACGACCGTTTTGCTTCGTAGAGTGTATTGGAGGTAGATTCAGAAGACTTGATGCCTGTGATCGTGAAGTTGACGACGATCTCTGTGTTGGTTGCCCCGAGAGTATAACGAGAAGTGACTCGAGGACTTGATGCGAATGCCCACGATGTGACGACGACCGTTTTGCTTCGAGAGTGTATTGAAAGGTGAGCCCTGAAGACTTGATGCCCGTGATCTTCAATGTGATAGAGATCGTTGAGTTGTTCTGCCCCGAGTATGTGATGAAGAGTGACTCGTGGACTTGGTGCCCGTGATCGTGAAAGACGACGATCTTTGTGTTGGTTTGCCCCGAGTATAAGTTGGAGTGATTCGAGGACTTGTTGCTTATGATAGTGAAACATGACGACGATCTTTGTTTGTTCTGCCCGAAGAGCGTGACGAAAGGTGACTCGAAAACTTGTTGCTCATGATGGTGAAGTTGACGGCGATCTTTGTGTTGCTTTGTCCCGAAAGTGTAAATTGAAGTGACTCGAGGACTTGGTGCCCATAATCGTGAGGATGGCAATCATGTCGCGTGAAGCCCAAAGCCGTGGACGTAATCTGACTTGAGTAGCCAAGGGCGTGGTTCGTTTAGCTTCTGCTTCTGGAAGTGGAATCCAAGGTGAACGAGAATTAGGATGGACTTCCGAAGCATACTAGTCTCCAGCACTGCGAAGAAGTAGAACCGTAGCTGGAGGACCCGTTTTTTCCGTGAGAGGGACGTTTTACTCACAACCGTTAGGACGGTGGTTAGTGGACCGCACGCCACTAACCGAGTGGGAGCCATGTGCGATTGTTGATCCGGCGACGTCGTGAGGCGGCTAAACCGTAATCGATGGGGATGCTGGCAGTTGGCGCGAGAACAGGGAGGGCGCCGGAAGCAAAGCCGGTCTGCCTGTCTCCGCCAACTGAGGGCCGCAAGTCCCCTAACTCGATGTTTCCCTCAGTGCCGCCGACAACGGCACGTTCCCCACTCTCCTCCCTCCGGAAATCATCCTCTATGGCTTTCTTCTCTTCTCTTTCCAATGACCAAAGCTCGTACAACGCACCGAGCACTGGTAGCAAGGGTAGCAATATCGCCTTTGCGACGAACTGGACAATGTCAACGGGCTTGAATGACGTGTCTTTGAGAACGACGACGCCTAGCCCGAGACAAGTCAGCCAGCCAACGGCAGACAAGCACAAGAAGATTTTCTGGTAAGTCACCATGGAGACACGCCCAGCGTGCCGTACGACAAGGGATCCCAGAACGAATACGTCAATGAGGAAGTCTACGCCATCCTCGTACCAGCGAACCTTCACCTCATGCTTCTCAGACCACTCCACGGGGTCGGGATGAACAGGGTTCAACCCAACGGAGCTTGTCGGAGTGGGCGCTGTCTGAGAGCAGGTGGAGGCAGGCACAACGAAAGGCGTATCGGTACCAGTACGAATCAGTCCGTGGAGAGCAAGTCCACGACGACCAACGACCGGAGCCCCGGTGCAAGGGAGTTACATCATCAACAACAGCAGCACGGCTACGACCGATCGGGACTTCATGGTGGTGGCGGTGGTGGTGATGTTGAGAAGTGTGCGGATTTGTCTGCATCTCTTGTCAGCCAGAGCATACGACACTGCTCACAGGGTACGACTCACGTCAATGGCGAGATACTGATCGAAAGAGTCACTATCAAGGCACGTATCAGTATCGTGAATCGTTGGGAGAGATTTGTATACCATTGCTTACGTAGAGCTGTACATCGACACAGAGCGAAAGAGGAGAGAAGAAACGAGGAATCCGTAGAAGTACGCATTTGCGGGACTAGCGGGATTCTGGCGCGTAAACAAAGGGTTGCAGGTAAAGGGAAGGAAGCAAGACCTCTGGTTGCATCGCTCGCTCTGCCACACACTACGTTTCGCAGTCTCCTTGAATTACATCAGGCATGATCGCGAAGCTTTCTTCGCCCATTACTTAGACCAAGATTAGATTAATGCTTTGATTCTATGAGGGAAATCAGTCTATTATGTTGGAACCGTTTCAAGTACATCGCGACAGTTGGTGTCGACTGCTGCGCGGACAAGCTCAAGATGTGCCTGCTAGACGGTAAAGTAGCGTTCGGTCGGTAGACGGACCACTCCCTGCAACACGATGGGTTACGCAGTTGTGTCGATAGATGCATACCATAAGCATACATGTGGTGAGCCTGCATTATTAAGCGATCGGACAGTTGCATATACGGTCGTTATAATAACCACAGGTGTTATTTGTCATGCACCGCTGAAGTAGCAGTGCGCGACTTTTTCGCCTCACTGCCACATACCAGAAGGATCATCTGATCGCGAGCTAAACAACGCGTGCGTATGCCTCCATACATAGTACAATCACTGAGATAAAGTATAACTTACTCACGCACCATGTTGGCCTGAATCAAGAATCCTGCGCGTGCGTTCTCAAAGAATCATCACATACTTTGATGTGTAGCACAATATATGCTACCGAAAACCATGCGCAACAAAGCAATGTGCATGCCGCCGGGTGTCTCGTAGAGCTGCACGGTCCAAACTACATGTACGTGTATGCTCTTGGACAGGCAGGAGTGAAGTCAATATCACTCATGCTTGTGTCTTCTCGGTTCGGCCCGTGTCAATCATGGTTCGAAATATGTCCACTACATTTATACGAATTACTTCTCTAGGTAGGTGCATGCGGGAACCCTATCCCTTACATTACCATAAGTGTCATGTGCAGGTATGAGGGTACATGTACTTCACACCTGCCTACTTGAAAGTAGCACTCATCGTATGCAATAGGCTTTTCCTGGTGCAATATTGTGTATAGCAATGAGGTGATCACATTCTTGCCATTAAAGTCATCGCAATTACATAGGTAAGGTAGATCTGGAGCCAGGAGTCGCTCGGTGTATGCCATGTGCAACCTTTGCGAAATACTTCACGATCCCTGCTACCTAGGTCATGCAGCTCTCACGCTCGCGGCACTGCGCCTAAGGTCTTCCTCAGCTTCTTTTCGGGGATCGCATTGATACAACTGAGGCTTACGCTTCTTGCGAGTGAAGACACATTGTAGCAAAAGCGAGGCTGGCCTTGCTCATTGTTGTGATTGACATTCTGTACGCGCCCATTCGCATTCCCGTTACAGTCGATGTTCTCGTACGTGGCAAGGGTGCAGTTGCCGTAGTGGTCGGCGGTATGACTAGGATTATGACCGGGTATCCAAAAGTAGTAGAAGTTTGTGAACGTTGACCCCTGCCAAATGCGACAATCGCCGTCTCTGATGATGTCGAGCGGCCTCGAGAGGACCTCATCGTCACATGACACAGAGTGCTGGAAGCGTAGGAACTTGATGTGGTAGTCTTTGTAGCCACCGTGTACAAAGCCAGTAAACGAGAAGACTATTGTAGCGACACTTCTGAGGTTGACCATCATGACTCCGCAGATGATCTGTGACAGTCAGACACTGTATAGAGATATTACGTACAACGTGTGCACATGATACTTACCAGAAAGATTCTGCTAAGCACAGACGCAAAGACCTACTATTTTCCTCCTTCCGGAATAGGAAAGTGAGTAGTCGGGCGGATTTACGTCCGCTAGCGTGTGGTACAAGACAATCGCTGTGGGCCAGCGGATACTGCGGGGTGTGGGGAGTCTGCTTTTTGATCCGATGTGCGTGGTGCATACAGGCATGTGACAATGCGCCTATCTGAAGTCAGCAAGAACCACATTCGTATGCATGTGGGATAGCAATTGACGAGATACCTTGTGATAGCGATTCAGATTCTTGGAGTACAGCAACCAGCTCAGTAGAGAGAAAGTCGCGTGAAGACGTGCGCAAAGGGTATATGTACTGTAGGGTTGAAGACAGACATAGCGGGAGGTAGTCCACCTTCAAGCCATAATTGTCTTCTTTACATAAGCTAGATACGATCTCTGCCGACTACTTTGTGTCTTAGTTCGATGACACAAGACTGCTGACCCCTCCCGTGGACCAGCACAATCATCGCTCTGTATCTGACAAGGTTTATCGCGCGAAAGTGCCTGAGAAAATTTCTATGGACAAAGCCGTCGACTGCACGACACGGGACGGCGGCGTACCTCCTCTAGCCAACAGACATCTGAGCGGATGTCTATCGCATGTCCGAAGAGCCACCATACGGCTATGGATTTTGTTTCTTGTTCCGACCGTACATATGACAATGCGCAAGCCGGACTTCTGACCATCGATACTGCTCGAGAGCCTCATACATGCCCCGAGAGTACCAAATCGTGCAGTCTGGAAACAATTCTCCTGGCACAACGACTCCTTGCTCCATTCGTTTCGAGATGTTGATCGCCTAGGGGAGAAGTCTCAGATATCAACCATACCACCAAAGAGAAACGCTGCTCGATTTCATCCTCGATGGGCACATGAATGACCCATGGTCTCTGACTCAGCACAGGAAGCGAAAATTGCCTTAAGATCGACTTGAGCACGCGCAACGCTCGAACACAATGAGATCAAAAGTGTGATGCACTCGGGTATTTTCGTTGTTATTCCATGGACTCTTATACCAGCAGTGAACACAGGTTCACGATCAATGTGTCTCCATATCAGGCAAAATGTCTCACAGCGACTGACATGGCGGGGTCGGCGACAAGAGACTACCTCTGACATAGTGCATTACATCTCAAGGACAGTCTACTGATTGTCACTGTTCCCTGATCGAATCACAATGTACACCAGACAGATGATGCCTACCGAGAGGCTTGGGTCGTGGTTGCGCGCGAATGCCTTCCTCGCATCACCAGTGGCCGTGATATAGACTTTTGCGGTCTTGGAGAAGCGCGGGATTCCGAAAGCGCATATGACCGGCCAGCTGTGGACAACTCCTTGTAATGCTTGATTATGTCGCCGTCACAGCCCCTCGGCTTCAAGTCGAAACTTGAGGTGGAGTTGCGAATAGGTTGCAAGTGTACGCCACGAATTCTTCCGCGCCAAGAAGCCAAGCCGGATGCAGAAGTTCACATTGCCGGGCATTACGCGTGCGATGCCATTCGTTCCAATCATTCACTTTACACTTCTCCCCTCCACGTACATCGACTAATCAGCCGGATGCTCAGGGATGAGCGACGCAATCACTGCTGCCCGCGCGGCCTGCGCTCAAGATTGATGCATGGCCCGCCAATCGTTTGAACAGCATTTTGAACGAGGACAATGGCAGACCAAGCAATCTTTCGCGTGTCCCAGTGTACTGCGCTGAGACTCGAAGGGGTACCGTTTATCATTGACACCTCCTATGGATGCCAGTCGGGTCTCTGCTCCGGCGCGTTCACTCTTGGAGGAGTTTGCATTATTGCGCCCAGAGCAACGATGGCCTGCGAGTGCTGCAGACAGAGGTCGTCGCGAGCCACTATCGCCGTATCCTTGTCGAGCTCAAAGGCATCTCCTTGGCATTGATTTGGTCTGCCGTTCTTTCCAGACGCATGAATGAACGATCGTGCCAATAAGATGACGAGGTTGTCGAGGCACGAAGTGGAAGAAGTCGCAAGACGCAGACACTGCCCTGACCTTACAATTACGCGATCCGGATCGTCGGCCGCCTCTGCCCATCTCACATGTACGACGCTCTCCTTGATGCAGGCCCTTATAGTTTCGCTACCAAGCATACGCCAATATTCACCGCGCGGCCTTGTTGATTTGCAGATTGGTGTTCCTGGCTGTCACTATTTGTTGCTTGAGGGCACTGCTACGCATGCTGTCGTACACCATATCGCTACTGCCACCTTCATCGTACCTACTTCACCTTCATACACCTGTTCAATGCTTTGGAGCTGAAATCATGATGTTGTGTTAGTACTCGACGAAAGCTCGGCCACTGAGTCTCTGCCGCAATGAGACACTATGCTTCCCTGCGGATCCTGCTTTACTTCGCGCTGGGAATCGCATGCGCCGGGATCTTGTTCGTTCTACTTCGACACCTGGTCGCGCCCATTGCTATCGTGCTTGTACCCACCCTGGACAGTCTCTTCTATGACCTTGGTGTATATGGACCGTTTCGAAGACAGTCATTCGAATCCTTCAACCTGACAGCAACACGGACCAGTATAGTGAAGTGGAATGATTCATGCAACCAAGGCCTGACGTTCTTGGATCTGAATGGGCCGTCCGTCGATCACCATGGACCGCTCGTGTTGGACTCTGAGGGCCATCTGGTGTGGACATCCGATGCATATGGTGTAACCATCAACTCTAGAATTCAACAGTATAAAGGAGAGAATTACCTTACTTTCTGGGCCGGGGAGAAGGCAGCAACATCTGGGAAGGGTGACTATTACATGGTCTGTTTACACCTACATTATCGCATGACACGCAAGCTGATAGTTCTCAGCTTGACTCGTCTTATCGCTTAGCCTTCACGGTGGCCGCCGTCGGCGATGGACTTGCCGGCGATCTACATGAGTTTAGGATTACATCTGATGACACTGCGCTGTTGACCGTCTACAACACTACCAGCGCCAACCTGACCACGATGGGGATGTGGCGTGGTAAGGACGGCTGGATAATCGACAGCTTGTTCCAAGAAATCGACATTGAGACTGGCGCACTGCTCTTTCAATGGCGGGCCTCGGACTACTTCAACGCCGCCGACTCCTACATGACCAATCCTCTTGGTGGATACGTCGAAAGCATACCATTCGACTTCTTCCACATCAACAGCGTCGATAAGGACTTTCTAGGCAACTACCTGATCTCCGCACGTCACATGCACATGATCATGTACATTGATGGTGACAGTGGCGAAGTCCTCTGGGTTTTGGGCGGTCACGCCAATGACTTCAGCGATCTGTCCGATGGCGCTGCGACGAGTTTTAAGTGGCAGCACGATGCACGCTGGCTATCTGAAGACGACGGCATCATCAGCCTCTTCGATAATGGCGTAGCTTGGCCGCATGTGGATGCGCCGTACAGCCAAGGCCTCGTCATCCAGCTCAACACCACCAACATGACCGCCACGCTCCTCAACTCCTATGTCTCGCTCCAACACGCCCGCTCGTCCTCTCAAGGCTCCGTGCAACTACTCCCTGCACCGGACGGAGAGCCACACATATTCATCGGCTGGGGTTCTTCCGCCGCATATTCCGAGTTTTCCATAGATGGCCAACTGCTCTGCGAGACCCATTTCGGCGCCTCCGCTTTTTACTTCTGGGAGCGAGTCAAATCCTACCGCGCCTTCAAGCTTGCCCGTCACGAATGGATCGCGACTCCTGCAGATTGGCCACCCGCCGCTGTCATGCAGGGCAATGAGATCTACGTCAGCTGGAACGGGGCGACCGAAGTCGCCTACTGGTCGCTCGCCGGCGCATACGACGACACCCTTCCCCTCACCGCCGAGGCATTCGAAGACATTGGCATCATCGCGAAATCCGGCTTCGAATCCAGCTTCGACATCTCCGCCCTCACACCCTCCTACTCATATTATCGTGTCGCCGCCCTCGATGCTGATAGGAACGTCATCGGGGTCTCTAACATCATCACCGCCGACTCGTCTCAAGGTTTCGTTGTATTTCTCCTCTGCGTCACGATAGGGGCAGGCAGCCATCTCGCGCTCTTCCTGGCCATGTGCGTCTCCTGCTACCGTAGACGACTTTCTTGCCCGCCACTCGTAATGGGAAGGGATTCTGTCATCGATGGTGGGAGCCGGAGCGGTGGTGGTAGAAGCCAGTATCGGAAATTTTGGCAAAGAACTGAGTGATAGAATAACCTAGTAATGGACGTAGAGCGCTTGGACGCAGCAGTAGAACTTGGCGCTACGGAGAACTCAGAATTGACTTAGAATATAATCCTACGCAATACATAGTACATGATACAACGAATGGTCGTACAGCATCACAATAGTACAGTAGTGTCCTGCCCAGAAAGCCCCCCCTCCAGCACAAAGTCAGGGCGTTGTCCAGGTAGTCAGGCGCTGTCATGCCTAAGAGTTGTGCGGGATAGGTCCGACAAGTTTTGTTCCGGTTTCATCCCAAGCAGCACTTATATTCAGGAGCGAGTGGCTATGCCATAGATCAGAAACACGTAGGAGTTTCATCGAAGGGAGCCAATTCGGCAGATCATCACTGTATAGCCTACAGCATCCAGCACCATAGATAGATAGACAGGCAAGATGTTCAGATACTCCTACAGTCCACACACCGAGAACCCCTTCTGGAGTCATGGGTAGTCATACATGGTAAAGTCATACATGCCAATGCGAATGCCAGATCCCAAGTCCATGCGTCTCCATAACAATACCCCCCACCCCAACATCAGATCATAATCCGTCCGCTCGCCCTCCTGAAACCTTACATCCAAATTCTGAAAGAGAAAGTTCGCGCAGATACCATCGTTCCAATCATCAAGTAATCAAACACACCAGCACTCATATCCCGGCAATGTCGACGGTCCAAAATGCACTCATCACTGCCCTCCACCGCCTGCCCCACCATTGCCAGCGCCCGGCCGATTGAGCGCGTTTTGCATATTCGCAAAATGTTGATTGAGATCTCCGCCACCCGCGCCGTTCGCGCCCTGGCCCATGTTGAGATTCATCGCGAGGGCGTTCATATTCGCCATGGGGTTGCCACCTCCCCCACCTCCTCCGCCGCCACCTTGCTGCTGTTGCTGCTGGAGTTGTTGCAACTGGTGCTGCTGCTGCAGCAGCTTGGCCTGGCTGTTGCGCAGGTTCTGCATGTACTGCTCGTTCGGCGGTTGGCCGGGAACCTGCTCGCCGGAAGGATTGGCGACGGCGCTACCACCCTGCTGCATGCGGCTGGCGCGCATGGCCTGCGCCTGGCGGAGCTGCATCTGCGTCATGGGCGTGGCGTTCTTGTTGCGGATCATTTGCTGGTAATGCGGGGGCAGTTTGGCCAGCTCCTCGGGCGGGATCATGGCGATGCCACCGTAGCGCGCGCCCAGGCTCTGGATGGTCTGCTGGGCGCGGTGCAGTTGCTGTTGTTGCTGTTGCTGGCGCAGTGCTTGTTGTTGTTGCTGTTGCTGCTGGGCGAGGGCTAGTTGTTGGTTCTGCGGCGTGAGCTGGTTCATCGGGGTGCCTTGTGGATGAGGAGACATGTTCCCGTTGCTAGCGTGCATGAGCATGTTGTTCATCATGTTAGCGTTTGGGTCTGGGTGACCTTGTTGGGGAGTCTGCGGAAGGCCCATTTGATGTCCACCTTGCTGCAGCATTTGCTGCGCTTGGTTTCCCTGCTGGGCCATTTGTTGCATTTGTTGTTGGCGCCGGCGCATGAGCTGTGCCTGCAGTTGTTGCTGCTGGAGGTGCTGCTGCTGTGGCGTGAGTCCAGCTTGCTGGGCCATCTGGCTCTGTCGGCGCAGGTGTTGGATTTGGTCAGGCGTGAAGTTCCCGACATTCCCCATACCACGCTGTTGTAACATCGCCATTTGATCGGGAGTGAAACCACCGCCCTGACCGAGATTCGGCGTCGCCATGACCATGTTGGGTGTCCCTTGCATTCCCGTAGCTGGACTTCCTGGAGGAAGACGAGGTGTCTGCGATAGTTGTCGATTGGGAACAGCTTGAGTCATGTTCGGCGTGCCTTGTGGCATCTGTGGCGTGCCCTGTTGGCTACCATGTTGCTGGCTGGCCTGTCTGGCCATGTTGACGTTACGATTCTGCATCACAGCTGAGCCCGGTCGTGCTGGGCTACCAGCATTCTGAGCAGCATTCTGCGCCATCTGGAACCCGTTGTTGGCAAGCATGGGCGACGAATTCATCATCGGAGTCTGCTGACGCACCACCGGACTAGACTGCGCCATGGACACGGCATTGTTCTGGAATCCAGCCTGCTGCTGCTGCCGTTGCAACATGCCATTCGCTTGCTGTTGAGTATCCTGCGCCATTTGCATCTGTCGTTGAGCAGCCATCTGAGCCGCACGCTGCTGTTGTTGTAGCGCAAGCGCTGCCTGTCGCTGTTGCTGGACGAGCTCCATCTGGTTACGCTGGCGATTCGCTGCCGCAGCCTTTTGTTGCTGCGCGATCTGCTCTTCGTTTTGTTTCCGCTCGACCGCCGCCCTAGCCTCCTCCTCCTTCTTAATCCGCTCCTTTTCTTCCTGGTCATGCCGCACCATCTCCAACGTCTTGAAGCGTGAGAAGCTGAGAGATGCAGCTGCGCCTTGATTCTCATTCGTAGCAGTGCTCGTGCCAGCACGTGCAGACGGCTTGATGCGGTCGTCCATGATTAACATTCTCCGCTCTTCTTCCGCTGCCTTAGCATCATCGGCGGCCATCTCCGCCGTCGTCCTCTTGCGGGTCTTGGGCGAGGGTGGTTTGGCATTGTGCAGTGGATGAGACAGTAATTCTAAGATAGCCTCTGCCTCCGCAGGGTTCTTAGCAGGTCCCAGGTATAAAGGAGGTTCGGTTGCAACAAGCATGTCCGCTTGGAAAGAGTACATATTCCCTTCGTCAATGCACATCTTCTGCTGCTGCGAGAGAGGACCACGAGTACTGAGCAGCGGCGTAGCCGGTCCCGAGAGCGACGGCGTAGGAGGCTGCGTGCCAGTCTCTGCGCCCTTCTTCTTCTTCGCCAGCGTAGCCTGCGGCGTCTTAGCCAGCAGCATCAACTCGACGTGCCTCGTCATCTGCGTCGGATGCAGCACAATGGTCGCAATCTTCGGCCCATCCTTGTCATTCTCCTTCTTCGGCTTGTCTGTCGCTGTCGATGAGCTATCCTGCTTGGCTCGCTCGTCCGCTGAATCCTGCGCTGTCGCCGAGAGCTTCGGATACGCCACCATCGGCGACGGCGTAATGTGCTCATTGTACGCGTGCATTGAGAACTTGGTATTGACGACCGAGTCCGCGCGCTTGCTCTCGCGCTCCGACCGCGGCGCCCCAGCCGCCTCACGGTGGTTATGCACCTCGACAATCAAGCAGCCGTCGTAAAACGGCACGTGCTCATTCAGCAGCTCCTCGAGCATATCATGCGGCACGACCTGCTTGCGCAGCGCCTCGATGACGAACTTCATCGGCGAGTCGTACGCGAAGCTGCCGTCCTGGCCGTCGAAGCGGAAGTGCGTCGGGTGCAGATGCAGGATCAGCGAGGGCGGCTTGCCGCGGTGCTTGCGCAGGATGTAGTCGCTGTCGCGCACGTAGGGTTCCTCCAGCTTGCGCTTCTTGGTCGGCGGCGACACGGCGTCCAGAGCGGCCATGCTGCGTTTGCTCGTGGGTGGTCGGGGGATGTTGTCGCGTCGTTGGCGCAGCGCCTGAGCTGGCCGCGCGACGGTCGTGGTCGCCATCTTTCAGAATGTTTTTCGCTCAGCGACGGGTGGGTGAAGGTGTGGTCTCGACGAGGTCAGCAGCCTGAGCTGGGAAGCGAATGGCAGCCGTCGGCTTGGTCAACATGTGGTGGAATTATTGGTGGTGGTGTGCTTTCAATTCCCTCGCGGCGCTCGATTTGGTGAAGCATGCAAGGAGTGTCTTGCTTCAGCAACGAACGCGGCCTGGATGATCACTTCGTGCAATGGCTGCGGCATGCGGCAGTGTGCTGCCATGCGTGATCCTCCATCAACAAGTGCAGTTTAACGATCGACGTCGAACTCCGCATGCACATGACGGAGGTGCGAGGTACGTCTCGGATCTACCCGCGATCAATAGCACCAATGGTGTCTGGATGTTCTATTGCACAGAATATATTCACGTCAATATTGCTTGTCACGTTGAATTGATGATTAGAATGTGCTCTCCATATTCAATCGCATACGGATTAAGCCATGTGATCCCATTTTTGACAATAAGACGTTGCGTTTCTCTACGGAGACCATAATAGATACATGTTGGTCTATAGGAAAGCCAATGTGTACAGCGATCCTAGCATGATGATGGAACCACATGAACAACCATCCACCTCATAGACCTCACGATCGATAACATGAACTATGAGAACAAGCACACACATAAGAGGGACATATAGAGTAGATAGCAAAAAGTTTTCATTTCTCCCCATTTGAGCAAACACATAAGCTAGATGACATGAACTTTCGCCATGTAAGCGAGCGATGATCGCGAGCAGCACAATGGCCGTTGCAGGGTGCTGAGCGCCAACAGATTGACGCCAACAAATCATGCTGAGAGATTCATAAAATCTTCTCCGTAGAAAGCAAACGGACCCCTGATGACGCCTCTTGAGCAAACACCGCCGCGCGCGAGAGTGAGAGACAACGAAAAGTGGGTATCATTTTCATGCTTTTTCCGCGTGAATGAACAACCATGCCGACCGACCGACCGCAATATACATTTCTTCCCCATCCCATATCGTGAAGCACTTCAACCAGTGAAGTAGTACGCGACAGTATCGCCAAAGACGCCGCGGTTCGCAGCGCCGGTGATGTACCCGCTGTGCGAGTCGTCGGCGATCATGTTAACCGCAGCCTTGGTGGTGACGGCGTACATAGCAACCTGGGAGTTCTGGAAGTGGACCATGAACTCCTGGCAGTTCTCGGCGCCGTAGCCGACGCAGGCTTGGGAGTAGTTGTTGAAGAAGGAGTAGAAGCCGGTCGAGTAGATGAGCACGCCCTTGCTGTTGAGGACGCGCAGGCCCCAGGCGTTCTTGCAGGGGACGTTGTTGGGGCCGAGGGTGTTGCCGTTGCAGATGCCGAAGTCCGGGTCGTCGTAGGCGGTGTTGAGCTTGAAGGGCGACGGGACGGCCGGGTTGGGCTGCATGTAGGGCGTTTCCGTCTGCATGAAGCCGGAGAAGAGGGCTTGCACGCCGTCGAACTGGTAGTTGTAGAGAATGGAGTGCTCAGAGGCGGTACCCCACAGCCACACCGGGCCTTGAGAGCGGATGAGCACGCCACGGCCGTTGTAGATGGAGACTTGAGTTTGTGCCGGATCTTCCATGTCGTGATCAGCTACCCAGAACCAGGTGTTCTCGAGGTAGATGCCGCTTGACTGGGGTGAAGCGTAGAACATGAGGAAGCCAGCTTCGCAGGCAGTGTTAGGGCTCGTCTGCTGAGGGTTGAACTTGCAAGTGTTCAATTGCAGTTTGGATCCGTAGGAACCACCCATGCGGACGTGACTGTCCCACATACCACAAGCTCCTTGCGCTGAGCACTTCAAGTTCCATTCGACCATGATGGCACCTGGTTGGGCACCCTTGATGCCGAACAACATGTCGCTCATCTCGAAGGTGCCGGTTTGACCTGCCGTGCCAACTCGGAAGACAGGGTAGGGGTTTGAAGCGTTCTGGAATTTGGTGCCCGAGGCAAGGATCATTGGCCACAGCAGACCGACGATCTTGGTGTTTGGCTGGACGGCGAGTGTGTCGCTGACAAGATAGGCTCCTGAGGGGAAGTACAAGACATTGCCTGACTTGGCGGCATCTGCCAGAGCACTGTTGATGGCAGCAGTGTCGTCGTGAACACCATCTCCCACAGCACCATACTTGCTAGCCTTCACAGACGTAAAGGATGATGCTGGCAACTGCTGGTACTGAGGCTTCGAACGGGCATAGATGTTGCCATTGTTCAGCAGCGAGGATACCTTCTTCGGAGGAGTGATGGTTCCCTGCACGACTGCACCAGTGGTGGAGTTGGTGTATCCTCTACCTGATGCCCACGAGGTGATATGGCCAGACGAGATCAGGACGGTGCCATCGTTCAAAGTCAACGCTTTAGACGTGCCGGTGATGCTGACGTTGTCGAGGACGAGCGTGCCGCCAGTGGTTGGGACGTTGTTCGCCTTGTGGAAGGCCGAAACAACACCGTACTGGACATTGGAGAAAGTGCTGTCGGCAAGGACAACCGATCCCACAGTCTGATTGGAGGGGCTGTTGGACATGTTGAGCGCGGTGGTACCACCAGTGACGGTGATGTTTTGCAGTGTCCAACCCCAGTTCCAGTTCATGAAGATGGCCGTTTTGCAGTTGTTGAAGATCATGTTACGCGAGGTGAACTGTTGGTTGCCGAGGAAGGCTCCAATGTCGCCGCCGTTGAATGTCAGGTCGCTCATGAATCCGCCACTGCCGTTGTCCATGAAGATACCGATCTGGGCAGTGTTCGACTGAGTGCCCATGTTGAAGACGATGTTCTGGAGTGACGTGGCCTGGGCGACTTGCCAGTGGATACCTGCACCGCTGGTCCCCATCTGCGACTTCATGTCAAGGACAAAGTTTCGCACCTGCCGGAAGAAGTTGTTCTGGTTGACGAACCAGTTTACGCCACCATTGCCGTAGGGATCCGAATCGATGAGCGCGATGCCCTGGAAGTTCGAAGCACCAAGGATGGTGGGTGGGGTGATGGCATCACCGATCATCTGGGTATAGTATGGCATCTGAATGGGCGAACTGATCTTGTAAGTACCGGCGGGAAAGAAGACAATGGCCGGGCTAGTGGTGGACGAGCCGCAGCCAGAACCGCAACGAGTGCCATTGCTCATCGCGTTATTGATGGCGGCAGTGTCGTCGGTTTTTCCGTCTCCCACCGCGCCAAAGTCCTTGACGTTGCGCCAGACATTGTAAGAAGCCGAGTTGCCATATGCGGAGCCCTTGGTGATGGAGGCATCCGCCAGCCAGTACGTGGATGCAGCGCGTTCGATCAGGTCAGTCGATGGGCTTGCCACCGCTTGACCGGAGGGTGCAGCGAGCACCGGCGCATATGTTGAAAGAGCGAGAGAAGCGCACAGCGCTCGGGTGATCAGCTTGTAGCTGTTGAGGCCGAACATGTTGACGGCCAGGTGATGGAGTGCTCGTACGAGTCGATTGAAGATCCGCTTGGGAAGGACTGTGAGGGTCAGTGGCCGGCACTGACGAGTTGAAGTAGCGATGGATCGAGGCTAGAACGGCGAAAGAACGTGTTATGCAGATAGGCTCGAAAGAGTGAAAGCCAGTGTTGACGGGGTTGTTTGCGTGGCGGGCAAGGGTATGTGTTGAAGATGAGAGCGGGCTTGGCAACGTTGTTGCAGCACGGTTTAAGTAGGGCGGGACAATGAGTGACGGGGCGCGTGGATAGCCACGGACAATGGGAGCGCGAGGGCCGAACAACAATAACAACGCAGGCTGGGTGAAGGAGCGCAACTGCGGCAGAACAATGGTGAAAAAGGGAGAACGACGACAACGCGACAATGATGGGCGAAGGTGAAGAATCGACGTCGAGGCGATATCTTTAAAGGGAGGTCCAGCGTGGCGGAAGCGAGACGGAGGAGTAATTGGCTCACCTACCAACTTTGCTTGTCGGCCAATCCGTGCCTCGTTGCTCAGTCCGGGCGTGTGTTTCAGTCGGCCAATCCGCCGTGGGAGGGATGGGTGGGATGCTTGCCAGAAGCGTGTGCGGCTCTCCTTCGACGCAGCATCTCGAACGTCTGCACCCGACCTTTATATCCTACGCTACATCTCTACCTTACCTTGGCTCTGAGTTGAGCAGAGTTACGGTGTGCATTGACTGACCTTGGACGGCATGAAGATGGGGTCGCGCGCCGATCGAAGCCGCACCCAAACGGCCCCGCGCGCATGAGTCTGGCTTCTTTGTCTGCGCGATCATTCATCCACGTCTCGTGCAGCATCGTCTCGCCGAGGCAGTGGCCAGGTGCGGTGTGGCCATGATGATCATCACTCTTCACAAGCGTCGGGCGACTACTCACGAATAACGACGGCGCATCGACGACGACCACCATGTCTCTGCAACGTGTGGACGCGCACACCTCTCATCGGCAGTCCCTGACCACTAGAGCATGGCCTGTTTGTGGCGCTGATCGGCTCGAGCACGGAGAGAGAAGAGAGAGGGCGTGGGGCGTGCGCCGTCAGATGCGATTTGCATTGAGTCTGGCAGCCACCAGGGCAAGGTTTGAGGCGCGAATCTGCTACACCAGTCGACGACCAGTGAGAGGAGGTGAGGTGCGGTGAGGTGCGGTTTGATGTGCGATGAAACTTCGAGACCGGCGGAAGCGCCACGGCCAGACGCGCCGGTTGATTCGCTGGACCTGCATCTGGATGAAACGGGCGCCGGTTGCCAATTCTTCGGCCTCGGTCCTCGTCCTGTCAACAGTCAACGCACTCTCCTTCACTGGTACAATTCTCGGAGATCTTCGCTGCCCTATGCATTACTGTGCACAAACTCGCACTATCCCGTCCAATAACGCGCTCCGCGATATACCCGGACCCCTCGTCGCCGGATATCTCGCAACGAATCCGAGTCGACGCGAGAGTCACGCGGAGCATTCTAGCCGATGGGCAATGGACTTCACGTTGTCACCACATCATGCGGCAATGGAATCTGTGAAACCACCACCATCAGACGTCTCGAATATCCGCGCATGCGCCGGTCATGGGTGACAGTTCGTGTATCGTGTAGACCACATGTCCAATCGACGACATGCAAGTGTATGGCTGACCTTCCTCATGTCATTGACCACATGGAAGTGAAGCACATCGGTGCTGCATAAGAAATCTGTCGATCACTGCACAAGACAGCCATCGACACAGAAGCCATGACTAATGTACCAGAGTCTTAACGTATATACAGCACGAAGGTCGACAAAACAGCACCAAGCCATAGCCTCTTGCATCATGTGTCCACATAGGTATACAAGCTCTGGAGAGTGGAACGATGTCAACCTGGTGAGGTGCATAAAGCGGTGTCCAACGCGTTCGTCATAAGGCTGTTGGGGCTTTGACTGCTCATGCTGTATGGGCTAGCTGACGATGACATAGATGAGGTCAATGGCATTTCACCATGTGTGATGTATGCAGAGAGTGTAGATGCACTTGACGTCGGCTCTAAAAGTGCACATTGGTAGAAAGCGACATTCTCCATACTTGCAAGTTTTTAGATAGCAAGATAATGGCAACATCCCAAGCCTACATAGTTCCGCCGTGTCATAAGGTAAAGTGATGGGTCATACGCTGCCAGTATTAGATCTACGTATATCATGGCATGTCGTGTTGGACATATCGATCATGTACTTCATCAGTCTTTAGTTGTCGTCTGTATCTGGCATCCGACAAAGGTGTTCGTGATCGAAGTTGTAACTCTCTCTCCTACCGTGCTCTCCCATACGTTCAGAACGCCCTCTTTGCTCATGCAGAGCTGAGTTTCTCGATCCGTGCCGTACTTTGATGTACATTACCTCCACCGAAATGAAAGCTTATCATCGCAAGAGTCCAACAAATCCACACTCGAAATCCATGAGGCTCATCTGAGCTGGTACTTACTATCCCCAAGATGAGTAGCCTCCTCCTGTCGAGCCGACAAGCTGAAGAGCTGTGCGTATCCGCTTCTGTAGATGTACCTCACGACAACACGTTCCACCTAAAGCTGATATCGGATCTTATAGCCACAAATCCATGATTGCATACCTGTTGGCGAATAACTTCCCTGACACCGCTGCTTCGCTCCGAGCAGAATCAAAGCTAGAGCAAGACGTCTTTGACGAGTCTACCGCGAAAAAGTACGAGACCTTGCTCGAAAGAAAATGGACAAGTGTGGCGAGGTTGCAGAAAAAGGTGTGTTTGTGCGCTACTCTTCTAGTAAGGTATCTGGTCGTAGGTACCACAACGTCTGACTACTATCGCCTATGACCACGTAGATCCTGGACCTCGAATCCCAAAACACAGCACTAAAGTCCGAGCTCGAGTCCGCAACACCTAGCCTGCTTTCGCGGCGCCACCAAGATCCTGCTAGCTGGCTTCCCAGATCTCCTCGCTATACCCTGGAATCGCACCGGGACACCATCAACTGCATTGCTTTCCATCCAATTATCTCTTCTATCGCCTCGGGCTCTGACGATTGCACTATCAAGATCTGGGACTCAGAGCTTGGCGACTTGGAAAGGACGATCAAAGCGCACACGCGAGCAGTACTGGACGTTGACTATGGTGGCCCACGAGGTGGGATCCGCCTAGCATCCTGCAGCTCTGACCTTTCTATAAAGCTATGGGATCCCGCAGATGGGTATAAGAACACTCATACTTTACTTGGCCACAATCACAGCGTTAGTGCTGTTCGTTTCATCTCTTCTGGAGACCCATCTTCAAGTGGTTCGATGGCACCTGTATATGGGAATCTGCTTGTCAGCGCAAGCAGAGACAAGAATCTGATGATATGGGACGTCACCACAGGTTATTGCGTAAAGGTAATATCGGGCCATACGAGTTGGATTAGAGATGTTTGCTCTTCGTTCGACGGGCGATTCCTCATATCAACAGGGGACGATATGACTGCTCGACTGTGGGACATTTCCAGTTCCAACCCGAAAACCACGTCGGTCATGGTCGGGCATGAGAACTACAACACCTGTTGCGCACTAGCTCCACCCGCCTCATACAAACACCTTGCAGATCTGGCTGGGTTGAAGAAAGTACCACCTTCACAGAGTGCCGCACAGTTCCTCGCGACGGGGTCTCGTGATAAAACCATCAAGCTCTGGGACGCTCATGGGACCTGCCTCGCGACACTGGTAGGTCATGACAACTGGGTGCGAGCGCTTGTCTTCCATCCTGGCGGCCGGTATCTACTGTCAGCATCGAATGACAAGACGCTTCGGTGCTGGGACCTAGGCCAAGCAGGGAAGTGCGTACTGGTCAATGGTGCGCACGAACGCTTCGTCACCTGTTTGAAGTGGGCACCCGGGATCGTCAAGGATGCTCCAGTGCGTGGTAGTAGCACGAGTCGTGAAACAGATCAAGTCCAAACACAGATCCGTTGTGTTGTTGCTACAGGTGGTGTGGATTGGAAATTAAGGATCTTCGCGGATTGACGAGAGAAATGGCATTTCACCAGCTGCATCAGATTCACCAAGGTACATGTACCTTACCTACCTCAAGTATCATCCCCCCTTGCCAATCGTGGAAGCATCTTGCTCAAATGAGCCATGCTCTTGGAAGACCTGACCCTGCCGCGAAGCAAACAGACACTGCGGCACGAAATCAACTACGAAACCAAGGCTTGGCGATGTGCATGGTTGTGCAAGCTTACTGTTAGTGACACGTCGGCTCCAGAATCTCGACGTTCGATGTCCCGGACGCACATGCGCTGGTCATGGTTGATCGTCGGTGCAAAACATATGCACATGTAGACCACAGGCACGATGAATGCCATGCATGTACGTTCATGTACCGTCGAGAACATGTGAGATGGACCGGACCGGACCATACCATCAATCTTCAGGTACGGTATTAATATCGTACTGATGCATGCGTACATCTACATATAAGGCACACATATAAGCTTGGGGTGTCGATAGATTCCAAGCCGATTGAGTTGCAAACAGCTATGGGGCTTTCACTACATGAATCCCTATCATGCTTCATTCTACGGAATGAGTGCCAGACTGGCCGACGACGATAACATAGATGGGTCCAATGGCAATCCGCCCTTTGTGACATTAATGCTGAATGGGCAGGGGAGAGATGTGGGATAATGGCGCGCATCTACTGTGGCAGAAGCGTAAAGTTCGCCAAGCGAGACATACTCACTGAGGTACAGTGATGCTCTTCTGAGCGGCGAGATGATGATAGTACAATATCAGCCCAGGCCATGCCGTCACATCACCTGCATGTACGCCCCAAGCCTAATTCCGTCGCTTCGCCTTCTGTTTCTTCTGCTGCTTGTGCTTCCCTTTTCCGTCCTCCGCCTCCGGAAGCACAGCCTCAGGCTTCTCCTCCTCCGCGAACAGCTTCAGCAACGCCGGCGTGAATTTCTCCATCTCTGGGATTTCCCCGAGCTTGACGCGCATGTAGTCGAAGGCGACGCAGACTTTCATGTCGGTCGTCAGCTTGAATCTGGTTGCAGAGGGGCCCGGGGCCTCGTCAGTGGTGGCGCTTGTCACTTTCTTCGGCGGCAGCTGCACCTGTTGGGCGGTGGTGCTGGCGCCGCTCTGGGCGGGAAAGGTGCCGGCGAGCTCGGTGGCGCCTTCGAAGGGTTCGAGAAGCTCGGCGTCAACGTCAGCTGGATCATCCTCTTGCATTTCGGAGTCCTCCAAGGCGCCAGTCTTGGCCGTTTCATTCACGGTCGTGTGCTCCAGGACAGGCAATTTCTGATAGCGCTGGCTGAAATGTGTTAACACACAAGCTTTGGCGTTCATGTTCTGAGCCACCGTCAAGGCTTCGGAGGTGGTAGAGTGGTTCTTCGCCATTGCATCACCGAGCAACTCATCATCGAAGGTGGCTTCGTGGATGATGACAGTGCTACCGCGGCCGATAACTTCGAACGCTCGTGACGGTCTGCAGTCGCCTGAATAGGAGGCTTTGAAGCCAGACGGGAACGTCAGGCTGACCGCGCGGGCTCCGTGACAGTGTTGGACGTTGCAGGCTTGGAAGTTTGTCAGATTGAGGAACTCCGGTGCAATCGTCGCAGCAGTGAACTTCTCGGTCGTCTCAGTCGCCGTAAGGCCATCCAGCTCGCGAGAAGGCATGAACCAGGTCATTTTCGCCGGGTAGTTGCCGCGAACCTGAACAGAAATCGGAGCGACGCGCGAATAGCCGTAATTTTCCACGGCGGCATATTCATATAGCCAGTGCTGCATTGCTGCTTCAGCAATCACAGCCAGCCCCCCATTCTCTGCGTACGTGGAGCGAAGATCTGCGCCAGCCTGGAGTGGTTGTGCACCATGTACAATCTCATACCAAGTGCGGAGTATGCCGACGGTGCCTAGGTGGTGATCTGCATGCATGTGGGATATGCTCAGCACACGGAGGTCTCGAAAGATCTGTGCGAGTTCGTCGGCTGGAAAGACACGTTTCAACTGGCCCAATGTGTTCTCGCCAGCATCGAATAGCACATTGCCCCAACCAGGCACAAGCATGAGTGTAGCAGACACGTTACGATACTTAGAAGGCAAGGCTGATCCAGTACCCAGAGTCACGATCTCGACATCTTTCGCACCGGGCGGCAAGGTTGCGGCCCACCGTTCTTGCTCTGCGTTGTCGTTCTTTGCAGCCAATTGAGCTTTTCCTGCTTCCTCGAGGACCTCTTGCGCCGTCTCTGCTTCGACTGCCGCGATATCGAGTGTAGGCACGACCTGCGACTTTTGTATTTCGATAGAAGGCTCTAGCTGTACGATCACACCACGAGAAGCCAGATGAACACCGTCGGGTAAAGTATTGTTGGAAGAGCTGTTGTCATGCACTGGAATGCCGTATCTCTTTGGATCGACCTGCCTCAGCTTAGCAGTCGAAGCAGCAACCGAGTCCAGTGCAATGTTGTTGGGGCATTGATCTGGTGCGGTCACGACATGTTGAAGATGCTTGAACTCACGCATAAAGGCATGCAGTCTTTCGTCTTCTGCGACACCATTACCGCAAATCCAGATCATCGCGCCCACGCCCGCCATGACTTCTTCTTCCTTCCATTCTGGCCTTGCAAGCAATGGGCCGATATAAGCTTGATCAGGGATATCCACTACGGCGATTCCGCCACCTTCTTTGCTTTCATCCAGAACCATGTCGGGCGTGATGGTTTCTCCGTTGGTATTCGTCACGCTTTGTCCTTGTGCTAGCTGAGACCACATCAGGCCTTTGGGGACCTTGTATTTCATGGCTTGGTCTGGCTTGAACTTGCCACGCTGTCGGTGATTTCGGATGATGTAGCTGACAGCCTCCTTCGCTGGCTCCGTATGTGGTAGCGACTCAACTAAAGCGCCTGGCCACGGCCTGCGAACCAAGACTTTCAAGTTCGGGTCCACGCTTAATTCCTGATTAGTATTCGGAAATGGACCGGTGTATTTCTCGATTTTATGAGTCTCGGCATTGCGCACGAAGACTGTCGCAGGTAGGCGTACTTCCGATATAGGGGTTTCGTAGAGCGTGTCAAGACGCCAGGATGAATTGAACATTTCGCCTACAACTGCTTTTACAGTCAATTGAGCTTGCTCATGTGGCGCTAGCTCTTTGGCAATCACAGGGGGGACATCAGTAGCAGATTTCGATTCTTCCGTGTGACCATCATGCCCATACACTTCACCTATGCTCCTCTTCCTAGGGCTCACCTTTCCTTGCCCGTTAGTTTGTCTCTCCGTCGTAACATCTCCACCCTGCGGAAGCACAGATATTGCCCAGATCTTGACGTTCTCATCTGCCCAATACGGTGCCCACTCATCTTCTCCTTCCTTCCGCTCCATCTCTGCCAGGATTTCGTGAACATTAACCGGCATGCCTTTGCGAAAGACAAACCTTCGGGCTGTGGCGAGAGTGTGGTTGAGATTTGGGGCCGCAAACAGCGTCAAGCCATTATTCGAAGATAACTCCTTGATAGCCTCATCCTCCAATTGCTTTAGCTTTTCTTCATCCATCGAGACGCCCATCCTCTTCGCTTTGAACTGTGCCCGTTTTCTGGCCTCTTCTTGATTTGCAGCATGAGAGTTCGCATTCACATCCGCCAGCGTGAGTATCATACCGATCAAACCACCAGTATTCCTCCACTCCGTCCGCCCTGTGATGAAGCATTCCGAGACTTTCAGCAGACGGGCACCCATCTGCACCATCGCTCGCTGAGTGCCTTCCGCGAGACTGCCCACGATATATCGCTTATTGTCGAAATGCAGCAATAGCGTCGTCCCAGGAGTGTCCGCCGTGGGAGTGGTGATGACCTGAACCCATGATCGCATCCTCTTTTCAGGGATCCAGTCGGATCTTCTTTCTGCTTCGTACAAATCCTGCCCCGGCGGCTGTAGATGTTTCCTATGTCTGACCCCGAATACTATCTCACCATTGACGCCGCGATGTGCTTGCTGATCAACACTGACTCCCACGATCCCATCTCTTTTCGATTGCACTCGACCTGCAAGATCTTTCCTCTGCTCTTTGCGTTGACCCCACCGGATGTGCGGTGCCTCGTGATAATTGTAAGGACGGACCTTGGGCGTCAAAGCGGCCTCGACTATGGATTGGTCGTCCAATATCTCCGACGTACTCGTTGGCTCAGTAGTTGTTGGTAACAAGTCTCTGATTAGGTCTCCTGCATTTGACTTAACTCCTCTGCGAATGCTGTAATCCACAAATCGCAATTGTAACCGGCTGGCAAGACCGAGTCGTGCGTGTAATCGTGAAATCGTGTTAATCGTGATGCGTGGATCTAGGACTTTAAGGGACGCCAGAGTAAAGACTGCGTGAACTTTGGGAGATGGAAGGGCGAATTCGAGAAAAAAGTAGCTTTATTACAAGAGTGTACTACATGTATGTGGGTCGAGAGGTTTGTATGGTCTCCGCTTGCAGGGTTCAATATAAAGTTAACTTGCAACCAGAACATCAAGCAAATTGTAAAGGCGTTTAGGCGACTACTGCACCTGATCATTTCGCAATATTTTTTCCAAACTGGAAATTACCTGTCGCGCTTGGAATGCGAAGGTCATGATTGTGAGTCGAACGCATTACCAAACCTCTTGGAGGGAAGCAATGGCAGAAGATGGGTTTTGCCACATCATAGAATGTAATGTATCATCGGCATGTGGGCAGTAGCAGAACAATACAGATCGCATAAACATACATGTAGACATACATGTGCTCATAGTATCATTTCATTTTTCAGAGCGCGAGTCGTCCAAAGACATCGGGACATGCGGGAGTGCTTTTGCGCTTTGAATGTTTGGTATAGAGTAGACTCAAGACCCATGACGACAGGCCAATATACTCAAGCGTGAAACGCAAGGCTAACAGGTGACATTCATATCACACCTACAGCCCATCTTTCCACGCAGTCCAGAAAGCAGCCGGACCATCCCGCAGACCATAGCAAACACCGTTCCATGCTCGCAATTGATTGTCTATCTGTTGCTCTTGGCCACACGCTCCAGCTCGTCCTTCTTCTTGATGGCGTAGCTGTTACTGCTACCCTTGGCTGCGTTGATCAACTCCTCGGCCAAGCACTCTGCCACGCTCTTGATGTTTCGGAAAGCAGCCTCACGTGCTCCGATGGTTAGGAGCGCGATTGCTTGGTTGACACGTCGGAGTGGAGATACATCGACGGCCTGGCGACGGACTGTACCGGCAGAGCCGATACGAGTGCTGTCTTCGCGGGGACCGCAGTTGACGATGGCATCAACTGCTATTTGGATCGGGTTCTGGTCGGTCATGATGTGGATCTGAGGGAGGCCATTGTTAGTACAAGACCCACGTTATGCCATGCCTCCTTGGTAGAACTTCAACGTACAATTTCGAATGCGTGGGCTACAATACGGACAGCCATGAGCTTCTTGCCGTTGTTGCGACCGTTCATCATGAGGGAGTTGGTGAGACGCTCGATGATGGGGCATTGTGCCTTGCGGAAACGCTTCACGGCGTATCGGCCAGCGGAGTGAGAGATGTAGACGGTTTGGCGGATTTGAATGTAGTCGCTAAGCAACTCGTCAGTCCATTGTCTTTTTCTGATATCCCCATTTCCGATTCCTTCTTCCGCGAGACGTACGTGAGAGAGAGATCACGAATCTCAACATCCTCGTAACTCCACTTGTTGAAGAGCTTTGTGGTGCCGATTTCTGCGGTGACATCCTTGGGCAGGACTGGGTAACCCTGGGGCGCCTCGACCTCGACTTCGCCGTCAGACATGTTTGCGGCTATGTTATGAAGAAGTCCTAAGGTGTGGATGGTGTTGTGCTAGTATTGCGCCTGAGGGAGGAATCGATGAAGTCGGCGTCTTGAAGCCCACACAGATTATCGAGCTTCGGCCTTGGCAGTGCGCTCGATGCCGATATTTCACGTGATCTCGTCGAACTCTCCATGCCTGAGGCCACCATCGACCGCGAGCCTCGAATCTTCGCAAACTGCATCTCCAATTGTTCTTCACTACAACTTCACATTAACATAACAACCCGCATGCGAGGACGATCGCTACACCTGTGCACGCTCTGATCAGAGCGTAACGTCCGCAGTATTACTCTCGCAAAGCATCCACAATTGCCTGCACGTCTCACAAGTTCACAGCCATCCTACTACGTCGAGCCAAGTGAAGCCAGCAAGCCATCACTGCCTAGCATCGTCTTCATAACTATACCAGATACCACAGCTGTGAGCATCAGAGAACTCGAGAATCAAACACCCACCAACGAAATCATGAATACCGCAGATATCGAGGCGCTCCTGTTCCAAGGCGAACAAGATGCCGCGCGCGCAGATGCAGAAAAGGCCGAGGCGCGCAAGCAGGCACATGCCGATCGTCCAACGAGCAGTGGATCGAATGGCGCACACGACCCATCATCCCGTTACTCCGGCGTGAAACCCCTAGGTCGCGGTCGAGGTCAACACAATCTTGGCGGTCGCAACGGTCATCGAGATATGAACAGGTATTCAGCTGAGCGAGAAGAGAACGATGAAATCCGGTCACGACGTAGCAAAGACCTCGATGATGGCGAAAACGGCAGCGAGCGGGGCAGTGCTAACGGAAGTGTGCACTCCAGGAACCGCACTCGTGCGCGAAGCAGGAGTCCTCGTGGACATGGCTATGGTGGTCACCCATGTGACCCCGCAGGCACCCTCGACAGTTGGAGACCTGGAGACCGGCTAGGAAGCTATCGGGAGCGTGAGCCTGACCGCCGTCCGAGCTCTCGTGGCCATGATCGCCGTGATGACCGTCGTGGCCATGATCGCGACATACACGGCTCACACGACGATCGTAGCAATCGTCGTCGCCCAAGTCCATCCCACCACTATAATGGCAGGAAGGTGAAGTCCCCTGAACCAACGACTGATGAGCGTGATAGGCGCACAGTGTTTGTGCAGCAACTTGCGGCTCGACTCCGAACTCGGGATTTGGAGGAGTTTTTTACCCAAGCGGGTGAAGTTATCGAGGCGCAGATCGTCAAAGACCGTGTCAGCCACCGCTCAAAGGGGTAAGTCTGAGAGTTGCTTATGTTCTGACGTGTGCTGACGGCCTTGAAGTGTAGGTTATGTCGAATTCAAGAATGAGGAATCGGTCCAGAAGGCTATTGATCTTACAGGCCACAAGCTCCTCGGCATTCCCTTGATTGTTCAGCTTACTGAGGCAGAAAAGAACCGCCAGTCCAAGACTGAAAGCGGCGCGACCCAGTCAAATGGCGTGCCCTTCCACCGCCTTTACGTTGGTAACATTCATTTCTCCATCACGGAAGCCGACCTTAAGTCGGTTTTCGAGCCGTTTGGTGACCTCGAATTCGTCCAATTGCAGCAGGAAGACAATGGACGCAGCAAAGGCTACGGCTTCGTACAGTGAGTAGACCTGCTTCTGCCCACGAGCCTGACAATCGCTAACTCTCGTAGGTTCATCAATCCCGAGGAAGCCAAGGATGCCCTCGAAAAAATGAACGGGTTCGAGCTTGCAAGTCGTCCTATCCGTGTTGGCTTGGGCAATGATAAGTTCACGCCAGAGTCCACTCAGTCTCTGAAGCAAAAGTTTGACGCCCAAAACCAGCAGAATCAGCAGGGCTCGTCCTTTTCTGGTATGGGAGGCCGCGGTCATCATGCCGGCGGCGCCGCCAACTTCGATAAGGCCAGCGGTCGTGACAATGAAAAGTCCGGAGGTGCTTCGGCTCTCGACGATACTGACGTCTCGGGTTCGTTCCATAACTACAATCGATACAAGCTCATGGCTCAGCTTGCCAGAACCGATCAGCCTGAACCTAAGGTCGCCCCTAAGGTTGTGCCAAAGAAGATCGTCCCTGTTGATGAAACAAAGCCCACACGATGCATTCTCATTAAGAATATGTGGGGTTTGGAGGAGTAAGTAACACCGCTCCGCCGTCTGACACGATATTTACTGACACGTTACTGTAGTCAAGAAGGTGATATTCCAAAATGGCAGAAAGAGCTCACAGCCGACACCTGGCACGAGTGCAACAACTCGTATGGCAAGGTTGTTCACGTGGGTATCGGCCTCGGAAGCGACGACGGTGAAGTCTACGTCAAATTCGCCGACGTTTCGGGTGGCATCAAAGCTTACCAGGGACTGAATGGTCGTCTCTTTGGTGGTCGCCGGATTACCGCTCAGTATCTGGTGGACGCCATCTACAATGTGAACTTCCGCGAAGCGAAGAACCTTTAGATGGTTTCAAGGTACGTACTCATGATTCTTCCTTACGGCATGGCGAGCGGCGGCAGTTGCATACATGGTTCCTGGTTCACAAAGTATTGGCGTTCACATCGGAAAGGATGCGGTCGAGGTCGCTAGCGATTGGCGTCAGTGGTTATCACGCTTGATTTTCTTGTCGTTGCGAATGCTGCGCCTAATGTTGCTAGCTTTGGACTCATTGCGGTCCTTGATTAGATTGTTGACATGTAGCAATGACCTTTTCCACATGAGTTTCATTCCATCTCACTACTCAACCTCGTTCACTTGTCTGACTTTGGGCCCTCCACTCGCATCACTACTCGATCACATAGAATCACATGAAAGCAATCACATGGAAGCCTTCATAAGATCACTTTAGATCTCAACTCATATCACTGTTGAGCTCAACATCATCCTCTGGCCATCAGATCACATCCTGTAGATCTTACATATCAGAGTAACGCGACACACCAAACCCCTTTCCATCAGTATTCGACGAACACTAGTACATCAGGCCCGTGTTAAGAAACATTCAGGTCACTTCTCTGCGATTGTATGCTCAATTGCACACGACCATTGACAAAATCGGACTCTTTAGGAACTACCTCGACCATGGCTGTGGAATTCAAGGATGGTCGTCTCTTTGTTGGGTTTCGTGCCAGAGATTGGAACCAGGTATGGTACCAGCCGGTCGGACAGCCAGACGAAGAGAATGGAGCCACAATAGGGCTGTACATGGAAACAGTTGGAGAGTCTCAATACTGTGAGCCCAAGGAGGGAGAAATTCACTGGCTACCGAATTTCGACACATCCCGGTGTGAGTCAAGGTACAGAGGCGAGAAAGCAACGATGCAGCAGCAAACCTTGTATGATGCTTGGAGGTACATGAAGGAAAAAGATCCTAAGGCTGTAGACAAGCTCGAGGAAGAACTACACAAACCAGCATTTCGTCGTTGGCAGAGCGGGTTTGAGATGGCCAAGAAGCAGAAAAGATCCAAGATGCGGGTGACAGGGAAAAGGAAGGAGGTTCGCAGGGAGTCAGATGCTCACGCAAGCTCGGGTGGCGAAGCTGCCGACGGCGACTCTGCTTTTGGTGATGGGGTGCCGAAACCTGATATTGGAGGACTTACTGGAGGACTTCCCATCATGGGATTGGAGACGACCAGATCGAATCCCAGCTCACGCTTGAAGCCTGCTTCGACAAAAGCAACCCGGAAGTATGAACATCGTGTTCCGGTGGAGAATGACGCGAACGATGGTGACGACAATGACCAGGTCGCATCAGATCATCCAATGAAAAAGCGCAAACACGGTGCTCCGTTCTTGGAAGAAGTCGACGATGGTAACGACGACGACGATTTCTCATTCAATCGTCCATTCAAACGGTTTGCAGGCCTTAGTGTCTTCCAGCCAAGATTCTCTCCCGAAGCAAGGTCACCACGAACACCATTCAACTACAATCCCGGTACAGATGGCAACGCGCCGGACACGACGAGCTACTCGGCTGCACCTGTCCGTCCGTCCTGGCAGTCCCGCTCCTCGCTCTTCGGCTTGCAGACACCATCAAGCAGCCACACCAAGTCTCTCAATCTACAAGGTGTGAGTGGGATGCGAACGTTTGGGCTGGTCAACGGTCGTGGCAACGACAATGCGATCAATGCTGGACGTGGGCTGAGCAAGTCAGGTAACATCTTTCAGCAATTCAATGGACATGACACTCCTCATCAGGCGATGGAAAAGGCTATCCAGATGAGCAAGGAGAGCATGGTTCGTGAGAGTGAGGCGCGCGACAGAGCTGCTCCCCGCTCCAGCAGCAGGGAGGAGGTCATCGTGAAACCAGAGAGTGATGACCAAGACCTCGATGATTAGGATTGAGACAGGTGCGCTGGAGGACCAGGCGTTGATCTCCGCGAAGGGCTTCTCATTAGTTAAGGACGAGCACACTCTCTGAGGAATTGCAACATGGTATCTGGAGAGATGACCATACGAGGATGTGGCAGGTGAAATCATGCGGTGCGCGAAGGTCTTCACAAGAAGAGTCCTTATAGCTGTGGCCTCACAAATATTTGGGTGTGCATCCCATGGAAAGAGGTTGACACACAGCCGAGATGCGGTGGTATCTTGACCAGATACATAATCTCATATGGAAAATGGTATAATATTAATGAAGCGAAAACGACCACAGTGGTGCCCTCTGCCTAGGTGGCCTCGTCCCTTGCACAAGGTCAAGATATCACTACAGCAGGCACTGTACTTAGGTGCTTTTGATTGTAGGTGCTGTGGGATAATTTTATCAAGCTTTGTTCGACATTTACCCATCTGTCTCATCCCAAGGAGGACTGAGCTCCAGAAGCAGCTGGTGGTACCGTGCATCGACTTTACAGAGGAGGTTTGTCGGGAGTAGCTACTTCGGCGGGCCATCACTATACAAACTGAATAAAGTAGATGCCTTGTTCGTTCACTGTAGGCTCACATGTATGTCGTCGAGCCCCATGTAAACCTAGAGGTGCCTACAAACTAAGTTGAAAAACGCTGAAAGCGGTGATGTCTAGGATTTGGCCATTTTTTCTGATGTTCAGACACAACTTGGTTACTGGAAGCTATACGTATCCCACGTCGCCACGTAAGAATCCAATCAAGATTATATAGCTCTCAAATAGGCGAAAAGAGATTACACAATGAGAAGCACACCTGCAGCACGTATCTGGAGCACAGTCTGTTCAACGTCATAAGAGGCGTCCAGCAAGGTGGTTAGAGCGTCTAAGGACGTGACGTCCAAGCAAATGGAAAGCGAGCAGCTCTCGGAGAGTTGTCTACCTCTCGGAGACTTCTCCACTCGGAGCATGAAGTTTCCGCAACATCACAGTGCAGACAATGCGCTCAGCATACCTCATATATAGGCTGTAAGAGAGATAGCTGACCTCAACAATTGCCCTTTACGGCTTAACAACGAAGCAAGGTAGATCAATACTACATTTGCTTACTACGACCATTTCAGCCGCAGTCCTCGTCCATGATCTGATATAACAAGTGCATTGGCTCAACCCAGCTGCGATCTTCTTCCAAAGCATTCATAATAAACGACCACTTTCCCCTTAAGCACTGGTTTTCTAGCAAGACCTCGAGAGATGTCTGACCTAATAACGCTCTTTGACCTTGCGAGCAAACCGCCATGCAAGGCGTGGACACCAAATCCATGGAAAAGTACGTAGTGATATGAGTTGATGGCTACAGCGACAATACATCACGTACTGATGTGGCGGCCAGCTCGAATTCTCCTTAACTTCAAAGGCATTCCATACAAGACTGAGTGGATGGAGTACCCGGATTTGGAGCCCAAGTTCAAGGAGTTGTCAGTAGCATGATATCTCAATCGTCACATCGAGCTTCGTCCCTAACTTGTGACCGCAGCGGCATCCCGCCTAACCCACCAGGGTCATTCTCGGACTACTCTTCGCCAGCCGTTCGCCTGGCAGATGGCACATATGTCATGGACTCGATGAAAATCGCCAAAGCTATCGAGAAGATCTACCCAGAGCCTTCTGGCCACTTCGACACCGGCCTCCAAGATGAAGTCGAGCAGATCTTGCCAAAGATCGCCTATCCAATCTTCGCCGTCATCGTGCCTTCCATCATGGCCAACATCCTGCAAGAGCCATCCTATTCTTGGTGTAAAGCAGATCGCGAGCGCCGCTTCGGCATGTCGTTGGAGGAGTTTCATGAGAAGATGGGTGGTGAATCAGCTTGGGAGGCGATGGAGCCAGGCAGGCTGGAGCTGAAGAAGCTGCTCACGGAGAGGAAGCAAGATGCCGGTCCTTTCATCTTGGGTAGCACTCCGACCTACGCCGATTTGATGATTGGGGCCTTCTTCGAGGGCCACCTAAGAATGGATGCGAATAGCTTTCCCCGCTTGATCGCGTACGATGAGAGCTTCAGCAAGATTCACGAGGCTTGCAAACCGTGGCTGTTAAGGGATGACCACTGATTACACAGATGCAGTTGTAATGCTGTTGTATGTATCTACGGGTGGATAGAATCCTCGAGGTGCGCTTCGAATGCAATGCCAATGATATTATCATCTAGAATCTACCGACGGAATTGCTTTGTGACATGATATCATGGTTGGCTCAGAAGTGAGAATGCCCAAGTTTTTAATGTATGCATGATTCCAATCTATAGAAAGCGAAGCCCGAGCATTGCACTTGCATCAAATTACGTGGGAATATATATTTATAAAATTCTGCATGACTAACCTTGCCCGCTTAGTATATCGGTTAGTACAACGGTCTCATAACCACCAAGCTCAGCTTTGGTACCTTATGATCAAGCATAGCTTGGGTCATCCGTAGAGGGCAGTTCGATTCTGCCAGCAGGCACTCTATCCGTCTTTCTTTTGCTCGTTCGATACACAAATACGGCATTACTTTTGTTTACAAAACTCCCTCTCCCTTTTGCACGGTGAGCAATATGGTGCAGTTTCGTTGGGGTCGGCGGTTCGAAATGCAGACCAGCCGACATTTGGCCGTTTGACGGGCATTGGGAAACCACACAACAGCGATCTGCACATGGTATACACTTCAAAGTGCATTATTACAAGAGGTTACAAGTACATCAGTCATGAACCACCATTCTTTGAGCTTGAAAGCCTCCACAGAATCCTTGTATAACGCCTATCGCTAGGAAGAACTCATAAAAGTGAGACGAATTATACCCAAGCGTTCTGCTCTCTGTACATGAACTTTCTCCCGGTGCCATTTTCCTAAACACCAATCCAGCACACTGTCGCTCCACTACATCACACGCTTACTACCCGCACGTCCTGCACTCGCAGCGCCCTTGGCAAGCGCTGGAGGACCTGTCTTACCGCCCAGCGTCGGAGCGCTGATGTCTCTTCGGTCCTTCACGCCTTCGAGCATCTGCTTGCGCGGCGTGGCGTGACCCTCGGCGATGGACTTCGCTCTGCCACGACGGTACTGGATCGCGGCGAGGGCGGCGGCGCGATCGAATGTTGGAGTTGTAGCTGTGCTCTGTGATTGAGTTTGGCTGTCACTTTGCTCTACGTCCGGTATGATGATGGGCGCGAGCGGCGGTTTGGAGACTGGAGTGAAATGCATTGGTATCGTGGTTGTGGTTGTCACCGTCCGGATGGAGAACGGTGGTCTAGGAGGCGTAGATGATTCCAGCGGGCCCGGCGTGTGCGGTCTTGAGGTTGGTGGCGATGCCTGAACGTCAATGGCTGTGGTGTACAAGACAGTGTCTGCGTGTTCATCTTGCTCGACCGTGGAGTCAATGGTAGTCCCGTATGGCGCTTGCGACAGCTCAGCTGCCTGTGCAGGTGATGCTGAGGATCGCGACACCGCAGCGTGCATCTCTTCCATGATTTGGTCCTCCGGCGTTGCATGTACGTCTTCTTCGTCAACCTCTCCATCGTCGATGTCCATGGCAGTCTGAGTCGGTTCGCGATCTCGCCGTACACTGTCCACTCCTGTCCAGGCTCTACCAAGAAATGCCTGCATATCTTCGCGGATAGCGTCCAAGCTCATAGCAATGTCCGCTGGGATGGGGACCGACAGGTCATGACCATGTCTCGCCGCAGTCTGACATGCACAGCATCGGAATCGGCATTCCAGGCTCAGGAAATCCATCATTTCCTCCGAATGTTGTCTTCGCTGCTGCTCTCGTCGAAGTTCTTCTTCCAGCCTTCTACTTTCCTGCGTCTTTCGTGGCGTCATGTGCACATTCTCCTTGTCGTCTGACAGTGGCGATGGCGGTGCTCGCTTACTCGGCGATGCTTTACGAGGAGACGTGAATAATTCCTCGTCTACCTCTTCGGATGCCGGCAGCGCGATCATGCCCTCAGCAGCGATCTTGGCGACTTCTTCTTCCTTTAGGGTTGTCTTAAGTGCGTCCCGTTCCTCTTGGACTACCTGCAGTTGTGCCGTGAGCTTCTCCAGTTCCTCCTGCACTGCGACCAGTTGGTATTGTGCGCTGAAAGTTTCCTGCTCACGTCGTTGCACCTTCTGCTTCTCCAGTTCGAATCCAGACTGAGTGATGCGCAGGGTGTTTCGTGTAGATTTGAGTTCTTCTTGGAGCTTCACGACCGCTGATGACGATTTGAATGCTTCTTTCCGAGCTCGCCGCAATTCCTTCTCATACACGCCTGACTGTGCTGTATAGGTTTCCTTTGCGTTCGCGAACTCCTCCTGCAACAACAATTAGCACTGTCCACATCCACGAACGCGAGCCAAGAGCACTCACCATCACGACCTCTAGCCTTTTAGCCACTTTCCTCTCTCGGTCTCGACCGTCATCACCCTCCTTCTTCAGCCGTCGCGTCTCCTCTCGAAGCCTTTTAACATCGGTCTCCGCCTCCTCCCGTGCAATCTGCGCCCTTCGCAGCTCTGCTTCGATCTTTTTCCTCCGCTCCGAGCTCTCAGCATCCTTATCTCGGACATCCAAGTGTTCAAAACGCTTCACCAAGACCTGGACATCGCTGTTGGTCCGGGTATGAGCGCGGAATGCATGAATATCTGGCAACGAAGGCGAGTCGGTCAGAGCAAATCCGGACACTTTAGAAGCGGCATGAGGATCGTAATCGGCGAAGAGGTTCGCTTTCCGCGTAGGTGAGGACGGGATCGAATGAGTCGACGAGTCTTGATCAGAGCTCTTGGAAGTCTTGCTGTTCGAGGACGCCGACGGGCGAGAGCTGTTCAGCCGTTCGGGCGAGAGTTGTTGCAGTGGCTTAGCAGGTAACTTGAAGGCTAAAGGCGACTCCATCGTGGCCGGACTGCACTGGCAACTCGTGTTATCGGAAATATGTCATGTAGTATGTCTCACGGTAAAGATGTTGATGTGAGAGCTTTCGTCGGGTCCTCCGTGCGCGTCGGCGCAATGTTGTGTTAGTTCAGCGCCCACATAGCAACACCCGCGTCGCGTGTCGATTGGCCGAACGTCTTCTCACACATCCGCCGCTTTCAAATAGTGGTCTTCTCCTCCATCCCGTCAATATTGTAATCAAGAAGTGTAGGAATGCTGAGCAAGTCGATGACCCTATTCCCTTGATCTCGACACCGTGTCGAGAACTAAATTGACAAAAGACGTCAATGCGAACAAGTTTTGCCACAGCCACGGGCGAGCTTCAAGCATCTCCCGGACCAGACATGGCAGAATACATCAGAAGAGATGCTACTAGCAATGCTGCTTGCCACAAAGCTGTCTCACTCTACGATGCAACATACCGTAGACTTGGAGATTCCTCATGAATGTCGACGCTGCTGACATGCACTCAAGTAAAGGACCATATCTAAGTCGTGACCCTTGATCTTGAGTGCTACACCGTTATTACTCGACTCTAACATTGGAAGACATCTCGAAGTCCATACTTGTAATGTATACTTACATGATGCAAATCACACATTTCAGAGGACGACTTCATGCTTTCATCGTAGATGCCTTATGCGCCCGCGACTCCCCAATGATCTGAAAGGCATATCCGCACTTTCCAATGGTTGAATCAGAAGAGCGGGCAAATTGTCCGACTGAAACAAGCCATTCATCCGTCCAGAATTACCAACAGTCATGCGTTTCCTCTCGGACCCGAAGTCACCAACTATAGGTGACTCAAGTGGCAATCAAGCAGATGCCTCAGTCTACAATCCGGACTATCTTCGCAAACAAGCGCGGTGGATTCGCGATTACTTGGACCCGCAAGTTGCCAGCAATGGTCCAGACGCACTACATTCAGACGAGATCCTGAAGCTCGACGAATTCCTCCGTCGACTCCTTGCTTCCAACGTCAGCCTTGACGATCTCCGTTACAGTCGCATCCATTCTGCTATTGTCGAGATCGCCGGGCGCGCAACCCGCTGGCCGAAGCGATTGATTGAGCGTTGCGAGGCACTAGAGTATGCCTGGGAGAAGGACTACGGTCCTTTGAGCGAGCTGACCATACCGCTGTATGAGCCTGGTGGTAGGCTGTATGGTATCTGTAAGCCCGAGGAGCTGGACCGTGACAAATTAGCAACGAAGTGGACCGAGGGTGCAAATGGTAGAGCATCGTTGACAGCAGCAAGGAAAGCAGGTGATTTGGGATTCAAACCAGGAGAGTAAGTCAGCTTCGTGCTGTAGTAGAGCCCACCCTGTATGCTAACCGCTGCAGTTGGTGGATTCACCCAAGCTTTGCCTTTCGAGACGGAATCATCGACAGTCCGGATAAGGATGGCGGCATCACTTTCGATACTGTCGCTGCTTACGCCATTCTTATGACAGGGAAGGATGAGATCTCAGGGCCTGACGCAGACCGTTTCACATATCGAACGAAAGATCAAGGGCGTGGTCGCTATAAGCTGACGTCCTGTACACGCGACTCTCGCATTCCGATTCGCGTGTTGAGGAGTCATACTTTGCAGGGTTTCTGGTCTCCTCGAGCTGGTGTGCGATACGATGGCTTGTGTGAAACAATCCACTGAACGATGCCCACCTCCTTGCTGATGTTTCATACTTGCAGGCACAAAATCACAGGCTTCACGATTGCCAGAGACCAACATACCAAGGACATCATTTACCACGTCCACTTCAAGAGAGTTGTACTAGATGAGGAGGCCAGAGATGCAGACCTCGAAGCCCTCCTTATGCGTCCATGGTCCGACGAAGTTGACGACTACAAAGAGTACAAACGTCTTCGCACTTTGGCGCGTTCGGCGGAAATGTCAGCAGTTACCCCATCAGGTGCAATTTTCTGATAACATCCTTGACGTGCGAGGTCAAATTTACAATCTATATCCACATGTGTATGATAATGAGTGTGCCGTGCTCCAACCAAGTCTACCTTACGTTCTACAGTGATGGCCTGTCGAAGTAGCCCCCTCCCGACCAGACTCCTCTACGGAACAGCCGTATAATAAGGCCACTTGCTTCTGAATGTAAGCGCTTCATGGGACAAAATCGATGGTCAAACATCGAACAAAGCTTGCTGGGATCTATCCCACACGGCTTTCAATACTGACAGCGCCTGACTACCTCCCAGATGATACCCCAGTCGTGTACTGGAGAGGGGTTCATCGCCATCGTTGATGATCGCTCAGGCGCATTCTCAAATGCCGATGATCTGCGAGTGTCTGCCAAGCTTCTGGTTGCCGCACTTCTCCACGCCGTGTGGAGAAGTGGATTCAACCGACAGTCAAGTCCATCAACTGCAGTGTGCGGATCAGCATTGCCGTACGCCACTCTGTACAATAATATGTACCTGTACATACACGACGTATTGAGGATCGGCTCCTCTTTCGTGTGTCATTGACCCGACGGCGTCTTGTGCCGTTGTTCTACCGCAAACGCCAGCCGAGCAGCCATGCGATCACTTTCGTAGTTCTAACGTTTCTCATCCCATCATCTATTGTTTCCTCTGTGGCTTATCATTATACTACACCGCATTTTATTCTCAGGTCTTCTTGGCCTATTGTCTAACATGACCACCTCACCGCAAGCGAAATCTCTTGTCGAGGAAGATGGCGTCTATAAACAAGCAGCGGATCATCTGGACGAGGTCCAAACAGTCCCAGCATCTGCCCCAGACATGATGGCACCGGCCTTCATCCAGGCTCTTAGCAGCGAGGAGAGAACTCGATTGGAGCGATCACTCGTTCGCAAGATTGATCTGAGATTGCTTCCACCTGTGATCATCATGTACATTATGGTATGGATCGGTCTCTCATGCAGAAAATGGACAATTGGCTGATCAGCACCAGAACTACCTCGACCGCAATAACATCGCCACAGCACGTCTGGCAGGTCATCCCGGTCTCCAAGCAGATCTCAACATGACCGACTCCCAGTACGAGACTACCGTCAGTATCTTGTTCGTGGGATACATCTTGATGCAGGTCCCTTCGAATCTCTTCCTCAACAAGGTCGGCAAGCCAGCTTTGTATCTTCCAGCGGTTATGGTTGTTTGGGGAATCATTTCGACGGCGACTGCGGCAGCGAGAAACTATACCGATCTAGTCGTCATTCGCTTCTTCCTTGGATTCGTGGAGGCCGCTTATTTCCCGGGATGTCTCTTCTATCTCTCATGCTGGTACACGCGCAAGGAATTGGCCTTCCGGTCTGCCATCCTGTACTCTGGCTCTTTGATCTCCGGAGCCTTTGCAGGACTCATTGCGGCCGGCATTACCAGCGGCCTGGATGGGGCTCGGGGCATCCCCGCATGGCGATGGCTGTTCATTGTCGAGGGCGCAATCACGATCGTCATCGCCGCCCTCGCGTTCTTCATCCTACCCAACTTCCCGCGCACGACCGCCTGGCTCTCGGAAGAAGAGCGGCAGCTCGCCGTGTGGCGACTGCAGGAAGACATCGGCGTTGACGACTGGGTATCGAGCGGCGAGCAGTCGTTCTGGCACGGCATGGTGCTAGCGTTCAAGGACGTCAAGGTCTGGTTGCTGATGCTGCTGCTGCTGAGCATCGTGTCGTCGGCGTCGGTGACCAACTTCTTCCCCTCGGTCGTGCAGACGCTCGGCTACAACAACATCGACAGCCTGCTGCTGACTGCGCCCCCTTACGTCCTCGCGATGATCACCGCCTTCCTCAACGCCTGGCACGCCGACCGCACCGGCGAGCGCTTCCTGCACATCACCCTGCCGCTCGTCGTCGGCATGGTCGCCTTCATCCTCGCCGCCGCCACGACCGCCACCGCGCCCCGCTACCTTGCCATGATGCTGATGGTTCCCGGCATCTACACCGGCTACGTCGTCGTCCTCGCCTGGATCTCCAACACGATCCCACGGCCGCCCGCTAAACGCGCCGCTGCCCTCGCGGCCATCAACGCCGTCTCCAATGCTTCCTCCATCTACGCCTCATACATGTACAGCGGCAAGCCCCGCTACATCCTCGCCTTCTCTGTCAACTGCGGCACTTTGCTGTTGGCCCTCGCCTGCACGACCGTATTGCGGATCATGCTCGTCCGACTGAACCGGAAACTGGAGCGGGGCGAGCACGTCGAAGGGGCGCCTAGCGGTATTGCGAGGGGCGGTAGAAAGGGCTTTCGCTTCCTGGTCTGATATTCTATGTATGCTAAATGTGAAGCTTCGTATGTGTACAATATACCACGTAGCATGAATACCATGACATAATGACTTATTTCCTTTCAACGAGTATCTCGGCATGTAAAACTTGCTCGTTTCTACAAATTTCAAGATCGAAAACCTCATCCTCCTACCTCATTATATACATTCGCATCCCAGGACCTCATGCAATCGGCCCGCCGTACTTTTCCATCACATCTTCTCGAATGGCCGGGCACTTTCCTGACCCGCCTTACCATGGAACCGCCGCTCGTCGCGATCCGTTTCGTCGCCCTCGTCCTCCTCTTCCTCATAACCTTCCTCACCATCGAACAGGACGCTCTGCTGCGCCTCGGCGCCGTGCATCATATCGAACGACGACGCGCTCGAGCTTGCCGAGGGACTCTCGATGCCTTCCTTCTCCGTCATGCAGATTGGCTTGTCGTCGAGATTGAGCAGCCCAGTGGGCTTGCTGTATAGTGCCGCGTCGGTAGAAGCTGCGGCGGCACTTGAGCCGGATAACTGTCCGACCCAGAATTGCCCGCCGTCGCGTGCTTGATGGCGCGAAACTTCGCGTTCGGCGAGGACAAAGCGCTTGGAACCATCCTCTTGGCCAAGCCCGAGAGTGCGCGCGTGCCAGTCTCCAAGAAACATGCCTTTCGGATCCGCTTCATCGCGGGTGCGCTGCCATTGGGTGAAGCCGGATCCAAGACTTTGACGTAGGTAAGCGGAGCTCGTATACTGGAAATTCTTGGCGTAGTGAGGTCGGCCACCCATGTCGCGCATCAGCCATTCGAAGGCTTCGTAGTAACGATCACGGCAGGGAGGGTCTTTGTGGTAAGCACGGTAGAGCGTGGCGTTAAGGTAGAGTGTAGGCCCATCGGCGACACTGTTGTCGAGAAACGGTCGCGGGCCTGAGCGGATGGATGTATCGGACACACGCACTTCGATGGGGCAGTGGACGTAAAGACCTTTGCTGCTGAAGGGGATATTGGATCCGGACTCTCCGTTGAGCCATGAGGAAAGGCGCTCTATGGCTTCTGGTCCTTTCTGCAGTGGTATTGCCCACTCATTCACGAATTGAGAATAGAGACAATTCATCAACAGTCCAGTGCGTAGAGGTTCCACCGCAGTTGTGCTGTTGCCAGTCTTGAAGCCATACTGTAGTCCGAACACGAACCACTCTACAGCGGGAAGAATCCAAGGTACATAATTCGAAAGCCAGAGTAAGTTGTGATAAGTATGGAAACCCACCGAGCCACCATAGAAACTCTCTACTGGCGCGCGTTCTGGCTTTGTCGTTTTCTCGGCCGACCACACGATGACCCGCTTCATGTATGGCATCCACCACACCCTGGTGTACTCCTTCTCGGTCCACAGATTGGTCTCCCACCGCGCGAGGACATCTGAAAGTGGCAGTAGAGTCTGCGTCCATTCGATGTTACAGGCATCAGTCATCTGATACTCGATCTCGGTAATGATCCCGAGCGCACCAAGAGAGATCAACGAAGCTCGAAACAGATCTGGATTCTGTTCTGCCGAACATTTTACAGCCCTCCCATTTGACAGCACGATGCGCAGCGACCGTACATTATCTGAAAGGAGGCCGTGCTTCAGCGAGCTTCCATGTGTGGCCGTGGCGATTGCGCCAACAATACTCTGCTCGTCGATACTGCCTAGATTCGGAATCGTCAAGCCATGCTTGTTGGCCTCCTCGTTCAATTGCGCCAAGCGTATGCCTCCTTCCACAACCAGTGTCTTCTTCAACTTGTCCACCTTCAGCACACTACTGTAGTTGTCCAAGTTGACCATCCAGGAGCTCGTGCATGTCAAATCGCTTGGCGAGTGGCCGCACCCGACCACCACTATTCTTCGACGACATCGTCGGGCGAGTGTGACAACCTTTTGGATCTCCTCGAGAGACTGAGGACGGATGTAGAGCTCAGGGCGAGACTGAAAGGTCCTAGCCCAGGTGTGATGGGTATGTGTGCTGCTATACCGAAAGGGTATTTCTGGTGAAGTCTTCGCGATCTCCTCCCTCACTCTGGGGTCCATCTTGATCGTGTCGGTGGATGTTCCACAGCTTTGTCCTTCGACAAATAGAAGTCGTCCGGTGTTCAGCCGCAACTGTTGGACATGGAGTAAGCGGCCATGGCCGTATTCGTAGAGGGCGAAATGCAGAGGATGCACTCGTCAAGACGTGGAACAGTAGGTCATGAGCGCAAATGTGTCACATCACTGGCAGACGACTGCTTCTAGCTGCAGTGGGGTAAGCAATGCCCGACATTGCCCGATTATGTCAGCATTGATTGCGTTTCGCTCTGCTTTCTTACGACAATAACTACATCAATGTTGGCATAACGTTAAATCGTGATCGTTATAAGCAGAGTCATCTGTGAGAACGACGACACAAATCCGCCGTTTAGGAAAATCTATCAGTCCGTGCCAACACTCGAATACACAGGACAAAGTTGCCAGAGCGCTTTTTTAATGGATTCAGAAGGTGGCTCTGTTGGGCTGTACGATAACAATCGATTCGTCCTCCATAAGATTTCATTCTGCTATGCCGATGAATCTACGTGCTCGCAGCAACAGCATGTCGTTGACCTCCGACTCGAGCTGGAGGATGTTGTGCACGGAAGAGAAACAACGAGATCATGAGCCTCCCGCCTCCAAACATGTTCTGTAACACCTTGTAACTCCTACGATACACGATGGACGGATGGCCTGCGAGCGTATGGTCATCATCGATTTATGGCCCTTAGACAACAGATATATGTATGCACGGTCGTTTGCTTGGACCGGCGTCATACAGGGAAAGTAGTATTTGCCGACATATCCGCCGCTTATTCTCAGCCATTATCCTTCGAAGCAAACTAGTAGATCCTGGCGGCGCCTCGCTATCCATCATAAAAATGTACGTATTGCCGCCGAACCATTGGTGAAAAATCCACATCGGCTAGCAAGAAACAAGCAGAGCTAGCAAGAAACCCTGGCGGTGCTGTGTGGCATCCTGATGTAGTGTAAGCCAACTTCAACACATATGATGAAGTAGCTACTGGACACATTCCTTCTGCAGTTCCTCCCGGACACTCCAACAACCACTGCGAGACTGCAGCCTGACCATACTTTCTACTGGCAACAATGGACACACTCTCAGGGATCCCTCGATTGGCTGTATACGTCCTCACGCCCATCCTTCTAGGCACTCTAATCCTCTCTATGATCCGGACCTACACCACCCTCAGCTACTACTGGACGCTTCGCAACTCCCTCCAAAACCCCCGTGAACCAGGCAAGAAGTCCGTCGCCTCCGCCCAGATCCCCTACACCTTGCCCTTCTTCGGTAACACCTTTTCCTTCCTGGACTCCACGCCGGGTCGTTTCTGGTCGCGGCTCTTCGAATGGCATCCCCGTGACACAGGCGTCTGCACGCTCCTGCTCGGCGGCCGCCCCACGCACATCCTCTACGCTCCGTCGGCAGTCCAGGCGCTGTTCCGCGCCCGCACGCCGTCCCGCGAGGTCTTCGAGCGCGAGATGTACGCCAAGGTCTTCCTGATGCCTCCAGAGCAGGTGCACAACGCGTTCGCCGGCAAGCACTTCGAGGAGGAGATGAACACAGCGTATCTCCTGAAGCCGGCGCGTGTAAACGAGCTGACGGCGCACTTCACGCGCGTGTTGGAGGAGGTGCTTAACCGCGATGCGGTCGAGATCGTGCAGAAGGACGAGGTGTGCTTGTATGACTGGATGCGAGAGCGCATGTTCACGGCGTCGGTCACGGCGTTGATGGGCGAGAAGTTGCTGCAGATGTATCCCGATTATTGCAAGGATTTCTACGGATTTGACAAGTATGTGACACGACATGTTCTACAGGGAATGATGGGATAAGGTTACTGATTTCTATTTTTGCCACAATCTAGTGATTTCATGAGTTTCATCTTCGAACTGCCCAGCTTCGTCATGGGCGACGGCATAGCACGACGCCAGCGCATCTTTGACAATCTCGAGAAATGGAGCTTGGCCATGCGCGAGCAAAGTGGAGGTCAGCCGGTCGACCCTGAAGGCCCCGCCTGGGAGCCTCTATTCGGAAGCAGACTGAACCGCGCCCGCCAGATGGATTATAGCAATCGAAATCTCAACTCGAAGACCGCGGCGGCGCTCGATCTGGGCATCACCTTCGCGCTCGCGAGCAATGCGGTCCCGGCGACTGGCTGGATGCTCATGAACCTCTTCAACCCTGATGGTGACAAGACACTCCTCCCCCGACTCCTCGTAGAGCTCCAGGCTTCAGAAAAAGAAGACGGATCGATCGACGTCCCGGTGCTGATGGCACAGCCACTCCTCCAATCGCTCTGGACCGAAACATTGCGCCTATACACCGACGTTCTTGTCTCGCGTAATCTGCCGGAAGACCTGACAGTACCGCTCGATGAGTCCGGCAAGCGTGAAATCGTGATGAAGAAGGGCAGTAACGTGTTTGCACCCTCGTGGGTTGGTCATCACGATGCCGCAGCATGGTCGCATGACAGTGCCCCGTACGATCAATTCTACGCTGAGCGTTTCCTGGTCAAGGACTCCGAGACTGGCAAGGAATCGTTCTCGCTCAACGGGACTGTGGGCAAATTTTTTCCCTTCGGCGGAGGGAGGACGATCTGTCCAGGCAGGGTATTTGCAAAGCAAGAGGCGCTTGGCGCGCTAGCTATGATCCTGCTGAGATTCGACTTTGAGGTCAAAGGCTTTGTAGACAAGGATCGGAAGTCGGTGAAGGAGTTTCCAGGATTTGCGAAAGCGTTCGCTGGTAGCGGCGCCTTGGCACCTGGAGGTGACTTGAAAGTCAAGGTTAGGAGACGGGCGTAGAAGTGGCTACTGCTAGCCTCATTGCACGGATGTTCTCCTTCCTTTCCAGTGAACTTTGGACCTCATCTCCTGTAGGCAGAGTCAAAGAACGTCCACATGTACTGCTCATATACACTCAAGCCCATATGACGATGTCATGTCATCCCGCACATCAGCTTGATCGAACAACCCAAGATCAAAGAACTCCAACATGGCGTCATCCCAGACGAAGTCTTGGTTACAATGGTTCCCATACAACGGACAATACGCGGCCTGGTCTACAGTACCGTCTTTCTTCTTCAGACTTCGGGTAGGGTCGATCAGCTCGAGGAGGTCAGGGTGCTTGCTACGGCGATTGCAAGCAAACCGAATAGAGCTGTAGAAGATAGAGGCGCTGTCGCGGTCGTTGATCTGTAGCTGTTGCGTCTGCCAGAGCTCGCTATGGTCCAATTTCGCCTGGAGTGCCACGCATGATCTGGCTGGCTCATCTTCAGGTTGCACGGACCAATCCTTGAGCGCCTGTACGGTCTTGTTCATAGCCTGCAAAGCTCGTTGTCGCTCGTCCTCGGGACAGTCGCGGTTGAAACATGTGAAGTTCAGCAAGAAGAACACAGCATTCAGCGCATGCCGAAAGCCGTTCTTCGGCAATGCTTTTGCTTGGGGTGTCGAAGGGGCAACACGGCCATTGATCAGTGTCTTCCTGACGATGCCACTGAAGATATCCAACACACGACATGCGGCAGCGTTGGCCTCCATCGTGACCAGTCTACCCCAGCGCATGCGATTTTCAGACCGCATACTACGTACGAGAATTGTGGCGCACATGTGAAGCTTACATGCTGCAACTGCTAGATCCAGTTGTCGATCCCAGGCTTTGGCTTTCGCAAACTCGATAGAAGCTTCGTCTAAGCGAAGACAACAGCTCTTCAGCATGGCTTCTTGCGAAGAGGCGGCCAGGTCGGCATCGATGGCGCTATAATAATCGGCTACGATGAGGGTTATGGAGGCTTGTGCAGCCAATCGTCGTGGGGTACTAGCCTGGTTAATGGCAAATTCAATCATTTTCAGATTAAACGCTGACTTCTGATTGGCTTTGATGCCAAAGAATGTTGCAAGTCTGGTACCTACGTGTCAGCAAGGAAGGAATGTGGAAGAATTCCTAAACTCGAAGCGAACTTACGATGAAGAGACCACGAAAATTGCAAGCCACGTTCTCGAGCTGAACTCCATATCTCTCTGGGACAGCTGACCACCATGATAGAAAGGCCGACAAGCTGCACTGTTTAGATCCAGATATCTAGCAGCACTGATGGCGACATCCATATAAAGCCAACTAGGATCTCGTAGCTGAGATTCGACAGGCAGTGGCCAGAAGCATAACAACACGATGCCTTGAATCGTATGTAGGCTGAGTGGGGGTTCAAGCATAGTGCTCTTCAAAAGTGCTGAATAGAGTCTGCTCAGCTCCAGTTGTCTTGTGTCATCGGAGGCGAAACGCTGTCGGGTTATGACAACGATGGTCCAGAAGAGAAACGGACTACATGTGTAGAGCACGTTGAGAGGTGTCTCGGTATCAACGATAGAGAGTTGCCATGCGAAACGTTGTTTGAAGCTGCGATATACATTAGCTTGAGTCCTAGTGATGATTGAGGCAAGCAATGATGTCGTTCAGGCAAGACCCGCAACCTATCAGACGCTCGTGCAATCGATTACATTCGGAGATCGCACATTAGTGTCGATGCTCAAATCAGCTTACATTTCAAAGGTTTCTTCAACCTCTCGCAGCGTGAAGCCGACTGTACCAAGCATTACAAGGTGCTTCTCGCTGCTTGGCACGGCGTTGACCGACGTCCCTTCCAGGGTCGGGTCAACAGGCACATAAGCGCTGTCGCCAAGAGATGGGGACGAGGGCGAGTACGGGGTCAATGGCCGATTAGAGGTTGACTGCCCATGGAGCTGCATATGCTGTTGGTCAACTTCCTGCCTGAGACGAGCCAACTCGGCCTCAATCGCCTTGGCACGCTGCCGAGCCGGTGTTCGCTTGAAGGACGAATCGACAAAGCATTCAAGACCTCGAGCCTTGCACCGTCGACATGGGTCAACCAAGCTTGCATCTTTCTCGCCTTCGCAACGGACTTTCATCTGCTTGCATTGGGTACAAGCATGGTTCCGGGGCCGGCGAACGTATTCCTTGGACGACATTGCTGGGAGATGGGGGAATTCACGACAAGTCTCGAAGCAGGTTCCGGCACTCAAGCCCTTATGAAGTGAGGTAAGCCGTGGTTCAAAGGGATTAACTTTGCAGCTGGACTCATCGTTGTCGCTTGGAGCTCATACTCCGGACACCTGCACGATCCTCATGGGCCTGATAAATGGCTCTACGATCCTGCCCCAAGGACTATATTCATCGCGCTGAGCTACAGTGTTGAACGTTGTTAGGAGGTCGGACGTCACAAAGGACGACGTAAGCAGACCACATGGTGCAGATCGAAATGCATGTTGCTGACATAACCTGCCAATCAAGATGAGCGGTTTCCGCTTCAGCGCTCGATATTTCCCAAACCAGCGATAGTGCACTCTCCCAAACCATATCTTCAATATTCTCAACTTCGCTGCAAAAAGTATTCCGGCGCGCCTAAGTGGACCGTGGAGGCTTCCCCGGCAGTTGACCGCAGGGCTGCGGTACTACAAAGGTACTTTGAAGGCTCTGGACCGCAACGGTGACGAGGACCATGTCGGCTACATCCGCCTCACAACGGATAGTCGGAGGGCGACGGATGTGCGATTCAATTTAAAATGGCGTCGTCGTGCCTGAGCTGCACAATCAATTGCTGCATCAAGATAACTGCATGCGTTGTATCCTTCACCACGACGCGTGGCGTCTCTGTAGACTCGGCCGAACGACGGCGTTTAGAGGAACATCCTGCAATGTCTCGGTGGGTTGTCGCCGCATTGCTGGTGGACCTGCAGCACCGAAGTTATTTCTGAACGCATTGTGACTAATGGCTAGTGTCACGTCTGCACCAGATCGCTTCGTGAGGTTCCGGTGGTATTAGTCGGACATGCTCCGAGCCCACATCAACCAAAGATGCGGGATACTGCAGCAAGGCGGCGCTGTTGTCAATTTCAGGTTATCCCTTGAAGTACGAAAGACTCAAGAATGCTGTGATTGCGTATAGCATGTTACCATTTGTGTAATGGTGCCTTCATGACAGGCCAGTCGTTCATACGCTGAACGTTCTCCCATACTCAGGTGCAACAAAACTCAGATATCGATTTGCAGGAGGATGGTTGACCGTCGAATGATTCAAATTCTATAACTCTGCCACCAAGTCCAACAAAAGCCCTCGAGCTATCTTAGTGAGCAGTACTGCACTTTGACACTGCAACAGTAGCACAACGGAGGACCGTCATTTTGTAAAGATCCACGAAAGGATCCAACACAATTTTACACTTGTGCCACTATGTGATATTCAACGTATGTTCTGAGAGTTTTGGTTCAAGCGGTGGACAGTGTTGTTGGATGTGCCTCTTACAATGCATGTAGGGCTGTAAGGTATGATCTGAGGTCATGTCGGAGCACGGCTGATCCCTGGAAAGCGGCTGTTCCCGGTTAACTTCGTGGAAACTTTTTGAAGTGGTACTGGATTGCGCTCCACAACAACGACACCTTCTGTACTCTCCCTCCCAGCAGAGGTGAAAATGAAGCGCAAGATTGGAGCGTTGGAGAAGGTGGATGCTGATCTACCAAATCTTCAACACAAGATCAGGAATGACCCGCTGTCGTACAAGGACGATTTCGTCAATCAGTATTCGCAATACTCTTCCCTCCACGAACTTTTCTTGCAGTCACCTACTACAACCGACGACACCGGTCTTGTACGCCTACGGGACCTGGTCGACTTCGTCGCGCATGTCTCAGACTGCTATCCTCTGCTCACTAAAGACTTTCCCTCCCATCTCGCGAACCTCTTGCAACTGCATCATGCCACGCTTGAATCCGAGCTGAGGGATAAGATTGTTGGTAGTCTTGTGCTGTTGCGAAAGAAGGATATCATCGACTCTAATAGCTTACTCAATACACTTTGGCCATTGCTTATCTCGACACCTTCCAAATCTCTCCGCGCACTCCTCTACCAGAAAATCGTTTCTGAACTTAGATCCTCCAACAGTAAAGCGACCAATCATAAACTCAATCGAAGCATTCAAACGACTTGCTACAATTTGATTGTGTCAGACCCTGCATCGCCGAAAGGAATCTGGGCTGTGAAGCTCACTCGCGAGTTATGGAAGAGACAGGTGTGGAACGATGCAAAGGCTGTGTCGATCATGGAGGCTGCCGCCTTGAGTCAGGATGCGAAAGTCGTGACTGGTGGCGTACGTTTCTTCCTTGGTGGAGATCAAGAAAGAGAAGAGGCTGCAGATGAGGATTCGGAACCGGATGACAATATCGACATGGGCAAGCTAAGACACAAGGCTGGCATCAACAAGAAGACTGGCAAGCGTGATAAAGAATTGAAGGCTGCGGCAAGTAAGATCAGGAAGCAGCAAAAGAAGAAGAACGCCCCACACCCGTTGAACTTCAGTGCTTTGCATCTCCTCCACGATCCTCAGACGTTCGCCGAGAAGCTCTTTGGTCAACATCTCCAGCCTTCGCAACCGAAAGTCAGGTTAATCCTCGAGCAGAAATTGTTTGTGCTCAATCTTGTGTCCCGTCTGGTTGGCCTACACAAGCTCACTTTGATCCCACTCTATTCCTACTTTATCAAGTATCTGACGCCAAAGCAAGCATCCGTCACGAGTTTCCTTGCAGCGCTTGCGCAAGCAACACATAATCTCGTCCCACCAGACGTACTCGAGCCACTGGTGCAGGAGATTGCCAACCAGTTCGTGTCCGAAGCGGCGGCAGCTGAAGTGGCGTCCGCTGGTCTCAACGCTATTCGAGAGATATGCGTACGTCAGCCTCTTGCCATGAACGACACCCTCCTGCAGGATCTCGTGCAATACCGAAAGTCGAAGGATAAGGGCGTACAAATGGCTGCTCGTGGTCTCCTGTCATTATACCGAGAAGTGGGTGCCGAATTACTTCGAAAACGTGACCGAGGGCGAGATGCAGCACTGGGTCTACGTAGTGGTCAACGACAGCAGGTCAAATTCGGCGAGGTTGAGGCAGGAGGCATAGAAGGGCTAGAACTGCTTGAGATATGGAAGGAAGAGCAAGGAGTAGGGAGCGAGGAAGACGAGGAGGCTGGCTGGGCCAACTGGGACGCAGAAAGTGATGACAGCGATGATAGTGGTGGCTGGATTGCTGTTGAGAGTGATGGCGAAGACATTGAGATCTCCGACTCTGAGGACGAGAGGGAGAAGGCAGCTAAGGCACAGACAGAATCATCTGATAAGCCTGCTGTGCCGAAAGGTGACGATGAAAGCAAAAGCAAAACAGGATCGCTTGAGCCTGAGGCCGCACTTCGTCAGGAAGAGTCACGCATCTCCAAGCTTGCGACAACTCGCATCCTTACACCAGCTGATCTAGCTAAGCTCCAAGAGTTGCGCACAAGTGCTGCCGTCACCTCAGCACTTCCATCTGCAAAGCGGCGAAAGATAGCCGCTCAGGCACAAGCAGCGAACAACGCCCGCCATGCCGATGATGCTGTGACTGCAGACCAGATTGAGGGTCTCGCCAAATACGGCGTGAAATCTACCCGGGAAGAGAAGATCGCGATGGCGAAGGGTGATCGTGGCGATGGCACGACCACGGAGAAGAACGACCACCGATCGACCACGGCACGACACAAGGAGAAGAAGGCGGCCGAAGGCAAATCGACGACCAACAAAGAGAAAGCCCGGAACAAGAATTTCCTCATGACGTTGGGCAAAGCGAAGCGGAAGGGCAAGCGGTCGCTGGTCGAACACAAGAAGATCCTCAAAGGTCATCTTGACCGCCAGAAGAGAGGTGGCAAGAGAGGTAACATCGGTTAGAGCTCACAGATGTTTACGACATACAAATAGTGAGAAGACTCTGCTGTTACGCATGATTGCATGTCTGCGAAAATTACGATCTTCGACCCGTCTCTATTATATCCCTAAGGATAGACTCGTCCCTCAGCACTTGCACCAGCATTTCCGTGCTGGAGTACGGTCAACCGAGATCTAAAAGAAAGAGCTCGAGAACAGTCAGCTTAGGGCGGGGATGGAAATGTTGCACAAGACATTGAATTACTCTCTTGCGGATGCCCTGTGACCACTACCCATCATGCTTCTACTAATGCAATAACACCAAGTGGATGCCCGAATGCCGGTACTCATGGCTTTAGAAGCTCGAAGATTGTAGGACCCCGCGCAAGGAAAAGGCCTTGGTCATGCTATCCGCGGGTCCTTGACCTATGGAACGATGGGTGAAGTAAGCATCCGTGAACTCTCCTACCCCCCACCGTGAAAGTCCAAGAAGAGTCAGCGAATGAGCCCTGCAAGGCTACCTCTCTCGTGGGCTTGCAGGATATCTCAAGATTCTGAACGCACATTGCATGATCACCTTCTGTAACAAGCCTCGGAAACCTAGGCGCAAGGATTCATTTGCAGCAGTCTCTATACCGAAGGTCAACACGACATATGTCTTCAGCATATTAAACCACGATGTTGAAATCAGCCACCCTCGTTATCCTCGCCGCCCTATCGTCCACGATCCAGGCCCTGCGCATTCCTCGCTCAATTGATCCATTCAAGTGCCATTTCGCAATGAAGCGCTTCGAAGAATCGTATTGCGCCCGCCGCTTCTTCAAAGACCTCGAGAACAAGAAAGAAAAGAAGGGCGGAACGCCGCTCCTCATGAACACCTGCCAGTCGTGGGACGGTGCGCCATTTCGCGGCTTGCACTACAGCTGGGAGAGCTGCACGTACTACCAGGAGCCCTGGCGGCCGGAGATGGGCGGCTGTAATCTGACGCTTTACATGGAACCGAAGTGTGACGAGACGGGCCCGAAGGAGCTCAAGATCGATATCAACAAGCGAGAATACCTCGATGACAAGTTTCAGTCGCTGTATTGCATTGGAAGCCACGACAAGCCGTACCGGAGCGTTCGCTACTTCTGCGATGAGCCGGGCTATGTCGCAGGGGTCTAGTAGGGGTATGTGGATGGAGAAATGGTGTAGCAAGCAGAGGGTGTTCACATAGTGAGAAGCCTCCGGTTATAGAGACGTGGTCAATGGAGCTTCGTAATGTCCAGCATGCGCAATATTGCCTGCTCCCGTCGATTCATTTTGCAACATTTGGTAGTCCATTACGCAAACAATGGGATAGTCGGTGGAAAATGTTTGAGGAAATCTACGAATAGACATATGAAGAACGACGTTGATAACACAAATTTGTATCGTCCATCGACTCGAGTCTCCATTGTATTTGACAAAAATGATTCCTCCCTTGCCGACCTAAACACGAGGACTTGCCTTTGGCTATGTAAAGGCGACTTGTGGAGAGGGAATGCGTGCATATGGTCGTTCACTCTTGAGATGGTAGTAGAGACGAAACTCATGCTCGCCGAAGTGACCTCTCCATGACAGGATGTGTAATATCGATTGAGAATATATGATCAAATTCGTCAATCTTCAAGCGCTGTCCAAGATATTTCGCCTGGATACAGCCAACTATCCAGACAGCGACATCCTGCTGGACTGGTTCCCTCCTTTGCAGATAAATCGAGGTGAGATTTGATCTGACCTGGACAAGCGAGCTGCCGGAGAACGGTCATGTTAACACTTCGAATTCAGAATGACCGCGTGGTACCAGATTTGTGCCGAGTAATATGTGAGCATTATATTCATTTAAAATTCTGCTGCTTCCATCAATGCATTGGTGGTTTAGTGGTAAAATTAGCCGTTGCCATGTCCTGTGACTTTCAGTCACGTGGTCTGACAAGTTCGGCTAGCCCCGGGTTCGATTCCCGGCCGATGCATATTATCTTTACTTTTGCCTGTGATGCCCACCTGGGTTGATTCTTTTTGGGATGTGTATCTGCTCTTATTACCATCTGTCGATAATGCTCGTGGGTTTTCTATGTACGGGCAGGATTGGAATAGGGAGATGTTTCGGACCGATCACGAAGCGCGGATAGCACGGTGTTCTACATGTTACCTCCATCTGCTACCACTGTGAGATCAGGATATTAACTGCAACGATATTATTACAACACCGAATCAGGGTGCATAGTGTCCAAACTCACCAGAGACATAGTTGATATGAGACAAGGAGCGAGATGCTGTGTGGATCGCAAATTGGAGCTAGCTTCTAGTCGTGTCTACAGCAAATCACTAGTCATATTCCCTCGTGCATCTCATCACGTCGATTGATCATAAGCTTCGCTTCGTAAAGACATAGCCGACACGTTGGCCCTCCTCGCTCAACACACTTCGCAACGCGTCGTCCTCAATCGCACCCTCAAGTATGCCGTCATCTGCGAGGTCGATCGGATCCTCGGTGGTCATATTGACTTGCTCCGGCTGAATGAGTGCGGTATCGAAGTGAGTGTACTGCATCAGACTGAGCATCTTTGCTCTGCCCGTCGAGTCTTTGCATGCTTTGGCCTTGGCTTTCATCTCGGCTTCTTGTGCTTGCCAGTCGACCTTATTACCAGGGGTGAAGACGACTTTCGGAAGAAGCACCTCGTCATCCGAGTCCACTTCCTGGTCAAGCCGAATTTCCTCGATATCCTGTTGCTTGCTGAGAGACGCAAGATCGTTGCGCGGAGCTGAAAGCTCATCATCGGGGTCTGCCATGACCATACCGTTACCGTTGCATGCACAGCCAAGAATCCTATGAGTCTGGCATCCGTCACTTTCGTCCAAGGTGAAAAGATCGCGGAGCTCTTCCCTGGTAAAGCCACTGACACTACCCTTGCCATCGACAATGCTGTCGGCCAGCCCGGTCTTGCTCACCTGACGTTGAAAGATTTTCTCATCGAGTGCACCTTGTGTCAGGAAACGATAAATGTAGCACGGTCGCTTCTGTCCGTCTCGATGCACTCGAGCCATGGCTTGCAGATCAGTGGCAGGATTCCAGTCAATATCGAACAGAACCAGCCTTGATGCGCCGATGAGATTGAGTCCTACACCTCCGGCCTTGGCAGACAGTAAGAACACAAATGAATGAGTGGGTGGTGCACGATTGAATGTGTCAACCAGGTCTTGTCTCTTGCTGGCTGGTGTTGAGCCATCGAGGCGCATGAACTTATAGGACAGTGAAGTCAGGAGATTACCGAGGATGTCCAAGGTCGAGGTATAGTTGCTGACCAGCACGACCTTCTCCTCGCTAGTCGTACGGATGCGATGGAGGAGCGAGTCCAGTACCTGAAGCTTCCCACTGGCACCAGGAGATTTCAGCAACCCAGGAGGGATACACTCTATGAGTTCCGGTTTGGTCACATCATCACCCTTGTCATTCTTCTTCAGCAGTAGGTTAGGACTGTTGCAGACCTTCTTGAGGATGTTGATGAGCTCCAAAGAAAGTGCCGAAGAGCCCAAAGCGGCATTGAATGTTGGCGAACCTGTGATGGAACGGTAGACTTCCTTCTGAACCTTGGTTGGCCTGCAAAACACCACATACTCTGTCTTCGGAGGTAGGTACTTGGACAAGATTTCAGCAGTCCGGCGAAGGATGAACATTCCTGTGATGCTCGCAAGCTCTTCACTTCTCGCCTCACCCTTCTCAAGATCTTTTGCAAGAGCGCCAGGCTGTCGGCTCTTCAGAATAGGCACTTCAAATTCACGCTTGAAGGTCGAGTACTTGTTTAGGAGTCCTGGATTCACGAAATCTACCATCGTGTAGAATTCAGCAAGGTCATTCTGAATGGGCGTGCCACTGAGGATGATGCGACGCTCGGTGTTGAGTGATTTGATGGCGAGCGCAGATTTGTTTTGTGCAGTCTTGAGCCTGTGGCCTTCGTCGGCAATGACGATGTCAATTCCAGCGCCTTTCTGCAGATCAGCCTGGACCATGCGAAGCTTCTCATAGCCAATGATCATGACGCTGTACGCTTTACCCATCGTGAAATCTGTCAAGCGTGCGTTCTTGTTCTCGGCCACGAAGACTCCGATTCTCTCCTTTCCCAGCCACTTCCTAAATTCCTTCCGCCAGTTATTGATGAGTGTGACTGGACACACAATCAGCGCCTTCTTGATCACTGGAGAATCGCCATCAATCGGATTCTGTTTCAGCAATGTCCATAGCAGGGCAATGGTTTGCAAAGTCTTGCCAAGTCCCATTTCATCTGCTAGAATGGCTCCTTCACCATCAAAATCTTTCATGCCCATTACACATTCGTACATGAATGCAACACCAGCACGTTGATGCTCGCGAAGACTCTTCGTCAGCAGAGGGTCGACGACCACATCCACAATCTGCTTGCCTCGGGGAATATGCTTCGGTCGCTTCATTACCAGCGCACCCTCAGCGTTTGGATTATGTCGAGGCACCGGCACAGCGGCATTCTTTGGCGCATCCTGGACAGTATTATTGAGCAGGGGCGTTTTGAAAGCGGCCATGCTGCGTTTCGACGATACAACAGGCATACGAGGCTTCTCCTGTTGCTTGATCACTAGCTTCTCATGTTTCGCTTGTGCCTTGTTCGAGACTTTGCGGACCCCGTCAAGCTCAGCTAAGCTGGGTACTGGTGCTGGCGCAGACTTCGTACTGGTTCCAAGAAAGGGCCGTCCGGCAAGGAAATCTTCTTTTGGGATCATAGAATCGACTTCGATCTCCTTTCCGCCAATAGACATCGCTGATCCAACTAATAGAGGACCCTTGCAAGCTGTCCGGCCAAACAGCTTACCGCTGATGTCCTGTAAAGTTGCGTATCCGCCAGAAAGTGCAAGGACTCCATCGCCATCCCAAGTTTTGTTCTTCTTTGTCGTGAATTTACGCCTGTCGCGAGTCAGATGTTCATTTCATATAGATACAGCAGGGAAAAATACCAGAGCACGGCGTAGTATGCCTCGCTGCCATCATTCGATGTGCTTGAAGTCTGCGACGCCGGAGCTGCTTGGTTCTTAACCACATGTAACGGCTGCCTCTGCGCAGGATTCTTGAACGATCCGACGACATTTGGTTTTCTCAAGATCTGCGCTGCTGCTGCAATGGCAGCCACATTGTCATCAATGGAGCCATTATTGCTGATTCGGCGCTTCTTGATGGGTGGCTCTCCAGTTGTGTTGCGGGAAGCATGCTCAGGCTCTCCAGATGGTCGGCGCACAAGAGAAGGGACACGGAAAGGTTTCATGAGTGCGCATGCCAGCCAGGAATGGACAATGTAAGTACTTCAAGTGGTATATTCGGTGGGTGGCGTTAGGGCATTTGGGAGACGCGTTCCACTGGCGCTGGTGTCGCGTTATCACGTGCAACATCTCGACGACCGAATACACTTTACTTCCTACTGGTCCTATTTTGTTGATACATATACTCACCACCTGTCTCCTCATTATAGATGCTCCGTAGACGCTCGCTTGTGTCTATCAGCAAAGATTTCCATGGTTGACAAGGCCCGTTCGAAGCATCACAGATCGGACGCATGTGGTGGCATTGCAATGACACTGCACTTCTGCATCTGCACGCAAATAGTCGTGTGTCCCGTTACAAACACCGCCGTCCTTCGCAAGCGTGAAAGTACTTGCTCTCTTCATTCGTGTGAAAGAAAATAGTTGCTCATAGACAAAACAACAACACCACCTCAAGACTCCTTACTCCAGCCGTCATCGGACTTAGCCCCGCGGTCAGCAAGTCCACTTCACTCTACCGGTTCTTTGCACGACATAGAGTTCACATCCAGCTTTCTAGACGCTCATACACCGCTGCAGGACCCATTCACATACCAGTGATAATACTACTTCGCTGTCTCTCCTGGCCTTTCCTATACCACACTTCAAGCACTTTATAATGCCTACCCTACCAAATGGCATTGCCATCCCAGAGATCGCGATCAATTTTGTACCTGCGAAGACAGGCGAGGTGCTCAAGCTTGGCCCATTGACTTGCCGTATAATGGAAGATGGCTCAAACACCGGTATGGTACTCCCCAGTCTCTGCAGAAGAACAGTATTCTACTCCCAACATCGCTACACCGCTTGCCAAATCGCCCACCCCCCACTTCAAAACCACTTGACCAACACACATTCCAGACAACCGCCTCGGTGTAGCAGAACTCATCATGCCTCCCAAGACCCCTGGCCCACCACCGCACTGGCACGAGATGCACGATGAGACCTTCTACGTGACGGCCGGTCGTGTGCGTTTCCACGTCCCGGATCCGGAGAATCCGGGCCAGGACAAGAAGACCGTGGACGCGAACGCGGGTGACTACATGGTCATCCCAATCCGGGCGCCGCATACGTTCAGCAACCCGTTTGACGAGGAAGCCCGCTTGTTTTTCACCTCGACGCCCAGCTTCTATATCAACTACTTCAAGCTGCTGGCGCAGCTCGGCGAAGAGGGCAAGCCGATGCCGGCCGAGGTGAACATGACGGCTATGGCGATGTTTGCGACGACGCTGGTCGATAAGCAGCCAAGGAAAGCACCCGAGTCGTCATGATGTTGAGAATGGAATGTGTTGGCTCAATTTTATTATGTAGGTGAGCTGGTATTCTCAGAATCCAAATGGTTTCATTATCCAATATACGACTAAGCGCCAATTTCTTCTTCATTACATTGACTTTTCCTAGTCATACATCGTGTACAGCTTTTGTTTGAAATGCATCCCGCTTATAGGAGCGTAGAACATAAGGATGGCGTGAACGCTTCAAATGCAATCTCCTACATGACCATCCCGGTGGGAAACTCTGCTGAACGCCATCATACATATATCAAACAGAGCCTGGAACGTCATGCCCTTCCACGATTGGTGTAGTCGTGCCCAACCCGCTCGGGCCATCAGCGGAACCACTTGATACACCACCCTGCGCGAGCGCCACTTGTTTCTTCGCATCGTTGAACACAGCGAAAGCTGCCGTGAAGAATGGCGCGCCAAACGTGCAATCGCCATACTCGTCAAGGGACAAACTCAATCCGCACACGTTCTTTGTATCGACGCCAGGAATGTCGTCGTACAAGCCGCGTGCATAGCTTCGGATCGGCACCGCGACGGTGACTTTCTTGCCTGCCGTGGCGCCGGCGAATGTGAAGTTGAGCGTAGCAGTCTCGGGGATCGATGCACAACTGCCGTTCCATGCGAGGAACTCGGCGCTTTTGTCATAAACAAAGAGGCCCTTGGTCACGCTGACGACCTGGTCCTGGCTGAAGGGTAGCCGGTCTTGGCCGGTACCTGAATCGAGGAGACATTGCTTGACGGAAGTATCGATCTGCTTGATCGTTGTGGCTTTGGTGCTTCCCTTGCCCTTGATGAAGGACTTCGTGGTCAATACTGGCGTAGAGACGTAGTAGCCGATGTATGACCCTTCAGGCGGGTTAGTCTTCAACCGAACGAGGTCGCCAGAGTACTTCGATTTTGACGGCACGGCGCCAAAGATTGCAGTGCCTTGATACTGGCCCTGAACCGAGCTTGGGGCTTTGTCCATCCACATGGAAAACGACGAGGACTTGATCTTGCCCTGGTCTAGCAAATTCTTGCGGAATGATGGACCAATATCTGCGATGGGTGTTCCGCCGACCCCGAAAGGTGCAAGACCCAAGATGCTGTGGTCAAAGGTCGATTCGGTGATAGCACACTTGTCATCAAGTTGCGCGACCACAGTGAAATTGGCGAGCGCGACTTCGTTATTCGTTATTGCTGGCCACCGCTGGTTGGAGAAGCTGAATGTGTCATTGATGATAGATGGGGCCGACACGATCTTGCCGTTGCCTCCGTAAGCGTAAGAGTCCGCTGTCTTCAAGTTCTTGATCTTGGAATGTGTACTGGACGCTGGCCAGTTGTAGAAGTTCTTTACGCTCTTGTTGCATGGGCCTTCCGTATAGTGATATTGAGAACCATCATTGATGGTTGCATTCGGACCATATGTCCAGAAGCCGATAGAGCCAGTGTCAAAGATGGTGGAGATGCTTTTCTGTGCTGGGGTGCCCCAGGCTATGTCTGCCTCGATTCTAGGATAACCTCCGTAGCTGTATGTGATAGGAATCGCAGGAGGACAACCTGCTGCAGGAAGTGCAGTCACGGATGAGACGACGAGAGCAAGTAAAAAGGACTCCATGGTCAAGAGATTTCCGTGATGTGTTTCGAAGAATGTAGGCCGCGGGAAACTGTTGCAGCGTCTTGGGATATCGGCCTCCAATGTCAACGAGGAGCCATGCTAACATATAAGGTACTTTGTTTTTGCCTCTTAAGTTAGTTGATCGAATCTCCTACCGCTTAGGCGAACGAGCCACAATCGTGAGGCAGAATCTCGATCAGACCTGTGGAGTCTAGCGTACGGTATACGGGCACAACCAGATATCGATGTCCATCTGATCTCAAGAATAGATCATCATGATGCAAATACCCAGCATCTGTTCCATTAATGGACATCTGCTAAGATAGGTCAGCCATCTAGAGCATGACCAAAATTGATGTTTCTTCTCTAGCCCGTCAGTTCCCGCATCGCTTGTTTCGAGCGCATACCAGACTTTGATGCAGCCGAGCATCTGTGCTGTGCATAACTACCCCATACGTACTTAGCTCCGTGCTCTATTCTTGCAACTGCGCTATCATGGACAACGTTGCGTTCTGTCGCTTAAGCGCTGTTGTGACGCGATGGAAAAGTCAGAACGGTAACAGAAGGCCCGCTCGTATTGAGATTGGCGCGCTAGCAATCTCGTATTACCTTCGGTTTGCAAGTGCATGGTCCCGTGTTAGCACGTCGAGGCATCATCAGTGCCAATGCACAGGTGCCAAGATATTTCTAGACTGCCATAGCTAGTCCGTCTGTAAGTCAAGTTCGGATTCGGATCGCGTCGTAAAAGAAGGCGCGGAAGGATAAAACATGTTATGCAGCCTGTTCCCAGTATCATTGTTCTTCCCAGGGCATCTTAGGGATTATCACATCGAGTCAATTCGAACATGCGCTCCACCTTTTGTGTCTCGTTTTTCGTTGCTGTAGTTCTTGGCCGAGTGCTTCGACCACGATCATCCAATCTTGTCGAACACGAGCGGATCGATACTCTCCCTTATGGATGGAAGCAATCTGGCGAGGTGCCCGATTCCGAAGCATTGCGGCTACGCATTACTCTAGCACAACAACATCGTGACTATATTAAGATCGCCGAAGAAGTTAGCAACCCAGAGTCATCCAGTTACGGCCAACATCTGAGCGCAGAAGATCTCGCCGCTGTCCTTCCAGACTTCAGCAAACAGTCCGCGGCTGTCGTGACGTGGCTGGAGCAAAGTGACGTCCGAGACTATGAGGTCGGTCGTGACTGGGTAGACTTCACAGCAACAATTGCGGAGATTGAGGAAATGCTAAATGCAAGATTCCGGTCATATGCTTACCTGGACGATGAGCCTTTACCGCGGACGAAGAGTTACAGCTTACCTGCCGACATACGCGAGCACATTGATTTCATCCATCCTACCATCCATTTCCTCAGGCCGTCGCGATCGCCGTCATCTGGGCTCCAACGAAGACAACATATCCCGACTGGCCCTGCGAACTGCTCCAACAGTGTATGCCCCGCACAGTTAGTCAAGCAGTACAACATCAATTATCGTCCGAAGGACAACACTTCCGGTAGCCACATAGGTATTCTCGGATTCTTGGAGAACTTCCCCAACCAAACGGATGTGAAAAGCTTTCTCTCACAATATGGTCCTGTCAAGAATGCGCAGCAACAAGGCTTTCAAGTCGTTTCGGTTAATAAGGGAACGACAAAGCCGCCGGCGGACGGCGGCTCGTTGACAGTCGAAGCTGAGCTCGATCTTGACTATAGCATGTCCTTCACTGGTCCATTACCGGTTACATTCTACTCTGTTGGTGGAAGAGGTACCCAGCTAAGCCAGCCAGGCAATCGAACCGTCGCGAACTCGCAGAATGAGCCATATTTGGAGTTCCTTCAGTACATTCTGGCCCAGAAGAACCCGCCTCAAGTCTTGTCCATCTCCTACAGTGATGACGAACAGAGCGTGCCTCCCACGTATGCTCGCCGTGTCTGCGATCTTTTCGCTCAAGCAGCCGCTCGTGGGATCTCGGTCATTGGCGCATCAGGAGATGGTGGCGCGGCCGGCAGCGGAGGCGATTCTTCGTGCAAAGGACCAAATGGGAAGCAGCGCTTTATCCCAACTTTCCCGTCAAGTTGCCCGTGGTATACTTCGGTGGGTGCAACTGCAGGTTTCGGAGGTGCAGCTTCGTTCTCCTCAGGCGGCATGTCCAACTACTTCGCTCGTCCTTCATGGCAGGCCACGCAGGTGGCAACATACATCAAGAACCTAAACGGCACTCACAAAGGCTACTACAACACAACCGGTCGCGGAGTGCCCGATGTCAGCCTGCTAGGAGATGACTACCTCACCCTCACGGGCGGATTTCCAAACGTGCATGATGGTACCAGCGCGTCAGCTCCGGTGTTCGCGGCGATGATTGTTCTGATCAATGATCTGCGTCTTCGGGCGAAGAAGCCTGCTCTTGGGTTCCTCAACCCGTTGCTGTATGCGAAAGGCACAAAGGCCGTATTCAAGGATATTGCTGATGACAGTCAAACCATTGGTTGTGCCGACGATGATAAGTTCGAGCCAGGCTGGGAAGCTTTGCAAGGCTGGGACGCCGCGACAGGGTTAGGTGAACCAGATTTTGCGAAGCTCAAGGCAGCTCTTTGTTGATGTGTATACTGCGTTTATTGAAGACTCGCTCATGATTTTCAATCTTGCATGCCATATCTCGATGGAAGTATGCAGTCGCAATGGAAAGTCTTCCTGGAAATTAGAGGATATATGTATCGCATCATGCGCGATTCACGGCCTCACCCCATAGTACCTGGTATTGATCTCTGATATCAAAGTCTTGAAAGACAAGGACCTGATCCCGGCACGACTTCACGAATGGCATTCATGAAGACGGCGCGGCTTTGCCCGGTAGTTGCTGGTCCAGACATCTGCAGGCACTGCATCCGTGAGGGTCGTGCGATGTTTCTAGTCCATTGAAAGGCCTCTTCCCCTACGTGAACATGTCACACATCCCTGGTGCGAGTGATGAGTGTTCTCAAGGATCATGATGGTTGAGGTTTGATGGTCTTACCTTGTTACGGCCGGCTGTCGCAAGCTCAGCCTAAACCGAGGTGCTTACCAAGCCCAATGCAGCGGAGTCGAACGAGCAGGACTTGGGGTACATGAACCTTACTCAATCGACAACCCTGCTTAGGAGAATGCGCGAATGTCACAAAGCCCAGTGGGGCATGTGGGACCAGCTCTATCATTGTGGTATGCATCCATGTATCTTGATATCAGTGCTGAGCGACGATTGGTGTCTCATGGCACGTGCAATGAGGTAAACTTCAGCTTGAGGTCGTCGGACCACCATGAAACGCCGTTGCCGTCGGGGCAACGTTTGATTGATAACTAATGCGACTATGATTTAATCACAACATATGTATAGCACTACCCTGTCTTCGTGTGCTCATCTCTGCCTTTCTCTTAGACAGTACTCCCACCAGATAAGTACACTGACCTCTTGCTATCCCCTCACCTCTGCAAACACTCCGCAAGTATGGTCAAGTTCGATCCCGCCGCAGATATCGGCGACCTCAGTGGCAAAGTCATCATTGTCACTGGCGGCAATGCAGGCATAGGTGCTGCGACTGTCCGCGCTCTGGCACCGCACAACCCCAAGACCATCTATCTCTGTGCTCGTCGGATCAACGCCGCCGAAGAGACGGTTAAGAAGGCTCTCGAGCACTTCCCTGAGGCCAAGATCGAGATCCTTGAGCTGGATCTCAACTCGTTCGACAGTGTCAAGAAATGCGCCGCCACCTTCAACCAGGAGGCCAGTCGACTCGACCTGCTCTTCCTCAATGCTGGTGTGGCTGCCGTCGCGCCCGGCTTGTCGAAGGAGGGCTATGAAGCGCACTTTGGCATCAACCACATGGGCCACGCACTTTTTGCGCAACTCGTCCTTCCGAAGATGCTGCAGACGGTGCGTGAGGATCCGGCCACAGATGCACGTATCATTGTCACTTCTTCCGTCGCAGCTCACCATCTTTCACCCGGAGGCATCAACTTCGACAAGCTGAAGACACCGGACTTCCCATCCTTCTCCATGCACCGCTACGGCCAATCTAAGCTTGCCAACCTCCTATTCGCCAACAAGCTTGCGCAACTCTACCCCAAGATCACCTCCACAAGCATTCACCCCGGTACGGTAAAGTCCGACATCTGGGGCAAGACCGCCTCATCCAAGATCGTCTTGACCTTGTTCGCGCCGCTGGTATGGTTGACTGGCGTGACCAACGAGGAAGGTGCCAAGGGTCTGCTGTGGGCAGCGACCGCGAAAGGGGTGAAGAATGGCGCCAACTATGCGCCTGTGGGCAAAGACACCAGCCAGCAAAGCAAGAATGCTGCTGATGCGAAACTCACAGACGAGCTATGGGAGTGGACTAACAAGGAGCTGGCCGAGCATGGTGCGCCAGGCTGGCCAGAGGCTTGAGCATGGGGTGGGAGTGGAGCCCGTCGGTGTGAGATCTGAAGCATTGGTATCAGACCGACATCGGCGACTGGGTGTCTTTGGTGTGGGGCCAGTGGGCTTCCTTCAGTGTGTAATGGGGGGTTGGGTTGGGTAATGCTTGTGTTCACATATTCCCCCGCTTCGTAGTTCAATTTTAGTGTTCAGTTCAGAGTCATAAGCCTGGGACTTTCCCTTCTTGAGACACGTCGCTGCATCATGTATGGTTCTAGAGTGTTGATGGGGCGTTCATCTGAACAATCAGAGCACAACCTTCGTAGGACTATGTGGAGCAGGAACTTGACCTCTTTTGTGTGCATCTCACGACTAGGCTCAGACAACTGCTTCTGGCAGGTATCGTTCCTTGGCTCTGTTGATCGAAACGCCCCCAGTGATCAGATGGGCACACCTTATGTGCTTAAGCATCTTCTTCCACTCCGAATCCAGCTCGTAGATGACGGTAATTCTCGGGCAAAGTCCCGACCGGAGACATTACTTGCGTAATAAATCACCGGTTATGCTGTCGGTCTTTGCAGGAGGAACCACACCTTCATTCCTACATCATGTTCTTCCCATGTCATAGACACACATGTATTGGGGTAGAAAAGGCTCCGGTTCTGACGAGCCGCCACTTGGTGCGACCCTGCATGCTTGAGCGTGCTCCGCCTCTAATGCCGACGGTGATCATGCTTGGCGCCGCCCAGCGCCGTCCTCGACATGGTCCCAGTGGACTTGCCCGAATGACCTGAACGCTTCACGCCTGGCTCATATGCCATCGATCTCCCCACAGCGACTTTCCTTGTAGCATCCATCGTTCTCGACGGAACTACATCGCAGTCTACCTCATTTATACCAACCACGAACATGACCGGCCATAGCGACCCGGACCTCCACCACGCCATCACGCTACGTCCATCACCCTTCCACGCCCACCCGGAGCGCGCAGCATCGCACCACTTCCTCCCGCTCAGCCCATCACCGAGCCCAGCCGTAGCGAAGCAGCCGGCACAGACGAGCTCCTACGAGGACATCGACGGAGCCGACCCAGCACGACAGCGACCAGGTTTCCAACGCAACTCTAGCGACGAAGCGAATGACCTCGAACGTAACGTCTCTCTGCCCACATACACCGATGCCAATGACCCGTATAGTCTACGCCATGGATTGAAGACGGAGGAGCAGCTGGAGACGCTCAAGGCGAATGTCGGCAGGAAGCGTGTGGGCTGCGTGGGCAAGCCGAGGGACGTGTGGAGGGCGAAGAAGCTGACGGGCTTCTACGAGGCGCAGAACGAGAACATCGAGCGCTTGCTCAAGCCCGTTGATCAGCATGTGCAGGAGGCGAAGGACGAGCAGGGTGCGGATGCCTTGCAGTACAAGATCGCCGTCACCGGCAGCTTCATCGCCAACATCCTTCTCGCCGTGCTACAGATCTATGGTGCGGTTTCGTCGGGCTCGCTCTCACTGTTCACTACCATGGCCGACGCCATCTTCGATCCCTGCAGGTTCGTGCTTGATCTCGACACTGCAGCCCTCATATTGTACTAACAATCAGTCCTCCATAGTAACCTAACTCTCATCCTATGCAACCGAGCTGTCAACCGTGTCGATGCACGCCGCTTCCCGTCCGGCAAAGCACGCATCGAGACGGCTGGCAACATCGCTTTCTGCTTCTTGATGACGGCAGTGTCCTTCATTCTTATCGTCGTCTCAGCACGAGACCTGGCCGAGGGCAACCAAGGTTCGGCCACAGGCAGCTTCCATTTACCTTCGGTCATCGCAGTGGCGATTGCTTTCTGCACCAAGCTCGGACTGTTCATGTACTGCTGGGCACTCCGGAACAAGTACAGTCAGATCCGCATTCTGTGGGAAGATCACCGCAACGATCTGTTCATCAATGGTTTCGGTATCTTAACTAGTGTGGGAGGTAGTAAACTCCGGTAAGTCCAGATCTTGTCCTGCGGCCGGCGTGTCATTCGCTAACTCAAACTTAGATGGTGGATCGATCCCATGGGAGCCATTATTCTCTCCGTTCTCATTTCATTCCTCTGGCTGCGCACTTCGTACAGCGAATTCCAGCTCCTCATCGGAGTCTCCGCGGACACTTCCTTCCTACAGCACGTGACGTACATCTCCATGACCCATAGTCCCCTCATCACCTCGCTCGACACCGTGCGCGCGTGGCACAGCGGCCCTCGCCTGATCGTCGAGGTGGATATCGTCATGGAGCGGGAGCGGACCTTGCAGGAGACACATGACGTTGCCGAGGAGCTGCAGATGAAGCTGGAGAGTCTCCCCGACGTGGAGCGATGTTACGTCCATGTCGATTACGAAACTTCGCACGTGCCTGAACACTTCACGAAGAAGGAACTGTGAGGAGGCATGGGGTGATCTCATTGCACAGTTTGGCGTTTGGTTTCATGGAGCCATCTGGGGCCTCTTTTTGGTGGTGGCGTTTGAGCGATTACTACCTTTACCAACTGTACTTTTTAATCTCTACTCCAGAGCAGTCACGACATGAAATGAATTGGAAATGACGTGGAACACAACATCTGTTGGCAACATCCTTGTGCGTGAAACATGTCAAAGTGCTTTTCGAGCATCACAAAGTAGCGTCAAGAAGATGATTTCAGAGCTGAAGCAGTAAGTTGCATTTGAGCTGCTAATGTCTTGCTAAAAAGAACCCATGGGTGTCCGTGCTGGATCATACCCGCCATGTAAGCATCACTCGTGGCAACCACAACGCCAGACTCTCAGGCAATGACCTCTATCAAGCATGAAGAGCGCTTATGCCGCGGCAATCGCCTTGCGGGTCCTCTGTGCGCGTTGTCTCGACGACAGGTGGAGAGTCTTGCGGTCAGCGACCTCGTCTGACTTGGCCACGGTCTCCTCGGCCTCAGTGAGGATCAGCTCGATGTGGCAAGGGTTGGACACTGAAGGACGAATTAGCCATTGAACTCAAAATAGCGGTTGTGGGCAATGACATACTGTATGGGTTGATACGACCGTGGGCACGGTATGTGCGGCGGCGCTGCTTCGGGGCCTGGTTGACCTGGATGTGCTTGACGATCAAGTTGGAGGTATCGAGGCCCTTGGTATCGGCGTTGGCCTCAGCGTTCTTGAGCAGCGAGAGGAGGAACTCGGCGCTCTTGACAGGCCAGCGGGCCTTGGAGACGCCAAACTGCTTGCCTACACCATCATATATCAGCTTCTATATTCCCTGTATGCATCCTCGCAGCTGGCTTGCGCATCACTCGCAGGTGTGCCTACGTACCTTGGGCGGTACGGCCAGTGCTCCCGGCATATCTTCTCATCGGGACAGCCTCTTTGTGCTCCTGCACGTTCTCGAGGAAGCGCACGGCGCGGGTGAGCTTCCATCCATTGATGGCCTGGGCGGTCTCGCGGGTGTTCTTGAAGGATACACGCAGGTAGGAGCCGCGCGCGCGGGCAGACTTCGCAGGCTCGAGTTCTTGGTTGGCGTAGCGGACCTGTGTGCAGAATCGTAAGTCAGCTTTGCGCATTCAATAATGTTGCTCGATGGTACGATCACTCCTACCATATTGACGGTGCTGGTTGTCGATTTGGCGAGTGGACGTCCTCGTTGTTCTCTTCCGAACTTCTCGATATGTCGAACTCAGAGGTTCGAGATTTGTTGGCCTTGGCGTTGTGGGTGCGGGTTGTGCAGGGCAGGTCAGCCGACGCTAGCGAGCTTGCATTCGAGAAATTTTAGAGTCGAGCTTCATGCAGATCTGATACAGGCATATATTCACAGCCAACTTCATATCAATCAATTCATAAAATGGCCTTCACTCCTAGAGGTCGTGGTGGTTTCGGCGGAGACCGAGGTGGACGTGGTGGCGCTCGCGGTGGAGGAGACCGTGGACGAGGTGGTGCTCGCGGTGGAAGAGGTACACAAACGAGTCAAGCTCTTCCGCAGTGCTTAGCTGACATGTCCTGAACAGGTGGCTTTGGCGACAGAGGTGGCCGTGGCGCTTCGCGCGGTGGAGGACGTGGTGCACCACGAGGTGGCCGAGGCGCTCCTCGGGGCGGCGCACGTGGAGGTCGCGGTGGGCCAGGCGCAAAGGGCGGACAAAGAGTCGTGATCGTATGTGCTTTGACACCACCAAGACTAGATCTGTCCACTAACATCCGACTTCACAGGAACCTCACAGACACCCTGGTGTTTTTGTCGCACGCGGAAAGGAAGATCTCCTGGTTACCAAGAATTTGACCCCCGGCGAAGCTGTCTACGGAGAAAAGCGCATTTCTATCGATACCCCCTCCCAAGTATCAGGCGATGCAAGCAATGGCGATGCGCCGGTTGCGACCAAGACCGAATACCGTGTGTGGAACCCTTTCCGATCCAAGTTGGCCGCTGGCATTCTCGGTGGTTTGGAGGATATCCACATGAAGCCCGGCAGTAAGGTGCTCTACCTTGGCGCTGCCTCTGGCACGTCCGTCTCTCACGTTGCCGATATTGTTGGTCCAACTGGTACTGTCTTCGCAGTCGAGTTCTCCCACCGATCCGGACGCGATCTGATCAACATGGCAACCCACCGAACCAACGTCATTCCCATCATCGAGGATGCTCGTCACCCCCTCAAATACCGCATGCTCGTCAGCATGGTAGACTGCATTTTTGCCGATGTTGCCCAACCGGATCAAGCACGTATCGTTGGTCTGAACGCACATCAATTCCTCAAGGTTGGTGGTGGTATTGTCGTCTCCATCAAGGCCAACTGTATCGACTCCACTGCTGCGCCCGAGGCTGTGTTCGCAAGAGAAGTGACGAAGCTGCGGGAAGAGCGCATCAAGCCCAAGGAACAGCTTACTTTGGAGCCTTTCGAGAGAGATCACGCTATGGTGGTGGGTGTGTACCAACGTTCAGGATGAGGCTGTGATTGAACATGATGATTCGCAATTTCTTGTTTCGGGATGTCAGAAATGGGATCGGGGCGTTCAAGGCGTCAATAGGGCGCTGTATCCATAAGATACGCCATGTGCAAACAGATGCTCGATTTCCTATGAACCGTCACTCTATGAACCTTGCTCTCGTCTCAGTATGCCCGTCACCAGGCCGGATAAATGTCTACTGACGGTACTTCGCTTCCGAGTGCAGACTATAACTGTCCGAGGACACACTTCCCACTGAGTTCCACAAATCTTTGTTGTAGCACGCATTGCTGAGTTCCAATTTCTCCCCTGCCCACCATGTTGTTAGAAACAACCTCCGCCAGATGCCCGACCCTCCTCCCAAGCCTCAATGCTTATAACCTCGAGCCGGACCCACTCGCCGACGCAGGTCTGTTCTCCTCGACAATGACATTGGCGGAGTCGTTGAACGCATTTGGATCTTTTAGAAAGGACTCATCGCCGGAGAAGCGCCTATTGATCAAGGTGAAGCTTTGTCAGATATGTTGATAGAGAGACGCTGTGTGTAGGAAAAGCCGTGAAAGTGATGACTGCAATGACTAAAAAGGGGTGGTGGAATCGCTGTAATGATGATTCGCTAGAGTGGTGGTCCGAGTGATACGACTTATCACAGTTTGGTGACGCTTCAATGTCTGCTGGACGTGGTTGATGTCTCATGGTCTTTATTGTCTTCTTCAACCACCTCCAGGGTAAGCGCTGCAATGCGCGAGTGTTCCATGTGGAAGTTCCTGTATATCCAGAAATTCGTAAGATGGCTCCCGTACCTGTCTCCCTTACCAGCACATCGCACTTTGAGGCACATACCGGACACATCTGGAAGGATAGGTGGCTAGGGAAAAGGAAAGGGAAAACAGAATCGCAAGCATGCACTCACCAGCCTCTCTCCTCGCCACCAGTCAGGAAGGAGCAGTCCCCGTTGACTTCACACGTCCATCCTCCCTGCACACCCTTACCGTCTCGCCAACGTACATCAGGGACCTGATCCGCATTTGCAGGATCCCATTTCTGCACCTCGCCGCCACCGCTCTGGCCTTTGCGCACGAATTTCGAGAACGAGCAGGTGAAGCACTTGAAGTCCTCCTCGCCTTCGTCCTGCGGCATGCGTCCGGTCAGCGCTCGCCCGATGCAGATCATGGCCGCCGCGTGTGAGCAGATGAGCAAAGACTTTGGCCCATTAGGGTCGGCATCTGCTCGAGCGATGAGGTGATGTAAAGCGTACGCGATCCGGTCGTGAAGCTGTGGGATGCTTTCGCCTTTGGTCGAGGGGACGATAATTGGATCCTTCTCTGCATGAAGATTTGGGAAGTGCGTGTTAAGCACATCGATGGAAGCAGGAGACGGGTGGTCGAAGCGTGCCAGGCCATAGAATTCACCAACACCGGGCTCGACGTTGACGCGGACCTTCTTGCCGTGGTCTGCTCGAGCGGCGAGGGTGTTGGTGAAGGGAGCGAGGGTTTGCAGACATCGGTAGAATGGCGAGGAGTAGATGAGATCAACGGGCGGATTCACGGACAGGAGATGGGCGCCGAGCTGTTCAGCTTGTTCCACGCCGTAGGATGCGAGCGCCGGGTCTGAAGCAATACCAGTGGGCGACTTGACGGTTGCTGAGTACTCTCCTGTCTGGGCATCTACGACCCAATTCGATCGATACTATTTGCTATGGTCAGAGTAATGCTATCATGTAGGTCTCCAGATACATTTCAAGGTTGATGTTCGAGGTGCCCGACCCTATGGATCGACTTACACCATGCCTCACCACATATATCACCTCGAGTCCCATTTCGCTTTAGATTGGTGGGTTGGTACTTGCAACGAGTTGTGGTCGGAAAGCTGGTGTTCTTCCAACAGAATGGTACCTATCCAAATTTGAGTCTTCCAATGCTTGATGACGACGGCGGATCTACAGTGGCGTAGATGTTGTGTAGATTGGCGCCGTTAAATAGTGTTGCGACAGTACAGTATTGAAACTGATAAGGACGAGAGGTAGAATTTCTTTGTGAGGCATGGCAAGAATCTAATGTGATTCATCCATGTATGGGCATGGAGTACACCCTTGATGAGCATTTACATGTACAACACACTTTCACATGCCTCACTCACAAATGTTTCGTCATGCCTGATTGCACCCTTTGTCTCATCTACTAACGCATTTTTGGTAGCGAATCATGCTGACAAGACAATACAGCTAGGTAGGCACTCAAAGATAAGGGTACGAGATATCATCCACAACATGTTTGAGGACTTGAGTAAACGGCTTCGGCCATACGAAGAACCAATTCACGGCCCATATAGGAAAACAGGCAGGTTCTTCACTTAGAAGAAAGAAAGATCGAACAATGGAGATTGCCTACATCAGGAGATTCGTGGACAAGGCGGACACAGATTGATTGTGTTGTCATATCTATCGTGGCCTCGTTCCCTAAATATCAACAGCAAACTTTTCATCATGAATCTAGTAAAAGAATCCTATGATTTTGCCGGCAACGTGCTTTCGCCTGGCCTCCTCGTGGTCCATGATACCAGCCGAGGTGGTAAGAACGATGTAGCCGAATTGACGCGATGGTAGGAGCTTGACAACCCACTTCTCGAGATCACGGAGCTGGACGTTGTAGCGTGGGCTGATGACACCGGTCTTGTTCAGGCTGCGTAGATTGTCAGTCAAGGTGCTTATCATCAATTCCAGGAACACTCCTTACCGGCCGTTGAGCTGGATGACGATCTTTCCGTTGCGGTGGTCATCAACCTCCTCAAACTCGCCAATGTAGCCTACAGAAACTAATGTCAGTAGTTGTCGTGGCGGAATAAACGTGCAACCTCAGGCGAGTGCATCCGAAGACGTGTAAGATCCTCCTCATCTCAATCTTCCGAGAACTTAAAGGGCGTTGGCCGTGGAGAATTGAGACCATTGCCTAGTTATCAACCCGGTAACCCCCATTTCTCCCATCCGCCGGATGCACTGCTAAGGCGGCACCAAGAATCATGACGTACCGTGCTTCTGCATGACCTGAAGGAACTTGACGATGACCTTGGAGCTTGGGCGGATCAACACCTGACGCTTGCCGGTCTTCTCGGCGTTGTTGATGGCGTTGAGCGCATCGTTGAGGACGGAAGTCTTGACCATGTTTGCGGTGGTGACGGGAGATTCTCAAAGCGCGTTTGCGGCTTGAGGTATCTGCTGGTGAAGAATGTCAGCCCTTGCAAGCCATATCGAGCGCAAAGAGTGCCCTTCAGTGCTCGCACGAGCAAGGTAGGGTTCTTCAGCTCTGGCGATTCCGGCACAGCAGTATCGAGAGCATTGCTGCAAACGAGTGCTGGCGGTGGCTATCTGAAGGGCATCTCTTGCTTGGTGTAACGCGACATACCTCGTTGGTAAGGTGGTGAAGGACGGTGTAGTTTTGAAGGACGTCTGGCCAAAGAGACCTTTTCGTGTTCCACCGTCTGAGAATTTGGTTAGGGATGGCCATTGCCAAGATACCGGTGCGCGCGGTCTGACCCGGTAAACACGTGATCTTGAACTCTGGACCCTCTTCCAACACTCCCACCCCACCTTGACACGGCCCAATTTTCTTTGCGGCTCGAACACATCTTCTGTCCTTTAAAGGAATCTTGCCCAGCTCTTGCTTCAATTTTGCTTGTACCTTTTCCCTGTTGTCTGAATTAACACATCCACCTCCAACATGATTATCTTCAAGGTATGGACGATAGCCTTGCGTCTTACTTCTAGCCCAGCTGGAATCTTTGTGTGCGGGGGATGCTGATTATACTTTATCTCACCAGGACATCATCTCTGGCGACGAGCTCATCTCGGACTCCTACGATCCCAAGCTGGTCGACGATATTGTCTACGAGGCCGACTGCAAGAAGATCACTGTTGGTGTTGGTGACATCGACATTGGTGCCAATGCTTCCGCCGAGGAGGCCACCGAGGATGCAGACGACCAGGCTCAGACCGTTCTCGATGTCGCCCACTCCTTCCGATTGAACGAGACTCAGTTCGACAAGAAATCCTACCTCTCCCACCTCAAGAGCTACATGAAGGCCGTCAAGGAGAAGATGAAGTCAAACGGCGCAAGCGACGAGGAGGTTACTGCCTTCGAGAAGGGAGCCTCTGGATTCGCCAAGAAGATTGTGGCTAACTTCAAGGACTACGAGTTCCTGATCGGCGAGTCTATGGACCCCGATGGCATGTAAGTTGGAGCTTCGAGACATCCCAGCTTCTGGCGCAATGGAACTAATCTCATACAATCAGGGTTGTGCTTTTGAACTACCGTGAGGACGGTGTAACCCCATATGTTACCGTCTGGAAGCACGGTCTCAAGCAGGAGAAGGTCTAGAGGGTCGGCTCGGAGTGTGACGAGATGAAGGTAGAAAAAGCGAGCATATTCCCAGCGGCCAATGGTACGCAATTGTGTAAGGAGTTTATCGCATATCACGGTTCTCACGACGTTAGACAAATCCAAAATCAAATCTGTTGAAGATCTCCTCTTGGAGTGTCCCGCTGCATGTCTTCTCACATCTATCACACCGGATAACTTTTAACAGTGAAGACAAGTACGCGCTGCAAGTACGGACTTCCTAAGTTGCAGCGCCTGGTTACATAAAGTTGTCTTCCAACACGCCGTCCAACCTGTCCTCAGCTTTAGGCTCAGACTTTTCTCAAGTTGTGGCTATAAGGTCCAGCATTCTCTGCTTCTAGTTGCAAGTACACTCGCCCTTCTCCTCGTACTCTAGACAGTTGAGCAAGCAGAAGATCGCAGTTGATATCCACGCAAGCAAGTCGCCCTTTCAAGTCTCGAGATTGTAAGACACAATCACCAAATATCGGCTTCTTCCCATGCTCAACCCCACGATAGCCAATGCGCTGCTAGCTGACAGCCAATGCAGATCATTCACCATGAGATCTCCCATCAAGATGCTATCTCTCGCCCTAGCCGCGATCAGCACCTTCACCACCGCAACCCCAGTGCCCAAGCTCGGTGCCAAAGATAAAGTCATCCGCGTCGGGCTCCGCCGTTGGGGCCAGCCCTCATGCGCCGGCGAAGGCCCGATGGAGCTGATCCCAAAGAAGAACCTGCTGCACAACCAGTGTATGACCTTCCCGTCAAAGCTGCAGGAGACGAACGAGTTCGTCAGTTACGTCGCCACATGGACGAAGCACTGGGAGCACGACGGCATGTTCATGTACGGCCGTTGTCGCGTCAAGGCGTACAGCGATATCAACTGCGCAGGGACTGTTTTGAGTGTGATTGAGAACGACCATTGGGACGGAGCGTGTCATGATATGACGTTGGGCAAGGCTGCGAGTATGAGCTTATACTGCGACTATAATAAGCCGATTGCTCCTCATACGCGCTATTGGGATACATAGTAAGGCTTGGGGTTGAAGTGGGTGCAATAGTGAAGGGTTGAGAGTACTCCCAGAAATATGAACAAGTTGTAGTGATTGGCCGAGTTTCAAGCTTTTTGTCTCGATTGTTGTATGGTCTTCTAGGCGCATAAGCTATTGAGGTCGCCTTGCTCCAAGTCCAGAGTTTGCACATAACTATCGTGTATGTGAAAGGGGAACAAGAAACTGAATACCTGAGTGGAAGTTCGCAGAACATAATAGTTGTAAAGTACTTACTGAGCCGAGACCTATTGCGCAGCTTCATCTACAGATACACTACAGGGGTCGTACTCTCGCTTCTCTTTACGAAAAGGACATCGGATCTAGAGTGAAATGCTGTGCCTCGGTGAGGTCTTCACTTGATCGATCTCCAAACTTGGAAGGACACGGCCAATGATCCACGAAGTCAAATCCTCCCATTCGCGAGTGAGTTGGCTCAGAAGAGGTAAAATACTCTTCGAATGGAGGATCGGCTCCGCCAAAGATCACTCCAGCAGTCGGATCATCACCACTTCTCCCGTTCAGATGGCAAGGATTGATGTAATCAAGACTTGAGACACCCTCAGGTGCCCTTCTTTGCACATCGAATGGTGACTGTTGAGATGGATGGAAGTACCCGTGGCCTCCGGAATCTGCAAATTGAGTCTCAAAGGTTTGCTCACAGAGTGCATCATCATGAGTGTTTCTAACACCGCCGTCGGTCGAACTTAACGCTGCGCAATTGACCTCGTATGCACCACATGTGCAGTTACGATTTCCAAACCTGCTGGCCTGCTTTTTGTTGGGTTCATATCGGTATTCAGGGAACATTTTTGCATGTTTCCGTTTCTCTATCTCACTCAGAGCCTTGAATTTTCTCTTGACCTCTCTGGGTGCTGCCTTCCAGGCAATACTCGCTTGCTTAGCAGATGTATCATTGACATCGCCGTTAGCTTTGGCTTCGTGCGCCAATTGCGTAAGATGTTTGCTGTTCTGTGACTTGAACAAGAAGAAAGCATTCATTGGACGGGGCGCGTGTACAGGACCATTTCGACATACGCAGCTTTGGATGACATTAGACGCGCTTTTCTTTACGCTTATGTCGGGAGATTCTTGTCCAGTCGCAACACCGCGTCTGCTGGTCATAATCCGCTCGGGCATATTATGTGTAACTTTGACCCTTTTCGGCACCAGGACAATTTCATCTTCGGGCGCTTGCCGCTTCTCACCTTGCAGGTTTAGCTGTTCCAGGTGTTCTGGTGCCAGCACAGGCGGCACAGTATTGTTGGTTGACGATGGTACAGACTGAAAGGTGGAAGAGTCAAGTTGTTCCACTGGAACGTGATGACCAAACTCAGGATCGTACTGGGCGGGAGAGAAGTATCCCATGCGAGGATGAGACCATACAGGATATCCTTGAGGCAGGACGGTGTACATGGTCTCGGTTTCATGGTGTCCCATAGATGTGACACCGGCGCGCTGTAGTGCCTCTGGGACCGGTTGAAAATGGATCTGCGCGATCGAGCTTAGGTCTGCAGATGAGATCGATGCGGCTTCAGGCAAGATAGTGAACATCGAATCGGCAGATGCAGAGGGAATTGTGAGTTTATCGTAGTTAGAATTCCAAGGCTGAGGTGGAGTGTAATTGGCCCATCCCTGGTGAAGCTTTGCATTTTGATGAGGTCCAGAGTATGTAACAAGATCTTGTCCTTCATGCGACATTGCAAAAATTATGATGGTATGTATGGCTGTTTCGAGCTGCACTGTTGCTGTGAGCAACCAGGCTAGCCCTTGACGTTCCAGACGCCTAGAGTGTTCTCTATGGTAAAATGTGTAGAGAAGCTGGAGATATGCAACTTGTATGATGCTCAGTTTAACAACCAAGTGTAAAGAGTCGGACCATATCAGGATTATAACTGGCATTCCTTCCATCGCTGAGCCTTTTGGCATTTTGCGCAATGTATCCTACGGACAAGGCGTGGCATGAGTGATGCTTAACGTCAACAATGGGTAGAGAAAGCACGAAGAGAAGAAGACCAAGTCCGTTGTGGGATAACAAGGCTGTTTCGTACAAAGAACTCGAAGACAGCAGTGGCATAAATGCAAACAGTTATACTGCCCCTTACAACAAACAATGGATACTCATATCCTCTTGGAATCAATGCTCTAATATCGCGAGCAAGAGACCGCTTGAAGGTAGCTCAGCAAATATACATGTCGAACCAAACCCTGTAGAGTAGTCAGTTTCTGTCAGAATGTCATCGTGTATGGCAAACCAATAGATATGAAGATGGAAATCAGAAGGTCTCTAAGCAATGTAGTCAACAAAGAAGTTCAGAACAGGTCTGTGAATTTTTGCATGGTTTCATCTTTACAGATGGTTGAAATGATAAAGACAATGTCCTTGTTGCGTACCTCTTTCGGAGCTGAAACCTCGCGGGATCGAGACCTATCGTGCATTTCTTGCCTGGAACACCATTAAATTTACAAGAAGTCAATACCTTGTCCCTACGGACCTTTTGGCCAGGACGTTGACTAGTCTCTCATCATGAGAAAAATTGGAGGTTAACATCAACATTCATGCCCTTCGGCAAATTGGGTCGATGTCGTTGCAGGTCAGGTGACCATGGGCATCAGCTCCGAGCCTCCGACCTCCACCCATTCATTCTTCGTCAGCATGTAAGATCCGCGCGATCCTGTTGGAGGCACATCATTGCAGATAGTTGCTCTGTTGAGCTTCTTGCTCGCGACTCCACGATTCCATTCTCATACCTATCCCTGTCATCTGCAGTGTCCCTGTTCTTCTTCCTGCTGTCGCTCTTTGGATCCCACACTAGACACAGCTCGCGCAACGGTTCGCATACAAACATCTTCCATCCTAGGACGATTTCTCAAGCGGCCACCTGGCTTGGTGTAGCACAATGGCCACCTTCCGACACATCTTGCCTCTCCTGGCATTACTTCCAGCGATCGTATCGGCAGTCACCTTTGATTGCCAGCATGTTCGAGTGGAGAAGCAATCATTCGACCTCCGCGAGCTCGGCGGACCTAGGGACGTACATTGGCAGACATCCACTCCACCCTCGATCTCCAACACCACATTCACCGTCGACATCTGCGCACCTTTAGTCAAGGACGATAAGTCGCCCTCGTCAGATCAATGCTCTGGCGGGACTCGAGTCTGTGGTATTGAGCGCGACTATAGGGAGGGTAATGCTTTCGTGAGAAAGGTCATCAACATTGCCGGCGACTATATCCACGGAGGTTCTCATCTGGACCCGGAAGTAAGAAGATTAAAGTTTGGCGACAATCACGACGATGCAGAGCAAGAAGGATTGACCGTAGTGCTGAACGGAGGAAAATATCCTTCGGAAGGGAAAGGAGAGAAGCAGAAAGCCATCATCAAGTTTCTTTGCGACAAGAACGTGACGGGAAACGAGGGCTTTGACTTGGAGAAACAGCTGTTGGACAGTAAAACATTTGGTGCCATGAGCAGAAGAGAAGAGAAGGAAGGAGACGATGCAGGCGAGGGTGATGGTGATGGCGACGAGAAAGAGCCTGAGCTACCGGACCTGGATGCTGGCAAGAGCTTGCAATTTATCAGCTACAAAACCGAGGGCGACACTGGCGTCTTGCGCCTGGAATGGAAGACGAAGTATGCTTGCGAAGATGCTATTGACGACACTCCAACAAGCGATAAGAAAGGCGGCTGGGGATTCTTCACATGGTTCCTGATCATCGTCTTCCTGCTCGCGGCAACATACATCATCTTTGGCTCGTGGCTCAACTACAACCGCTACGGCGCACGAGGCTGGGACCTGATTCCTCACGGCGACGCCATCCGCGATGTGCCATATTTTGTCTCGAACTGGGTCCGCAATATCATCGACGGATTCCGTGGGATGGGTGGTTCGCGAGGAGGATATAGTGCGGTATAATACTACAAACTTAGATTTGGTTTTGAGGAATTGTTTTTGTACATTGATCATCACACTAGATAGCTTATGCTGTGTACTCTTAGCAATACCTTCGTACATTGAAATGCTTCTGTTTTCTTGAGACATTGGCAGTGTTAAGATGCAGTGGTGACCTGCACTCTCTTCTTAAGGAACTGCCCAAAGATCTGATCAGATCACCTCAGAGACAGGATGACCTTTAGGCCAGTACCACTGTACCTACGATGCTCCCTACCTCGAACATCACAGTATCGAAAGCGGAGCACTGCATACACTCTATGACCTCCGACACTATGAGATTTGCCATCGTCGCAAAACAACAGTGTCATGTCTTTGTGTTGTAAGAGCGGATGCGAATCTTGAAGCTTGCCAGCTCCTTAGCCTGCAGGTCATTGAATGACCAGTCTGCAGCTCATCAATAGCCTCGTGATTTATCCGCAACGTGCGGTGCCTGGCGTCAATGAGGTCTTCCGACACCAGGGCGTGTTGACCATTTCTGAACACAGACATCCACTTCTACTTGCCACAAGCTTTGTAGCTTGCATGCTTCCAATCATGCACGTGCCGCGGAGCATGGCCTAGCTGCTCGACGGTGACCGTAGACGAATGAGGATGTCTGCACGTGTCTGCTCGTGATCTGGCATACCCGAGTCTGACTGCGTGCCTAGTCCAAAGTTTTGTGGTGTCGGACTTGACTTCGGGCATCTGACGTGTCGTTCTTGAATGAACAATAAGGCTGTGCTGGACGATTTGCCGTGCGAAGCCAGGATAGAGGATCGATTACGAGTGCGAGCGGGCAAGGGGCACCGCTATACTCATGTGAATCGATCATCAAGGATTGAAAGTGCCATAGGGTCATCACTCCTCCATCTCATCTGCCGCGCCTTCTGTACTGCCTAGAGCATGCACGATAGTCTCCAGGGCTTCCACTTCGTCTCGACCAACTTCTCTACCTGCAGTGACCTTGCTTGTCGAGTCTACGTCGATCCCTCGCTTTGCGGCGGCCCGCTTTGATTGATTGTCCAGATATTGCCGTCGTCGCGCATGAGTAGACTCGGGATTCTCCTGAGCATGGCGCGCGTCAGGTAGTGATTGAAGGGAACCCTTCAGTTGCGACAAGAGTTGTTTCAGAGCTGGGAGCTGCGAGACCGCATACTGTACATTCTGCGTCAATGGTTGAGCAGAGGAGGATTGCGAAGTATGTGGAGAAGGGGCCAAAAACGCCAATGGAGGTACATCTCCGTCGCCAGTCACGGCCGTAGGCTCACGTCCGACTCCAGTCAAGCCGCGTATTTGCTCCAGAACAGCCGCGTTTCTCGCTTCTTCCTGCTTCAGCATCAAGTTCAGTTTCCGCGTCTCTTGCAGCTTCCGTCTTTGCAGTTGGACCTGTTCCGGTGTGGGTGAATCTCTGCTCGTTTCCAGGTTTACATCTTTGTAATGCTCCAATCGCACCCATCTTGCCAGATCGCCATCCTCCGCATGTCCAACAGCGAGGATGTTGCGTAAGGTGTAGATTTCAAACTTGTCAAAGTCTTTATCAACTGTCGCATTCAGTAAGCTCTCAAGCTGATGCACTCCTTTGGCCACTTCATCATCCTTAAGCTCCAGCAATGCATCCTTCTGGGCCTGTGGACTTGTCAGGGACTTCCCTGCGGGAATCCTGAAGCCCAGTGTCTCCGGTGAAGCGTTGTTCAAGCCTTGCTCGATGGCGTTGATCGCGCGGAACACGAGCTCGTTGACCATGTTGATGATGTCGTCGAGAAGCGTCAATGGCGTATAACGAAAGTGTTCAGTGAGGAGGGCATTCTGAACATGGGACGCGGTCGTCATGGTGTCCTAAGAATGATGTTGCTCATCGAACAATATGATCCGGCGCAAAGTGATTGAATGTTGTCTCGCGATGTTGGAGACGCGGCGGGCGCGGGCATTGCGGGCCAAGCTAGCGTCAACACGGTCAACATAAGACGCTCGGCTAACTTTCCTCTTACGTCATACCGCGAAAGTCCAGACGAGGAAATTCTGCTATCACATGCTGCTGTAGCTTTCTTACACACTGTCGATTGCACACATTATGGGACGCCTACAGCCAAAAGATGATGTAGCAGAGGCGGAGCGCCCAGCCGGCCAAACTGAAGCGTTAGACAGTGCTTTCGACCAAGACGGCGCACTTTCGTTCGACGAAGACTTTCATACAGAAGACGAAGATGACGAGGATGAGGACGAGGACGACTTTGAGGAAGACGAAGCCGAAGCCGGAGACAATGATCTAGGCAAAATAGCCTCAACCACAACTCCACTGTTGCCCACACATCTTCTCAAGGCGGAACCGCTGGCTGAGGACACTGCACTGGAAGCAATCGTGCTTACGCGCAAGCAAAAGCGAGCACAATCGGCCAAAGACCGCAAGGCCAAACGACAAATGTATGCAAAGATCCGCCGAGATACCCGAGGAAGTGGTGTCCTTGAAGCAGGAGCTGCTGCGCAGGTGCGTCGTGGTTTGGCGCTGAGCGAAAACCGGGTTGCTAGTGGCAGGGTGCAGAAGAAGCGCAGCCAACCCAGCCAGCCTGTGCAGAGTGGAAGGCAGCAGGTTTTGGAAAAGAGGAAGAGGGGAGAGAGCGCTCGGGAGGAGGGTCCTCTTGCCGTGAAGAGGAAGAGCAGGCGTCGGGCGAGATGAAGGGGTACTTTGATCAACGCCTATTACGCACGTGGAGGAATAGCAAATGCTATTCAGAAATCTAAGAGCATACCGGGTGCGATCTTCTCCAGATCTTCTAGCTCTAGCCAAGACTTATCCGCCTCGTCCACCTCGCCACGCTCCGCCGCTTCTCGCTTCGACAAAGCTGCCCTAGCAATGGCCTCTCGCATGAACACTTCCATATACTTCTGCAACACCTGAATGGCATGCTTGTCGATCTTGGTCGACTTGTCTGCGAATCCTTCATGCAACAGCCGCAAGAGAAGTGGCTGCGGGATTGTGGGAATATCATCGGACTGACTGAGTGGAGGCACCGCACTCCCACGCCGCGGACTGGGAAGAGCAGGAGGACTTGAGAATATGTCGAGGTCCTGCAAAGGTGGCGCCGGCCTTGTTGACTTCGCTGTCTCGGCTTTGGTCGAGGTGTTTCGGACATTTGTACTTGCAGCGCTCTTTTGGGGTCTCTTCCTTGCCTCGTGCAGCCCTGCCAACGGATCATCATCTAGACCCCCGTCCGACATGTCAGATATGACGCTATCAGAGCTATCGTCTTCAACAGTCTGTACCCTCCTTTCTCCAAGTGCCGACGCTTTCTGAAACCCACCCACACTTATAGCTTTCTTTCCTCCAACATCTCCCTTCTTTCGATTGACAGTCCGATCCATTGCCTTACTTCCTGCCTCTTGCCGACTACTCGCCGTTGTCCTCTCATCACTGCCCTCCCTATCTCCACTGCCACTAGCATCTTGCTCCGCAACACGCGCGACCTTACCCGGCCGCTGCGGTATGAATGGGGTCGCCTTCCGCTTCGATGCTGGATAGACGACAGCTTCCTTCGGCGGATCTTTTCGCAAGCGAGATGGCGGCATTGAGAGTCGCTATCTGATACACTCGGACCACCGCAACGAAGAGATGTAGGATTTATGTATGCTTTGGTCGCTTCTATGTGTCGCAGCTTGGGTATGTACACCTCGTAGTCTGCGCTTTTGGGCTCTTTCAAGGCCAAGTCGAGGTGTGTCTTTACGGGTCGATCTTCGAAGTATCGACAGATGAGAACTTGCGATCACGTCATTAATGAACTCGGGTCTGCCGAAGGTGCGAAGGTTGGTGCTTGATATTGTCACAATTGAATTCCAACGCCAACGCGGGGTGCTAGAAACCAGCGCGCGAACTTGAAGCGTAGGCACGTGATATGAATTTATAGAGCACTTAATGTTGCACAATGGGGCTCTCGTTGGTTTTATTGTATGTACACTGGTCATGTCGATCATCAATCTTCCTACTTCTCTTCATGTGGTCTCCTCAAAATAAGAAGAACGCGGTCTATATTCATATTCCTTCGTCAATATTCTGTGATTCCATCCAATCAGATATCAGCTTCGTTGAACTGCGAGATGAACCAAACACCGGTCTCGGTGTTGTTGGTCAGGTTCGTCTGCGTGATCTGGCCACCCTTGAGACTTCCGCTCTCCGCTACACCACCAGCGATGGGACGCTGCAGGCGGTTATCACCGCTCTTGACGGTGAAGTTGGCAAGCGAGATCTCGTATGGGTTGCGAGTGACGATGGTGGGCAGGCCGAAGTACGAGGCGTTGACCTCGTCGTACCCAATGTGCAGCTCGAAGTAGCCACGGTAGTACAGGTCGTTCCAGTGGAGCTCGGTGTTGGAGGCCTCCAGGATATCCGAGAAGTTGTTGGCACTGGCGATCGAGATGTTTTGTCCGTACGGGCATGGCGATGATACGGCGGAGCCGGCGAACTCTACACCAAGCGAGCCGCTGCCAGATTGCGAGGAGTAGTTGGCGTGGTCGAGCTGGATCAGATGATCGTTAGTGATGTGGCAGAAACAGAAGTTGATAGGTGGTATTGCTTACCCAAACAAGATCAGACACCCACGAAGCGTGACTGTCGCCAGAAATAACAATGTTGTTGCCGATGTTATTCTGAGTCAAGTGGTTGAGTGTCCGGTTACGGTTCGCTTGGTAACCGTCCCAAGCATCGTAATCAAGAGGGTCCACGTTGCCGTAGGCCACTGATTCGTTGACACGAGAGAAGACGGTCTGGGATCCGATGACTCTCCAGCGAGCACCACGATCAGCGGACTTCGACAGCTGGTTGTAGAACCTGGAGACGGACGTCAGAGGAAAATGCTCAGAAGGAGAGCCTTGCCAGTACTTACCAGTTCTCTTGACGGCTACCCATCATTGTGCGGCCAGCATCGTTCGAGATCTGGTGAATGTAGTCGGTATTCCAGTACAGGTCTATGCAATGGTCAGTATGTTACTGGTTGAGGTAAAACACGGTCCAGCGTAACAACTCTTACCAGTGATAGAACGGTCGTACTGGCGGGTGTCGAGCATGACCAGATCGAACAACGAACCAATCTGGAAGCTTCTCCATATTCGCAGATTGTCGTCCATCTCTACTTGACGTAGGGGCATCCACTCGAAGTATGCACGGACAGCATTCATCTTACGCTGATCGGTCGAAACACCACCGTCCGAGACGAAAGATGCCTCGGTGTTGTTGAGTTCGGAAGCACCGTCACGATAGGTGTTGTCGGAAACCTTGAAAGTGTTAGAACGTGAAGCACTCGAACTACCAACGGATATGTACCTCATGATCATCCCAAACTGGGATCCATGGGAAAGTCTGATGGGACAACAGCAGGTCCTTGTCAGTACGGTAAGTGGCGAATCTAGTACGGTAGTCGTCTAGCGTAAAGATGATGGCCTCTGGCTTGGGAATACGATCGATGGATGCGCCATAGCCATAATCACCGTCACCAGCGTACTCGTAGATGTAGTCACCCAGATGGAGCACATAGTCGACAGAGTCTTTACGGGCAGGGTTTCCGTAGGCGTTGAAGAAGCCGAACGGGAAGTTGGAGCACGAGTAAACGGCAAGGCCGACCTTGGAAGTGTAGTCGGTCGAAGTCGGAGAGGTTTTGGTCCGGCCAAGTGGACTCTTGTTGTCACTGCCACAGACGTTGAACTGGTAGTAGTAGCGAGTAAAGGCAGTCAAATTCGTAGCTTCAACCTTGACGGTGTAGTCGATGTCGGATGCTATCACAGCTCATCAGATGATGTCCAATCGAACCGCTACTATTGGTCAACTTACAAGTATATGCCTTTCCACAGCTTTCGACCTCTGCAAAGTCTGCGGTTCTGGCAACCTTGAACTCGACACAAACTGGAGCGGTCGACGAGGTCACATTGTTGCCGTGGTTGTACAGTGGGACGTAGCCACTGACGGACGCGTTGCTGGCTACATCGGGAACCATTGGAGCTACGCGGGTCCAGAGGATGACGGAACTTGCCCAAGGGTCGCCAGAGGCAACGCCATGCGTGAAGTTCAGCTGCGAAGCAGAAAACTCATGTCTGCGAGGATTGTGGGTACCATGGCGCTTCTCGACCTTGTGGACGGAGATACCCATGCCCGGGTGGTTGTGGGAGGGAGAACGGTAGTTCAAATTCTGATGATAGCTCGCTTCAGCAAAAGCTGAGAGCGCAAGAGCGCTTACAACGGAGAACTTCATCTTCAAGAATGGTCCACAGTCAAACAGAAGAGACTGGCTACTGAGGAGGAAGAACGGCAGACTCAGAAGAAAACATCGAGAGACGGCAGGCTTGATATGAAGCTCTGCATGCTGCCGTGCAGGGCCCTGGCCAAAGACTCAAGCTCGAAGAGCTCCAGCTCCGAACGTTCCTGATCGAGTGTCGTCAGGGCAATGCATCGTTCGTCGGCCATGCGAAGGCCAAGCGCGTGGCCAATGAACGATGGTACATTTGGCATCAACCATCAACTTGGCACGCCCAAATCGGCAAACAGGACGTTTGCGGCCCAGCATGCGGCATCCTGCGGTAGATGAGGCTGGGGTTGGCCTAACACGTGTATGCAGTCGCCAGGATTGTTGGCTGGCAGCAACTCTCCGGCTGCTGAGAAGTCGGCAAGGTCAGACGTGGGGATGCTTCTTGGCACCATGGATAGTGACATGCACGGCATTGTACACGATCAATCGCCAACAACATGGCATCATGGCACAGATCTTACAGCACGTGTGTCATCGTGGCAGCCATAGAAGCTTCATCGTTTCTGCGGTGGCTTCGATGACCCCACAGCTGCCAAAACGTTGTCGCGGGTGTACATCTAACTAGTGGGCTTGGTCTTGAAGAGGCCCTTCTGGCTGGGCAGTTCTCAACGCCTTTTCGATACCGAGCTGCCTAATCGAGATCTTGGCCAGGATTGACTGCCACTCCAACTGTGAGGAGTGTCTGGGATTCAATATTTCACCGCATGGCAAAGTCGTGTAGTCATGATCACTGACATTGTGTTTCCGAGAAGTCTCTGCATTGCCATGATCTGCTCCAATAGGCATCTCCACGGTCTGAGTGACAATCCGAAGGTATGATGGCAGACGTATGGTTGGTGATTACTGACTTGGCTGCTTCTTGATATTTACAGTATCGTTACTGCGAGAAGGACAGGCACGCGAGCATGCCATGCGAAGCCCCCGCATGGATGCTCAAATTCATGGAATGCAGTCTCCCAAGGTCTGACGATGCTTAAAAGTAGTAGCTATGTATCCAGCCCAACACTTATCAAGAAGAGACGATTTTCATGGCATCTGTGGTTACATATAACTCAGTGTCCCATGGTCGGTTTTATGCACGTGACGACATGTCCGATCACACATTCTACATAAGTGCTCCTGATGAGCAAGATCCTGTCTGTAACATTACAAGAACTGACGGGATAGCCGTCTCAACTGGATACCGTCGCATCATCTATCACATTGATTTCAACTCATCTAGCTTCTAACGCGACCCGAATTGGCCGACGGAGTTGACGCTGACCCTACAAATCTCCTCATCCCAGCATCCTTTACGGCTTTACCTTTCTTCGCTTTCTCCTTCGCTTCTAGTGGGTGCTCCTTCTCCCATCGTTCATCTTCCTTGTATGCTGCGACAGCATCATCAAGATTCCAGTGTGCCTGCTCGAGGTACAATAATGCAACATCATATCTGAGGTGTAGTGGCACGCTTGTCAGTCATCAGTCACGGGCCCTTCGTTCAATTCAAAGGATTGGGAACTTACTCCGCAACTTTGCATGTTACCATCCATCGGCGAACTTTATGCTTTCTTGCCTCCTCCTCTTCGCCTTCAAGTGGTCGAGGTGATAATGATACGCCTCCTTTGTAGTACTCCCCCGGTATCAATAGCGTTCGTCGTGCCTGTAGAAGATGATCCGAGTAGATGTTGTTGGCCTTGCGTAGTGCGTTGATTGGAACCCCATACGCTAAAGCCAGAGAAGTCATCTTGTCGTCAGGACTTACAAAATGAAGCACATCTGGCGCGGAATCAGAATCCGGAGCCTTCTCGGCAGGAGGTTGTACAGCTTGATGTGCCGAATATGCTGGTAACTCCTCATCATCTTCTCGAGTTTGGGCCGCGAAATTGGTTACCTCATGATTGACTGTTGAATACGCTGGTGGCTCTTTAAGACCCTGGGGTAACCATGATGGACCCGTAGAGATCTGACAGTAAGGACAGTACGTTTTATATCGTTTGTTCTGATTGAGGCATCTTGAACATATCGAACGTTCGCAACATGCTAGATGTCGGCCTGGTAGTAGAGGCTTTTCTGATGCTGGGTCCAGGGCGCTGTCATATGTGTTGGCGCACGTTGCGCAAGCGTTTGGCATCTTTCGCTACCTCTGCTTTAAGCTCCTGATGAAGTTGATCGTGGTATATCTATGTTTGATCGACCAGATGCTGTACTTGTGTTACGTTCAGGCAAATCTAATACTTGTGGCGAATGCTCAACCCGTGGTCCAGTCCCAGTTGTTTGAGGCCCAGTCTCAGCAACAGTCGATGACGCCGGAGTGATTAGCCGTAGAGTTTCCGCTAGCCGAATTTTGCCACCAGGGCTCACGCGATATCACAACGACAATCTCCCACTCCCGCCTACAACATCAGCTTCACCCACACTTTCAGCATACCGACTTGACCTCACATACACTCCTTACACCCACTTTTGCCGTGCGTTTTTCGACTCTAATACCCTTAGTACCCAGAGGTTACCCATATCACCTTTCAACAATCATCGCGATTGATTGCGGCGACTTCCGGCGTCATCCTTTTCGTCCCCTGATCACGCGTGACAACAAGCAGCTCTTTCGGTCTTGGCCTGGTACGACCTCATAGAAGCGTGCTGGACTCTTCTACGGAGCTGTGACACAACCACGTATCACAAGCCCCGACGCGATCATGGCGAACGCGACAGTACGAGCCGATCTCCCTCCGCTACCGGACTACACTCTTCAAATACTTCCTCCGCTCATCCCCGGCATACCAGATGCATACACCACATTGGCGCTGCCCATCATAGCATACTGGGCAGTATCTATGATCTTCCACGTCATTGACGAATTCGACATGTTCCCACAATACCGTCTTCACACGCCTGCCGAAGTGTTGAAGCGGAACCATGTTAGCAGATGGGATGTTTTCAGGGATGTTGTAATACAACAAGTTGTTCAGACAGTATTTGGATTGGCATTGTCTTGGTTCGATCCCGAGGCCACCTTCGGGAAAGAAGATTATGATATCGCCGTATGGGCGCAAAGGTTGCGAATAGTGCAGCAAACCATTCCTACAGTGCTGGCCACAGTAGGCGTAGATGCTGTTACGATGGCGAAGAATCTCGGTAGTTCCAACGCCATGCTTGCCGGAGCTTTAGCCGGCGGTGTATATCCGGAACTGACTCAGGTTATCGTCTCATCTGGCACAGTTGCGACAGTGCCTGCATTCGCACGATGGGAGCTACAAGTCGCCAAGGCCATATATCACATCGTCATCCCAGCCATTCAATTCTTTGCGGCAATCATTGTCGTCGACACATGGCAATATTTCCTTCACCGGGCTATGCACATGAACAAATTCCTTTACACGACTTTCCACTCTCGCCACCACCGATTGTATGTACCATATGCTTATGGCGCTCTATACAACCACCCGGTCGAAGGATTCGCGCTCGACACACTTGGCACTGGAGTCGCATATCTTGTCACTGGCTTGACCATGCGTCAATGCATGTGGTTCTTTACACTATCGACCATCAAGACTGTAGATGATCACTGCGGATATTCATTTCCTTGGGACCCTCTCCAGCACATCACCAGCAATAACGCGGGGTATCACGACGTGCACCATCAGAGTTGGGGCATCAAGACAAACTTCAGCCAGCCATTCTTCACCTTCTGGGATGGTCTTCTGGGCACGAAATGGACTGGTGGCGATGTCAGTGCCAGATACGAGCGCGCGAAACTTGCTGCACAGAAGAAGATGGATGCCGAGACTTCTTCAGTCACCGGGAGTGACGCCAAGGACAGCACTAAGCCCTCTCCCAATCCTTACAAAGATGACGCCAAGAACGCATCAGCAACCGCAAAATTGGCACATAGCAGTGCAGAGCCTCGTGTGCCATCAGGGAAAGCTGCTCAACAGGCTCTCGCATCACGGCAGCAGGTCCTTGACGATGCCCAAGGAGGAGGTGTGAGCGTGCTCGTCGCCGAAACCGCGGAGGAGGTCAAGATGCAAAGCAGAATCCGGCAAAGCACACGACATCGAGCGGCGAGCCTCGGGTTACGAGGCTTGGCTGGTAGAGTTGGCGAGGCTCTACACGGGAAGAGTTCAGGGGTACTTGGGGTAGAGAATGGAAGCCGATGAACAGAGTAAGCCTGAAGGGACGCAGTAGGTCCCTTGTATAATGGTAATAGTAGTTTGATGGCAGCTCAGTTATGCCACTTCTTTGTACGATGGGCGGCGCAGGATGCTTCCAGAATGACACAGATACCTTGACCTCTACCACACTGCTGCACCTGTGATACAAGTTCTCCGTCAGCTCGAGGCTGCCGTTACACACATCGCCGCAGCCCAACCTCCGAGTTAGGACCAACTTCATGTGATATCTCGCATGCTACGCTCAATCTCGACGGAAAGGTTCCACACAAGGTGAACTTTTTCTTTCGTCTGTCAAAAACTTCACGTGAAGAAAGCAAAACCCCACCACGCAGCAAACACATTACGTCTTCAAGCCTCCTTCACTTTCAACTTCACTGACCACCACCACAACTTCAACAACCAGCCTCTCACTCTCAGCCCAACCCACAAGGGCTGTCTTCAACACCTGCACAAGCACAAGAGCACATTCTGCAAGCTCCAACAAGTAAACCATGACCAATTTCGTTTCTTCTTGCGTTGACCGTCACTGATCGAAAGACTTGCAGGCACTCAAACGGAATTAAACAAATCAAGCCAACCTTCAGCACTGATGATGCGTTTCTTCATTATCACCGTCCTCGCCATGGCGACCAGCACGGCAGCCACCAAGACGGCTGCTCACAACATGCACGACTGCGAAACGAAGTGCATTATCCAAAACCTTGATTGCCAGTATGAACTTGCCAACCCGGAAAACCCTCCGAGTCAGCGTCAATGTCTCTCGAAGTTTATTATCTGTCATAAGGTATGTGAGATGAAGTTCAACGCGGCGAGCGAGTGGCAGGCAAAGCAGCAGTGAGGCGACGCTGGCAACGTCGCCGAGGGAAACAGGGAGGGCAGGCACTTGGAGCTTTGGTGTTTGGCTTCACTACGACTCGGAGGATGGATACCAGACGGAGCAGTGGATGGGTCTTGCAAAGGGGCTTTTTCATGGTTGCGAGCAGGGGTTTTTGAGAAGATGATGGGTTTTGCGGGTTCTGGGCTATCTGCTCGCTGGTTTACGCGGTTCATTCTGGTTTACTGGCTTGTGGTGCTGCGACTGCTACTGGAGCATACTTTTTGTTGTCTCTGGCTATGCATCGCTACAGACTCGTTGCTGTTGATAGCATGAAATCCTACGGTGCTGTTCTCCCAACATATCTGTGTTGTCCTTCGGTGTGAGAGTTCCTTTCAAACGAGATTGCCATATCTGTTGTCTTTGTTAGTGATATGCACCGTCTTAATGTGGTCTCTTCACACGTCAGATGTGGACGACGAGGAATCACAAAGAGGGGCTGGAGAAGCAAGACGTGGAAGCGGCCTGGCCGCCTACCATATTAGACATTAGTTCTGTTGACATGCCATACACATTTGTCTCTGCTCAAACAATTGCTTTCGATCTTCCGTACCAATGACCTTGCTGTTGTCCTGAGTTTGCGAAGAGCATACAAGCCATAGTGGACGATGTACATGTGGATCTAGTGAGTGCGGTCTTGAAGCAGGATGACATGAAGTCGGATGCTGTTGTTATGTAGTGCCAATTCGTAGACCACTTCGCCACTCCGGTGCATATCAAAATAACACTCTAATCACCTCCAATGATACTGCGTAACAATATGTTGCCGACATGTTACAAAACATTCATTGGATGGGAGGGTATGCAACAAAAAAGGCCAAAAAAGAAAGTTTGTCTGCGAGCAGCAAGGGGCTCGAACTGGAGAGAGATGTTAGTACTGTCTTCTAGTACTCAAAGAAAGGTGTAATCGCTTACCCCTCAACCTTTGGTGAATCTCTTCCGAAAACCAACGCGCTACCATTGCGCCAACCACCCAAATAATGGTGGGACGAGATTCAGATTGTTTATATTACTCACAACAAAACCCACATGAGTGAGCGCGTAGCTTATCGTTCACAGTCAACAGACAATCAGTAATAATAGCGAACGATGATAGAAGATCTACATTTGACGTTGTTCTTGTGGCAGCAAAAGCATGGGAGAGGACCACAATCAATACACCCTCGACAGCTTGGTCCGTGCATCCACGAGCAGTATTTCGAGCGCAAATGTGTAGCATTTCGAAAGGACTCTCACTACTTTCATCTTTGACCTGTTCGACTTGACAGATAGCGGAGAGATCATCGAAGATGCTATCATCACGAATGGTAATGTTATCGTCGTTCAAAATCATGCGAGCAGAAAACTAACACGAACCTAGCTGTCACGAGAGGAGGAGGCCTCGATTGGCGAGGAGAAGGAGGTCCGACGTGAAGACCAAGAAAAAATCAATCGCTTCAGCCGCTTACACTCTCGTGAGAAGGGTCTGGAGCAAGATCTCGAGACTAAGCGGGTGAGACACATCGATCACGGTGAATAGTTGAAGTGAGTCCGGTGTACTGACATGAAGCTGCGCAGAAAGAAAAGGAGGATCTAGAAGAGATCTCAAGCGAGCTCGAATTGGCAGATGAGGATGAGAAAGTGCAGTATGTTCCTTGCTCCCAGCCCTCAGATTCATCGAGGCAAAGCTAATGGTCTTGAAAGATATAAAATCGGAGACTCATTCTTCTCGTTGCCACTGCCGGAAGTCCAGGAACTCCTTACGGCATCGGTCGAGAAGATCGACAATGAAGTTAACGCGGTGGAGGAGAAGCTGAGTACCCTTCGGGAGGAGATGCAAGACTTGAAGGATGCACTTTATGGTCGCTTTGGACGAAGTATCAATCTAGAAGCATAAAGAAATTGTGCAGTATTTCTTGTCTCGTCGTTGTGGTGGCGTGGGCCTTGATATCGCAGTGATTGCAAACAAGCGTAAGGACAGCTTCAGCATGACACAGCATTACACACCGCACACTATTGGTAAGGACAGCCACAGAAAACCTATGCTGTATATGCACAGCCAACGCAACACCACAGACGACAGCCACGGCAATGTCGCGCGAGCGGAAGACATGCTGGTCGTCTTGGTGGAAAGCCACGCTGCACTTTTTGTGCCGACATCCGTCAAACCGTAGGAGAAAGCCAATAACCCGCCCCACAAGAAATGCTCCCATGTCATGTCTGCAAATCACGGCGATCATGGGCAAGAAAGTATGGACGGGACGGTTACAAATCCACTTCAACGCTTTATATCCGTGATTCTATTTCATTTGCTCCATTTGTGTCGTTGTTCCCCAGTATCGTCGTGGTGCAAACAATCTGTTCGTAATTCTGCCCCATTGGCCTTACTGAGATTCGCCCCTCATGACGTCCGAGGATGCCAAGCCGATGTCCGCAACGGAGACCCAATCTACATTTACAACAAAGCAGACACCAGAACGGACGATCCTAGACGGGTGTGACTATGATGAAGAGCGACATCTAGATCAGGTCGACCTGGAGAAAGCAGATCAATCACGAGAGACGTCTCGCGATGCGTCGTGTGCATCGTCCGCAGCGGAACGGCAAGCCGAGGGCAAGACCATTGTGTCTTTCACTGCAGACGATCCGGGCAATCCTCACAACTGGTCCACAGGAACCAAGCTCTACATCGTGATTGCCGGCATCATTTTGGTGCTGAATAGTACGATTGGTAGCTCACTACCCGCTGGTGCAGCCCAGGAGACTGCGCAATACTTCCATGTTCAAGGAGATGCGAAACTGGTGTTGTCGACGTCGATCTACCTCATTGGCTATGTTCTTGGGTACGTATGAGATGGTTATGCTGGAAGCTCTTTCACTGACAGGACCTTGTAGACCGATTATCTTCTCGCCTCTCTCGGAGACATTTGGGCGCAAGATCGTGCTCATCGCCACGTTCTTCCTCTTCACCGTCTTCACGCTTGGATGTGCTCTGGCTCCGACCTTTGCAGGCCTGATTGTCTTCCGATTACTGGTCGGCATTGGTGCTTCGACGCCTATCTCGGTGGTTGGTGGTGTCTATGCCGACATCTACCGCGAGCCTCGAGCTCGTGGACTGGCTATCACGATGTTCATGGTGGCGACCACATGGGGACCGCTTGTGGGGCCCATAGCATCCGGCTACTTATCAGTGTACTCGTGGCGATGGACTTATTGGTTCGGTCTGATCTTTGCCGGAGCGTCTTGGCCGTTTCTTTTGTTCATGCCAGAGACATATGGACCGACGATCTTGAAGCGGAGAGCGAAGAAGCTGCGCAAACAACACAATAGCTCCGAATACGTTGCGGCTGCTGAGCTCGAAAAGCAAGATCTGAGAGAGCTAGTGGTTGTCGTTCTCACTCGGCCGCTGAGGATGTTGTTTGGAGAAGCCATCGTGTTGACGACGAGTATGTCCCCCTTCATGACTATTCACTACCGGACAACGATCACTGACATACTGTGTTAGGCCTGTACCTTTCTGTGATCTACGGCATCTTCTACATGTATTTCCAAGCTTACCCAATCGTCTTCGGAGGCATCTACGGCTTCAGCGCCGGTGAAGAAGGACTTACATTCCTGCCCATTGGCATCGGTGCCATCGTCGCCGGCGCCGTCTACCTCTGGTGGGACAGCTACCTCGATCGCGCAAAGAACAAGCCTCAGCCCGCAGCCTGGACTCTGCATGAGGAATACCGCCGACTACCCCTTGCATGTCTTGGTGGACCTCTCTTCGTCGTAGCGCTCTTCTGGCTTGGCTGGACCGCTCGCCCGAGCATCCACTGGATCGTTCCGACTCTGTCCGCACTGCCCTTTGGTCTGGCGTTCCTGCTTATCTTCATGGGCGAGCTTAACTACATCGTCGACGCCTACGAGCAGTACGCAGCCAGTGCGATGGGGGCCACGTCCTGCTCCCGCAGCCTGTTCGGCGTCGTGCTGCCCTTTGCCGCAGCGCCCATGTACACCAACCTCGGCGTCGGCTGGGCGTGCAGTCTGCTCGGCTTCCTGAGCCTCTTGATGTGCATCACGCCGTTCATCTTCATCAAGTACGGCGACCGCATCCGCGCCAACAGCAAGTTCTGTCGCGAGTTGAAGGAGAAGAAGGAGCGAGCTGCTGCGAGGGAGGAGGCAGAAGCAGAGGCTGCGGCTGATCAGCTTGCTCGGCGAACTGTATCGGCAGATCTGAATGATGAACATGGCGTAACGAATGTCTCACATGACGTGGAGAAGCACGGTTGAGGATCATGCCAGCGTTATGTGTTTACCTTGCCTTTTGTTTACGACATCTCGGTTCTTAGCGGCATTTACACACGTCTATACTAGCATCTTCGAGCCAGCCGAATACATATCTGTCAGCGGAGAGAGTGCGGTCAAGGTCAGATGCCATAACATCATATTGAGTCCCGCGGGCTATAGATACATTCCCGTCCGTGTTGATGTTTTGACATGATGCCATCTGTCCATTCCCGTCTCTCTCCCTCTGCATCCGGTTACACCCCTTTCTCAAGCGATTGTTCGGTCACGCGCAAAGGTATTTGAGTCCGAGAAACGGGACGACAGGAGAAGGGAAGAAAGGGGAATAGGTCAGGCGTACGGGAGAATGTTGAACGTGAACATGTGCAAGGTCGCAGCTCGGTTGTAGATATGTGGCCAGATGGGTGGAGGAGGAGGTGGTGGCGAAGGGCACGGCGACATATAGCTGAAGCTGCTTATATGTACTCACTCGAGCCAGCGACCACGTTGAACTCTGTTGTTGAGGTACCTTATCATCGCTAAGCATCAGAGTTCACGGAGGGGCAAGAAATAAGATGTTTGCCCTTCTTATCATACCATATCGTAAGAGATGCACTGGCGGCAAATCTGGGCGTTTCGCTCAGGACTAGGAATGTACCGGCAGTCGTTGTACATACATACGGGCTGAGATACTACACTCCTGCATGCCAGGACAAGGCAAAGATCTCGGATGAGACATGCTTACGCTGCTGACCAAGGGGTCACGTAAACAGACGTACCGATGGTGTATGTATTTTCAGCATCATCAGCCCGGGCCTGCCCTGACATACACCTAGCTACATGTATGCACGGTAATAATAAACTTGTACCTGCAGCATGTACCGTAATATGATTCACACAAGCGGATAAAAGATGCTGCACGCGAACCCTGGATCTTGGAAAGGCGTTTTCCGCTGGGTGGTTCCCCAACTCTGGTAGAGTAGTGGACAGCTGCCGATACGTATGGACGGGATGCATGTGCGTGCTCGCTAGGGAGGCAGCACCGGGTGTGCAATTGGCTGCGAGGTCAGCGCTAGGATGGCCACTTTGCTGTCCCTGGTTTTGCGCATTTCTGACAGGCGTTTGGAGCCAGATATTGGACTGCGCTGGACGGGATTGGGGTGCAGGGTATCTTCGTTCTTTTCTTGCGGGGACTGTCACTGTGACCTTGGACGGAAGCTCCGGAGAATCAGGATCAATATCGGTAAACCGGTTGTAAGCATATGCATGTAGTTTGTTCGACCGAGTATAGACGCCGCCCGGAAATATGAAGCAGGGCTGTAGCGTCATGCATGTCCGATCGATACCTAAGGAGAACTCATCTCAGGCTGCATGCAGGACGCACAAGAAAGCAGAAGGGCAACGGTACCTGAATATGATTCCTGCATAAAGTAAATTCCCATCTCTCCCCGTCATCGTCCAGGTTTGGGCGGATTCTAGCGAGTAATTGGCAGTCCGGCGTCGTTGGAAAAATCAAGCCTTAACCCTCTCCGGCAGCTGCACTGCATCCCGACCGCTGAACACCACTCACCACTCTTGCGCTTGTCGAGTCGCCGGCTGGTGCTGGTGCTGGTGCTGGTGCTGGTGCTGGTGCTGGTTTGCGTTGTGTTGCTTTACCTAGAGACTACTACTACATACCTCGCTTCAGGCGGGAATCGACAGTTGATCTTCCTCGGATGTCCTAACTCGACATCATCTCTCTGACCGACCTCGAAGCCTGCTCGTGGTTGTCCCGCCGTGCAATTCTCCGCCACCCCTCCGCTCACCCATCATTCTTGTCTGCTCCCTTGGGTGCACGGCCGAACCTACATTACATCCTCGCCTCTTATTCCTGTCTGCACGGCCGTCCCGTCTCCTTCGCTCATGAGCTTGGTCTCCTGAATCTGACCGATCGTCCATCCGTCGCTTGCGTCTCCAAATTCCCCGCGCTCTCGTGCTCATCTTTCTGGATCCGGACCTGTCACTGATTAAGCAGCTCACCGGATTCCGCCCTCAGCCCGACCACGATCCTCTTACACTTTCTTGTCCTCGAATCTCGCAGTTCTGCCTTGCTCGTGCTTTGGCCCAGTTCGAGCTTCACCATAAGATTTGCACCATCCTTGGCAGATCATGCATTGAAGAAAGAATTGAGACCGGTTAAGGCACCTCTTGGTGTGCAGGGAGGATATAGGGCCAGAGACTCGGCGACTGCCAGTCCCTCGTACGGCCTGAAACATGGAGTTTGATCAGGCATATACCGGGTAGGCATTGAACGTTCCATGGAAGATGCGTGCACATGAACCGAGAAGGCGGAAGCTGACAATCTCGAATGCAGGTCAATGGAGTGGAATTTTCCGAGTCCCTCTGCAACACCCACCACCTCGTCCTTCCAACACAATGGCCAGCTTCTCCAGACGCCCAAGACAGCGACCTTCCCTTCCCACTTCCACGATGCCTTCTCCACGCCGCAGATGCAGAGCTATGCGACTCCCCAACAAATACAATACCCATCGATGACCCCGGTGCTGCGATCACATACATCTGAGGATGCTGTACGGTCAAGTTTCTTGGCCAACATGCAATCGGGGAATGGCCAGATGATGCTACCTCAAACGAGTCAACCGATGTACAATGGCCAGAGAGTGGTGATGAGCAGTCCCATGCAGGCTGGTCCTGCACATATGTCAAGCTCACCAGCATACAACTCCTCCTTTAGCTCGTCACAGATGCAGACTCCACCACCGACCAGGGGTGCTTCAACCCGGAAGCTGCAATCCAGTCAGATCGCCTTTGGTACGCCAACCACCCTTAGTTCAAATCAGTACTCGACTCCTCAGCGGCAAACCGTGCTGAGAAGTAATGCCGTGCAGCCGGCACCAGCACAATTCACGCCCTTGCAGTACGCTTCCAACACATATCAATTTACCAACGATGGTCAGACTGCAATGCCAGCGCAATCGCCGTCGCAGGTGTTTTGGAATCAAGCAGGGAATCCGGCGATATATCTTCAACCGCAACCGCCGCCGCAACAACAACAACCACCACCACCACAAATAATGCAACACCATAACCAACAACAACCACCGCAACCGTTACAGCACTCGCAGCAAGTACAGAAGCCATTGGATGACCCATTCGCGCCTGGTCCACAGCCTAACATGATGTGGACGAATGCAGCGACTCCAAACCTGCAGACTGTTGTCTTTGATACACCTGCAATGGTCAGCTTTCCCACCCTCGAAGCACAACCTCAGACAACATTTACTGCTGGTCAGAATGTTGCGTCTGCACAACAAATGTCTACTTCAGCAGGAGTCGATCCCTCATTACTTTATAGCTCCCCTGTACGCCCAGAAACACGACCCAAATCCGCCTCAAACCTTACCATGCCAGAGCTACCCTCCGCGAAGCGAAAGGACAGTGGCATCACGAATTCTGGTCAGCTTGATACTGTGGTGACAAGTTCAAGTCACAAGACTGCCTTCACAGCAGGTGTACGACGAAGCAGTACTATGAGCAGCACTCGGCCGAAAAGTGCACACTTTGATCTGAGCAGTGCAGAGCTGAGTCGGAGCAACAGCATCTCGCAGGTACCACGAACAGTGTCTCCTCTGAAGCGCATTTCGAAAGTACCTCTCGGATCAATCTCAGAGTTGAAACCATCAAAGCGAGCTTCCGTCATCCTTACCATTGACGAAAACGGCCGCGCTCGCACAGAGACATTTCCGAGGCAAGAAAGCCCTACCAAGTCGATGCGGGAACGCTATCCGGGGTTATACGACAGCGATTCGAGCGACGACGAGTCCGATATCAGCGAAACACCAAGCCGTGCGGCGTCTTCATCCTTCAGTGTCACCAAGGCCGATGAACGTAGATCAAAGGCTGCTAGGCTCGATCCACCAGTCGAGAATCTGGAAGGACTGAACATTCCGCGGTCGACGTCTGTGTCATCGACGAAAGGGATTCCACCCTCTCGCGCCGCCCTCGCAGCCGCTGCACAGCTTAGGCGAAGTGGAAGCCTACGCAAAGCATCCGCGAGTCGCAGCAGCGCCGCACGTCGAAGCTTCATCAACACCTCCCAAGCCACCCTGATGGACTCTGACGCCAACGAAAGCTCTACTCAGCAGCAACAACAGGCCTCCTCGGGTCCAGCTTCTGGAAATCTGGAGTACGAGAAGCCTGGTGCTCGCCACCAGAATCGTGGTCTCCTAGCGCCGAATGGTGAGTCCACTCTCGACGCACATAACCGTCGGTGGAGCATGATGTCCTTTGAGCAGCAATCGGCCCAAGCGGTGATGCTGCCGCATCAGCAATCTTATGACATGTCGAGCTTTCACAATGCAGGATCAGGCCCGAACGCAATGCATAACCCTACTCCTGCTGGATCGCACCCACTGCAGATCCGATGCGTATGCGGGGTGCCCAATGATCAGGGCCAACCCCTGATTCGCTGTGTATCCTGTACGCAATGGCTACACGCGCCATGTGTCGGCATGCAGAACCAGCATCTATCGCCAAACTTCATGTGCTTCCTCTGCACCAGACCACCCATGACTCGATGAAAATGCCGATGTGAACAACTTGCGAGATACGTGCGCTTATTCGTACGCAGCCATCGGCTTGCCCTTGGCCTGATCGCATCCAGCCAACAGGCCCCAACCTGTCAGCATGACCCTGCCGCCATCACATACCGCCAGGTACTGGACCCGCTTGGAAAGACCTCACCGAATATCTTGTCCTCTGGGATCGAAACCTGCTTTTCCCCCACACTCCCGAAACTATTTTTTGTTTTTACAAAGTCCTCGCAAGCGTTCAAGCCACCAAATTTTTTCCCATTCTCGTCATCCATCCGCACACAACCATAGCAACAAAGAACAGGAAAGAAGGCGTACCTTAGTTCTGAGTATCAAGAGCAATCAAAACCCAGATTTAAGATAAAACTCCCAGAGCTGAAATTGTAATGCAGGAATTTCCCCGATTCTTTGCCGGCATTCTTCCTTCGTATGGTAGTGCTCATTCTTTGTGACAAACATGTGAAGGTAAGTTGTGGACGAAGGTCAAGGTAAGATGACACTAGAATGGAAATTGTACAGCAAGAAATACACATTGATGTGCTATGCTAGCCATGACCGTATGCTATACCTTCCCAGCTGAATAACTAGATCGCTCAACCCCAATGTCCGCCAACAGCCACGCAAAGGTCAGCGTAACAAGCAGAAGCTACGATTGCTAAGACTACCGCCGCTCCGATCACTGCAACAGCCAACGGCTTATCCCTTCGTCTATCACGTCTGAGGTTTAACCCGTCCTTCCATCAGCTGGACATCCCCTGGCGGCAGAGACATAAAATGCGCCCAGGGCGCAACCAAGAACATATTCCTACTGCTCGTCGCAGTACCACGAAAGATCCCTGCACTTCTGGGCGAGGAGAGGCACCAGGCATGGTGCTGCTGCTGCTGCTGGCGGCGACGGCGGCAGGGTCGGCGCTGCAGCGCGCGCCGCTGCGACCTCCCTCCTCTCCTTTCGGAGGGAGGACGACCCCCAGGACAGCACAACCGCACGCGCCAGGGACAGGCCCACGAACGAAAACACGTGCCCGGGCCGGCGCGGGCAGCGACAGCACAGCAGCAACGTCCCGCCGACGACGTGGAAGATGGCCTCTCTCAGGGCCAAAACCAAAGAAAACGTGCGCAGGGCACGCCTCGCCCAGCGGCTGGCAACGTCAGCCAGGGTGAATGCAGCGGCCGAGACACAGACCGCGCCTAGGGCGCAGCCGAGAATGTATCCGTCTCGCACGGCTCGTTGTGGCAGTACTCATGTATGTTCTGGCAGTTCTCTCGGCTGGCAAGGCCGTCGAGCGCAAACGCAGCAGTCGACACACAAAATGCGCCCAGGGCGCAGCCGAGAATATACTCGTATTTCTCATTTGGCAGTATCTCGGCAGCTGGCAGTTTTCTTCTAGCGTCGAATTCTGCTGGCCCATCAGTCACACGTATAAGGAACGCTGTTGAAGAACACTTACCATCTCTTCGTCTTCCTTTCTCTCTGCTTCTTTCTCCGAGGATATACTCGTACCGCTCGTTCTGGCAATACTTCGGCAGTCGGCAGTCTTCTTCTAGTGCGGAATTCTGCTGGCCCACCCATCAGTCATATGAAAGAGGAATACAGCAAAGAGGACTTACCATCTCTTCGTCTTCCCTTGTCCCTGCTTCGGTCTCCGCGAGTGTATGCTGTATTCTCGCAGATTCTGTACGAGACTGAAGCAGAGAAGAAGGGGAAGGGGGAGAGTTAGGAAGGACTTCATGTAAGTCAAGTACTGTGTTTACCTCTTGCAGAAGGCACCACGGTATTGAGGAAGGAGAGGAACACTCACGTACAAGACCCTTCTTAGCTGCTGAATTCCATCTCTACATAATGCCAGCAAACTCGACCGTGATAGAATTGGACTCTACTCTGAGACCAGGTACTGTACTCATCTCGAACACAGTCTCAACGTCAAGAGAAGTCCTAAGTCTGGACTGTCGTACTAGTACGAATGTCGCTTTTTTGGTACCTGGGAGATTTATCGATAAGAGATAAGGGATAAGTTACATCATCGCTTCCTCCCCACCAGACGTCGTTGTTTCGTGTGAAACCAGGGCCCTCTCTTCAGTTTCTCATACATTCCCACATCAGTCCTAAAGCTCCGAAACAATTCGACCTCATTCTCCAGAACCGAAGTCAACAAGCTCTCGAATCATCCCAAACATGTCGTCCATCCCCACCTCCACCTCTGTCGTCGAGTCGAGCGTGATCAAAGCGCCCCTCAGCAAAGTCTGGCACTTCATCAAGCTGCAGGACTTCAGCAAGTTCTACAGCGCCATCAAGAGCTCCGAGTATGTCAAGGGCGCTAGCGAGGAGACGGATATCGTCAAGTGGACGTTCAATGACGGGACCGTGTTGGAGGTCAAGCAGGAGGAGCATTCGGTGAGTGTGTTACGAGGAGGATGGCTGTTCGAGTGTTGAGTGTTGGGATTTCGACCGCATGATATCCAATGGAAGTGTTACTGATACGGAGAACTGCAGACCATAAACCACTACATCACATACAGCGTCATCACGTCTCAACCGGAGTTGACATACTCGAGCGTGCTGAGCACGATCCGTTGCTACTCTATCACTAGTGGAGAATTGGAGGGGTCAACCTTTGTGGAGTGGACAGGCAACTTTTCCAGCGATGCTGATGCCGGTATGTTGCTCCATCTGTGTTCCAATCCAATCTCAAGCGCTGACCAAGCACGCTTCATAGGTGTTATCCAGGACGCCAAGTTCAAGCGCCGTGAAGCTCTCGCCGATCTAGCCAAGGCTGCATTGAAGTAGAGCTTCAGCTAGATATACGAATATCATGATTGAGTAGCGACTTAAAACATTCACCACACCTCCTTCGCGCCATATAATAGGTTAACACTGATATACCACAACTCGAGCGTATGCCATAAATACGATATCCACTGTCGAATGCTTATCTTCATAGTTCACCAACCTTCGATGCATGTGATTTGCTTTGCTTTGACACATGAGTCAAGTCCTGAAACATGGTTGTATCTCTGTGCAATCATCACCTTCACGCATTGCGCTCCTCATGTCACCCTACCACAACCTACGGCAAGTCAAAACTCTTGCCACCTCCTGCCTGCTATTGGCTAGGTCCGACGCCTCTCCATACCATGACTCTTCCCCCAGGTTGGATGAATACACAAGATATGATGTCCTGAAGACTCCGTTGACCAGAGTGACACTCACAGCTCAAACAAAGAGTACCGTCCATTTATCTGGGTAACGATGGAGGAAATCCAAACTCCTCCCTCCACTCCACCACGTCCCACAACCCTTCGTCGTTCGACGAGGTTGAATCTCTTGCTTTCCAATGGTCGCTACTTTCTCACGGATCAGCTGCAGCTTGCGTCGATTGGCTCATTCGAGATGTGGCTGTCCTCTCCACTCGTCCATGGTCATCTCAATCTCTGGTACAAGCTATGCATCACCGGGCAGACCCACTACAACACAGCCATCAAATGGATCAACGAGGGCCCAGAGGCTTACTTCTACAACCCGTCTCGGCTTGAAGAAGATCTACTTCTGCTATGCCTCGAACAAGGATCTGGTTCCACTGCAGAAGACGGCTTCGCCAACCAGACTGACGACCATGAGCTCAACAACTGGAGTACGCAGGATATCTGGGCGCGCTGTGTCTGGCGCATCGTCGAAGCCGGTCAAGCCCCTGGAGGTATCTTCGAGAAGCGCTTCGCTATCCACCCTGCCGCATGCTATGGGGCTGTGATCGACGTCCTCGTCGTCTCGTTCCATAGTATTGCATATCGCGGCCGGGACAGCTGGTATGATCGTCTGCTCAAAGGAATCAGACATGGCCAACTTGCGAAACGATCGCTCCTCCCCGACACGCCGCAGAGTCTACTGGATCTGCCGGACGAGGCGCAAAAGCGACAACGACCCGATGACGAAGATGACAACGCTTCAACCATTATCCTCGCGCCCGCTAGGAAGAAGTGTATGCAAGAACGTGCGCAGGTGGAAGACTGGCAAGCAGGAGAGAGCAGTGACGATGCTCCGACCCTCTCACAAGTCTCCGAAGCAGGAGAATCAGACTATGTTGACGCAGATCCACTAGCGGAAGATCACGATGCCATAAGTTCCGCGCAGCTTGCTGATATCGATGATGCTGAAAGCCCGGTCGTGAACGATACATATACCGGGCAATGGGTCGCGGGGCTGGGTACAAATTACCGCGAGAGTATGAACGAGGGCTGAAGATTTGTGGTGGGAAGTAAGATGAACAATCGTTGCGCAGACTCCTCCTCTTCAGCTCGATGAGACCCTTAGAGGCCTAGCATGATGAATAAGGGGCGAGTAGTGATACACCACCCACAGGAAGGGAAACTGTCCGTTCCATGAGCAGCCTCGACAGGACGCATTACATGAGTCACTAAGCGTTTGTCCGATCGATCAAGACAAGCCATCACTAAGTCAGAAAAGGACAGCCTTCACAGACGCATTTCAACTCTTACGCAAGCAATTGACATTCCGATTTCTTCTCCATTAGCCTCTATACCATACCTCGCAGATACCACCATTTTTCGCAGCATGCATATAGTCTCCATAAGCCTCAATTTGAATGTACTCCATGGACTTCGTATATCCTTCTCCTCCCGCATGGTAGTCTGGATCCCTGTCGACGATAAGCCGGGCTAATTTCTCGCCTTCGCTGTCTCTTCGAGCTCTATTAATAGTTCAGGATATCTCCCACGCCTCCTGAGCTGTCCGACTCTCGAGCGAATTCTGCCTGCTCGACAACTTGATGCTGCCTGGCTGTCTCCATATCTAACCGTCGCCTGTTTCTCCTCGTCCCTTTCCCAGATCCTGCGTAAAACACCTACCATTCCTTGCCTTCTCTTCACCTATTTTGCTCCATCTTGCTTTATCTTACCCATGCCTGACACGCCTCGTCCCCTCCCACGGCGAATACTCCCTTGATACTTCCCTTTCAGCGTGCAGAGGGACCGGGCAGGATACCAGCGCCGATGGCCCGCCTCATCTTGCCCTGCCTTGAGCGGAAATACTAAGTCGTAAGGCGCCGGCTTGAAGAGAGAGCAGATATGCTCTGCCTACTATCCTGCCGTAGTCATTCCGACTAAAGGAGATAGATCAGGAAAGCGGAGCGTCGTGGGACAATTGGGAATGGTCCATGATCCCGGGAGGTCATCTGGGTGCGAGGGATGTGAGGGAATTATCAAGATGGAAGGGATGGGAGATGAGATTAGGTGAGCGAAGGTCATGGATTAATGTGAGAGAGCGAGCAGGGGGTCATGCACACAGGCAGAAAAGGGAGCAAGCACTGCCAAGTCATCGTTGAGACTATCATCAAGATTGTCTCATGATCAAAAGACGCTCATTAACAGGCGTGCGTATACGGTATACATGTACATGTATGTGTTGTGTTTGTGTTATGTGGATGGACCACCTTCCAAGCAACCATCTCACCAGACAGAGCAGCGCGCCACCTTCGCAACGGTGAGAATACAGACCCTATCTCTATGCCACAACGGGACTGCCCATCGCCGCATCCAGCGGCGCAGCGTGTAATGCTGGCTGCGCGCTTTTCGCCATGACGCCGCGTTTCCGCCGGTCCTGGGCGTTGATGACCCACTCGCCGACCTCGCGATCGACGAAGCCGTCGGGCTGGAAGACGTCCGGGGTGGCGGCGAGGTCCTCGCCTGCGGCGGCCGCGGCCTCGGCGGCCTCTTCATCTTCTTCGGTGATGGTGGTGGGTTTGGCGAGGGGGGCGAGCCAGGCGTGTTGCAGGAGCATGGGATAGGTGGGGCGGAGCTTGGGGATTTTGTTCAGGCAGCCGGCGACGAAGTCGCGGGCGGCGTCGGAGAAGGTGTCCGCGGGGAGGTCGGGAGGGTCGCCGTCGACGATAGCCTGGGATGAAGCAGTCAGCATGTTTGTTCTGCGTTTTTTGTGTCATTCAGTAGAGAGGCATACAGCGAGTTGGGAGAAGATGTTATCGTAGGTTTCGGGAGGATAGGGGTAGTGGCCCATGGCGCATTCGATGATGGTGAGACCCAACGACCAGATATCCGACTGCACACTGTAGGTTCCGATACTCGCGCCGGCTCCTGCACCCGCTATGCCGCCTCCTGATATCCGCTCAGGTGCCATATATGACTGACAGCCGATGTTCGTCTTCGCAATACTCGCCACCAGATTTCCACTCACGCCGAAATCGCAGATCTTGACCTGTCCTTTTGTGTTGACCAGGATATTCGTCGGCTTGACATCTCGGTGGATGATGTTGTGCTCCTCCTTTAGACTCTTGAGACCCATCACGGTCGAGTATGTGATCTTTTGCAACACGCTTTCGGGGATTCCATCACCATACAGCTTGTCGATTGAACCACCGTCCATAAACTCCATACAGATGTACACTGCCCCTTCTTGGAAGAAAGCACCGTAAAAGTCCACGATATACGCCGAGGTGCAACGGTGCAGAATATCCAGTTCCATAATAATTGAGGCGAATTTCGCATCGTCCAGCTCGAGCCGCATCTCCTTCATCGCCATGATCACACCTGACGTTCCGCCATTCCGTGCATCCGCTGCAGGACGGGTTGGTGAAGGTGGCACCTCATCCTCATGCAGCACTTTCGGTGCTCGATTCCCTGCCAAACCTTGACCTTGTTTTCGAAACCGCGGTCTGCTGTGTCTGACCTTGTAGACTGTGCCGTAATTTCCCTTGCCCAGCTCATCTAGCGTATCAACCTCGTCCAAGCTTATGCTGAAACTCCGTCCTGAATTGAACACGATCCCCGAACCATCCACCACTGCCTTTCCCTTGAATGTCAGAGCCCCCTTTTTCGTGTCGATAAACTCCGCATACTTCTCCATGTTACTTTGTTGCTTTGGCGGTTGCTGTGCTGCATCGCCATTCGCATCTCCATTCGCAGCCCCGTTAGGACCATGTATGTCGGCCAGGTTCATGGAGAACTTCGCCCGGGGTTTTGCTCCAGCAGCAGCAGCGGCAGGATTGGTTGCAGGCGCTTGACCCGGTAGCCCACCCGGTAGCTTCAGTCCTCTCTTCTCCGCCAGTGACATTCCGCGACTGGGAGGGGCACCACTTCCCGGCAGCACAGGCGACGAGTTGGCGAAATGTGGCGCGGGTCGGTTGAGTTGTGGAGGCAGCTTGAAGCCCTGCGGGAAGCCAGGCACGGAAGGACCAGGAGACTGAACAGCAGGTCCGCGACCAGGCACCACTGGTGAAGGGCCGCCAGACCGCGCGAGCGAGAACGCCTTCATCTTAGCCACAATGTCCGGGTTGGTGATGGAGGCAGGCCCCGCTCTCCCCGCGAGGGAGACATTGTTTGGCGGCGGCGGTCTTCGTGCAGCATTGATATTGCCCAGTGGTTGTGAGGAAGCACTCATCTGCGAGACGCTCGAGGGGGAAGCGGGGCCAATGTCGGAGGCGGAGTGGAGGGGGTGCGGCCGCTCGGAGGG